>CM042052.1:73857500-75107500 GCA_023525745.1 Arctium lappa
ATGGGGTTGGATGTATGCTTATATATATATATATATATATATATATATATATATATATATATATATATATATATATATATATATATATATATACTATATTATAAAGCAACGATAAAAAATTCTTAAATACAAATTATTAGGCACAAGGTACCATCATTTTATGCAAAATTTTAAAAATCTCTTAATTTACAAGTATCAAAGCACAAGATACATATTACTACTGCATGCTTCTAACACCCAGCAATTTGGTATGTGCATGGTCTTCTTTTTATGCAGACATTTCCATTTATCACTATTAATCTATATCTATACTATATTATAAAGTACAGATAAAAAACTCTTAAATACAAATTGTTAGGCACAAAGTTCCATCATTTTATGCAAGATTTTAAAAATCTCTTAATTTACAAGTATCAAAGCACAAGATACATATTACTACTGGAGGCTTCTAACACCCACCAATTTCGTATGTGTAGGACCTTCCTTTTATGCAGACCTCTCCATGTATCACTATTAATATATTGTATTATTATAAATTTGTTTTAATTATATTATTAAATATATAATTGGTTATTTTTTCTAGATGTCATTAAAATATATAAGATAATCATTGAATTCTAACAAAATACTTAATTTTTTTATATAAAAAACATTATATTATTAAGCCTAAATTAAACAAATTTATAAAAAAAAACATTATCACTTTCTCAAAACCATCCAAAATTGTACTGTAAATCGACAAAAAAATAAAATGAAACATTAAAATTGTGATGTATTTCGTTGCATTGTGCGAGTACGCTTCTAGTATATATATAGTGGAAGGATATTTTGCAACCCTGAAAAAGGTTGCAACCCTTGCAACCCACATCTTAACCGTTGGATTCATGATCGACGGTTATTTTATTTTTATTTTTTTGTTTTTTTTTAATTAAAAATATTGGGCCCCATATCTATCGTAACCGCCGATCATGAATCCGACGGTTAAGATGTGGGTTGCAAGGGTTGCAACCTTTGACTAGGGTTGCAAAATATCCAACCCCTATATATATATATATATATATATAGAGAGAGAGAGAGAGAGAGAGACGGAGGTTCAGGAGAAAACCTCAAAAAAACGGAAAATTGAAGAACACTCTGGTAGCCTTCCATTTGGACAGTATGCACTTGTGCATACAGGTAAATTATGGTATTTTTGGTTTTTATGCACAAGTGCATTATGCACTTGTGCATATGCACGTGTGCATGTTACAAATTACCTGTATGCACAAGTGCATACCGTCCAGATGAAGGGCTACCAGGGTGTTTTTCAGTTTTCTATTTTTTTGAGGTTTTCCCCTGAACCTGACCCTATATATATATATAGTCAGGTTCAGGGGAAAACCCTAAATAAATAGAAAACCGAAAAACCACGAAAAAATGGATGAAAAGGTATATCAATATGGATGTCAAATTAACGAGAAAAATATGATTGTTTTTTTGGTGTAATTTATTTGGTTCGAATTTTGTTTATTTTTTCTCTTTTTTCGAATAAAAAAATAGGGGGCTAGAGTTTTTTAATTCAAAAAATATTGTTGTAACCGCCCATTTAACGGTTGATAAGGTGTTTTTTAGTTTTTCATTTATTTGAGTTTTTCCCTTGAATAACTATTTACAAGTTGTAATGAATAATCTATTTTGCATATTCATTTGTGTCAATTTTTGTTAGATTGCTAAATTTAGATTGATACAGAGATCAACTCAAGTGACAATAAGGTTTAGGCCATTAGGGTTCCTTCAAAGAGAGAGATTCGGTTCGAATTCCACAAGGCCCCTAGGGATATATAAATCTTGATATGTAGAGTTTTTATTTTAAAAAAAAACCTTTTGAATGAAAAAACTTTTTCATTTGAATGGTTAAGTTTCTGAACTATTTTTTTTTTAATGAAAAACCATTGAATTTTTTAATTTTAAATAACCAAGTACCTGATTTTTTTTTGAATAAATAAATCATTGAACTTCTAAAATTTGGTTACCTATATCATTTAAAAAACTACTTGTAACCGGCTAGAAAATTTTAAAATGACAAAAAACATAAATCAATTTTACTTTCCAAACCCTATGTCATTCAAACAAAAGATCATTAAACTTTCTCATTTAAATGATTAAGACCATGATTTTTTTTAATAAATAAATCATTGAACTTTTAAAAATTAATTATCTACATTCTTTTAACCAGAAAAAAATACCTAAAACTGGCTAGAAAGGTTTTAAAGTTTAAAAAAAAACCTAAATCAATTTTACTAATTTTTTTGTTTTAAATAATGTAGGTAACCAATTTTTAAAAGTTTGATAATTTATTTATTAAAAAAATCAAAAACTAATCATTCAAAATGAGAAATTTCAATGATTTTTTATTTAAAAAAGTAGTTTATTTAAAATTGAAAATTTCAATAATTTTTATTAAAAAAAATAATTTATGAACTTTTACCTTAAACTAAACGTAAAATATAATTTGGGATCACAATTGGACCTAATTTAGTTACTTCTAATGGAACCCCATATTATTAAATGATCGATTTGAAGTCTAATTTAAGGCATTGAAAGGTCCAAAATTAGGCTGGTCCCATTTTTGTAGTAATTATTATTATTATTATTATTATTATTATTATTATTATTATTATTATTATTATTATTATTATTATTATTATTATTATTATTATTCGTTTAACAATTATATATGTATAAATGTGTGCACGTGCATCTATGCCTTGATAGCAAATGGTTAATTCTTTCATCATTTAAACAATTTATGATAGTAATTTAATTGAAATATGATAACTATTTATGATCCTAGTAGTTTAATTGAAATATGAGTATGATAGTAGTAATTTAGTTTGCATGTTTTAACCAAAGTAAAAACAATATTGAGTTCATCAAATATTCAAGTATTACATATAATTTTCCAATAAAGTCCTCTTATGAGTTACATTGCTTGTTATTGTCGAGTTGTTTTTGGTAACTTATACATAGTAAAGGAAAATATAAATAATTTTAGATAAGTCACTAAAACGTTTATCGGGTTATCGGGTTGGTCGGGTTACTTTGAGTCTAACTCAATATCAACTCAATAGATTTGGGTTGTCCTAATTTTGTATTGATTATATGTCGGATTATCTTGAGTTGATTTTTTCTGGATTGTCAAGGTTGGGTTGATCGGGTTGGTCGGTTTTTTGAGCACCCCTAGAGAGAGGGGTTAATGAACAAAATTGCCCCTCACTAACCGAAATTTAATTGACGATGTTAATAGAAATAACTATATATGTTATAAAAATAAACTATAAACACGTCCATTTTTTAAAATTATTTTTCGATGACTTCACTTCTCAGAAACTAAATTTACATTTAACTCTATTTCTTATTTTTATTTCGATTTTTGGATTGTTGTAAGAGCATGCTATAATGGTGAAAGACACCGTTAAGAGCATCTCCAACAGCTATGCTAAATTTTTTCTAAAAATAGAGTAAAAAAAGTCAAAATCTCTAAAACTTTTTGCATTCAACTCCAACTGCTATGCTATTTCTCTCTTCTCTAAAAATTTAGAGATTTCTCTAAATTTAGAGATTTTTGTAATCTCTCTCTTCATTTTTCTAGTTTAGCATAAGAGATAGCATAGCTGTTGGAGCAATAAAAATGCTAAAATCCCACTTTTTTCTATTTTAGCATAGCTGTTGGAGATGCTCTAAGAGGCCAAAGTCGAAACACCTGAAGAATGTTGATCTTCATCTTTATTTATTTGTATTTTTGATTTTTGATTTTTCAGTTTAATTGTTTTTTGATTTTTTGATGGTTTTTTTATAATTGTTTCGTCTATCAATCATATATGGTTTTTGATTTGTTCTGTTTTTCTTTTCTTATGTTCTAATTTAGTTTAATAAATATTTTAGCAAAATCATGAAAATGACGATCATAATAAATTACAATTTTATCCTATGAGATATTTGAATGGACTAAAATATCTTAAATTAAATGTCATGTGCAAAGCATGTGCCTCACTTAACAATAGTTGATTTATCTTGTTTTGATTGTTAATTAGTACTACAAACGTACTCGTGCAATGCAGCGAGATACATCACGAATTTAATGTTATTTTATTTTTGTTTTTTTATCGATTCACAGTACAATTTTAAATGGTTTTGAGAGAGTGATAATGTTTTTTTTATAAATTTGTTTAATTTCGAGTTAATAATATAATGTTTTTTATAAAACAATTCAAGTATTTTGTTATATTTTAAATTCTTTATTATTAAAATTGAGATGCTTATCATGTTGTTTTAATTATGTTTATCAATTATTTATGAATTCAAGCATATAACTTTACAAATTTATACTCATGCATTATGACTTATAATCTTGAATTTTAAGTAATGTGTATCAATAAATAGTATTTGATGCATAAAAATTTGTTTTTAAGAGTTTTTTCGATAGTTTAATAATAATTTAATTTATTTTAAGTTTAATAATATAATGTTTTTTTTACAGAATAAACATTAAATATTCTGTTAGATTTTCTTAATTATGTTTTAGATCTTTTATATTTAAAATTTGATTTTTATCATGTAGTGGAGTTGAAGTGGGGAGTGATTTTAGGGAATTAAATTAGTTAGAGATAAGGATTGAAAGTTAATAAATACCATTAAAAGTAGTACATTGAGCTTTATTAGTTATTTTTAAGAAATTTTAAGTTGTTAGCTTTAAATAACAGTATATATAGCTTTGTGAGTTGTTTTTTAGAGTTTTTTATCCATATTTTATAATATAGTATAGAGTATTATATTTATATTAAATAACATTGATTTTAGTCTATATTAAATTGAACGTCATATATTTTACAAAACGTGCATATATTTTTGAGATCGTGACATATTTCAATGTGATATGTCACATTATATTTAAAAGAGTGAATTACATAAATGTCCCTCATGAATAGTTGTTTTTCACGTTTCGTTTTTTGATAGCTAAAAGTACACTGGTGGTCTAAAAATTGAGTTTTTTTTTACCCAAAATCATCCCTCTCACTAACACCGTTAGTCTAGGCTCCGTTAAGTTCATCATGTGCCCTCACGTGAGGGACAATTTGGTCTTTTCACCTATCAATCATCTTCTTCCCCAACTATTTCTTCCACACATCAATCTATTCATTCATTAGTGCATCATTTATCATCTTCATCAGTGATTTGCATCATCTTCCAAACCCATATGGATATATCTACATCCTTCTCTTCCTGTTCATTTCTCTCACCCTTCTATTTCTACTCTCATTTCTAGATGGTTTTGATTTTTTTTGCTTTTAGATTCGATTTCAGAAACGATTCTCGAGTATGGTGGTGGTTCCAAATGGGTTTGGTGTTCATCGAGAAAAGATCCAGATGGGCTTATTTTTTTTCAGTTTTAGATGAACATCAAATGGATTCCAGCGGGTTTATTTTAGGTTGTTCCAGATGAGATCAAGAAGGGTATGGTTTTCACAGAGAGATAGAGATAGAGAAAGAGAGAGAGATAGGTTTTCCCCTCAGTTTCCAAGTCTGGTTCGAAGCAAATCAAGATCCAAGTCTATTGAACAACTTCAAGATCTGAACATAGCATATCCATTCGTTATTTAAGATATGAACATACCCTCCCCTCTTGTGAACATCTTCAAGATCTGAACCACCTAAGAGACAATGACCAGATCCGGATATGAACCCGTTTGAAGCAACCGTGTTGTTGCTTTCATCCTCTTCATCAAGATTTGAAGTTGTGTTTTCTTCTTCTTTTGATTTTAGAGATATGATTTAGGGTTTTGATTTTAGAGATATGATATAAAGTTTTGATTAATACTGTATCATAAATGTAGTAGATGGATCTGATCCTTTTTATGAATCTTTGACATGTTTTAGGTTTGAATCTAATCTATGTAATTTAAGTTTTGATATTTTTGTAATAAATATTTGAACTTTCTGGGTTTAGTATTGAATGAAAGAATTGGAGGAAATAGTTGGGGAAGAAGATGATAGGTGAAAAGACCAAATTGCCCCTCACGTGAGGGGCACGTGATGAACTTAACCGATCCTAGACTAACGGTGTTAGTGAGAGAGACGATTTTGGGCCAAAAAAACTCGATTTTTGAACCACCAGTGTACTTTTAGCTTTTGAGGGACGAAAGTGAAAAGGAGCTATTCACAAGGGACATTTATGTAATTCACTCTATTTAAAAACATCTAGATAAAAATGTTTAAAAAATAATGAAGTATTTGATATGGTTTAATGCTTAATAATACACCATTTTTAGATTTCAAAGTTATAATTAATTATTGTATACATAAAACTAAGGGGGTGTTTGGGATTGCTTATTCAAATAATTTATGCTTATTTTGAAAAATATTTATCAATTTATGCGATGATAAACCGTAGTTTTCTAAAAAGTGTTTGAATTAGCTTATTGTGGCACCATACCAAAACGTAATAAACTAATAAATTGTTATTTAAGGGTGTTTGGGATTGGTTATACATATAAAAACTCATTTTCAACAGTTTGACAACACTATAAGCCATTTTAATTTTTATTTTCCATCCAAACAATAGAAAGTGTTTATCTCCGGTGTTACACTGCAATAAGTTAAAAAACACTTCAAATAAGCAATCCCAAACACCCCCTAAATAACTAACTATTAAGCAATTGATAAACATGTTCAATTTTCAAATATAAGATAATAATTTGAGCTCTACTAATATAACACAATATTGTATAATATTTTTATCCAGAAAATCAATAAATTAAATTACAAATTATTTTAAAATATAAAATTAGAATATAATTTTGAATTGAATTTGAGAATATACCCAAAAATGAGAAAATTTTAATTTAACATCAATAATAATATATTTATTAGAGTTTTTTTACCAGGTTTTTAAATTAATAAAACATGTTTAACTATCACTTATGTTTTTTTTTTTTTTTTGTTCAAACATTAATTTCGAAACAAATTTGAAATTACAATAAATTTTCATTTTTAGTTTGCAATAAAATTTTAAATAAACTTTAAGTTTTTCAATAAATAAATTACTTTTTTCTTAATTCTCACTTCAAAACAATTTCTTACTGACTTTCTTACAGTAAATAATAAACTATTTTCGACTTTTTTTTTTAATTTTAAAAAACCACCCACCGAAATAAAAACATATACTCCCTCCGTCCCAAAATAAATGTCTACATTTCTATTTATGTTTGTCCCAAAATAAGTGTTCACTTTCAAAAAGTAGATAGCTAAATTCTCACATTTACCCTTAATTAATGCACAAATACATAAGAGTTGTGAAGAAAAAGAAACATTAAATAAGGGTAAAGATGTCATTTGATACCAAAAAGGGGTAATAATTATGCATGTCTAAAACTGTGTGCCAAGTCAATTGTGGACACTTATTTTGAGACGGAGGGAGTATATTGCATGAAATAAATAATTAAAACGAATGAACTGTTAATTTTGGTATTAAAAAATAAACATAAAATTGAGATGGCAAAGCGTCGGTCCGTTTTTGGGGTTGATAATGGGCCCACTGGGAACAGTCACATGGAAGACAGGTTGGTACGGAGAGTGATAGCCTCCTTCTATACGTGCACCAAACTGTACCTTTTCTTTTTCATTTTTTCTTATTATTATTTTCTTAATTATTCAATTTTTTTATTAGTATTTAATATTAAAATCCAAAAACAAACAGCTATTGCAACTCTGTTGCACGACATGCTTTTCCTCTTGTTTCACTCCAAGAATACTGAAACATGTTTCCAGCCTGGCTTCTTATTTCTTTTTTCCCATAATTACCCTTCCTTAAAAAATATGGACAATGCTAATCATATTCTTATTAACGTCAAAATCAGGTCAATTCATGTATTGAGAATGTAAAAAGCAGGTTTTGATGTTGATATGTGTGATGAGAAAATTATTTATAAAAATGTCATTAGCCTCCCCCAAAAATATATATACAGATTAATCTATTCATATGGTTCATGAAAAATAATATTTTTCATTCTTCAGTTTCTAAATTATAAAATGACCATCGTAGTTTGTAAAAACGTCCAAATTTGGTCTCTTACTCTAAAGACCGTTAAAAAATGAGACATTTTCGTCATTTTATCGATTGTTTTGTTTTTTACCGAATCAAAATCGATTTTATGATTTTGGTGTCTATAATTTTTGATTGAGTAAACGACAAAGAATTAGATAAAAGAATGAAAATAGTCCTTATTTAACGGAATCTTTTAACGGCCATTACAGGAAGAAACTAAACCCAAACGTTTTTACAAACCATGATGGTCATTTTGTAATTTCAAAACTGCAAGGACGAAAAGTGTTGTTTTTGACAAACTACGGAGACCAAATTTGTAGTTTACTCAAGATCTAACTCATTTTTTAATTTTTTTATTCACGGCCTATAATTCCATAGGGCTTTGAAGCTATATATTTCTATACTTTAGTCAAAATGTTTGAAATGTTACCAAAATTAAAATTTTAAAAATATGTTATACAAAATAGGAATCGGAACAAAATAACTTACATTTTAATGCAATTTTCCTTTATATATAGTAGACATAGTTTATAATGGAAATTAAAATTACAAATATCAAGTAATTGTTAGTAGTATGCAAAAAACGAATCAACAAGTTCGGTCTATTTGGTCCATTTATTTAGATCATTAATATATAAGATCAAATAAACCGAGTCAAATTTTGAGCTTTATCAAGCCAAGGCCCAACCTAAGCTTCTCGAGCTCCAAAAGTCACGAATCGACCCTGACACATTGTAATGTCTCAAGCCAACTGTACCGGATGTTGTCCGTTTTACCCACACTTAGACTCACAGTTTTAAAATGCATCTAATAAAGAAAGTATCTAGTCCTTTATAAAACAGTCTTTGTTCATCTCCCCAACCGATGTGGGATCTCATTCACATACTCTTTTTTATCAGCCAAAGCAACCTCGGTTCCACTAACCTCAAATACACAAGTCTGGTTTACTAGAACCTTGGTTTCTTTTAAAGTAAGGGGTCGTTTACTAAGCGCTAACCCGGTAAGCATTTACCGGGCCATTTACCTTACCGGATGAACATGACAAAGGCCAAGAATCTTACCCAGTAAGAGCGATGACAAGGATAGAGAGTCTTACCCGGTAAGTGAGGGTGACGACTCTTACCCAGTAAGCGTTTACCAGGTAAATTGTTGTATACAATACCATTTTCATGGACTATAATCTTACCCGGTAAAGTAAATTAGAGTGTCGAAACCTACCGGTAAGTGCTTACCGGGTAAGCATATCAGTAAACGACCCTTAAGTGAATCATGTGAGTAAGCATAAATAAAATTGGCTCAGGCTTAGGCATTGTTTGACAAACTAGCTTATAAGCTAGCTGGTAGCTGATAAGCTAACTTTTCAAAACGTTACTATGAGTAGCTTTTATCTATGACTTTAACACACTATTTTAAGGGCGCGTTTGATTTGCGGGATTGGAATGGAATGAATTGGATTTCAAGTAAGGATTTGGATTTTGGGGGATTTGAAATCCCAACCTATTGCAAAGGAATTTCAAATCCATTAGTTAAAAGGATTTTAAAAAGGTCAAAAGATTTCAAATCCGATCAACAAATTACATTCCTGCAAATCAAACACATGATCGAAATGGATTTGAAATCCAAATTCCTCCAAATCTATTTTAATCTCGCAAACCAAACGCGTCCTAAGAGTATTTTGATCAATCAAGTGTTCAAATATAAATAAAACAAGTTATTTGTGGAGGGGCTAAAAAGAAATTGGGAATTTGTTGTGTAGTCACTATCTTCTTCATTACTTTCATGTTTTTCACACAAAATTATAAAAAAAAGTTTTGTCATTGTTACCGACAACAAAATGACTATTTTGTCCCTTAATTATCTTAGACTATGATTACTCATCATTTTTAAATAATTGTATTTGATTTTATATTTTTTTATACAATGTTTCCCTAAAAATATAAAAATAAAATAAAACTATATGTTGAAAGAACGATAGAAATTGGATAAAAGTGTAATAATGTTTTTTTTAATCTTTATAACTTATTTAAATTGTTTTTTTAGTGCGGTGTAATGAAAAACAAGTATAAGAGTGGAAAAAAGTTGATTGTTTGTAAAATAGACCAATGTGGAATCGGATTTCGGAATAAACAAGTTTTAATACTTGTTTGTAATATGTCCATAAATTTTATTTGGTTTTTTGTGTTTAAAACTGATCAATTGACACTGATGTTTTTTTAATTTATGAAAATCTAACATTATAATATGTATATCCTTTTTATGTGTAAAACTAGTTGTACGAAAATACACATTAAGGTGCCGTTTGTTTTTTAAGAGGTCTAAAGTCTGAAGTCTTATTTTAGTTATGATTAATAAGAGGTGATATGTAAAAAGGTCTGAATGATTCAGACTTAAGAGCCATTAAGAGGTTTTTAGAAAAAAACAAACAACCCCTAAGTTTTTTTTTTTTGAAAGAAATACACATTAAGGTTTATTCACGTACTTATCCTTCATTTCTTGTAAATAGTGTTTCAGAAATACTCGAAAAACTTTATACGAGAGAATCAAATTATAAAAAAAATGGTATTATTACTGAATTTCGTATATACATAGATTACAAGTTATCCAATAGAACAACAATCTATCTCTGGATTTTATCTCGACATTATTTGAAATTATAAAAATATTGTGATCTAATTTATATTTTAGAGGGTTTTATTTTTCTATTTTTTTTTTTTTGAAAATTATTAGATTTATAGGAAGGATGGAAAATAAATCTTGTTTGATGGATTGATGGCATCTCTTCACCAACAAATATGTATATTATTATATTTGATTGTATAATGTCACATAAAAAGCAGAATTAATTTAAATAAAATAATATTAAAAATATGGTTTCTAATGCACGTTGTTTGTCCATAATCATAATGTAACTACCAACAATTTATTTATTTATGTGTCTAGTCTAGTGAGGTTGCTTAAGATTTATTAAATTCTTAATGTTATTTTATTTCAAATAAATAATTGAAGTGATTTCTGCACACAATTTCTGCTTTTCATTTTTATATGAGTAAAGTTCACACTGTTGGTCCTAACGTTTGTCATTTTTAATCGATATCGTTCTTCAACTTCATTTTCTTGGACCTGTCCTTGACAATTGTCAATTCCTATTAGATTTAGTACATCCAATCGTTAATTTTTTTTGTTAAGTCCAATTAAATTAGGGGTATTTTAGTCATTTTATAATAAAATTTAAAAAATATATTTATGTAACCGAGCAACACCACTATGGTGTATATATATATATATATATGTGTGTGTGTGTGTGCAACCAAACAACACCATTATCGGATATATATATATATATATATATATATATATATATAGGGTTGGGTTCACGTGAGACCAACCTGTTTTCGTAAGACCGGTGAGACCATAAAATAACACTAAAACTTCACAGCGATTCATTGTAAAGGAACGAAAAATAACAAACCTTCACAATAAAAACACTGTAAAGGTTTACCTTTATAATATCTTCACAGTCTTTTGCTGTGAAGGTTTAGTGTTATTTTTGTGGTCTCACGGGTCTCACGAAAATGACCTGGTCTTACATATATATATATATATATATATATATATATATAGGGATCAATTGGAAACCAATATTAAATTGGAAACTTTGGAAACCGAAATTAACCAATCACTGAATTTCCTTTTTTTATTTTTATTTTTAATTGATAAGGTTATTTTAGTCTTTTACATAATTTCATAATATATATGGTAAGTGTTATTATTATTATAATATTAATTATTTAATTTTAATGTGTTTTATATATGGTAATATTGATCCTTTATTAATTTAAACATGAAAATTTTAATTTAGGTAAACACAAATTGATTCATACGCAAGCTACAAATCAAATTATTTTTTCTGATTCTTATGAATCAGTGATTGATCCATCCAATGAATGAAAGTTTATATTCATATGAAATCTTCAATATTACCTCCAGGCACAAAATATTAATATAGTGAAACATAATAAATTTGATATAGTGAAACAAAATATTAATATAGTGAAACTTGATGAAACATAAAATGTTAATATAGTGAAACCTGATGAAACAAATTTGATATAGTGGAACATAATGAAAAGGTAATGAAACAAAATATTAATATAGTGAAACCTGATGAAACAAATTTGATATAGTGAAACATAATGGAAAGGTAATGAAACAATAATGGTAATGAAACTTAATTGAGTTTTTACATACTGCATATTGATGAACATGTAATAAAAAGGTAGTCTTGATATATTATTGTTATCTTTTATTAATAAATAATTAATTTATTACCATATTTCATCTTTGTTGCCAAATTTGAAACACAAAAGAAAAAGACACATTTACCTTTTTGACATATTATTATTATTATCTTTTATTAATAAATAAATTAATTTATTACCATATATAATTCAAATGAATCTTGACCATTGATTAAAAAGATCAATGGTTGAAATTTGGTTTCCAATTGAAACCACACCTATATATATATATATATATATATATATATATATATATATATATATATATATATATATATATATATATATATATATAGGGTTGGGTTCCGGTAAAAAGTTGAGTTAACGTGAGAAGTGGTTATCAACCATTTGATGCATAATAGGATGAGATTCACCGAGATGCACTGGATCAATTCCGTATCAAGCGCAATTCATGGGTGAGTTTGAGATTAAAAGTGATCAAGAGTTCAGATCCACTTCTCATTCTTCTGATGTTAACTCAATTTCTCACACGATTTTTTGCCTATATATATATATGTATATTATAGAGTAAGTTATATTCTTGCTCCATGTAACACTCGGATTTTTCAGTGAGTTAAAGTTTCCCTTGTATGATTGATTAAATCTATGGTTTGCGATTTCGTGTTCATATGCTTAAAAACCAAAGTTCATCCAACCCCCAACATCTAAAGATTAGTTCATGTTGGGGGTGTTAAAACTCAAAGCAATAGGAAGAAAAATCAAACTAAACATGGTCTCTTGAACAAAAGATCTAGATATGAACAAACTCCCCTTTGTTGAATCGCAATACCCACGAACAATGCTTTGATCTTCGTTAATCTTGTGTTCCCAGATGATTTCCCCGCGTTAATTGGCATGAAAACCCATGGAAGATCGCTCCTAATAGCCCCAAAATCGCCCCTTGCCGTCCTCTAAGTGTATGGTAGCTGAATAATCAAAACCCTAGGTGAAAAGGGCTTTAAAAACGCATACGCTACTGGTACTTACTCCGAGACTTAACTCTCGGTCAAAGTCTCGGTGGGCTCTGATTCTTATAAATTGCACTGGTGCTAGTTGTAACGAGACTTAAGTCTCGGTGAGCAAATTTTCTCCAAAATCAGGTTGATGCTAGTTACACCGAGACTTAACTATCAGTAAAAGTCTCGGTGAACAAATTTTCTCCAAAATCAGGTTGATGCTAGTTACACTGAGACTTAACTATCGGTAAAAGTCTCGGTGAACACTTTTTCTCCAAAATTGCACTTTGATGCATTTTCCGAGCCTTTACCCAAGATTTGACTTGCACGGGCTTTGCTTTGCCATTAAACTTATCGGGTGTGCCATTCTCGTCTATAATTAGCTTCTTTTGGACCAAATTTCTCAGTTTATTCCCGAAATATCACCTGAAAAACTCGCGAATAAATGTGAAAAGATGCTTCGTTTGTTTGGAGAAACAAACATAATTACTCGAAAAGTGGCTCTAAAATAACGCCGAAATTGGTGTTATCAACAACCCCAAACCGAGCGTTGCTTGTCCCCAAGCAAATTAGCGACAAAGATAAAAATAAAAAAAGATCAAAAGCAAGTTGATTCTGCAACAGTGGCCTATGGGTATACTTATCATGAAGTTTGAACTATTATTGTGCCAACTAGTCGTGAAAAATAACGAGAAGACGGTAATAATTCAATCATAGCACAATTAACAACAAACTAAACATTGAAAATTGAACTGAAAACAACGACACCTTACTGAACTACAACTATTCAATTACACTTTCAGAGTGGATTTCGCCTCGACCCTACCTCATGGGATGCACTCGATTAACTCGAATCCTAGGCTATCACACATATATTTCATGTAGGTGGAGTTTATAGACAAAGAAAATCAATTAATAACTGCATGATGTATAAGTTGAAAAACGCACAGATGAAGTCAAGGTGATCTCAGAAGGGAATCAAGTAACAAGACAAGGAATATTAGCAAGAGAATTAGTCTACCTTTATCACATTTTCCAGAAGATCATTCAGGTCTTTTAATCGGTTGTAATGGGGTTGGGGGTTATGGCTAAGAAACAATGGGTAACGTGGAACAAAAGCCCAGATGTGTCAATAATTCGTGCGGTCCTTCGACTTTTCACCTTACTCACCCGTTTTCCTTTCTTTTTCACTTTCCTTCTTCCACCATTACACCCTTTGGGTGCAATTCCCTATCATGTTGCTCTTTTTCTTTTCTTTTTTTTTGCTCGGGAAACTACCCTTTTTTTATGGGGCACCATTGGCCCTCTTTTATTAGCAGCTCTTTAATCTGATTGGCTCTAATTTCTTTTTCCCAATCCTTTTTTTCTACTCATTCCTTTCTATCTACCATCACCATGATTACTAACCGCTTGTGATTGACACATCTTAGGACAAGGGTAGGCTAGTGTTTAGGCTAGGGTTAAAAGTGGGTTAAGAAACGAGTATTTAAACAGTACAAGGCTGCAAAAGGGGTTGGGTGCACACAATTTGTAACACCCGCAAACTGTTAAGGTAAGTATTTTGTCTCCTTTAATGCCTTAACTTCGTTATGTGTGTGCATATGTGTCTTTAAGTGCATTTTAAGATCTTCGACTATGTTAGAATGTCACATATTGATTTACTACCTCTAATCATCCAAACCTTGTGCTCGTTATCATTTTCGGTTAAGTTTTCGGGCCGAGTTGAGAGGACGGCGATTGTGCCCGCGATTGTGCCTTGGCACTATCGCGGAGGGCACTATCGCCCGGTTGGTACCGCGGGTTGGTTTGTCCAGCGATTGTGCCTCGCGATAGTGCCCTGGCACTATCGCCAGGGGCACTATCGCCCAAAGTGTACCGAGAGCGGGGGGGAGCTCGCGATTGTGACCGCGATAGTGCCCGGGGCACTATCGCCGGGCACTATCGCCCGCGTGGCCAGTATCCTGTTTTTATAGGAGTTAATGCCTCACTTCTCACTGGCCACTTTACAAAAAACGGGAGCTCTCTCTCTTGGGCGATTTTTAAGGGTTTCAAGCACATACTCACTTAAATCTAGGGTTTGGGTTGTTGAGAGCATTAAGTGCTCATCCAAGCTTCTTTCAAGTGTCTCCATTGAAGCTTCATTCAAGATCCTCATCTCCTTGCCTTCAAGCCTCTTCATCTTCAAAAGCTAGGGTTTCATCTTTTCTAGGTTTTTGGTCAAAAAACCTAGATAGTGAGTTTACTAACCTTTGTTAAAACTAGATACACATCATATGCTTCTATTGTCGTTATTTGTCTCCATATGTTCAAGTATTTGGGGTTTTGATATGAAGGAATGTGAGGAAGATGATTATGTGGAAAATACCATGATTTACTTTATTGGTTTGAAATGTTTTGGGATATATGTGGTATAGTAGATGATAAACTCTACTTGGAATGCATTTTAATGATTGAATGTTCAAACATTGATTTTATTGGAATTTGAGTCTCATATTGGATTTATGCATTAGGATGGTAATATCGTACCCATGGTTGGTATCGAAATGTTTTGGTTGGAATATATACCGCAAGACCTCCTATATGATATGTTGGACGAACCAAGTCAGTAGACACTAGGAGGATGTAGTCTTGGGCGCCACTGTGATGGTATGTGCCTAGACCTCCGCCATTCGGGGTAATGCCATGGTTGTAGTCCTCGAGTGTGCCGGGCCTTTCGGGTGTCCCTTGTTATAGGGCATCAAGGTATATCGACTCTTTGGGTGGAACTTGATTGGTGCTATAGGTCTCCCCTATTGACTCCACAATTGTTGAACTATGGTTAACTGCTGATAAGAACTGTAACTGTACATGCATGATTATAATTGTTCAACTCACTAGGATTTTTGGCCTAACACTTGTTTTGGTGTCGATGTGTATCTCAGGTTCTAGCGGCGCCGGTTCTAAGCAAGTGTAGGTTGCCTTGGGGTGAGAGCTTGGGGATTTTTGCACACTGACGCGTTATGCTTTTGGCTTTAGATCTTTTGGGTTTATAGATGACAACCCTTTTTGTAATCTCTTTTCTAGTTGTAGAAATTAGATTAGTTGGTTGTTGTTTATTGTCCGTTAAATTACTAATTGTGATTAAACAGGTTATTCATTTATGTTCCCCACTTTTGGGAGGCTCTTGCTATGGCAATTTTTAGTATACCTTATGTCCGATTTTCGGATTTTTGTTATCCCTATTTTTGGGGTGTTACACAATTAAAACAAGGGAACGATAGCCAAAAGAATTAAATCATAAAATTCACACACAATGCCTGAGATCATGTCTTAAGGTCCACACGAATAGGTGACTAAACCTTTACTCAATATCCTGATGGACGTCTTTGCTACTTGATGCAATTTATAGTGAGATCAAGCTATAACCACAATGAAAGAGTGACAAATAAGTATATAGACTATTTTGCATTATATCTCTCAAAATCGAATCGGTGTTCATTAGGTGCAATCTTATGGATGTATAATTTGACAAACTATATGTCTGATTATAGTTTGGTCGCAAATGTAATTGTAACAAGCCTTGGGTGTTTACTTGTGGCTTAATGAGCTTAATGAAAAAATGGCTTATTAGCACAGACGTTTGGGGGTGTTCACTTGTGGCTTAATGTCTTATTCGCGCAGACAAAAATGGCTTATTCGCTAAGTAGGTAAGGGGTGTGTTGTCCCTATTAAGACAAATTTTTTTACCATTCTACCCTTAAGGAAAAAAAAAACAAATCAAGTCATAAACCCTAGCCTCCATAGTCCATCCACTGTTTTCCCTCTCCTAACGTGCACTTCTCCTGACGTTTTGCTCTTCTCTAGTGCCTGCTCTGTCTCTGGCGCCTGCTCCGACGCTCTTCTCCGGCGCCTGCTCTGTCTCTGCGTCATTTTGTTGTGAAGGAGATTGAAATGTTAACAAGATAAAGATGGCCCTATTTTTCAATCACACGATGAACTTTCAAGACTACGGTGAAAAGGTTAAGAGGAGAAGTGAAATGGTTTTAGAGTTGAAGAAAATATTCGAAGAGCTAAAAATCAAATGCAATCTCCTTCCCCAAAAAGTTCACCTGCATCCAGAAGCAACAAACAAAAGGATTTCATATGACACACTTTTTTTGCATTTTGGATGTCATGTGCAGGCGATGGGGCCAGCTATCACAAGGATTTCATATGCTATAACCAAAAGGAATGGAAATGGTTAGAGGTTTGCATTTGGTTTGTAGACACAACTTCTTAGAACAGTCCTGATCCCATGTTTATAACCAAATTCCAATTTCTGATCTGAGATGCAACTAATTTGGTTTGGAAAAGTTTTAATGTAGGAGTTATTTTGGATATATATATATATATATATTTGAGAACGTACATAAATTTTATGATTGATATGAAATTCTTGAGTTATGCTTAAAAAATAAACAACAATTTATAAAACAACTTATAATTCATATTCAGGGGTAAATTGGTCATATTTGTTATTCAGACTGTTTATTCAAATAAAAAAGTAAACAACAACATCAATTTATCATTACAGACAAATTTATCTAGACAGAAAAATTTATCCATATAGGACTTTTAGGAAAATTTGGTAAACATCCCCTTAGACGATTACCACTAGATGCATAGGTATTAGAGTTGGCTTATTTAGTGGGATGATTCTCGTTGTAACTAGTTGAAGCATTGGGTCATTGAGGGCAACTTGGTACGGTTATGTGGAGTCGGTTACTAGCCATTGGTCTTAAATGCACATCTAGTGAACAAATATGATTAGGATCATCGAGGGCCCATATCCACTTCTATAGTGCGAGTCGTCGAGCTCGTTGCCATTGATCCTAGTATGAGCTCACTAACTCGGATGGTAGCCTACTTTTGTGTTCTGCTACCCTCCTTGGAAATCGAGTCTCCCCGTCATCGCAAGATGTATTCATAAACTCTACGCTCACTATATGTTTGAAAAAATGGACTTTACTACATTCTCTCATGGAACTTTTTATGCAGTTTTACATTATTCTCTTTATAAATGTTTGTTTTCACCAGGCGTAAAGCCTAACACTTGTTTTCTTAAATGACATGTATAAAAGATTCCTTTAGTGGCGGGGCTTGCAAGGATCAAGGGATGACAGTTTGAGTCGATAGTGGAGACTTTTGAAGTTAGATTTTTGGAAGCTTGGCGTACGATAGATTCCTATTTGGGAAATGTTGGTGACAATTATTTTAATCTAGTTGGTAGTAGTCTAGATTAGTGAGTTGTCATTATTGATTTCCATTTTTAGAATTGTAAACGCTCTTAATACTTCCCCTTTTTGGGCAATTCTATGTATATAGTTTTCCTTTATTCGTTAATTTCAGGTTTAAATTTACCTCTATTTTAGGGGCGTTACACTCCATGTGGTTTATGTGTTTTAACCCTTTGGGTCCCTATTTTGAAATATATATGGATTACATCCTTGTGGTTTGCATTTTATAAAGTATTGGGTCATTAAATCTAACTACATCCATAAAATGCCATTATCTCAATTAGTTTAGAGGGGTATTTTAATCATTTAATTTATTTTTTATTTTCAGTTGATTTACTCTATTTATTTATTAAATGACGGGGACCAAGAATGTAATTTACTCTATCTTCTTCATCTTCTTCGGTAAGACACACAACCCATTTCCTTTCTCCGGTCATCTTCTTCGACCACTGTACACTAGATCATACACCAAACATAACTCAACACAACAAATCAACCCAAATCCAAACCAAATATAACTAAAACTGAAAAATCAAAATCAAGGACCCACACATGAAAATCAAAATTAAATTCGAACTCAAATAATATTCAAAATCAGATCAGATCAAATCAAATCCATGAACCCGTCGAGAACATTCTTTTGAAGAACATCAACATACAACAACAAACATTAAACACAATAAAACAATTTTGTATAAATTCATAAAAAGATATGTAATAAGACCCAAAATCTAATACAAAAACCCAAACACACCCTAAAATAAATATCCTAAAGCATCAAACCTTGAATCAAAGAATCCTTTGATGAGTAGCTAATTTTATTAGTATGGGTGTTTGACGGAAAGGTGGGATTTTAAACCAAAGAAAGGTGGGCATTGTTTCGCAATAACAATGATCCACCATTTCATTCAAGTTTTATAAATATCAATAATACTTCTTGACGAACCGATCACTTGCTAAAGTGTTAAAGTGTCGTGGACTTAGAGATAAGCCACGAAAAGCACGTCCGTTTGAATGATATAAGAAGTATACTTGAGAGAGTTACTGATAAGGACAATTATCGTTTATATCCTTCTAAACTGATTTATTCTCGACAAGTTGATCGCTAATCAATAGTGTTAAAGTGTAGAGGACTTAGAGATAAGCCCCTTCGAACACGTCAACTTGGATGATACGGGAATCGGCTCGAGAGAGCGGTTTTTACAAAGAGATTTGTATCTCCATATATTTTGAGGACTCTATTCTACATTATAAATAGTTGGAGACTACACAGAGATGTGTTTAGTCGAATATAAACAGTAGTATGAATATTGAAGTCCGAGAGGAATACCCTCAAAATAGATGGTATATCTAGTTGTGGCAGAACTTCATGCTGCAGCATGGCCCACTAGAATTGTGTTTAAATCCCACCAGAAAGTCTAACACCCGTACTCAAACCAAACCAAAAGTCTTCAAATTCGCCATCTGAAATCATTTCTTTCTTCTACTTTTTATTAAACTTTTACTCCAGTCTCTGTGGGACGATATCCGGTACTTTACCGTTTTATTACTTGAAAGACGATATTAGATCTCATTGTATACTTGCTTTGAGGTTTAATTAGCACACGTCTATAGGTGTATTCCAAGCACTGTCAATATCTAACTAGTTCTAATATCACTTCACCCTCTTCTACTTCTCATACAGAGACAACTATCGAGGGGGAGCAAGAAGAGAATGCAGAAACTCAAGACTTCATGCCAATTCAAGCCAATGATCATACTACATCAAGCATAGAGGATTCATCCCCAGAGCAAATCGAGAACTCCAATCAAGGCACCACAAAGGTCTCTACCTCAACTTAAGCAGCCTACTATACTCCTGTGATGAGCATGAATGAACAACCCTTTGCAACAAAAGTTGCTCTAGTGCATGAAGAACTATCCAAAGAAGTACAACTTGATGCTTCCAATGATAATCTCCCAAGAATGACACGATAGACCAAAAGTCACGCACAGAGTCAAATCATAGGTGACCCATTTGATAGTGTTAAAACTCGGTCAGTTATTGCAATTTTTTTTTTTTACAAATTTTGTCAGTATAATTGAGCCCAAGAAGGTTTCTGAGGCCCTTGATGATCCAAACTGGATAGAGGCTATGAAAGAGGAGCTTCAGTAGTTTAAGCGCAACAAGGTATGGATCCTAGTGCCTCTGCCGAAAGGCAAAACTGCTATAGGGACCAAATAGGTCTTCAGAAATAAAAAGGACGAAGATGGGTTGGTCATTCGGAATAAGGCAAGACTTGTGGCTAAAGGATATTTCCAAGAAGAGGGTATTGACTACGAAGAAACCTTTGTCCCTATAGCACGACTCAAAGCAATTAGGATTTTCCTTGCCTTCGCAGCCCACAGAGGATTTAAGGTATACCAAATGGATGTAAAGTCAGCCTTTCTAAATGGTCAAATACAAGAAGAAGTCTACATCCAACAACCACCACGGTACGAGAGTTCAAAGTATCCTGACCATGTATACTATCTGGATAAGGCTCTGTATGGACTCAAACAAGCCCCCAGAGCATGGTATGATAGACTCTCTAACTTCTTGCTTGCCAATAACTTTGAAAGAGGTGCAACTTATACTACTTTATTTTTCAAAAGGAGAAACTGTGAGATTCTACTTGTACAAATTTATGTGGATGATATTATTTTTTGTTCTACAAATGAAAATTATTGCAAAAAATTTGAGACATAAATGAAAAGTGAGTTTGAAATGAGCATGATGGGAGAACTAACCTTCTTCCTCGAGCTTCAACTCAAACAAACCACAGAGGGAATTTTTGTTAATCAATCCAAATATGTCTCTGACATACTTTCAAAATTTAATCTCTCTAACTCTTCTGCAATGAAAACCCCTATGGCCATTGGATCCAAGCTCTATGCAGATCTAGAGGGTAAATCTATGGAGTGTCAGCTCTACAGAAGCATGATAGGGTCTCTTCTGTACTTAACCGCCAGTAGACCGGATATAATGTTTGCCACATGTCTTTGTGCAATATTCCAAGCTAACTCAAAGGAATCCCATCTTTATGTTGTCAATAGGATCTTTAGATACTTTAAGGGAACCAAGGACCTTGGCCTGTGGTATCCAAAGAACTCTGGCTTTGATCTTATGGATTATACAGATTCAGACTATTCTGTACTTAACCGCCAGTAGAACAGATGCAGAGCCTCTGTGGTGGATACCTCTAGAAGATGGAAGACTTGTGCATTTCTTGAAGAAACAAGACCATGTGCATCTCACGTGCCCCTGCTGTACGAAGATCCTCCATATCAAATAGTACACACACGATGTTCTATTTTCCAGGTGTCTTTCCTTCTATGGTATGGCAACCTTTGTCTTGTACTATTATGTTCTCCATGATCTGTATATATAGGGAGCACCTCCTGAATTGTAAGTAAGCGCACACAAATTACATCCACGCTTGTCTTGTAGAGAGATATCTGTTGAGAGCATATTTACATATACTATTGTGTGTTCTTGGTGTATTTGGCAAGTTAATGAAGATGAACTTTCAGTAAATCATTCCTATTCCTTGTTGTTATCTTTTTTACTTGTTTGTGCGTGTTTGCTACCAAACAAACCATTCATATACATTAAAACACTTCCGCATTCTATTCTGTTTGCATTGTTTGTGTTTATATCATTGTTTGAGCCAAACTGGGCTCCAACAAACTATTGCAACTAAGCAGAAAAGATTTTATTGGTTCTTCTATCCCTCATCAAGTGGTGTTTGCTACAAGTCGATTGGTTCTACAAGTTCTTATGCTAAAATCATATTCAACTCGCGGTTCAAAGACAGATTCTTTGTTTTTAAACTGAAGATGCACTGTGGAATGTCATGTAACTCACACGTTATCTTTTTTATGTGTTGATCTGATGTGTTGAGTTTCTACAATTCAAAGCTTCTCAATAGTGCATTCAGTTGGGGCTATTATACATTGAATCTGGTTACAAAGTTGAAACTATGAAGACCAAGAACTTTATTTGTAACACCCTCAGATTTAGTAAGAGCAACTACTTAAAAATCTCGATATAATATCAAATACAAATCAAAATTCATCATACCTCAAATATAAATTTCTATAATTAACCTCAACAATTATAAACTCCAACATTAAACAAGGACTAAACCGAAGTCGGGTGCTACTTAACCCCAATACAAGTTGCTATTCACAAAACCAAAACGGAAGACTTCGCCAAAGCTATTCGCTTCTCAAGCACACCACTAGCAATCCACTCTTCATAGTGTTACTAGGACTATTCCCAACCAGAACATGATGCACATGCCGACAAATAAAAAGGGTTAGGCTTAACGCCTAGTGAGTTCAAGAATTTTCTTCCTGATCATATAAATCGTTAAACGGAAAGAATGCAACTTGAATCATGATTTCCAAAATGATTTACTTTAAATATGAAAACGGTCATTTTTCCAATAACATGCATTTTTAGGTGAGGACAACACCAAAATAAAACATTTTCTCAAGATGTAAATTCAAAGCCAAAACTCACTCAAAATGCGGGTAAGAATTACTATTCAAATACTGAAAACGCGAACAAAACTCCATTACCCAAAATATCTGAAAACATGGATAAGGTTTAATAATTAAAACCACAAATCATGGATAACAATCTATACTCGAAACATCGTCGAATACATGGGTAATACTCGATACCCAAAATAACATCTTTCGGTGACGGGGGAGACCCGTTTCCATTGAACGTGACGGGAACATAAAAGTATACCACATATCTATGTTATAAGCATGTTTCAAGGATGGACAACCATTGCCATCAACCCTATCCAGGTCTTTAGTCATTGTAGACATCAACCATATCTAGGTCTTTAGTCATTATGGACATCAACCATATCAAGGTCTTTAGTCATTGTCGACATCAACCATATCTAGGTCTTTAGTCATTGTGGACATCAACCATATCTAGGTCTTTAGTCATTGTGAACATCAACCATATCTAGGTCTTTAGTCCAATACAATAATGAGCTCAAATCTATCCGAGTCTTTTACTCAAATGATCACCTAGTTCAACCTTATAAGAGTCTTTACCTTGGGATCTTACCATCCAGACAAGATTGTTCATTTAAAATTACATCATATAAATTACATGACTCCAAATTGAATTACCAACACACTCAAAGCATGTAATTCTCAAATATAAAGCAATAAATGAAAAACATACCCAAAGCTCCACATTGATCTATCAAAACCGGACAAATGCCCCCAAGACCCAACAGGGTTGAAACCGAGCCAAAAACTCAACAACTCAAAGACCATTCAAATAAAGGCATCATGAGCAATAAAAATGTATTTAACTAATGTTCATACAAAACACATGCTCCAAAATATGATCAACTCAAAAACCCATCATTGGTTGGGACCAACCATTTTTCAATAGAAATCATATCATTTACATTTTCAAAATGTCTCATTTATAACAATATGCATTTTCAACCCAAAAAAACCAAAATGCATTAACACCAAAATAATCTTCATTTATAAGATAAATCATCCAAAGAATCCATAAATATGATTTATTTATCAAAATGTCTAAAAACCCCAAATACGGACATTTCTCAAGATTTATAAACTAATGATACTAAGATGCAAGACTAATCAAATAATACCCACATTTGATAAATGTCAAGGAAAACATTTCAATATATCAAAGTAAATAATTTTGGCATGTACATAGTTTTCACAAAGCAACTTGAACTTACCTTTCTAGATTTAAGCTAAATCTAGATTTTTCCCCAACTTGAGCTCATTTGAAGAAACTTGGATCCTCAAGCCAAACTCCCAAAACCTAGATCCACAAGTTTCCAATAATAAATATTCATTTTCAACCATATAGAATCGTTCCCCAAACATTATACATGAAGATCTCATCTTATATCAAAACCTTAATTTCCATAGGTGAAGAAAATAGAGGATTACCTTAACTATAACTTGAATCCACCAACCAAAATACCTCTAGGTCTCCAAAATGAGCCACAAACTTCCCATATTCAAAATGGTGAAAAGGGTCGGTTGAAACCCTAGAAACTTGATGAAGAAGATGAAGTGAAATGAGTTCTAGAAAGGTTAAGGTTCATAAATATGGTGTGGGTTTGATTTGGGGAGAGAAAGATGGAGAGAGGAGAAAGGATTTAGGGTTTTTGATGAGAAAATCGAAATGAGGTAGAGGAAGATCATATCTAAATATGGGGGTAAAAGTAGGAGAGAGAAGAGGGAAAAGTTGAAGGTGAAAAAGGGTGAAAATTTCGTCAGACTTAAATCACTTAATGCGGACGCCCACTTACATCAGGACGAAAACTGGTGATTCTTCTGATGCTTCCGCGGAAGATCCTATGTGGACGTCCACTTGCACCATGCGGACGTCCACTTGACACCGGTCGCCCGGTTAATCGCCCGAACACTGTTTTGGTCATAATTTCTTCGTTTTAGCTCTGTTTTCGCTCCGGAAACGATCGTTGGACTCATATTTGAATTTCGCATCTAGTAAGGCAATAAAATATAGGATTCAATCCAAAAATCATAGTTCTTCTATTTCTCTTGAAAGATCGGTTTCTACACTGACTTGAAATTATATTTACCCGAAATTTACGGGTGTTACATTATTCAAGGGGGAGCTTAGAAAGACATGAAGACAAGCAATACCAAAGTTTTTCAGAGATTCAAGAGGGATAGAAGATCAAGACCTGAAGATTTCAAGATGATAAATATTTTATACAACTTTAGGGGGAGATTCTTAGGACTGAAAGTTCTAGTGCGTTGAAAGTTATATAAAGTATTTATAGGGTTTAATTGTTATTGTTTAAAAGCGTTGTAAAAGCCTATATTGTTAATGGGCTTGTTTTGTTTAGTGGGCTTTGGGCTTTAGACCAAATGTAAGATCCCACATTGGCTGGGGAGGGGAACAAATGTAGCCTTATAAGGACTTGATACCTCCTCTATCAAACGCATTTTAAAACCGTGAGTCTAGGTGTGTGGACAAAGCGGACAATATTTGATACGGTTAGCCTAGGATGTTACAGATGGTATCAGAGTCGCGAATCGGACTAGTGTGCCAGTGTCCTCGCTGGGCTCCCAAGGGGGTGGATTGTAAGATCCCACATTGGTTGGGGAGGGAACAAATGTTGCCTTATAAGGGACTTGATACCTCCTCTATCAGACGCGTTTTAAAACCGTGAGTCCAGGTGTGTGGACAAAGCGGACAATATTTGATACGGTTAGCCTGGGATGTTACACCAAAGACCTTGGTATTTAAAGTGTGGTTATTAGGGTTTAGAGAGGTTAAAAATGGTCATTATAGATGACATGGCTACAAAGTTTATTCTCTATGTAATCGCTTCCTAAACCTTATTGACCAATCCAATCATATGACCAGATTTTGTGATTCAATCTCTATACTTTGATTGTTTATTACTGTTATTGCATTGTTCTGGGATCGACATTATATATATATATGTAACTACAATTTTTGTCCCTGTGGTTTACACGAATCTCCGAAAGTGGTCCTTAGACTTCAATAAATACAATTATCGTCCCTATTGTTTACATTTTACTTTGAAAATTGTCCCTGTTCACTAAATCCGTTAAAAAAAATTGTTGAGTAAGGGCCATGTGGTTCTTTTCACCCTTTTTTTACTATTTAAAAGAAAATTAAAATTAAATTAAATTATTTATATTATATATGTAACACCCTAAATTCTGGAAATAGCAACTAATTAAAAAATTTCTAAATACATCAATAAATGATTCATCTACAACCATAATTTAAGATTTAACCTCCATACATACATCCATTCTATACCTACAGTCTATAATAAGGACAGGTGTTACTAAAACCCAATAAGTGTCGCTATCTCCAAACTGCGGAAGACTTCGCCAAGCTACTCACTCTCACGCAAGCTAGTGCTCATCTCTTCATAGCACCGCTAGGACCAACCCCAACTAAAACCTGATGCACATGCCGACAAATAAAAGGTTAGGCTAACGCCTAGTGAGTTCAAGAGTTTTAACATGAATAGGTATATCTTTAAAAGAAAGGAAATCAGTTCAAATCAAGATCTTTCAAACTAATTTACTTTAGAAATAGGGACGACTTGTTTTCCACAGTTTACACCATTAAAGACAACGTTCCAAAACAACCATTCTTTATAAAACGATGTGATCTAAAACTCACTCAAAACGTGAATATAAATCGACTCCCAATTGCGATACCGTGAATAACACTTCACATCCCAAAACACCCAAAGCACGGGTGGGGCATAACACTCAACCCATAAATCATGGTTAATAAATCTCATATGCAATAAGTCACCGAAAACATGGACACCAGACTCAGTACCCAAAACAACACCTTTCGGTGACGGGGAAGACCCGATTCCAGTGAATGTGGCGGGTACACAAAGTTAAGCCACCGATGTATGATATAAGTGTATCTTCAAGGATAAACAACCATTGACATCAACCCTATCTAGGTCTTTAGTCACGGTAGACATCAACCCTATCCAGGTCTTTAGTCACGGTAGACATCAACCCTATCCAGGTCTTTAGTCATGGTAGACATCAACCCTATCCAGGTCTTTAGTCACGGTAGACAGCAACCCTATCCAGGTCTTTAGTCATGATAGACATCAACCCTCTCTAGGTCTTTAGTCATAATAGACATCAACCCTCTCTGGGTCTTTAGTCATAATAGACATCAACCCTCTCTGGGTCTTTAGTCATTTGAACATCAACTCTATCCAAGTCTTTAGTTCCAAAGAATCACCAGGTTCAATCCTATCCAGATCTTTACCTTGGGATCTCTCCATCCTTGACACACTTGATTATGTAGGACTTACATCGTATCATCAACGCCTATTTCCAGATTAAAACACAGGAATCTTATCCCATTTACACGATAAAAACCAACCTCTATGCCTATGGATCCATTGCATTACAACCTAACACGTTACATGACTCCAACGGATGAACTAACGCATCCAATACACGTAACTCACAAATGAGATGCAACTAGGTACACCATACGACAAGGCTCCTTAACAGGCTACCAAAACTGAACAAATGTTCCAAAGACTCATTTGAGTGCAAACCAAGCCCCAAAAGGCATAATGTACGTTCGGCTAAAATACGAGAGCCAAAGTGGTTACATAAACCAAAATAAATCTTTCAAACTTTGTTTCTCAAGTCACAAATGGCCTTCGGCCCAAAACCCAAAAGGATTATCATTTTCTAAAGTGTTCCTAAGGTCGGGATCGACCCAAAACCAAAGGACTCACACCTTCGTACTTTTCAAAGTATCTCATTTCATGAATGATGCATAAAACCCGACAAACACTTAAAAGTGCATTTTTGACCAAATACCCATTTATGCAATAAATAACCAAGTCACATTCCTTTGTGACACATTTATCAAAATATCCCAAAATCCCAAATGTGGTGTTTTACAAGGTTTAATAAGCTAAACACTTCAAATAATCAAAAGTTACCAAACAACTCAACAGTTGATAATTTCATGTAAAACACATAGATGCTTTAAAATAAACATTTTGGCATGTACAACGTTTTCACAAATCAACTTGAACTCACCTTGCTAGATTTAGACTAAATCTAGATTTTTCCCCATTTTGAGCTTCCTTGACGAAACTTGAATCCTCCAAGCCAAAACCTAGATCCAAGCATTTTCAACCGTAAATAACCATATTCAACCATAAAGAAATATTCCCCCAAATAACTCGCATCAAAATACCCACTTTGGGCAAAACCCTAATTTGACCTAATTTCTCCAAAATCACCCAACTGACAACTTAAGAAATAAAGCACAAGAAAGTCATAAATAGGGCATTTATAACTTGAATAAAGCATTAGAAGGAAGAAGGGATGAACTTACAATAGTGGGTTTTGATAAAACTCAAAACCCTAGGATTTTCTTGGAAGAAACAACAATGAAGATGGTGGGAAGTTGACCCTAGCTTCCAAACTTGATAGAGACACAATATCTTGAAGTAAGTGGGTGTGGATGAACATTTGGTGACTTCTAAAACCGAATTCAATGGGATGGAGGTTTGAGAGAGTTCTTGAAGAAGGTGAATGAATAAGTGAGTGAGAATGAGTGTGGAAAGGAGTTTAAAAGCATCCAGGGCCCGCAGGAGATTGTGACACGCGACTATGCCCTTGGCATAGTCGCCGGGCATAGTCGCCCGCTCAAAAGGAGTCGCGGTACATAACCCGCGAGTATGCCTCGCGATAGTGACCCTGGCATTATCGCCGGGCACTATCGCCCAAAGTGTACCGAGAGCAGGGAGGGGTCGCGATTATGACACGCGACTATGCCAAAGGGCATAGTCACCGGGCACTATCGCCCTGACAGTACCGAAGGTTAACAGATCCGATTTTTCGACCGACGAGCTCTCTATACAAAACCCAACATACAACAACATGACTTGGGTAGATTTATAATCATAACTTAACCGGATAAGCGAGAGTTAAGAGTTTTCCAAAATCACGGGTGTTACAATATACATATAATATGAGTACATATATACAGACACGCAACCTCTCTTCTTCTTTTTCTTCTTCTTCTTCCCCATCCCCCCTGCAATCCGGTGGCTTCCTCTGATCATCGTCCGAACTAAATCAAAACCAAATCAATACCTAACCTAAATCACACCTAAAACCCAATTCTGAAATCAATCAAAATCGGACCTAAATTAAAGCTAAAAACACAATCAAGACAAAAATCAAAGATGGAGTGTAAGAGAGATGATGTAGGTGGTGGTGGTTTGTTGGCTTTAAACCCATAAATAGGTGTGTGCAAAATCCGAATAATCCGAATCCGAACCGAAAATAAGGCGTTTTTGCAAAACCTGAATACTCCGAAATCCGAAAATCCGAAACCCGACTTTTGTGGGGATATTTGGGTTCGGTTTGAGTTTATTTTTGGCCACCCGACCCGTCCGAAAACCGAAATAATATACGTATATATTTTATATATTATATAAATATATTTATTTGTCTAATTATCATTTGAAAATCGTAAATTCTAGTCGGTCGAAATGTTTTCTAATTTATAAACTTACAATCGATTTCATCAATCTCTCAACCTATTGAATTCATCCTCAAAATCGATAAAATTAATATGTACTTTTGCATTATAATAATACTCGAACCCGACCGACATTAACCCGAAACTCGATCAACCCGAATCCAAAGCAATCCAAAATTCGAAACCTAAAATTCGGGTCTTGATTTTCATATCCAAAATCCGATCAGGTTTTGGTTTTGCCTACCCGAACCCGCCCGACCTGCCTGATGCACACCCCTACCCGTAAAATCACTCGTTGATGATGAATCTTCGATGGTTTCAAACCCAACTAGAAACCTAATCAAAACCCAATTAATGTTTGAATCTTCAGTGGCTTCAAACTCAAAAAAACCGTTGTGAATTAACAAACGTGAGAGACAAATCCGTTAATACGAAGTTGAGGGACAAGGACAGTTAAAAGTGACAAACGTTATGGACCAAAAGCAAACTTTATTCTTTTAATATTGTGTATATGTTTTTATTTTAGTTGTTTTTATTAATGATTTAAATATTAATTTATTATTTGGATTTTTTGGATTTTTTTTGTTGATATTTAAGTGTTTAAAAGATACATACTTTTATTTAATTTGTCTTTCTAAAAGTATATTTATAATAAACACGTTTAAAGGTCGATAATTTGATAAATAGTGTTTTTATTTCCTTTTTAAGAAATAAAGTATTCCCTTCGTCACAAAATAAGTGTCTACATTTCTATTTATGTTTGTCCCAAAATAAGTGTCCACTTTCAAAATTAGATAACTAAATTCTCAAATTTACCCTTAAGTAATGCACAAATATTTAAGAGTTGTGAATAGAGAGAAATTAAATAAGGGTAAAGATGTCATTTGGTTAACAAAAAAAATGTAATAATTATGTATGTCTAAAACCGTGTGTCATCTCAATTGTGGACGCTTATTTTGGGACAAATGTAATATAATATGGATTATTGTGTTGCGTTTGATACATGGGACATGACATGACAAACTGGACAAAACTCATTATCTCACGTTCGGTGCGACATGGGACATGACAAAGATTGGAACAAAGTGGGACAATGTGGGACAAAAAAAACTTTTTCTTGTTCCACCAAAATAGGTGGAAGAAGATGGGACAAAGATGAGACAAAAACTAAAACATTACTAATTTACCCTTGTTTGATACATAACCCTAATATGGTAATTGTTTTAATAGTCACCACTGCCAGTTGTTGCCACCACCACCGGCGGCCACCAGTAGTTATCGTCGACCACTATTGGCCACCTTCACCTCCTTCTACATTACAACAACCTCCTTCACCACCACCACTACCACCGTCGATCACCTCACGTCGTCCTCCACTACAACAACCTTCTTCACCACCTCCACAACCACCGTTGGCCACGACCACTACCACTGTTGGCCACATCCACCATAATCAACACTAGCACCATCGACTACTACTACCATTGCCCACCATCACCACTACCTCCTCCACCACTGTCGTCCGCCACCATCACCACTATCCACCATCTTCACTCCCTACATAGTCATTGTCATCCAACAACCACCACCGCCTCTACCTCCAACATCATTGCAACAACTTTTATTGTGCCTCTTTCAGTTCATAATGATTTCTCAAACCGAATAAAACATAGTTTTTTTTTTATTTTCTATGAATCAGGTTTTTTCGAACTACCATCAATTATATCAAAATTTTCTTTCAAATTTGGTACTATTTATTATGTATGTATTTATGTATATGAAAATTGTGTAAAGATGTTTATAAACAAAATTATTTAAATATTTACTTTATTTGTGTCATTTATAAGTATTATATAATATATATATAAAATCATAAAATAATTTCTAGACACAATTTGTCTCGTCCTGTCCTATTCAGTCCTAGTCGTAGCAAATATCAGACAGACATTTGTTTTATCCAGTTTTGTCCAATCCATTACAATTCAATCATGTATGTATATCAAACGTTACCTTAAATATATATCATTCAAATTATAAACTCAATTATTTTATATAGATCTTTTCTTACTCTAAATCCTTAATTTAAAAAGAAAGGCATGGAAGAAGCTAGCTTTTATTGGATTTTCATTGTTGCTACCCCCTGGTATGTGCCGCTTTTCTTGTGGTAGTCATTGCGAATGAGCAAGTAGGGAACGATAGCATAGGACCCACTTTCAGAAGTGTTAAAACAGGGTTTGCTTTGGTCTCTGGTTTGATGGTTGTACATGCTAAAAGTTAAAAAAAAAAAGAAGAAAGGAATAAAGTAGATGATAAAAATACATTGTCCAATCGGATGACTACAAACACAAAAGTGATATGGGTCCCGGATCTACTCTTGATGTAAGACTTAATAATATGGGGGTCGTTCACACGTGGAAGTTCGTTATAAGAGGTAAAATAGTAATTTTATGTTAGATGAATTATTTGTTTATTATAAAAGAAAATTAATAATTTATTATTTATTAAATAATCGACTTATTTCAAACAATTTTTAGTGGAAAGAAAACAAGACTTAAGGCACATATAAGTTTGTTTTATGTTCTAATACATGTTTCTTCCAGGTGAGACCTTGTTAGATGGTTACCTTTGGCATTTGTTTGAGTTGTTTAATTTGTTTATTTCATATCTTTTTTTTTATTAAATTAAAGGCAGTAGAAATATATTAAAAGGCAGAACCACAACAAAACAAGATGAAAGTCCCCTCTCCAAGAAAATAACCCTGTTTGGGTTGTTTAGTTTATTGTTGTTTCAAGTCTAACCTTAGGGGGTGATTGGGATTGCTTATTTAAAGGGATTTTTAGTTTATTCTGGTGTGGTATTGGAGATAAGTATTTTTTTCGTGTTTGGATGGAGACAAAATAAAAGTGTTTATAGCGATGTCAAACCGGTGAAAAAGAGTTTTTCATAAGTCATTTGGTTCTAACTTATCAAGTTATTTGAAACAACTTATGATTTTTTTGATTATTTTATATGTATAAGCAATCTCAAATACCTCTAAATAACAATTTTATTAGCTTATTACGTTTTGGTACAACAATAAGCTAATACAAACACTTTTTATAAAACTTTTTTTGTCACCACATAAGTTGATAAACACTTTTAAGAAAAAACATAAGTTGTTTTAAATAAGCAATCCCATACACCCCCTTAATAAATACACAAATATTTAAAATTTGTGAAGAGAGATAAATTAAATAAGAGTAATATTGTCAGTTGGTTAACTAAAAAGTTTAAGAATTATACATGTATAAAATTGTGTATCGTTTCAATGGCGAAGGATAGTGTGAGAAGTTGAGTTATGTAACACCCTCAAATTTGGAAAGAACAATTAAATTAAAATTTTCAATAATTCCTCAAAGAATGATAAAATCTCTTACGACAAGCTCACACTTGAAATACGAATCTAGATTTAACCGTCAACAAAATAAATAAAGTTTTACATAAGGACTAAATAAAGACGGGCGTTACTAAACCCAATTCAAGTTGTTATTCCCAAAGTGCAGAAGACTTCACCCAGACTACTCCCTCATGTGCATAGAACTAGCACTCATCCTTCACAGCGTCGCTAGTACCGTACCCCAATCGGAACTTGATGCACATGCCGACATATAAAAAGATTAAGCTAACGCCTAGTGAATTCAATAGTTTCAACATGAATAAATATATCGTTAAAAGGAAAGAATGCAACTTAAATCATGATCTTTCAAAATGATTTACTTTAAATATGAAAACGACTCGTTTTTCAATAATACACATTTTTAAAGGTGAACGCCCCAATACAATACATCCTTCATGAAGTGATGCAACCCAAAATTCACTCAAAACGTAAATAGAAATCGAACTCCCAATTTATGAAAACGCGGATAAAACTCTATATCCCGAAACACACAAAACACGGGTGGGGCATAATACTTAACTCATAAATCATGGATAAAAAATCCATACATATATAAGACATCGCCGAAAACATGGATACTAAAACTCAATACATAAAACAACACCTTTCGGTGACGGGGGAGACCCGATTTCATAGAACGTGACGGAACACAAAAGTAGATCACATATCTATGTTAATAAAATCAAACACTTGGATCATAGGATATATCGAACTCAACTCTTCTAAGTTTATTGCTCGTGGAGTCTCAATTTCAACCCCTCTAGATCTATACGTCGAGATATCCAAATTCAAGGAAAACATACAAGTACATTGGAATTACACCTTACTGCTCATGGGACAATGTCCGACCATACGAGTCCACATCTCCCGATGCCTATTCGCACATTGAAATTACACCTTACTGCTCATGAGACAATGCCCGACCATACAGGTCCACATCTTACTTACCATGAGACCTGATGCCTATTCCATGCTACAATGAGGGAAACTAACGTCCCATCATTGAACGTAAAGACTCAACTGCCTATAGATCCATTGCATTATAGTAAAAAAAAACATTACACGACTCCAAACGGATGTACTAGCGCATTCAAGACATGTAATTATCAAATAAGATGCAGTAATTGCAATCATAACCAAATGTTTTACATTGAGCTATCAAAATCGGACAAATGTCCCTAAGACCCAACAGAGTCAAAAACCAAACCATGGGCTCAACAACTCAATTGACCATTTGTTATAAGGCATAAAATGCAATAAAAGTAAATAACTCATGTTTAAGCAAACACATACCTCAAGATATGATTAACCCAAAGCTCATCATTGATTGGAACAAACGATTTTCCAAGTGAACTCATACCCTTCATATTTCCAAAATCCCTCATAACACGACAACATGCATTTCACAACTGATTTATAAAATCATATACACCAAAAATGCATAAATCATCAAATAGAATTCATTTGTACAATAGGTCGCTAAAGGAACACATTTATGATATTTACCCGTCAAAATATCCAAAAAAAAAAACCCAAATATAGACATTTCATGGGATTTATCAACCCAAGTTGTCAAATATGAAAACTTTGTCAAATACTCAACATATTAATAATTACCAAGTAAAACACATTTTCACTTCAAAATACACATTTTGGCATGTACATAGTTTTCACAAAGAAAATTGAACCCACCTTACTAGATTTAGGCTAAATCTAGATTTTACCCCAACTTTGAGCTTCCTTTGGTGAATGCTTTAGATCCACAAACATCCTTCACTAGAGACTTTACCTAGGTCACAAACAAAACTAAAACATACCAAGAGTATCTCCCAAAAATCAGATCCATACAAATCTTTGTCAAAATCTTAAATCACCCAAAATAGGTCAAAACTCAAAATATGAGAGATACATCGAGAGAGATGTTCTAGGATGTTAAAATGAAAGGTTTCAACATGAATGAAGGTTTAGAAATGGTTAGAATGACTTACAAATACTTTATAGGAAAACCCCAAAATATGGTCAACAATGTTGAGGAGAAGATGAAGAAGATGAAGATGTTGAGTTTCACCCACCAAGCTTGAGTATCTAGCTCCCAATCTTCCAAATGCACTTGAGGATTTCGATTTGGTGAAATGGAAGGGTTTGGACCGAGTTGGAAAGGAGAAGAAGAGGATTGGTGAAGAGAACAAATGAGGTTAGAAGCAAAAAATTGGGTTTTATGTGGATCAGACCCGTGCCCGACCGGGTCCAGTCTTACCCGACTGGGTTATTCTGTCCACAAGTGAAGCTATTTCTGCTTTGTTCTACTGGACCATTCTATCCCGACTGGGTGGTGGTCGGGAAAGGAAGAAAATATTATTCTCATCTGATTTCATATAAGTGGATCTGAACCGTTGATCTCTTTTAATCTCAAGTCCTCCCATGAATTGTACCTTAAAAAGGAATTAATCTGGTGCACTCGGTGCATCTCATCCTAATGTGCGTCTATTTCACATCCAACGGTCGATAACTGCTTATCACCGTCAACTCAATTCCTCACCGGAACCCAACCCTCGTTTCAATTGTGGGTATTTATTTTGGGGATGTAAACAAAAAGAACAAGGGATTAACCAATTTAAAAAAGTAACATATTATACACTCTTATAATGACAGATTTTTAAGATACAATGTTATAATATATATATATATATATATATATATATATATATATATATAGAGAGAGAGAGAGAGAGAGAGAGATAGGACGTTCAAATGCAACTCATTTACATAATGCAACACATGCAAGTATGCAACTCATCTATGTGTCACTCATTTTGTGTAATTAAGAAAAAAGGAAAAAGACTGAAAATAAATGAGTGGTGGATAAAGTAGTTGCATATGTTGCATAATAACCCCTCTCTCTCTCTCTCTTTCTCTCTCTCTCTCTCTATATATATATATATATTGTTGTTTTATGTATATATATATATATATATATATTGTTGTTGTTTTATGTATTTAACCCATTATATATTTAGGGGTTAGTTAGTCATTTTTATTGTGGAGGGCGTTCATTATAGACATTATCTTCTTTATTATATTAATTTTAGAAAACAAATTTCATCAAAATGAAAATTAAATGAAACAATTTCATTTTTTACATTGAAACAAAACTATATGATTCAATTTAATTTTTACATAGAAACAAAAATATATGAAACAATTTAATCAATAAAAAATTAAATGAAACAATTTCATCATATTAAACACTTCTATAAAAAAATTTCAATAATTAAACAATGAAATCGAATGTTTGTATTGTTTTGTACAAATGGCTTGATTTGCATTTGATCTCTTCCTATATATCCAATTAAATTTTTGGTCAATACCATTGTTCTAAAAAAACTCGCCGCACAGCCGTCATGGCACGTAATGGCACCAAGGCTTGTGTCTCACGCCACATTAAGCCTGTGGCACGCCATGGCCTAATGCACAATTTCGTAATGCAATATTTGATTTTTCTTTACGTTTTCCATGTCTTCTTTGCAAGTTTTTTTTAATATATATCATAATTTACTTGCTTATTATTATTGATTAATTGAATAACGCTACAAAACATATGTTTTAAATATAATATTAAATATGAATTTAAAAATTGACGCCATAAGTCACGCCTTGAAAACGTCATGACTTCGTCGTGGCTCCTAAGGCTTGAGGGTTGGCCTCGCCGCCACGCCACGCCTTACGCCCTTTAGAATCTTGCTCAATATTATTTACCCTCTAGTGCCAAAATCAAATCAATCCATCCATTGAAATTTGAAAAAGTAAGTGTTAACAACTTAACATATATGAAGAGGAAGGAGTTGTTTGGTAGTTGCTGAATGATTTGGTGTAGAATGATTAAGAGACACTTATGATATAGTTTAAAGTGAAATATGGTTGTTATGTAATTGTTCAGAATGAAATTAGGACGCTTAATGGTTAAGAGAGATCCATGATATAAAACCATTCAGGGGGTTTTTAAACCATTAAAAGGCAAATTATTTTTTGTCAAAAAAGATTAACCTCTTAAAGATTCAAACTTTGTTTTTAATGAAACCATTAAAAAGTAAATAAACAATCCCGAAATCAAGTATTTGAAAAAATAATAATTTAAAAAGAATCACATAACATGCAAAATCTCCTCCCAAGTGGGATCCACAACCAGGAATCACCGCGTTAATCCACATGTAACCACATGATAACATTTTGGCAATCATCATCGTGGTGTAATTAATTAATTTTTTCTATTTTCACCCAATTTTCCCATTTCTTTTTCAATATTCTTGTTTGTTAACTTTTAATTAGAAATTAATTTATTTTACTTCAAAATACTTTTTAAAACCATTTTTAATTCAAAAAAAAATTATTATTTTCCATATAAAACCCAACATTCATTTAATTATTTTTCCAAATTAATTAAACTCGTTTCTAATGAAACATATACAAATAAATTGTTTTTTCTCTTTTTTAAAATGCAACAATTTATTAAAGCAAACACAAAATAATACAAAAACAAAATCCCTCTCCAAACACAGCTTGCGAGATGCAAAACCACGAGAGGAGCACAGAGGATAAAAACCAAGGTTCTAAAAAACGCGCCATGGCGCGCCATGGCGTCGAGGCGCCACTTTGCCGCCACGTTTTTACCCTTGGCGTCGATATATGGCGTTAAGCTTCATAAGGCACGCCATGGCGCGTCATGGCGCGTTATGGCGTTACGTTACGTTATGGAGTTATGCCGTTAAGCTTCCTAAGGCACGCCATGGCGCGCCATGGCGCGTTATGGAGTTATGGGGGGGGGGGGGGAAATTGTACTTTTCTAAAACTTGTAAATTTACATGGTAAAAAAGTCAAAATTAAATATTTTAAACCCTAGAATTTCACTTCCCCTTCTCCCTTTCTCTCTCTGTTTCTCAATTCTCAGTCACGATCACGTGGGGGAGTTATGATTTTTTGGGGAGTTAGGATTTCTTGATATCATTTTTGTAAACTTTGTATATTTGATATCAAATCAATTCATGGTTCTTCTTTTGTTTTTTATATGATATAAAACTCCCATTATATATATATATATATATATGTGTGTGTGTGTGTGTGTGTGTGTGTGTGCCGCCTTGGCGCCGCCATGAAAAACGCCATGGTCTCGCCGTAACTCGTAAGGCTTGAGGCTTGACCTCGCCGCCACGCCGCGCCGCGCGCCATTTAGAACCTTGATAAAAACCACCCAAAATACATTCAACCATGAGAAACTCAAAAAAACGTAAACCAAACTCAAAGGTTAAGATAAGAAAAAGACCGAGATTATGTACTTTTATTTGAAAATTGGCAATTTCTCTGAAATATGACATTTCTCTGAAATATGACATTTCTTGTTTTTAGCTTCAATTTTATTTTCCCATTTGTTTATAAAAATTATAATAATTTTTATCCATATATCCAATAAAAGTATAAAACTGTAATATTTTTATATTTGTTCATCATTATTTATATAAAATAAATTTACAGGTGCCTATACAATTTTATTTTCTTTTAATTTTAAAAATTAAGATTGACATATATTTTTTTTATAAATGATTTATAAAATAGAGTAAGGTTGAGGGGAAAACGTTAAAAAAATGAAAAAACTAAAGAATATCCTGATAGTCTTTCATTTAGATGGTATGTATATGTGCATACAAATAATTGAAGTTGTTTTTTTGACTTTTATGCATGCGTGAATGTTACAAATTACTACTATATGCACATATACATACCGTGCGGATAAACAATTACCAGGATGTTTCTTAATTCTTTATTGTTTTTTACAGTTTTTCTCTAAACCTGGCCCTCGTAAAAAAACACTGTATAGATTACAAATATAAAATTAAATTAAACCAGTAGAAAAGATAAATAAAATCACAATTTAGGGAAATAAAAGTTTCACATTTTTCTCACATCTATTAAAAAAATTAAAACCTCGAAGATCACATGGGGGACAGCCTGGTCATAATCCAAATTTATCAAAGGGCAAAAACGTAATTTCACACATACCTACCTGCTAACGACCACCCCTACTGGTGGTTTATAAACAGCCTTCTCTGTCTTCTTCGCTACCTCTGCGGAAAAAGCTTTCTCTCTGTTCATCAATGGCGGACCTTGAGTGCCCTACAGTGATGAACAAGCTAATCACGTTTCTATCATCTCTTCTTCAACGAGTAGCGGAATCCAATGATCTCAACCCTCGATTCCACCCGCAGAAGATCTCGGCTTTTCACGGTCTAACTAGGCCAACGATCTCGATTCAAAGCTATTTAGAGAGGATTTTCAAGTACGCCAATTGTAGTCCTTCGTGTTATGTTGTGGCGTATGTTTATCTGGATCGGTTTACTCAGCAACAGCCTGCGCTTTCGATCAATTCGTTCAATGTTCATCGGTTGTTGATTACTGGAGTAATGGTTGCTGCGAAGTTCATGGATGATTTGTAAGTATTTTTCCGCTTATAATTCGGTGTTCCTGTGTGAAATTGCTTTGATTCTAGGGAATTTGAGCTTATTTCGGATGTTTTCCGAGGGTTTTTTGTTGGAATTGGGGTGCATGATTCGAGAAATTGAGTTCAGAAGTAGTTAATGAAGTTAAGAATTAATGAATTCCTAACAGAAAATAGAAGGAAAAACGAAAAATTCTTTGCTTCAAACCCCTGTTTTCTCTTTTGTGCTTTTGATTGGGATAATTTTTTTGAATTAGGCGAAGTAGGTTTAGAAATTAAGTCCATAACAGATTCAGTAACTGAATTTTGCTTTAAGACTCTTTGGGGTAAATAATCAATCAATTTTGCTTGTTCATAAGAAAATTTATCAATATGCATGTAGTGATTGTAAGTAGCGCATTAGATGTTGTACTTTTGTTCCCCACCTTATGAATGATACCTAAGAAAAGTGTATAGCACCCACCACGTAGTTAATCATGAGTGTGCCTGCATATCTTGGAGTTTAAGTTCAACAAATCTTTAAAGTTAATTAGGAATAGATTAGTGGTTTGATTAAATACATCAATAAGAATCACAAATATTTGTATCATTACATTCACAAATGCATCAATCATACAAGCAATTGCAGATCCAATATTTTTTTTAGTGGAGAACTTTTAAGGTAGGTTAAAGGCCTGTAAAGTCGCTTGATATGTTTTTAGTCTAATTCCACTTTTTCGAAAGATTTTTAAAATTTTCTTTGTTGGTTTCAAGGGATTTTAAATTGTTTTGTCGATTTCGATGGGGGTTTTCGGCTTTTTTGTTGATTTCGAGAGTTTTTTTTAATTTCTTATTTCAATTGCAGTGGTAAATCCCAAGGGTACTCCTGCTGTATTGACCTGTACTTTATGTATCAAAATTTGTAACTTTGTATCTTATAGTAGCATATTGTATATTTGTATCTTTAAGGTCAATTGAGGTACACCAATGTTTGATTAAATACATAAAAAAAATATTATAAAAGTCTGGCAAATTTTGGTACCATTATACTACCTAATATCATCATTGACTTGTAGGATTCAAATAATAATCACTTTGATTTAGAAAAGGGTCATTCTAACTACACCCTAGTCTATGTGCCATTTACACCCTAGTCTAGAGAGGTTGTGAGGAGGAAAAGGGGTAATGAGTGCACAGTTTTCCGATCCAGTTACACCATATGCACCCTAGACTAGGGTGCATAAAGCAACACCCGAAAAGAAAACATTTAATACCATCTCTAACATATTCTCTTGTATGGAGATTTTAAAGATTTTGAGCAAGTTTTTTTGTTTCAAAACATTTCTCCAAAATAGAGAAAATAGGAGATAAAGTATAAAATTCTCTCAATTTAGAGAACGTCTGTAAATGATTACCATAAGAGATAAATTATTTTTATTATATTTCTATCAATAAAAAAATCTTGAAATTAAATATTTATGATAAAGAAACAATATTTTATTAAATGTATGTATATTTCAATAATGTAATCAACGTTATAATTTGTAAAATAGAAAAACTATTGACGTAGAAAATAAAAATCTTTTTAAAAATTTCAATTTTAATTTTCTATTTTGAACAATTTATAGGATCTAACAATATGCCCTTATGTAAAAACTTGGAGTATAATTGTAGTGGTGGTCCTATTTTCTGCTTAATGGTCAATTTTAGCATAATCATGCTAAAGTGATTTGTCTTTTATGCATTAAAAATTTTAAATTCGTATCTTAGAACTAAAGTGTGAATGTTAGATGTCGATTTAACATACTTTAATGGTTGATTATATACAAATGTCAAAAAAATACCCAAAAATATGGTATTACTACATTTGAAATACATCATTGCTTGTACAAACAAATAGCAGTACATTTACATTAGACACAAGATATGATATTAAGGTATTTATAAAATTCAAGTGGCTTTGACTTTAAGCGATGTTGAAGTAGTTTCATTCATAATGATAACCAACTTGTCTTTTATACAATAATTTGGATTATATTTTTAAGCCTAACGTTTAATTGAATTTATGTATTGAAAATGTAAAAGAACCTAGATATTTAGTACCTAGATCGAAAACAAAGAAACTATATACAACACAATTAGTGATACACCAAAAATCTTGTTATGATTGTATGTGTGTTCTTTCCATTGGTTCCAACACAATCTTACTCGAATAATATAACAACCTGTCCTACATATGGATATGAAAGTAAATTTGTAAACTCCTTATAAATTCAAAATTGTAGGCTACCAACAACTGATACAATTTTAAGTTGATATCAAAGTTATTGAGTCAGCTAATTAATTAGGGTGTTATAAATAACTTGTATTTTTTGCACATTAGTTAATTTTTTATTATCTTATATTGAATGGAGTTATTTAAATATAAAAAATATCAAACTTCCTAATAACAGTAGTAATTAACAATGCCTTTTTTGTGTGTGAACTTATGTTTTTGCAGATACTATAATAATGCATATTATGCAAAGGTTGGAGGAATCAGCACAACAGAAATGAATTTTCTTGAAGTGGATTTCTTATTTGGATTAGGGTTTCAATTGAATGTCAACCCCACCACTTTCCACACCTATTGTTCATATCTCCAAAGAGAAATGTTGCTACTTCAACCCCCATTAGATCACCATCATCTCATTACATCACCATCATCTTCATCTTCATCATCATCATCATATAAATCATCAATATCATCAAAGCTCCTTTATGAAGATGATCATCAACAACAAGAAGTGGCAGCAGTGTAATCAATCTTTTTTCTTTTTTGAAACTGAATCTTGAGCTTGAATTATATGTGTTTTTAGGTAGATTTGTAGATTATTTGATATGGGTTTAGCAAGTTAAACCTTTTTTATGGCAGTTTTTTTTTTGGGAGTGTATTTGACTTGACTTGATTGGTGGTATATACAAATTGGATGCTTCTTTTTTCTCTCTACCTTATTCATCATAGTTTGGTATGTATCTGGCTATTCTCATGTGATATTGTATTGTACCTCAACTTTTCATTGGAACGAACCCTATATATATATATATATAGTTGTGGATCTCTATAATTTTATGAAATTTTAAATCTTTATATATATATATATATATATATATATAGCGTATATATGTATACCATTAGTTACACATGTTTGTGTTTAAATGTACAAACACATGAAACTTTTGACGTCTATTTCATTGATGATAGGTTTAAACTATTGTTGAGTTGTTTTTGTTAGAGAATGATGGATTCATTTTCTAAGAAAAACGGGTCTGGTTTCATGTACCTTGCAATATCATTTTTAAAATAAACTAACCAAGGGCAAGGGATCAGAAAATATAAACAATATTCTTTGAGAGTTATAATGATTCATTAAATAATAAATTTAATTAAATATATAAAAATTACCATTTTTAGGGTGTAATAAGTTTTTGATAAAAAGAAGAAAAAAAAGGTGGCATAAAAGGGTAGTTCTATAGAAGTTGTGGCATACTAGTTGTTATTGATTCTTTTGGGGAACAATACATGTGGTTTCATGTACATTTATGGTTGGCCATGTGCAATGTTAATACCCACATTCAAATATACCAGTGTATACCACTATAAACCCTATATACCTGCTATAAAACATCTACAATATTTTCATAATTTTTGTAAAATAGAAAATTTCAAAGTTTAAAATATGTATTTAATTCTACATATTTTTTTTAAAGATTTTAACATTGATTATAGAGTAAATTATGTTTTTCGTCCATGTGGTTTATTAAAAATTGCATCTTTCTCAGTTCTTTCAAAATTACGATTTCGTGCTTGTGGTTTGAAATTATTGTTAAGTATAAGAAACGGAAAACAATGAATTGTAAATCACAAAGGATGAAAAACAACAATGGATATCTATCAAAATGACAAAAATCATATTCCACGCACAAGAATAAAAATAAAAAAAATTCAATAAACCATAAAGACAGTCTTTAGAACTAGAAATTAAAAAAAAAAAGAGAGAGAGAGAGAGAGAGAATTACAGTTTTGGTTCTTAAGGTTTCGTATTTTTTTTGAAAGAATGACCTATAGTTCAATATCTCAAATAGTGGTCCCTGAGGTTTGGATTTTTGCTCTGAAAGGAGGACCTCCTCACTAAACCCGTTAAAAACTTGGTTAAAGTCAGGGGTATTTTCGGCAATTCACTTTTTCCTCTTAAACGACGACTTCTTCTTCTTATTCTTTTCTTCTTGTACACATTGTTAGTTTCAGGGACAAAATATCCTCCCACTAACTGTGGGAAATAGATGCTTCAAGGAAATAGATCAATTCCGGCAAGCGGCGGCAGCGGCAATGGTAACATCACGCCAATGCCGATGAAATTCCTGCTATACGTGTATTTTGAGTATCGGGAGGAAATGAGTCGTTTGTAAGAGGAGGAGGTGAGATTGAATGGAGTCGGAATCAAAATCAAATGGTACTACTCAACTGTCGTGGAAGTACGATGTGTTTTTCAGTTTCAGAAGGAAAGACACCCGTAACAACATTGTTAAAGATCTCTACAATTCCTTATCTTATCACGGGATCAGTGTTTACGAGGACAATATAGCAGAATTTCATCAGGGCAAACAGACACTCCTTGATGCCATGGAAAGGTCTAGGTTTGTGATTATCGTTATCTCAAAGAATTACTTACAGCCAGAAGGGATAATCAGGATAACCATTTTTTTTATAAATCTTCTCAAATCTCAACATCTATCCCCAAATGGGCATGTGATGGACAGGATTAGAGGTTATTCAAGTTGCAAAAAAGGGTAGCTTGATAGAGGTTATTGAAAATGCAGATATATGAGATGTCTTACACGTAAATATGCATGATAGATACTAGGTTTTTTGAGTTAAATCTTGTGTCTGTGTGAAATTCAAATCAGGTTTTACAAATCACCCTCCCAGCATCAATTTCCTATTAACTGAAATTCTTCATTTCTCTATGAAATAAAAAGATAATGATCACGGATTTAATTTTTGAAACCACTGCCATGAAGCTTTCTTTGATTCGTCCTAAGGGGGTGCTTGGTTGGTTTTAAGGAATGGAAGTATTCCCATTGCATTGTTGATGCTTGTAGATGAAAAAATCATTAAAAATGACCAGACAAGTCCCACCCTGACAAACAACCGAAAAATCTGCAAAATCGAACAAATTCTTGATTTTCTACAGCTATGGCAGATGTTCCCCATCCACCCTCTTCTTATTAATCATCATCATCTTCTTCTTCTTCGTTACAAACCCCAAACCATACATATGTTCCATATGATCGCTTGTCGGGCGTCATAGTTTGCTGGGGAGGTTGTAAGGCAAAAATGGGAATAAGTTTTTATCTCCCCCCCCCCCTTCCAATTTAAGGAGGATTGGTTTATTACTCGATACTCATTAATGATTGATTCCATATTATAAAACCGAACATCTATGATATATATATAGAGATAGGAAGGATCATGCGAGAAGTTAAACATTTTGCGAGAAGGCGAGAAGTGTGATATCATATATGATTACACGGCCTGTGGGTGTGCTTAATCATATATGATTAAACGTCTATGTATTGTCAATATAACATGTGTGTAATCATATATGATTAAGCTTGTGTATCATATATGATTAAACACTTCTTGCCTTCTCATAAAATGTTTAGCTTCTCGTTTGAACCTGCTTCTCTCTCTCTCTCTCTCTATATATATATATATATATATATATATATATGGCTTTGGGGTTCACCGGAGAAGCCAGGGAAGAAGACGATGGGGTGTTGCAGGTTATTCGATTTTGTCACTCATCGGAGTAGATGAACGACGGTGGTGTTGGCGATGGTTTCTACAAAAACAAAAAAAGCTTCATGAGTATATCGAAGCTATTGTCCATGTCGTTTGTTACAAACCAGAAGGGGAAAATAGGAGTCACGAGTGGTCAACAGAAACAATGGAGTTATCAAAATCGTGCATCGCCGAAAACATTGGGAAGGAAGGTGGTTATACAAAATGTATAGAGTTGGTCCCTAATTGTTGGTTTGAGAGGGAAAACAAGTGATATGACCAAAATACCCCTCCCACTAACTAAGTTTTTTAATGGGGTTAGTGAGGAGGTCCTCCTTTCTGAGCAAATACAAAACCTTAAGGACCACTATTTGAGATACGGTAGTATAGATCCTCCTTTCAAAGAAAATACGAAACTTTAAGGACCAAAACTGTAATTCTCTCTTAAAAAAAATATTGTTATGAGCTATCACATGCATCCTTATACATTTCATACAATAGTAATTTTCGAAATAAATATTGTATATTACTACATATTTCTCCCTATCTAAATTAAATTTTAGAGATTTATCTAAATATGAATATTTCTTATGTTCTCTCTCCTCTTTACTTCTTTTAGAAAATGATTTTGAGATTATGTTGTTTTCTTGTAGATGATGCTCTAAGAGCATCTCCGACAAATTCGTTAAATGGAGATTTTGTTATTTTTGATCCAACAGATTTTCTAAAACCTTCTCTAGAATAAAGAAAATAAGAAAGTGGGATGAAATTCTTCAAATTTAGAGAATTCTCAAAAAATGACCATCTAAGAAAGAGAAATTACTTATTATTCTTCCTATCAATGAGAATTTTTAAAATTACATATATAGAAGAGAGACATAATTTTTTATAAAAGGTATTAAATATTTTAATAATATAATTCATATTGCAATTTTCAAAATGGAGAAGTTATTGGAAATAAATATAAATTTTCTTTGTAAATTTTGATTTTTGATTCTCCATTTGGAGAATCTATTGGAAATGCTTTAAATAAACTAATTAAATGTAGAGTAAATTATTCAATTTATATCCTTATGGTTCGGATATTGTGATTTTCATCCTTTGATTTACAATTTGTTGCTATTTTCGTTCTTGGAAAAATTTCTACCTTTAAAGTACAAGTGACCAGAACAGTAAATAATTGTAAACCGTAGGGACCGAAACAACAATATATTGTAAATCATAAAAACAAAAATAAAAATGAATTATAAACCATATTGACGCAAACTACATTTCTAAACCATATGGATTAAAATCGTAATGTTTTACAAACCATAGGGACGAAAAACGTAATTTACTCTTAAATTTATTATGATAAATCATTAGGAAAATTGACTAAAATAGTCATTTTGGCCGAATGATTTCATCTCTTAGTTATTCCTCTCCCAGACTTTACAAAAAATGACTATCTGACGGGTTTCGAGCCCGACAAATAATAAAGTCCTATCACCCCAAATTACAATCTAAATTGTAATAACAGCAAGCAGGGTCGAATCCATTGGTCGTGAATGGTGTCAAGCTTCTACGCTTTATTTAAAAATGGGGGTCGATTGAGAAACTAAACTAAACATGAAATTAAAGCGGAAAACAAATAATTATAAACTAGCAATGAGTTCAATTCATTGATCGGATCGTGTATCATAGACTTGTTCTTAAAAGATTTTTCTCATTTCATTCCAGAATGGGCGAGTATCGATACGCATCGATACATTGTTTGTCAAGTGTCGATTAGCACGAGAAGCTCAATGACTAATTTCTAACCGGTTAATCTAATCTAGTTACAAACATAGAGTTCAACTATCGGTTGCTTTAAGATTAAACAAACACCATTCCTAGCCAATGATCGGACGCCGACCATTTAGACTAGATTAAACAATCATACACTACTATCGATCAACACGATTATTGATTGAAGCAATGTGTACTACCAAGATAAAACTAAGAACAATTACGGATTCAAAGTTAAATCTAGCGATACACAATTAGGTTAAACAACATGAGGGTACCTACTCAAATTAATCAACCCAACTATGATAAACGATTAATTCAAGAATTGCATAAATGGAAATCAAATTATATGAAATGGTTCAACAAGTCTCAACACAATCCAAATCAAATATTTACAAACTCATTGCTAAAGTGTAAAGACTAACTATGAAATCAAAGATTAAACCTAAAATTATCTAATGGATTGAACCAACAAAAGTTTTCCCTCAAATTTGTCTCCTCCTTTTCTTCAATTTCTCCTTTACATCCCCCAAAGATGGTTCCCCTCACGATTCTTCTACCCCACTCCGTAAAACCGCTTGAAAAAGACCCAGAGGCCCACAATTTCGGCCGCTCGCGGCTTGGGGCACGACTTTTCCCACTTAGAAACTCGCCCGCGTCACTAGATTGATCAAACACAACGTCGCTCGCGGCTTTGGGCGCGACTTTTCCCGCTGTGGAGGTCACCCGATGTAGGGATTCTTGGGAACGACTTAGACGCTTCACGACTTCGTTCCTTCTTTTCCATATTTGGATTTGGGCCTGCTATACGACCTCCTACTCTTTTTTTCTTTTCTCATGGGCCTGCAATGTGGGCTTGACTTTCTCCTTTCTATCTCCAGCCCACTCCAACACCTTCAAAAAAAACAACCAAAAGAATTAAATAAGCCTACGTGGAAAAAGTTAGTTGTTGTTTTCTTTTAGGAATAATTTGACTTAATATGGCCAATCCATACCCAATTTCAAAAGTATGCCCACATCACATAATTGCATTGATTTAATAGACATTTTATAAATATGTCCAACATTATAAAACCTGGAAATACATGTTATGCTTGAACTTAATTCCATCCTTTTGGCACATATCAACAACCAATCGATAACAAAGATTAAGGGGTCTATTAGCAATTAAATCATCATTATATGCAAAGGATTTGACATAAAAATAGGTTCAAATATGCGTTTATCACTATCTCAGCAAGCGGCAGTTCAGCAACTTATAGATGGGCAAAAAAGAAAAAAGAAATTAAAAGGGGTTCCGCAAGTGGCACTTCAAAAACTTGAGGAAGGGGCAAAAAAATAGAAATTTAGAGGGGGTTCCGCAAGTGCCACTTCAGCAACTTGCGAAAGTGCCACATGGACTCGCCCTTCTGTAACCCTAGACCATCCGCAACTGCCACCTCCCCACCTACCAATGTTTACCGCAATTAAATGATTTATTGGCCTTCAAAGTTTATAAAACACAAGGTAGGGGACCATTATACCCCACACCTTCGTAACCGAGAGCTTCCTGCAACTGTGAAATAACTCCGCAATCGTGAGAGCTTCCCGTAACTTTCAAGATTTCCAACTTCTTCCTTGCAATGGCTCAAATAAGTTTCCTCGATCGCTTTAAAAGTTTTAAATTTGTTGTTAGCATACTTATAAGTACTTGCATCGATTGCATATTAAATTCGTAGACAAAAAATATCGAGTATTGGTTTATAATCTATTATGCTTGGACTGTAATTTTTGAATTATAAAAATTCCCCCAAGTTGCTGAACTTTCCGCAACTTGCGGATTGTTCTTCCTTTCCATGTAATTACAAAATTGGCATTGTATCTAGAACAAGTTATATAATGGATCCCTGTATTTAGAGTAAATAACATGTTTGATCCCTGTATTTGAACATTCTATATGTATTTTATTTATTTGAATATTTAAACATTTTTAGAGTAAATTACATAATTGGTCGTTTTTAGAGTAAACTATATATTTGGTCCCTGTAGTTAGAGTAATTTACAAATTTGCCCAATTATTCAACATATTATATGTATTTACTGTAAATTAGATTTGGTCCTTGATATCCCTCAATTTTTAGAGTTATTCGTCACTCATTTTAACCCATTTTATAACCTTTTTCGTACCCATTTGAGCTTTTCTCATTTCTTTGGTCTAAAATGTTCCAAGATTTTCTAAATAACTAATGAGATCAAAAACGTCGATTTTTTGTGAAATTTTCGTACGCCACTGTGGCCACAGTGTCGCCACTGTGGCGAGTACTGCACCTGCGATTTTCTGCAGATTTTTGAAGCCATTTTGGTGCAAGTTGGAGGCAAGCCTATTGAAGTCAAGGCTGACCCTTACATGCAAGAAGACTCAAGAAGAGGACAAGCATAATGGAGCCAAAGGAAGGAAGAGGACATGCATGAGAGGTCTCTTTCACCCTCTCATGTCCCTTTCTTCCCCACTCATCTTCTCCACTATAAATACAAAGGGTTCTTAGCTTTGAAGACATTATTCACCAGCCATTGATTCATCTTCCAGCAGCTTGTTAGTAGTATAAGTTTCTCATTGTATCTCTAGTTCTAGGAGTAACTTTCCTTAGCTTTCTTTACTTTATGTTCACCACTGTGGTGACGTTGTGGCCACGGTGGTACGTTTACGTTTATTAAAATTTAAGTTTATGCACTTCTTCTTATTATTTATTATGTCTTTTAATATTATGAGTAACTAAACCCCCCTTTGGGTGCGGGTGTAAGCTAACCCGAGAGGTTAAAATGTAACACTTGGGTGTTACCGCATTCGGCTAACTTCTTGGTTTAGTCATCCAAGTTGAAGCTTCATCTCAACGCGGACAAGTCGATCACTTGTGTGTGTTAATATTAGATCTTAGACCTCGAGAGGGGCGGATCCGAATACGGCTTGGGTGATGCAAGGAGGTTTGAGAGAATCTTTAATAATCGATAGAGATATGGATTTTTGCATAATCAAACTAAGGTCCAGATGTCGGTCGAGTTGGTGTGTCATAGAGATATGCGCATCTCTCCATACTGGCGGGGCTAAGATCTTCGAGATCTACTTAGTAAGATTGGTAAACCGAAAGTTAGCAAGTGTGGTAATTTTATAATAAAATTGTTATCGCAACCGACACGACGTCGCTTCGAGAGGAGGAAATCGTGTGGGGTCCATTGCGACCGGTTTTGTTAACCAATTAAGTTATTAAATTACTCTCGGAGAAAACTTACACCCGTACCCGCTTTTTATTATCTCGTTCGTTTAATATTTAATATTTTGCTAAAAATCAACCCATCAATTTTATAAATCTAACTTTGCACCGGAAGTTCGTGGAAATCTCTGATTCTTAGTTAAGCCCAATCCCTGTGGATACGATATTTGGTCCTTACCATTATATTACTTGAGAAGCGAACGCAATACGTGGTGTATACTTGCGCCATTATTGTGCCACATTTTACACGTGTGCATTTTTGCCATCAAGTTTTTGGCGCCGTTGCCGGGGATTGGCAAGATTTTATATCCTAAGATATTGATTTCTACTTGAGCCCGAGTCGCGAGTTTTTCTTTTCGTTTTCCCGTGTTGTATGCCACGCCTACAACACGGTGAACTTATACCTCTAGATCCCGAAATCGAAAGAACTATTCGGAGACGCCGACGAGGTAGAAGAGGTAGAGGCAATCGACAACCGAACACCATGGGTGACGTTGGAGGAGGATTTAATAATCCACCACCTCCACCTAATGTGGAAAGTATGGTAAAAATTGCCGATGACAAAGACCGTGGAATAAGGGACTATGCTACGCCCGAATTTGCTCAATTAAATTCGGGAATTCTTAGACCCGACATTGCATCCGCAAATTTTGAGTTAAAACCGTTAGTGTTCCAAATGATCCAAACAATGGGTCAGTTTGGGGGATTACCGTCGGAAGATCCACATTTGCATTTAAAATCATTTTTAGAAATTGCGGACGCTTTTAAAGTTCAAGGAGTTCCTCAAGATGCCTTAAGGCTCATGCTCTTCACTTTTTCACTAAGAGATAGAGCTAAAGCCTGGCTAAATTCCCAACCGCCCCACTCCATTTCTACTTGGGCGGATCTTGCGGAAAAATTTCTAAAAAAATACTTTCCTCCAACGAGGAATGTAAAACTCAGAAATGAAATTTTACTATTTCAGCAAGGGGATGACGAAGCAGTGTCAGATGCATGGGAGAGGTTCAAAGAACTTCTTAGGAAATGCCCTCATCATGGAATCCCCCATTGCATCCAATTGGAAACATTTTATAATGGACTTTCCAACTCTGCAAAAATTGTCCTCGATGCTACAGCTAGTGGTGCATTTACCGCCAAGACATATAATGAAGGATACGACATTCTTGAGAAAGTATCCAACAATAACACCGAGTGGTCTAACCCCCGTGCACTTCCTCCAAAAAATGCAGCGGGAGTTCGTGAAGTAGATGCCATCACAGCCTTAAATGCACAAATTGTTGCTTTAACAAACTTGGTAAAAAATAACTTGAACTTAGGAGATAAAAACCAAGTGCATGCTATGAACGCTAACATGACCAATGAAACTTGTGCATTTTGTGATGAAAACCATGCATATGAAAATTGTCCAGGCAACCCCATCTCGGTTATTTATGTAGGCAATCACTCAAGGAACAGTCCGTACTCCCAAACGTACAACCCGAACTGGCGAAATCACCCGAACTTTTCATGGTCGGGAAATCCTGGATTGCAACCCTCTGGGGTAAATCCTGGGCAAAACCGATCCCAAAATCCTCTGGGATTTCACCACAGTGGGCAGTCCCCACATCCTCACCACAGTGGGCAGTCCCCACAATTTCACCACAGTGGGCAGTCACCGCAGTCCCACAACAACAGCCAAAACCCACTTCCTCACGTAAACAGGCAGCAAAGCACGATGGATAATGGTTCTTTGAAATCATTACTTAAGGGTTTCATTAACCAAACTAACGCCACGTTACGAGGTTTTGAGACCCAACTAGGACAATTTGCGGCCGATCTTAGGGGAAGACAACATGACACTTTGCCAAGTGATACCGAGACACCTAAGACTAATCCCAAAGAGCACGTCAAGGCCGTTACGTTGAGAAGTAGCAGTTGCCTAGTGGACATTCCCATCATGCAAGAAGAAGGGGAAATAACGCATTCTTTTGACAAACGAAATTTTCCGGACTTGTTCCCCTCAACTTCTGCATTCCCAACAGCTCAAACGGCCCCCGTTGTAGCTGAGCCTGCTGTACCCGTATTACCCGCGGCTGTTTCTGACCACAGTGGTGACATTGTGGCCACAAAACCAGCCAAGAAGTCAACACCTCCAAAGCACGTGGAATTAGATCTTAGAGACCTCCCTTTTTCTGGTAGGATGAAACAAAAGAATGTGGATGATCAGTTTAAGAAGTTCTTGGACATCTTTAAACAACTTCACATTAACATACCTTTGGTTGAAGCTCTCGAGCAAATGCCAAACTATGTTAAATTCCTCAAAGACATCCTCAATAAGAAGAGACGGTTGAGTGAGTATGAGACGGTAGCTTTGACCAAGGAATGTAGTGCCCTTCTTACGTGCAAGATTCCTCCCAAACTCAAAGACCCGGGAAGTTTTACCATCCCGTGTTCCATAGGAGGCCAAGAAGTAGGACATGCCTTGTGCGACTTAGGAGCTAGCATCAACCTCATGCCCTTGTCCATTTTTAACAAGCTAGGAATAGGAGAAGTCCGTCCCACCACCGTGACTTTACAATTGGCGGATAGATCCTTGGCTTATCCAAAAGGTAAAATTGAGGATATATTGGTTAAAGTCGATACATTTATCTTCCCGGCGGACTTTTTGATTTTAGATTATGAAGCCGATAAAAACGTCCCAATCATCTTGGGACGACCTTTTCTTGCCACGGGAAGAACTTTAATCGACGTCCAAAAAGGTGAGCTCACAATGAGGGTGAATGACCAGCAAGTGACATTCAATGTGTTTAAAACCCTTAAGTTTCATGAAGAAATAGAGGACTGTTCGGCCATTAGTGAGGATTTATGTTTAAATTTGGGCGATTGTGGCCACAACCTCACCACTTTGGCGACAGACGATGACCTGATTTTTGACGACGAATTTTTGGAAGAATTAGCAGCTTTTGAGCAGCTAGATTTTAAGGATAAAACCACCCAACTCCCATCCACAGTCCAACCACCCGATTTGGAGTTGAAGCCTTTACCAACCACCTAATTTGGCCTCATAGACCATATATATTTGTGTTGCAACTTTAGATTGCTATGTTTAATCGATAAAACAAGGATTAGGATTTTCTGATAAACCTAACATTGGTTCTAAAGAGATGGTGGGTCAGTCAAGTGCATCCAGCCTACTTGTTGAAGACCGTAACGTAAGTAACTCAGTGCAACATTTGTTAGTTATGATTGTTTTTGTTACTCGAACAGCATCATCAACAACAGCTAGATAAAAGCAAGAATGCCACAAGAGAACAGGCTTAGGGTTGCCCTTACTTAACTAAACAAGAACACTGAACAACCGAATAAGATAGGTTTGCGAAAGACTGAGGTCTTGAATAAGTTGCTTTACAAAAGGAGTCCTTAGTATGTGTCAAAACCGTTATAGTACTACTACACCGAAGTCTCGTACTCGAACTGGCAAGAACGGCCAAGAAGGCATTGATTGAACAGGTACTTCAGAAGTCCCAAAGGGCTGGAATCTTTTTTTTATTGCTTGCTTTCTTCTGACTCCTTACGTTTCGACTGTCAGTTTAAGAACTGTGCCCCCCTTGCCTCCGGTGGCTATTTAGGCTGGGAAGAGGTGCTTTATGAAATTGAAACCTTCGATCGGAATACGAATGAGATCAGAGAGAACTTAGATTCGCCCGGCCAGTAGGCGGACGACGTGCTTATCTTGTGTGACAACACTACAGAGCGAGTGGCTTTGCGGAAGGAACGTTCTGCTCTGAGTTGAAGGCAAGAGCTTCTTCTCTCCCTTCCTTATCGACATTAGTTGTATCCCAAGCAAGATGAGGTCACTCTGCTTCGTAGACAAGGCTCGTTCCATACTTTACTTATCTTAATACTCTTATTTCCCTTTCATCTGGAGTTGCTTCGTCAGGGAATCTCTTGCCTAATGAGAAACTTTGTAAAGCAGAACACTTCAGCTTACTGGCTTGACCTAGGCCTCGCATAACCCGATCTATGACAACAAGGGGTTTAAGCTCAATAGTAAGTGAAGGATTGGCTTACGTGATCAACTCAAGCAAGAAGAAGCTATAAAGTCAAGCCTATTGAATGGTGGCAGAGGGAGCGGAGGTCTAAAATATAAGTTAGCTACATATCGTGCTCCTCACCGAGAAGCACTATGTTATTTGTTCTTTTTGGCGTTAGGAGTTCTACTTTCTACAATTGAGCATAAGCCCTCTTCTACTTGCTTTACTCCCGTAGTAGCTTCACGTCCTCCCTTTATTTGTAGTTGGTAGTTAGTGTGATTGTGATGTAAGCAAACAAGTTTTGTGGTATAAAGTTCATTTTCATGCTAAGCTCTTTTTATGTTTAAGCGAACTTAACATGAATTAATTTCCAAAAATTCACCGTTGCATTCCAATGGATTGTTGGATTAGAATCAATGGTAAAATAATAGTCCATCTACAACCCAGTCTTTTATTTCCCAAAACACTAAATAAATCATTGAAATATTCTAATTTTATTTTCTCAAACATGAGCTTCAAACTGCTTTAGTAAAACAATTGCATTAGTTTTTTTTTTGTGGGTTTGTAATTTTTTACATCATTGAATTGCACGGGTACATAATTAGTATACATATATATACACTATAACATACATACAACTTTTAAAAACTTTAAAAACCCAACCCATAAACTAGATTGACCATATTTTTTTAAATCTAAATAATCTTAAATACACTAATTATATTTAAAAAATGAGTATTTTATTTTATTTAACTTCATATGAATATCGATATTTTTATTTAATTTTTTTAAACCACGTTTTCGAATTAATAGCAAATATATACACATGCAAGTATAACATACTAGTATTTTTATTATAGAGTAAACTTCACTGTTGGTCCCTCAAGTTTCGTACTTTCTTTGAAAGTGGTACCTATACTTCAATATCTCAAATAGTGGTCCCTGAGGTTTGATTTTTGCTCTGAAAGGAGGACCTCCTCACTAACCCCGTTAAAAACTCAGTTAGTGGGAGGGGTATTTTGGTCATTTAGCTTTTTTCTTTTAAATCATATAAACGACTTCCTTCTTTCTTTTCTTCTTGCTTTGTCTTCTTCTTCCCTGGTTCATCACTACCCAAAATCGATTTTTTGCTCTGCTTTTTCTACTAACATTGGTTTGGTTCGATAATGGTGATTTGTCACTGTGGTGTTCAAGCAACTTTAAGAACATCATGGACAAATGCAAACCCTGGCCGTAGGTTCTACACATGTTCAAGATTGGTCAGTTTTTTTTTCCTTTCTCAATTTCTTACATTTCTTTCTCTAAGAATGTTATGCTCTTAACAGAGTGAAGAATGAGTGAAGAATGGTTTCTCCCTTTTTTTTCTTTTTACAGAGTCACCAATGTTCCTTTTTTGGGTGGTTTGATCCACCAATTTGTTCTCGGGCTGTAGATGTTATCCCTGGGTTGTTGAGGTCAAAGAACAGACTTGAAGAATGTATCAAAGCTAGAGAAAGAAAAATTTGGAATTTGCAGCTGTTGTTGGTTCTTAGTTGGCTATATTTTGGGTTTTTCTTGTATATTTCTTTGAACTAATTGGGATTTTTAGTTAATCTCAATGTAGAATGGATGTGTTAGTGATGAACTAATGTATTTGGTTTTGTTAGTTTATGATGTTTATGGATGTATTGCAAGGATGAACTCATGTATTTGGTTTTGTTAGTTTATCAATCAATTTCCTTTTTGACACATACTCTGTATTTGGTTTTGTTAGTTTATCAATCAATTGCAATTTTCTTTTTGACACATACTCTGTATTTGATTTTGTTAGTTTTAATGTAATGTGTTGAAATATGGGTACATACAAACCACAGGACATAGAAACCAAAACATTATCAATCAATTGCAATTTCCATACTATACTTTGTAGAATTCCAAATTGTATAGATGAGCATATACAAACCACATGACATAGAAGCCAAAACATTGTCATACCATTAACTGCCATTAACATAAGTTACTTGTCCAAACAAAACATTGCCAAAAGAAAGTACTACCAACCCAAACAACAACCTGTTACATAAGTTACTTGTCCAAACAACATCAACCATATGGCCTAAACAAACAATAACCTAAGTTACTTAGGAGGACAAACAAACATCAAACATCAACCATAAGTTACTTGTCCAAACAAACATCAACCATATCATGCCCTACCCTGTGAAGGTCCTGCTTGGTCCAAACATGTTCTTGAATTATGTCCCTGATTCTTACACCTATCACAAGTCACAGTAGCCCCCTTCCTGGATAGTTTTCCATTGCTCCCAGATTTCGCAGACACCTCCTCAACTGTCTTCTTTCTCTTCTTCCTTGGTCTGTCAATTTGTTTATGATGCTTTGGTGGAACCAATTTGGTTGGACAACTAGATGTATCCCACAACATACTTCCATTTATTGGCTCAACCTTGAAGTTATACATCTCCTTCCATGTGCTAAGCCTGTTTGAAGGATCCACCCAATCTTCTGGTAATGCATCATGGCCATTAACTGCCATATTCCAGTTGGTAGCCACAGCATGCTTGCAAGGAATTCCTGTTAATTCCCACCTCCTACAAGAGCATGTCTTTGCTCTAACATCAACTATGCACTGGTCTAGCCAAGGTCCAGACACCTATGAAAACAAACATCTATTAGCTTATGCACAAGTATACCACGTGGATTGAAGAATGAAAATGCAATATACCTGGTATCTATCTCCACCATTATATACCACATGGTATTTGACTGCCTCTTTCTTGACACTGTCCATGATTTTGTTTGCAGTTGGGGTCAGTGGTCCATCACAAACATCAATTACCTTTAACACATTCACAATCCTCTTCATGAGATACACTCTTATGAACTCCAAGCAAGAATGTATTGGTTAATCCCTAGCATCAATGATTTGCCTATTTAACACCTCACACATGTTATTTGGGAGGACATCAGAGTGACATCTACCTATATTCATCAACAAACATAAGACATATTAATTGTAAGAATCTCAAACAAGTGCAAAACAATAAACATGGAAGAAGGTTCATGGCCATTAACCTGTAAAGTGTGACCTGCTCCAATGTTGAGGGGGTTCTTGTTCAACCATTCATAACAACTCAAATTGAATCTTTTCAAGTGCTCCATTGTTGTTCTAAACTGAGGGACAGTGGGAGTTGTTGCACACTGCCACAACAAATCCTTGAATGCTTTACCTCTCCATTGAAGTTTCATATTCTCATGAATGTGCCTAAGGCAGTATCTATGTTTAGCTGAGGGAAACAACCTATGAATAGCTGGAATGATACCCTATATGCAAATCAAAAGTTATGCACAAGTAGGGGTGCTCACGGGTTGGGTTGATCGGGTTGGAGGTTTTTCGACTAATCAACCCAATATAGGCGGTTTGAAAATTTTACAACCCAACCCAACCCGATCAAAAGTACAACCCAACCCAACCCAAACCGTTCGGGTTGGTCGGGTTGTGTTTAAACAAGATGAAATCAAATTTAGAAATATAAACACAGAGGAAACATTTCTTTGAAATACAATTGAATGACCGATAATTCATGAGAGTATGTAAGTTCATAAAAAATATTACAATATTACATATAAAAATGTCTAAACCAAATGATAACATGTCAATCAACAACAATCGTTTTAGACGTTTCCAACCCCGATGCTTTCGCTTTCTTTGCTTTGAGGTTGGTCGTGTCATCATCAACCATTTGGTACAACTTATCCATACTTCTTAAATCTTAAATATATCACATTCAGTTAATTTTTTAGTTTGCATATATATATATATATATGTGTGTGTGTGTGTGTGTGTGTGTGTGTGAGTGTGAGTGTGTGTGTGTTTACATTTATTAAAGATATATACAAAGGAGTTATATAGAGATGAATAATAGATTGAAAATATATGTAAATGAAGAGGGTACGCAATAGTGTAATTGTCTAATTTACATATTAATTGAGACTTAATAATCATATTAAATCCACAAAATAAAAGAATTGGGTTCATCGGGTTGGGTTGAGTTCAAATAAAAGTAACCCGATATCAACCCAATACATACGGTTTGAAGATTTTACAACTCGATTAGACATCGGGTTGCTTCGGTTTGAGTTATTTCACATTGGGTTGGGTTGGGTTGGGTTGGGTTGATCGGGTTTTTGAGCACCCCTATGCACAAGTTAACAGGTAGTTGGTAAAAGTGTAGTTGGAATCACAGATAAATGATATGCTTGTAAAGTTGGAATCATACCTTTTGCCTATCACTGATAAAAGTGAAGTTGGAATTGGATTGAAGATCAAGATCATCTCCAAGGCACTCTAAGAACCAACTCCATGAAAGTGTTGACTCAGACTCTACCACTGCATAAGCAACTGGATAGATACCATGATTTGGGTCAATACCCACTGTTGTTAGAACTTGTCCTGGAAAAGGACCCTTCATAAATGTCCCATCTAAACCCAACAAATCTCTTTTTCCAGCCTTGAATCCCCTTTTCAAAGCACCCAAACAAAAGTATACCCTTTTGAATTGCCTTGTACCACTCTCTGGATTAGGCTCTGTCTCAACTTCCAATTTTATAGTGGTTTCTGGATTGCACCTCTGCACCTCTCCAAGGTAATCCTTAAGTTGATCATACTGTAATTCATAGTCTCCCCAGATGGTCTTGGTGGCTATCTGTTTTACCCTCATGGCTTTGGAAGGTGATACAAAAATCTCAAACTTCTCAGACAAGTGGCCTTGAATTGCCTTCAATGGCATATTTGGATCTACCTTCAGCTGTTGTATGATATGCTTCGAGAGAAAAGTTGCAGTAGCCATACTAACCTCCCTTGTTTGGAAACACTTGTGAGTGGTGAAGTAGGTTTTAACTCTCCAAGTTTCTTCCCTTTTACATGTTGACAGATACAAAACCCATTGACAAGTCGGCCCATTGGGCTTTTTCCATCTACTCTTTCTCCCTTTCCCAGGCCCATTAGACTCACCCTCATCCTTTAACTGAGGCAATGCCCCCCCTACAAACAACCCTTATCCTTGATCTGTCATTCTTCACCACAACAATGTCCCTCCTAGTCTCAATTGAATGTTGCTTGATTAAGTTCCTTACTGTATCTTTGTTCCCAAATGTCTGGCCTAAGTAAAAGTCAACCCCATGTCCCTTAGTTGCTCTATGTCTATTTTGATGGCAATAACTACCCTCTTCATCCTCATCTACAGAATCAAAGTTGTCTATCTCAAAAGGGTCAATGTCACCTTGCACATTCATTGTATCATTGTCTTCTCCACAGTTAACACCTAACCACTCTCCAGATGTATCTACATAATCTTCTATATCTGTTTCAAATCCATCAAATGAATCATGATCATTGCTATCATGCCTCTCAAGTTCCCCATGGTTGCCACTTCCCTGGTTCAATGGATCTTCATCCCACATATACTGCCCATGGTTACCATCTCCTTGATTCATATCAACTCCCACATCATTTACATTGTTCACATCATTTACATTGTTCACTCCTAATCCTTGGTTCACATCAACTACATTGTTCACTCCTAATCCTTGGTTCAAGTCTAACACATTGTTGGAATCAACTCCCTGGTTCAAATCAATCCCCTCTCCCACTTCTGGTAAACCAGAATCCAACCCTATGAAAGGATCAAAGCTAAAGTGAAAATGATCAGAACTTTGATTCAAGTCTAAGTTTTCAGCATTATTTGTTTTCCCATGTTCTATGAAAACATCTATTAACTTGTTGGAAGGGACATAGTTTAACAGGTTTGCAATATCCAGGTCAGTCATCAAATCTCTCAACCCTGTATCTAGGTCACTGGATGGAATCAAGAAATGGTACTGCACTATATCTCTCATTTCGTACCCTAGTGCTATCATGATTTTGTCAAATAGTCGAACAGAAAGGCGATCAGTGTTAATCAAATCAACTAAATCAGTTTTACCATTTATGTATCTTCTTCCAGGAAATGGTGTAAACACACCTCCATGGTTGATTCTTGCTGTTATCAGTGTTGGGTAAAAATCTATGATCAAAATAGAAGGTAAATAAGGTTAGTCTCACTGTAAAAATGATCGACAATGTCAGTATCAAAAAACAAAGGGAAATGCTTACTGTAAACATCTGTTGGACTAAACCCTTCATGGAGTTCCCTTCTTAAAACCCACGAAGAAGATGACATTGCTTTCGAGATTTCCTAGTTCACAGGTCGATTTGTTGTGTGAGAAACACATTTTAATCACATACCAAAATTGCGGGTGTTACATAGTATGTAACACTTAGGTTTTACCACTTTTTCTAACTTTTCGGTCTGGTCATTCAAGTTAAGACTTTAATTCAATGCGAATAAGTCGATCACTTGTAAGTACTAATATTATATCTTTGACCCAAAGATGGGCGGATTCGAAATACGGCTTGATTGATGCAAGGAGGTTTGAGAAACTCTTCAATAAATACATAGAAATATGAGTTTTTGCATAATTTTTACTAAGATTAACATATCGGTCGAGTTGGTGTGTCATAGAGATGTGCATCTTCCCATACTAGTGGAGCAAAGATTTTTGAAATCTACTTTGTAAAGTTGGCAAACCACGTGTTAGCATTTGTGGCTGCTTTGTGAGGAGATTGTGGCCATAACCCATCACGATTTACTTTCAAAAGAAAGACATCGTAATGAGTTGTATTGTGGCTAGTTCTTTCAACCATCTTGTTGCTACTGTATTAATAGGGAAAAGTTTGCACTAATACCACTTTTTATTACTTGTTGTTGGACAATATTAAAAATCACCAAATCATTCTCAAAAAAGTTAATTTTATAAAACCAACACTTGCACCATAAAGGAAATCTCATATTCTTAGTAGACCATTTCGTGTGGATATGATCTTGGTATTATACCATTATATTACTTGAAGGCGAACATAATGACCAGTGTGCACTTGTATTGTCATTGTGTCACCACACATTTGTGGGCATATATAGTTGTTATCATCTATATGTTATACAAATCAATTCTTGAACTACAAGCTTATTGGAGGTCAATGCTTCACTGTAAAATAATGTAATGGTTTTAGAGTGACAATTTCTTTAGCAAATAACATTCCTTATAATGATTATCATAACTTCAATCCACAATAACCGGGTTCGCAACACATTTAATTTATTGAGATTTGGTCCAAATTGGTTATTAAGCCTTGTTTTGACCCCTGAATCTAACATGATCCGTGAAATATATGTTTGTTTGTTAGTTTACTATATTCTTTTCAAAATTTTATTTAGAGTGAATTGTGGATTTGGTCCCTGTGTTTTTGTGATTTCTTTGGTCATGATCCTCATTCTATGTTTATTGTGGATATAGTCCCTGTGGTATTCAATATATTGTGGCTAGGGTCCCTAAAACTAACACCATTAACTTTTAAGGGTTAAGTGTCTCATGTGCCTTGCACACTATGGGCATAATAGTCATTTTAATTTTTCCTTTTAATTTATTTTATACACATTTAAAACAAAGAATAATAAATTGTGGATTTGGTCCTTATGCATCACTCATAATCTTTAAAACACATTTATCATCTCTCTTTATTTTTATTTTTCATCCAATCTTCATTGTCAAAGTATAAAAAAAATTCATTTGTTAAAGTGCAAAAAAACATTACTTGCATTTAAAAATAACAATTGTTTGAACGCACCACTACATCCTAAAAAAGACAACATATCAAAATAACAATTGTATGAAACAAACATTATATCCCAAAAAAGACAACCCATCAAAATGACAATTGTTTTATACCAACATTACATCCCGAAAAGGTAAACCCATCAAAATAACAATTGTTTAATATCAACATAACATCTAAAAAAAAAACCCATCAAAATAACAATTGTTTGACCTTGTTTTTAACTCTAACTTGTTTGTCCCTTACAAGTTCTTGAGTTGTGACCTTGTTTTTTGCATTTTAGACATCTCACCGTCTTTCCAAGCCTTGATAGTTTACTTTCTTTCCCAAGTGCTTGACTCAACTCTGCTGTCTTTCTTCTTTTTTCCTTGGTCTTCCTACTTGTGTGTGATGTTTCGGTAGAGTCAATGTAGAGGGACAACTATACTTTGGACACATCAATCTACTAGTTATAGGACTTACTTTGAAACTATACATGGCTTTCCATGTATCTAGCCTATATACAGGATGAACCCATTCTTCAGGTAACACATCTCCACCATTTACTGCCATGTTCCATATTGTAGCCACTGCATGCTTACACGACATCCCGGTTAACTCCCAAGACCTACAAGAACAAACTTTTTTGTTGACATCAACCACACATTGGTCCATCCAAGGGCCACTTACCTGATATTGATCTCCTCCATTCCAAATAACTTTGTATTTTGCAGCCTCTGTCTTGATGGAATTTAGCATTTTTGTAGTTGTTGGTGTAAGTGGCCCATCTGCTTTGTCAATCAATTTCTGGACATTGGCAATTCTTTTCATAAGATATTCCCTTATGTACTCCAAGGCAGTAATGATGGGTTTGTCCCTCGCATCCACAAGTTGTTTATTGAAAACTTCGCACATATTGTTCAGTAATACATCACTATGACTGATACCTGTAAAAGTCCACACTATTAGAAAGAAGGAAAATAGAGAGGTTATTGTACTATCAAAAAAATAGTCTACATCAAAGAAAAGTAAACCATTGTACTGCCTTTATATATAAATCATCACACCAATCAATTTGCAACCAATCACCTCCAAACACAAACCAAATAAATCTACAACAAGAAGTAAATAAAACAAATTAAAGAAGCTCTCAATTGTATTTCACTATTGTTTAATTTTCTGTGATTGTACTCTACTGCATCAATTACAGTTACATTCCTAAGCCACAAATACAACAATATGATGGATTATATTTATATAAGATTTTAAAAGATTATATAAGCCACAAATACAACAAATACAAGTGTGGCGACTTTCGGTTTTAGTGGTTTATATAAAAAGATTTTAAAGTATATATAGCTAGGGAATAGTGCTCTAAACTCTAATATTATATTCAAATAGACCTCTAGAAAGTATCTGAAAAGAATATACATATTTTTATGCTTTTTGGTTTAGGGAGAAAAGAAATCACATTGCTTCTTATTTCTGTATGCAAAAAAGAATCTTTTTTTCTCTCATCTTTTCCTTATTTTTGCTTAATTTCTAGTCACCCTTCTATCTGTTTTTCCTCCCTATTGGTCTATTTCTATGCAAAAGTAGGTTTACTTTTCTTTGCTAAAGTAGGTACAGTTGTTTACTTTTCTTTCCAACAATTATTATTGTCCATCTTAGGAGGTTTGTGTTGGTTTTCTTTGATAAAATATGGGGGTTCACAGTAAAAGTGAGGAGCAGGTTTAGAAGACAATTTTTTTGCCAACTGGTTTAGAAAGTTGCAGAGACAAGGAACCAGAACAGAAAGTTGCAGACAAGGAACTTGAAGGAATTGCTAAATTTCTTCAGTCTGGTCATATTAATAATGTATGTAGCCAAACACTTATTAGCAAACCCACAGGTAAAATTAGCAAACCCACAGATGGTAAATATATTTGTTTACCATTACCTTTAAAATGAGATTTTGTCCAGAGTTGTGGGGGAATTTGTTTCAGCCACACATACGCTCCAACATTCAGTTTTTTCAGTTCCTCCATGGCTTTGTCAAACAGTGGTACTGTACATGCTGTTGCATATTTCCATAGGTGATCTTTGTAGGCTTTTCCCTTCCAGGTTAGTTTCATGTTCTCGTGTATATGTCTCAAACCAAATGGTTGTACAAACTTTAACTTTTCTTCTTTGGAGACATTTATGTGTATCTACATAAGTCTTGACCGTCCATGTTTTATCATGTTTGCCTACAGATATGTGCAATACCCATGGGCAACATGCTTTGTCCTTACCTTTTTCACCGCCTTTGACCGAGCCAGTTTTAAACTCGGGTAAACTTCCTTTACAAACTGCCCTCATCCTTACCAAATCATTTTTCACTAGTTGTATCTCTCTTCTAGTTTCGATAACATGCATATCAAGTCTTTTTTTAATAACCTCTTTGCTACCAAATACTTGTCCAACATAAAAGTGGGTATCACCACTTCCACTACCTTCATTTACTTCCCCATCCCTTTTTAAATTCCTCAAAACCTTTTTCCTTCCATTTTCCGGATCAGAATCGTCTGATGCACTTTCCAGTTCTTCAAGTAACATTGCATCTACATCTCCATCCACATTAGGTCTATCAATTATTTCATTCCTTTTCCCAATCCATTCCGCATCAATGTCATTATTTAAGAGAAAATTTTCCATATCCACATCAACATCACCCTTCATACCGTCTTCATCACCTTCAAAGTCACTACCTTCAGAAACATCATCGTCTTCTTCAATACGATTTTCAATAGCCATTTCTTTGTTATCAACTTCATAAAAAGGATCAAAATCTTCAATCAAATCATAATTTGTAATGGCCATATTTGTTTCATTTACATGATATACATCAGTAGCCTCACTTATTTCATTTACCATATACACATCACTAGCATCACTTGTTTTAATAAAATTACCCTCTTCGCTGTAAACATCTATTATTTTGCATTTAGGGGCATATTTGAACAGTTTTAACATATCCTCGTCATTGTCTAAAGCTTGGAGTCCAAAGTCTAAATCAGAGCCTGGAATTTTGAAGTGATAATTCATGAGTTCATCATCTTTATACCCTAATTCTGCCATAATCACCCTCAAGGCTTGCAAAGAGAATTGACCCGTATCAACCAAATCAATAAAGCTTGTTTTACCATTGACATACATCATGCCTGGAGACTTTGTGAAAAAAACCCCATGCTGTAATTTCAGTGAGATAAGGGTAGGGTACAAATCTGTTTAAAACATGTTGATAAGTCAAGAACAAAGAGACAAATTAGGAATGAAAAACACAAGAATTTAAGTTGTTTGATGGCATACCATATATTCCAAGGATTGCAAGTTCGTCCTCGTTGCTTCGAATGTTCCACTGTGATTGAACCATCGTCAAAAGTGATGAATGATAATTAATGAAGATCGATGAAGAAGAATGGAGATTGAAGATCGATTGCTGTAGAATGGAGGATCGATTGCTGTATAATGGGGATTGAAGATCAATTGTAGAAGATGAATGAATGAAGCCGTACTGTCTGTTCAAAATTTGTTGATCGCTTGCAATTCCCTAAGGCGTATAGAATAAATTGAATGTAAAATGACTATTATGCCCATAATGTGCAAGGCACATGAGACACTTAACCCTTAAAAGTTAACGGTGTTAGTTTTAGGGACCCTAGCCACAATATATTGAATACCACAGGGACTATATCCACAATAAACATAGAATGAGGACCATGGCCAAAGAAATCACAAAACCACAGGGACCAAATCCATAATTCACTCTTTTATTTATATTCATTCATGAATTTTTATATTTCTAAACCAAATTTTATACTCAAACATTGTAAAAAGATTTAATAGATATCGACAAATCACCGAATTAAAATAGCAATAAGAAATTAAATCACAAATAAATTTAGAGATGTATAGTACGAGATAGACCAATCATGCTCTTTTTGGAAAAAAAAGTCGAGTCATTGAAAGTATGGTCATAGTAGTCCCAAAAACTTTGGTCTTAATTTGGATGGTCAAAGACCGAATCCAGATGGAATGACATTTAGAACCTGTTTGTTTACCTCCTAATAATTACATTAAAAGGTAAACTCTGAATCACTATGAGTGAATCTTGTTTGGCAAAAAAAAATGTTGTCTCTTAATTGTTCCAAAACCCACTGATTGATTTTGTATCGTGGGTCTCCCTTAGCCGTTCAACGCCCTAATTTTATTCTGAACAGTTACCAAACAACCATATTTCATTTTGCACTATATCATAAGAGTCTCTTAATCATTCTGCACCAAACTATTCAACAACTGCCAAACAACCCTTACAGTAGCAATTTTTTTTTCATGTGAGAAATATTATATCATACCAAAAAGTATATGTAAAGTTGATGTTTGAATATTAGAACTATTTTTTTTAATATAGTGTTAACACTTTAATCATGAACAATTAGAACAATTTTCTATTTATAAAATGTTTTTGAAATAAAATAAAAATAAAAGCATTAATGTAATTATATTTTCGCAAAATATAATACCTAAAAAATGTGTTTGAAAAATATTTTTGGAAGTTAAACTAGGAGAAAGAAATAACAATTTAGGAAATATCCGATCTTTATCTAATTATAGTCTGATCCTATAATACCTCGAGTTTTGGGTAAGGAGTTTCCCTCAATCGAGTTTATCTTCTTATAATGATTAATTGCCTTTTGCCCCTTTTATATTCGAGGTTTCGTTTATCATTGTTGAATGTTTGGTCTAGAGTCGAATCGAGTCAAACTGGGAAAATTTTGAGTCTCAGTACCTTCCCAGCGACTATGCTCGGTGATAGTGCCCATGACATAGTCGCTTGTCACTATCGCGGAGAAGCTATAGGCCTCGGTACACCTGTCGCGATTATGTCTTGCGAGAGTGCCCTTGGCATAGTCGCCATGGCATTATCGCACTCTAGGACAGACCACAATACAATTTGGGCGAGAGTGTCCAACGATTGTGTCGTGACAATATTGCCCTGGCACTGTCGCCGACGAGGTCTGTGATCAAAATAGGGTGTTGATCCGATTTTTAGAGGAGACCTTCACATTTTCTGATTTTGGGTATGACATTATATACCATTAATGGCGATTTCCAACCTTCCCTCACCTCTCTCTCTTTATTAAACACAAGCCATCAACCCAAGGTGCTAGCATTGATTTCTAGGGCTCAAGGACTTCAAAGGAAGACTTCAACCTCCATTTAAAGCTCCAAAAGTTTGATTAAACCTCAAGTCATCATTTTTCTAGGGTTTCCACTTTACTAGGGTTTTTTTTCTTACAAACCCACTAAGTAAGATTTTATGCTTGATTTCCTTACTTTGAATATGTCTATTTTATGATTGTTTGTCAAAAATGTTAATATATTGAGTTTCTAAACCAAATGTGGAAATAATGATACTAAACCTAAATATGTGAATGGTGGATATGAAGAACTACATAAGTGAGGGTTAACTCTAAACTTGAATGTGGAGATTTTGGATCTTGTTGTACATATAGGAATAAGTTTAAACTCATGGAGAAATAAATATGAAATGTGGAACTTTATTGATGGATTATATGGACTCTTTGTTTTTAAACTATTTGTTAGTTAATATGTAGTTTAAATAGTTTAAATGAGCATGGAATGCCCTTGGTTCATAATGATTTGAATTGTGTCATTGATATGGAAATGGATAATAAACCTCTTGATGCCCAAGTTCTTTATGTATGAGACTTTGAAGGGATTGATACTAGAAATAATGAATACATATCTAACTAGGTGTTCTAAAAAGTATGCACTAAAGGACCCGTGTGTTCTTAAGGTGAAATTGTTCTAGTGGGTAGGCACTAAGGTTAAGTTAGCGTTGAGGTGCAACTCTTAGGAGTGGGCACTAAAGGTATACGTGATGATTTAAGGTGACGTCTAAATGGGATGTGCACAAAAACTGGGAGCCTGAGGTGTAATCCCAATGTCATTATCGGGTGACTCCACTCACGTGTTCTTGTCGCCTCGATGGAAACGGGTCTCCCCCGTGGTCGTATCTTGTATCTGTATATATAACCAAGTATGGAACATTGCGCTTGGCGTTATGGTAAAAGTGTGATCACCCGGAAAGGGTAACATTAATTTGTGTTTTAATCGCTTTACTTTCAATATGTACCCTTAAATGTGATATCACTAGGCTTCTAGCCTAACACTTGTTGTTGTGTATTTGGTCTATATGTCCCACTAGTGGCGGATCTAGGAATGTTTGAGTTGTCGAGTCGTTAGGAGCATCTAAGGCTTGGACTTTTGGGAACTTTTGTGAAGATCATTTTGGAGATATAGTGACACCCTTTGTAGTCTAGTCGTTCATTAACTAGATTAAATTAGGTTGTTATTTTTATATCTCATTTTATCGTTTGGGAAACTTGTACAAACTTCCCCTTGTGGGTTATAGTTGTTATCACAATTCGAAGTTTTAATTTTATCCATTTTCCGGAAAAATCTCTTTTTGTTTTGTTAACTTTTAGGGTGTGTTACAGATCCGATCCATATATTATTTGATACATGTTTTATCTGGTAATAAAACCAACCTTTATTTGATTTAGCTAAAAAAAGCGGATAAGAAGGGATCGACTGTCACAATTTGGTTTGGTTTGGTTTGGTTTGTTGATATCCAGGGCCTCGTCCATTAGGCTCAGTCAAAATGCCCAACTCTAAAAAAAATCAAAATCATTTCCCCCCCAAAATATCATGCCTTAAGTTTGATCAAAATCAAAACCTAAAATCGTTATCCATTGTAGAGAGCAGAAAAATCCTTATCATAGTCGTAGGTAGGATAAGAGGATCTTTGATTATGGTCGAGAACAAGGCAACGCCACAATCCACAAAAAAGGGCCACAGTAGTCCTTATTACAATTGCAATGTTTGTCTTAGGGCCTACTTACCATACGTTAAGTGGGTAAGCCTTTGTTGAGTAAAACTCATCGCCTTCACTTACTTATCGACTAAGATTATCGGCCATCAAAATATCATAGTAAGACTGTTGGTAAGCGTCTCTTACCCAGTAAACACTACTCGATTAAGATTCACCATTCTCATTTACCAAATAAGATTTCTAGTTATTGCCAACTAGTAAGGTATATAACTAGTCAACACTTACCCGATTAGGTTTGGTAAATGAATCCAAAATCTCAACGGGAAAAAGAGAAACACAAACTATTCTTCTGATGGTGGTGTTAGGGATGGTCGGTGGTAACCATTAAAGCAAATACAATATTATGGTTGTATCAAATGAGGGTATATTGGTAATTTCTTAGCTTTGTCCCATTTTGTTTCACTTATTAAGTTATTTTGGTGGAACAAAAAAATGACTCTTTTGTCCTATCCAATCCCACTAGTCCATAGGGGGAGCATTGGTAGGGTCAGGCGGGTTCGATTTGATAAATATGAAACCTGGTCGGTTTTAGGGTGGGTTTTCATGGGCCAAACCCAGGTTTCGGGTGGTGGGTTGTTTAGGTAGGACGGGTTCGGGTGGGTTTTCATGGGAGTGCGCTACTGCCAACCAGATCACAAAAACCATGCTGGTGGGTTCACTATGCATTACTGCATGTACTAAAAATCACAAAAACCATGACTGTGTATGCATAATACAATCCTCCTATATATGTATTTCGTCCTCCATTTATGAGGTTGTATGGGTATGGTGATGGAGATTAAGAATTCTAATTCTCTTAAAAGTTTATGGAATTGTATCTATAAATATTATAACAATTATACAAATTATTTATACGAATGTATATGATAATTTTAGCAAAAAAAGATAAGTAAATCTCAACATTTAACAAAAGAAATCATAAATTTGCACAACCATAACAAAATGAAAGTACCACAAGTACATTACAGATTCCATGTGTCATTCTTGACGTAGCAATAGCAACAATAACAAGAAAAACTCAAGAAACAAATTTAGCTTTAATAGTTCCATGACAATAAAATTATAAAATACAAGCTACATGGGACGGTAATTAGTTTTACAATTAGATGGGCCTTCGGGAAAAGTTCAGATTTCCAGGCATTATGCAAACCCAACCCCAACCCTACTAAAAATCCGGGCGGGTATTGGTTTAATCCAAATAATTCGGTTTTGGTGGGACGGGTTCGTCGGATCAATTCAGGTTTTCCTCGACCCTGCTCTATTTTGCACTAAACTTGGAACGATAAGTTTTTGATTTGTCTCATGTCGTGTCATGAAACAGTGAATTTTGTCATGTTTTCTCGAGTTTCATATACCAAATCAACCCTTAGATTATATTATTTTCCTGCTGTTTTATAAATAAAACATTTTATTTATATGATATCTCTTGGTTACATTTTCCTTGCTACTCTATCAATAAATAAAAACATTTGATTGAAAACATTAATCAAATATATTTTATGAACTCAAATCTGAAACAATGAATCTCTTATCTCGAATCAAATGGAAGAAAAAAAGTCTTAAACCCACAACTTTTGGGGTTTTCTATTTTCTAGACCACATTTCTTTATTCTTTTTGTTAATTGAAGGTGCCTTCGTTTTTAATAAAACTTGAATACTTGATCCACCATAGCCAACTAGAGATCTCAGAGCGCCAGAGCTTGATCTCTCTCACAAGTGAACGAACTCACTCAACTGATTGCGCTTTTATTCCAACTTAAACCAAGATCTCTGGCGATCAGAGCAAAAAGATCGACTGTCAATTGGAAGTATTTCATCAGAAAGATTGTAAATCGAAGATGGCCGGAGGTGCTGCAGGAGGTTTTGTTACTCGAGCATTTGAATCCATGCTCAAGGAGTCTTCTGGAAAGAAGTATACTTCTCTTCAGACCGCAATCCATTCTTATTTAGGTTTGTTGTTTGATTGATCTCTCTGAGAATACACCAGATCTTAAATTTGAATTTTAAATGCGTCTTTCTATTTCTACAATTCCTAAGAACTTAAGACAATTTTTGGTGGTCGAGTCAATTTCATGTCTCTATCAGTTATCAATTTCTGCATCGGTTCCGAGAAAAAGGGATCCACGCTTGAATTTTGATATGGACTTTGTATTTCTCTGATGCAAGGGGTGTATTGCTGGGGATTGGGCAACAAAGTATAACTTTTAATGCACAGAGTAATGGCAGACTGGATTTCATATATCTGTAGGAGTAGAAATCATATCAATCTTAAATGAAATGGTGAAGGTGTGACAAAAACACAATTTCCTGGTACAGCAGACATATTGTTCATTTGGCATCGACATTGTTCTAATTTTTGTTTGTACTAACTTGACATCGACATTGTTCTATTTGGTGGTTTTTGTTATAAGGATGATTAGTTTTCCTATTGTTACAGATAAGGTTTTTAATCCACATTAGGTTCGGGGTTGGAAGGTAACTTGTTTGACATAGAAGTCAAAGTCTAACTCATTTTTCAGGAATGAAGGGAAAGTTTTTGTTCCCTATATGCCATCAGAACTTGCTTTGAATTTGTTACTTCTACTCATATGTAGTTAGTTAGAAACTTCAATAGTTTGGTTCTTGGGTATGCCGTCTCCAACAATTACAGTACTGGTTTGTAATGGCTTGGACTTTCGATAGTGGGAGAAAGAAGCACTTTGATAGGAGTCATAAATGCAGTTTAAGTAGATCGATAGGATAACTAAAAAAGTCAAAGGACCTTCATATGGGTAGGACATGTTCAATGCTAGCTGTATTGATATGTAAATGTTTGGTAAAATGTAAGGTGTATACTCTTGTTTCAAGTGTTTCAGACAAGTGTATGTTCAGAGTGTAGGAAAAATAATAAAAAAGTTGGAACTTACTTTTTTCCACCGTTTTATCATCATGATCGAGGGACTTTGTTGGGATTGTTTATCACATGCATGCAATAATAGTTGCAAGAATTGAAAAAACCAATTGCAATATTTGTGTGGGTCAAAAGTTTGCTTACATACATGATGATTGCTGGGTTTCTTATTATATCTTGTGAATTCTATTAAGACATCCAAAAAGAAAAACTTGGCTCCTATTCCATGAAGAAACCCAGACAGAAAATCGACAAGACAAGAAAATTGTCATCCTAACAACTTATCTGTTGTAACCGCTTTCTTATAGTCCATATCAGGCTCTATACTATTCTGTTTTTGTGGACATGGATAGGAGCAATACAAAATTCCTCGTGCTGCTGGTTTATAATAAAATGATAGGTTGAGTGGTCTAGTAATAAACAATAATCACCTAAAATCCCCAAAGTCCGGCGGTGATTAGATTTGAAAGATCGTCACGAAAAACTTATATAATTATATTGGCAAGTACCATCTCTGTACAAAAGATAAACTACTGATTTGATGACATTTTCATTTCATCCAACTTATTTGTTTCTTTAAGGTGACATAAATTGGGCTAAAGATTCCTATGTAAGCTACACTTAAGTTTCTGGGGTACCAATTATTGTAATGTAAATAGTACATGTGAACATTGACCCAGAAAATAATTGAGTGGGTACCATTTGGAGAACAAATAGGAGGTTTTGGTGGTTGCGGAAAAAGACACGTTTGATACCTTCTAGGTTTTAAGCGAGAAAGGATCCCATTAAGTAGGACGATAGTAGTTGAAGTTAGAAATATATGGGGAGTGTTCTAGAAACGTCATGTTCTGACTTCCGAGATTCGCCTTTCATATTGTAGTTGGGATTTTGATCCGAATAGACCCTTGGCAAGCTAATCTACAATCTTCATTTTTTCTGCAAAACCGTTTTACATGATCTAAATGTCTCTCCAGAGGTTAATAGTTGTTTAAATTAAATTTCATTATTTAAAATTCTAATCTGAAACCAGTTGAAAAAGAAACCCTAGACATACAAGAGACTGGAACGCAAAAATCAATTGAATCATGTACTATGTTCGGTGATGCAAAGGGAGATGTTAATCATCAAATTTATGTGCTCCTTTCTGATATGCAAATGCAATAAAGTCTTCATACTTCCATGGGTGTTTGTGTTATCAAAAAGTCATTATAAGAAGTAAATCTTAATATTTTAGACAGATTAAGTTAGTAACATCACTGATGTACCAATACAGCGTACCTCAAACTTTTCATGCAATATCCAACAAGCCAGCATGAAAAGCCCACGAGTCCGTGCCTTGTGGGGCATTAGGATTTAGAGGCTTCCCATAATTGTTCTTTCCATAATCCTTGTAAACTATATGATTTTGATACTCTTTCATGCTTGGGTTTCTTTATATTGTTGTTGAGCTCATCATATATTAATTTCTGGTTCCCCTTGCATTTTCAGAAAATTCAAAAGAGATCAGTAAAGAGGTGACATCAAGTGATGCCAACAAAGTGACATCTTCAGATGGAGGAGATAAAAGGTGCTTACTGTATACATTGTTATAAGCTGATGCATACACCCATTATTATTTGCAACTTTTTGGTTGCCCAAGTTTTGCTGCAATTGCTTGCTTCTGATCCTCTCTCTCTCTCTCTGCTGTTCTTTCTTGCTTGCTAACCTAGTTTCACGTCATTATGTCCGAGTGTATATACATGTTTGTGTCATGAATTATGATATTTAAGACTCCAAATTTTAGATTTAAGTGGAATATGCTGCTGGAAAGAGTAACAGAGAAGCTTACTAGTGATTTTTCAGCAAAGAGTAAGAGAAATGTAGATAAAACCAACATACGGTTTCAAATTAAGAAACAAAAGAGATGCACATCTCCACATAGTACTAGTTATAGATCGAGTGACATTAAAAGTTTAAAAAAAAATATTTATCTTTATCATGAGTTGAGGTTTATGATGTACTCCTTCCTTCCCAAAGAACAGAGCCCTTTCTTGAACACAAAACTTCAGGGAATCTAGTATTGTTGTGATGTTTCAATGTTGTGGATCCAATGTCCGCATGTTCTCTTTCTGAGGGTCATATCTAAAAGTTCCATAACTTTTAAAATTTTGAGCTGTATTGGATGGAGTGTGTTATAAGCCACGTTCAATTAAATGGCAAAAAATGATCGAGGAATAATATACATGATTCAAGAAAGTCGAACAATAATCAACAAACATGAAATTGTTAAATATGATTGAAAGATAAGTCTTTTGATGAGAGTCCCATTTATTGAGAAAGTACCCAAAACCAAGAACGCAAGTGTTTTTTGAAAGGTTGAGAAGTCATTTAGCTCCTCTATTTCGGGACACAATTGAAGTCACTTGGCTTATTTAGTCCAGGACAAACAAAATGTATTATAAAACCTTAACAGGACTTGTTAGCTTGATTCATAGGTTAACTTGTTTGAGCTTTATTCTTTATTGACTCTAGAGTAATGTTCTAGAAAGCACCAAGTGGAGCTAGGCCGTTGACAATGTTCTACAAAGCGTTATGCAAAGCTAAGTGGTCAGTTGACCTTCTAGTTTTTAATCTTCTAAGCAGGGATTAAGCAGAGAAGCAATAGTCATTTTAATATATGAAATATAACTATTTCGAGATGACATAACATAATTTAATTGGGAGAAAGTTCAACTAGTGGTTTGCGATTTCTTCCACAATTCCATAGATTAGCCGATTTAGAAAAAATGCCTCCACGTTCCATATGTTAGGTGTAATGATATAATATATACACTAATATCACTTCTAAATCATTATTGATTTCCATATACATTTGATAGACAAGAAATATACGGATAGAAAATGGAGGTAGAGAGAGAATGAGAGATTAGACAGGGAAGGGGAAAAGCTTTTTGGTAATGACTCCCACAACTACTGTAGAAGTGTACTTGAGTTTTTACTTCTATATTAGAGCATTTGATGGTCTTATAACTTTCGGAGACAAGTGGGTTTGTGTCCAGATATATAGAGAGCAGAAGCCTTTGTCAATTACTTAAACCACCTAGACTGCATGAATTGGTACAAGTTTGATGGCTAGAGGTTTGACCATGGGTCAAAGCTCTAAATGGGTCTTTTCTTCTTAACCAGAGTGCCATCTAGATGGGTTACAGTTTAATAAGTTGAATTGGCTTGAAAATTTTGGTTTGTGGAAAATTGAGCAGGTTTTTAAGCTATTGCGCTATTGCCACTTGAGTACAAAGGGTATGCTAAAGGCCATTTATACAAATACTGCAGTTAAGATGTGTAGTAGTATATCTAGCTGGGGGCCTTCACGAAAACAGTCTGTCTACTCGTTGGGGGTAGAGGAAAGATCTGCTTACATCCTACCCTCCCCAGACCTTACTCTGTGTGGGATTTGCTGGATTCATTTTGTTTGGTTTATGTGTTGACTGTAGTAGTATATTTTTCTAGTCTAAGACTATTGCAAAGTATATGTATTTTCTCAGAATGGTGAGATTTTAATAAATACTGTGACTTTAGATAAAATTTGATGCTGCCGATCAGTAATCTTCGCTTTAGATTAGGTCCTATTCTCTGAGAGTGTATATATCTTAACATTTGTGTAATTACTGTTGGTTCATTTTACTAAATTATGTGCTGTAGCAGTGTGCCTGAAACCGAGGATGGAACTGCAAGAACTGAAGTGGAGGCAGATGCAACATCTTCAGCTTCACACAATACCGAGGAGGTAGAAACCGCTGCTGCTCAGGCGGCATCTGGTGGAAATGTCAAGACGACCTTGGCTAGTGCTGGGCATACTTTGGAAGGAGCTGAGTCAGAGCTTGTCCTTAATCCACTTCGGCTTGCATTTGAGACCAAGAATCCCAAAGTCCTCGAACTTGCATTGGATTGTCTTCATGTATGTCAATTTTGTTCGGTTCTAGCTTTTTCGAAGGCAGGCTTCACCACCAGAAAATATTATTGATTATAAAGGTGGAATCCCTGCAACAAAAACTCCATACTAACACCTAAGAGGAGTTGGAGAATCATATAAAACAACCCCAACAAAAGGGGAAAGGAACAGAGGCCAACCCCTCGCCGGACTAACAAAAATACAGAATGCAGTAGATATGTTAGCATCCTTTGTTTTATGCTACAAAAGTTCAAGTGTTCCTCACATCTTCCAGCCCATTATGTTTAATTTTTTATATTGCACAAAGATTTCGTGAAGGTTTTGATTACTGTGCTTTTAACAGAGGAATATGTTTGTAAAGTTATTCACATAAAAAATTTCTAAGTGCAGAAACTCATTGCGTATGATCATCTGGAGGGTGATCCTGGTCTAGAAAATGGTAAAAATGCTCCTCTATTTACAGAGATTCTGAATATGGTATGCAGTTGCGTGGATAATTCATCGCCGGATAGGTAATTTGTTTGTCAAATTTTATCTTTATTCCTGTCTTTTGACATGATTTTTTCTCCAAAAATGTCAGTTTTATGATAACGTCTGAGGGCATTCATGCAGTACAACTCTTCAAGTGCTGAAAGTGCTACTTACTGCTGTCGCATCCACCAAGTTTAGAGGTAATCTAAATTCTCAAAGGAATATTTTTTCTCATTATGTTGTGAAATACTGGCACTATGCAGTAAGAGGAATGTGGCTAGGATAAAGAATTCTTGTTACATAAGGATGGATAGATTACATGGGATGGGGGTGGTGGGACTCCAAGAAACATTGGAAAGAAAGAGATGAAGAAGTTACATGAAGGATAGTCCACCAACATATACATCCGTTCATATTTAACACTATATTGTTAAATATTTCTCTACTAGATTAGTGTATACATATATACATGCGTGTGTGTTTATTAACCATTATCTGCTTTTCCAATTATTACCCTCCAACCGCCCAAAGGATAATATCCAGAAAACATTTGATCAAACATTTACTTGGGAGCTCCCCTTTTCACATCAATTCACAACTTGGGTGACTATAATGTTTTCACATTCATCTTATGATTAAACCCTGTCAAAGAAGGCCATTCAGCCCCCTTTCATTTTACCCGAGTATAAAGGCACACCAGAATAGGTAAATATTGCATCTCAAATATTATTTCACCCACGAAAAAGAATACCTGAACGATCTTGTTCACATTAAAAATCTACTGTTTACGAAAGAATAGTTAGTAGTCACAGTATAATAACATCTTCCTTCAACTACGATCACTTGGTAATTCTCAATAGATAGTTGGGTTCTCTTATTTGCATTCACTTTCTTATATGCAGTTCATGGGGAAGCATTGCTGGGGGTAATCAGAGTGTGTTACAACATCGCGCTTAATAGGTAAATGTTAGTTTCCAGAGTTCATTTCGTTTTTGGCAAAGTGAATTAACTGATATCTCTTGTGAATACTTAGTAAAAGTCCTATCAACCAAGCTACATCCAAGGCTATGCTAACCCAAATGATCAGCATAGTATTCAGGCGAATGGAAACATATCTGGTTTGTAATCAGAACTCTATGTCCGTTGTTGTTCTTGTTATACACACAAGAAGAAAACAGTAGACCCTACTCTAAATTTTAATTTGTCTCTCTTGCAATTTAGATGTCTTCACATAAAAGAAATGGTTCGTCCTCGAAGGTTGAAGAAAGTTCTTTAGGTGAGGAGAATGGTCAAAAGTTAACTCCTGGTGAGGTGAACGACACTCCTCTTGCATCTCTGCAGGAGCTGCATAATCTTGCCGGTGGGACTGACATAAAGGTGCTCAGATGCTCATTCTTTTAAACCACGTGTTGTTAAATCAATTTCATGCTTCTTATGTTTCCTCTGATTCCAATATTTTTGGTACATTTGCCATGTGATATCAGTCAAGATTAAGATGTTAGGCCTTTTGTTTTCAGGGCCTGGAGGCAGTTCTTGACAAGGCTGTGCAACTTGAAGACGGTGGAAGGACCACACGGTATATATTGGGTCTCGCATAGAAATTTCGATTTCACTTGTATTGTACGAGTTATGTCAATACTGATACTTTGACTTCTATTTTATTCTTAAGCGGGATTGACCAGGAGAGCATGAGCATCGAACAACGTGATGCTTTGCTCCTTTTTCGCACCCTTTGCAAGGTTCACATTTTCTCGTATCTGCTTCTTGTAGACTTTTGGCTACAAAATGTCTGGGATCTTTTGGTTTAATTTAGGTTATTGCAGATGGGTATGAAGGAAGATAATGATGAAGTTACTACAAAAACACGTATTCTGTCTCTCGAACTCCTACAGGTTAATTCCAACAATGATAACATATCTTTTTACTGCTAGATTCTGGACTTCTGGTAATTGGATCGTTGATCCTATTTGTTCTGATATTGCAATCATTTAAAAGATTGATGTCAGGCTTATAATTTCTTTGTGCTTTTCCCCCTCTTTATAAGTTAATGTGGGTGGATTTTTTAAACATAGTCTAAGAGATGGATTTTGCAGGGGTTGTTGGAGGGGGTTAGTCACTCCTTTACTAAGAGCCTCACTATCATCGACTCCGTGAAAGCTTACCTATCATATGTGTTATTACGCGCATCAGTTTCACAATCTCCAGCAATCTTTCAGGTAAATTGGATGCTTTCATTAAAGTTCTTTTTGTTTCTTATTTAGTTCATCAGGAAATTCTCTTGCTTATTTTTTATAATATGTGTTTCTGTTTATAATATACTTTTTTTTGCCCATCTTGGCAGTATGCAACAGGGATTTTTGCCGTGCTATTGTTGCGTTTTAGGGAAAGCCTCAAGGTACCCACAAAATTTCGACAGCAAACCTTTATATTCGTTTTCTGTAATTGTTCTATATTCATCACATGGTGCTGCAATCAAATATGCTTAAATTTCATTTTCAGGTTGAAATTGGCATCTTCTTTCCGCTGATCGTTTTGCGATCCTTGGATGGCTCAGAATACCCACTCAACCTCAAATTAAGTGTTCTTCGGTATGAATTTTTCTCAACTTTTCAAATTTGGTTTCCAGGCTTTTTTTCATGATATTCAGACCAGTTCTATTTCTCTCACATTTTCTGAAATTATGAACCTTTTCTGCAAAGATCAATCAAAACCTTGAACAGACATGATCAACCTCAACAGTTTACTAAATGAAATGGAACTTCTAAGGCTTGTAGGTTCATGCCTACACATAGGTTGTAGATACACCTAGTTGTATTTCATTATACTCCTATACTTAATGAAAAATCCCACAGGATGCTGGAGAAAGTTTGCAAGGATCCACAGATGCTCGTTGATCTCTACGTGAACTATGATTGTGATCTTGATGCTCCAAATTCGTTTGAAAGAATGGTAATTTATCAGCAACACCCCTTGACTTTAGCATATTTTCTTAGTGCTTGAATGTGTAAATGATTCTTTTCACATTTAGGTGACAACTCTATCAAGAATTGCCCAAGGGACTCAAAGTGTGGATCCAAACTCGGTTAATGCTACTCAAATTGGATCAATCAAAGGCTCATCACTTCAGGTTTGTATATCCTTGTAAATATTCTATGCTTTGCCTTCTCTTTCTAAGGATAAAATGATGTTTCGTCTTTAGATGTGTTACCTTTTGTCCTATATCTTTTAGTGCCTCGTGAGCGTGTTGAAATCACTAGTTGATTGGGAGAAGTTGCGAAGAGAGTCAAAGCAGAGTAAAGACCAAAGTTCTATTGAGGAAGATTCTTCAGCTGTAGAGTCTCAGGGCAGGAGTGACGTGGCAAATAACTTTGAGAAAGTGAAAGCTCATAAATCTACCATGGAAGCTGCAATATCTGAGGTACTTGATATGCCCTCTATACCAAGAAAGAGATATACAGTTTCATTTCTGAGCTCAAAGGAGCTTCTTTTCTACTAAAAATCTGATTCAAATACCTCAAAATTTCAAAGAAAGTGAAGTTAGATACTACATTAATGTTTCTAATGGTATTACCAGTTAGATACCCGTCTTAACTTTTTTCTATTTCCAATGTATGATTTTTGACCGCATAAGGAAAACATGTACTTCTTTGGGAACAAGGGATTAATATATTTTAGCTACGTATTTCCATTGTTATAATCTAAAACGATGAGTATCCAAGAAACAAGTGTGTAAGTAATTATCCCTAATTGTAACATGGTGATGGTGGACTTCTCAAAATTCAAATTGCATATAGATTTGTGTTTTGTAGTGTGATTGAGCTTTATGAGGAAGTAATTTCAGTCATCAATAAACTGCAGTTCAACCGTCGTCCTGTAAAGGGCATTGAATTTCTGAAATCAAATGGTTTGGTGGAGAATACACCAGTTTCAGTTGCTCAATTTCTCAGAAATACACCCAGCTTGGACAAGGTACAATTCTTCATTTAGAGCAATTTAAGGTCCATGCAGAATTAGCTTTTCATCACCATTTTTTCTCTGAACTTTCAGGCTATGATCGGTGATTACTTGGGTCAACATGAGGAGTTTCCTCTTGCTGTGATGCATGCTTATGTTGATTCTATGAACTTCTCTGAAATGAAATTTCATACTGCAATCCGTGAATTTCTTAGAGGTTTCCGGCTTCCTGGTGAAGCACAGAAGATAGACCGTATAATGGAAAAATTTGCAGAGCGGTAAGCGTCTTTTTGTACATTTTCGTTTGTGCAAGTCATCATTCGTGGTACTCCCTTGACACTCTTGAAATAAAGATGTTACCAAGAATCAGATTTATGGTTAAATTTAACTGTAAAATGATGCATAAATTTTCTTTTTTTTGAACCTATTTAGAACTATCATCATGCAAGCCCTTTCTTATATCTAGCTTTGAAGTGTTTCTTGTATGGTTGGCTGTCTTTGCAGTTACTGTGCAGATAATCCAGGTCTTTTCAAGAATGCAGACACCGCTTATGTTCTTGCTTATGCAGTTATAATGTTAAACACTGATGCTCATAATCCAATGGTATGGCCTAAAATGACCAAGGCCGAGTTTGTGCGAATGAATGCCACAAATGATCCGGAAGAATGTGCACCAACAGAACTTTTGGAAGAAATCTATGATTCCATTGTTCAAGAAGAGATAAAAATGAAGGATGACACTGCCGGTATGGGAAAAAGCAGCAAAAAGCCAGAAGCTGAGGAAAGAGGTGGCATTATTGGTATTCTTAATTTGGCTCTCCCGAAACAGAAAAATCAAACCGACACACAATCTGAGAGTGAAGCTATTATCAAACAAACGCAAGCAATTTTTAGGAACCAAGGAGCGAAAAGGGGTACATTTTATACTTCACATCAGATTGAGCTAATAAGACCCATGGTCGAAGCTGTAGGTTGGCCGCTGCTTGCTACATTTGCAGTAAGTATGGAGGAAAGGGAGAATAAACCTAGAGTGTTTCTCTGTATGGAAGGTTTTAAAGCAGGAATTCACATTACACACGTGCTTGGGATGGATACCATGCGCTATGCATTTTTGACATCACTGATCAGGTAATTCCAAAATTTTTATAGCATATTTTTGGTCCCTCCTTTCATTTTTCTTCTCACTCCCATAAATATTGCAATATTTTGTTGGAATATTTGATGAACATTGCCAAGATTTATGTTTTTGGAAGTTTCTCGTTATAATTGTTAAAAATAAATTGATGGTATTGATTTGGGACCACAAGATTCCTCTATTATGTCTTTATTGAAGGATATCTTTTAGTTACTTGACAAATAGTCAAGCAATTTTCTTAAAACTGTATGCGAGGTCAAACATTTCAATTTACATGGGACGGAGGGAGATAAGTTTATCTCCCTCATTCATCTGTTATTTTGATAAATGAATTTTTACTTCCTATATTAATTAGACATAATTATATAGGTGACATTCTTGATGCATTCCCACAAAGTTATCTTTTATGCCTGTTGCAGATACACTTTCTTACATGCACCGAAAGATATGCGTAGCAAGAATGTCGAAGCATTGCGGACTCTGCTGGATATAAGTGGCTCGGAGCCTGACGCGCTTCAAGACACTTGGAATGCGGTTTTGGAGTGCACCTCTCGTCTAGAGTATACCATATCTACTCCTGCTATGGCTGCTACGGTCATGCATGGATCTAACCAGATCTCTAAGGATGCGGTTCTTCAATCTCTTCGGGAATTGGCTGGGAAACCATCTGAACAAGTTTTTGTAAATAGTGTTAAACTCCCTAGTGAGTCGGTGGTGGAATTTTTTACTGCTCTATGTAATGTCTCAGCTGAAGAATTGAAGCAAAATCCAGCCCGTGTTTATAGCTTACAAAAGCTTGTGGAGATCAGTTATTACAATATGGCTCGTATACGAATGGTAATGACTTCATCTATTCAAATTATGCTGATTTGTCTTAATTCTTTTTTGTGGAAGTAGTGCTTTTAATATGCAAACATTGAGCTTTAGTCCTCTCTCGTCCTTTCATGTAAAGTTGAGACCTTTATATCAGTTTTTGTTCCATAAATGAATAGTTGACGTAAAATCCATAATAACACAAGTGAATTTCTATTTTTGTACGAACATGGTGGCAAGACTTGGTTTATGCTTGAGGGTTTGGACACATCAAATGGACTGTGGACATGCACCTTTTCTACCGGATAACACATGTATGACAATTGTTATTGTAAAATAAGTAGTAGTATTTTGTATAAACTGCAAGTGAGAACAATTTTTACATGAATATTTCCTAAGTGACAATGATGATGTATCTCATAGTCCCTATAAATACAAGTGCGCCTTGAATATGACTCACTAGATGATAACTCATGGGACACTAGCTGCATATCCAATTTTTTTACACCGACTATATAATAGAAAATGGGCTTAGTATGTAAGGCTATTAGATCAAGTTATGTGGGTTAATCAAGAAAAAGGAAGTAAAGGAAAACAAGTAGAAAGTGCATCATTAAACCATTAGCATTGGCAAAGGAACTCTAAGTTAAAATGATAAGATAGTTGCCAAATCAACTTTTATTTGTCATCAGAACCACCTCACTCTATATTGTGCTCATGTCAAGACTACTAGGATTTTAACATGCAAATAGATAACAAACACTTGTAGATCATATACTTTGTTAAAGAAACTCATCTATGTGTATGTATGTGTGTTTTATATGTATGTATTTGTGTGTGGGGGTGGGTTCAAACGTGAATGCTAACTATTTAAGAAAACACAAGAACGACCTTAAATGTACAAAATCATACATGATTCACGTACAAAATCATATATGATTCACGCGACCTTGCCCCACGAAAGTCGCCCGCGTCCAGTTTTTGCCGGTTAATGTAAAATCACATATGATTTTGTACATGATTTGCTTTTTTCTTGTTTTCTTAAATAGTTAGCGTTCTCGTTTGAACCTTCCTCTTTGTGTGTGTATATAATATATAAGCATATGCACGCATATATATGTGAGAGAAAATATAATTGAAGCGAAAGATATGTGCTTTCACTAATGGGTTGAATTAATGGGGTTACAAGTTGTAGCTAACTTCCTAGATTATAGAATCTATTAATAAGTACATCTAATTAAATCCTATATATTAAAAAACTAAAATATAAAAATAATATGTTCAGAGAATAGGTCATATTGAATTATTTATTAAAGCAATTCAACACCCCCTTAAATCAGAGCATAGATGTCAATCATGCCCAACTTGCTTGGAAAACATTCGAACATTTAATTGTAGTGGCCTTTGGTGAGGACATTGGCTAAATATTCTGATGTTGGAACAAAGGGCATGCGGATTTCTCCTTTTGTCAGGTTTATCTTTGATGAAGTGGCGATCAATTTTAGCATGTTTTGGGCAATCATGTTGAACTGGATTGTGAGCAATAGTGATAGCAGACTTGTTTTCACAAACTAATTTCATTGGGATGTCTACTTCAATATCAACTCCTTTGGAATGTTCCTTAGCCAAATGGCTTAACATACTCCCTCAACCATAGCCCTAAACTTAGCCTTTGAGCCACCACTTTCTGTTTCTTGCTTCTCCTCGTTACTAGATTGCACCAAACAAAAAATACAGTAGGTCGATGTAGATCTTGGGCCTACTGAGCATCCTACCCCATTCAGCATCTTTAAAGACTCTACTTGCCTGATCTAACTCTCAGTGAAGAGGATGCCTTTGCCTGGGCTCCCTTTAAGGTAGTGAAGGATTTTTATACAGCCTTGAGATGATCTTCTGAAGGGTTGTGCATGTACTAACTTACTAGTCTACAACATAGGCAATATCAGGACGAGTGTGGACTACATAGATTAGTTTACCGACCAACTTTTGATTTGTTGGCAGAACCTCTTCTTTTCATTTTGTGATTTGGATCAATTGGTGTGGTTATAGGCTTGCAATCAAGAAGGTGTGTTTCTTTTAAGAGATGTAACAAATATTTTCTTTGAGAGATAACAATCCCTTTTGATGATCTTGCCACTTACATCCTAGGATATATTTCAGATTTCCCAAGTCTTTCATTTCAAATTGTTGAGCTAATAATTTTCTGTAAATTCACTATTTCTACTTCATCACTTCTTGTCGACTATATCATCATCTTTAAAAATCAAAATGGCCATTTTACCTTCTGATGTATGCTTGTAGAATAGGGTGTGATTTGACAAAGCTGTGTCAATATAGGGCCTTCAACCTTTTGTATAAACACCTGCTCTAGATCACCATATAAAAAGGCATTTTGACAACAGATTTGCACAAGGGCCAATCTAAGTTAGCAACCAATGAAAATAGAACTCTAATTGTATTAAGTTGGGCAATTGGTGCAAATGTCTCTTCAAAATCTAGACCATAAGATTTGAGTGGATCTCCTAGCCACAAGCCTACAAGGCTAGCTTTGACCATTAGCTTTGTATTTGATATAAAATATTAATTTGCTATCACCAATGTGTATGGGCATATTGGTTAGCTCCCAAGTCTAATTTTTCTTTATTGTCCTAATATTTTCTAATATAGCCTCTCTTCACTCTGGAACCTTTACGCTATGTTCTCGAATTTGGGAAGAATAGAAAAGAAAGGAAAGGGAAGGAAAAGAAAGTAAGGGAAAAGAAAGGAAAGGAAAATAATTTTTTTATTTGTGTTCTACTGTTCTCGAAAGGGAAGGAGAAGGAAGAAAAGGAAAAGAAAGAAAATGATTTTTCATGTTCTTGAACAGGAGAGAAAGGAAAGGAAAGATGTATTTTTTACAAATATACCCTTCAAAAATATATCATTTAAAATGAAAGGTTTTAATTTTTTTCCTTTCCTCCCACATTTGGGAGGAAAGTTTTGGGAGGAAACTTATCAATACTTTCCTTCCGTTTTCCTTTCCTTTCTCTCCTAAAAAAATTTCAAGAGCACGCTTTTTTTTACTTTCCTCCCCTTTCCCTCCCTTTCCTTTCCTTCGTAAAAAAAGTTTCGAGAACACAGCGTTAGAGCTTCTTGTATAGAACCAAGATCTCATCATCATTTTACTTATACCAGTGGTAAATGCTCTAAAACTAGGGGGAAATATTTTGTATTAGGCATAATGTGGCAAACGATGTTTGGTATAGACTGAACCCTTTTTTGAGTGCTCTAAGCGTATCTAGATCACTTTGAATTGACTCAATAGGCACTTTGGGTTCAGTATGGGCAGACTCATATTAATTGGCTCAATAGTGAGGGGAATTGGAGAAATATTACCTGGGTTCAATACCTTTCCCTTTTTCAGCAAACCCATAATTCACTGGTTGGAGCCACAGCGGAAGTAATATTCGGATCCTTGGAGTAGGAACATTATTAGGAGTAGAAATATTATTAGTATATTCATTAATCATTATTAAGTTTCCTGTTTTGGTCCAAAACATTTATTCATGATTATCAGCAATGACTTCAAAAATAGGATTAGGTATGGCATGATTTTTCCACAGGCTACAACTGAACTTCACATACTGACATACATTCTCATTTCTCCCTGGAGAAGTTTTCTCGAAAAAGGTTGTTTTTAAAAAATGTAGCAAGCATACTTACGAGTATTTTACCCAAGCTAGGCTTAAAGACATTTATAACCTTTTTGAGTTGGTGAGAATCCTAAAAAACACTTAGGAGCTCTAGGGTGTGATTTACCTGTTTCATGATCATGTATGTGAAGAATAATAGTGCAACCAAACACTTAAGGAAATTAAGAGGTAAAGTAGTAAAGCTTCTATTTTATAGGAAAATAGGATTGAAGTGTTTGAATGGGAGTTTGATAGCTAAGAACTCTGTTTGATATTAATCATAGGTTTAAAGTTTTTGAAGATATTTGCAGCCTCAGATTTTTCTTTCAATAAATAAATCCATCTTTTCCTGGTATGATCATCAATGAAGGCGATGAACCATCTGTTGCATGGAATATTTATGACTCGAGATGGTCCCCGTAGGTCATTCTGTATAAGAGAAAAAAGTTTTGAAAGCATGTACTTTAAACTAGGAAATACAACCCCTTTAAGCTTGGCCAGCTGTAATGAATCAATGTTTTTTATTTTTAAACAAAATAGGGAAGAATTGTTTTAAGTATCCAACACTAGGTTGACCTAATCTAAAATGGCATAAGATTATTTCACCAGATAAAGATAGAAAACTAGAATATTGAGGTTGTTGAATTTGTTTACTCAATGAGGTTTTTGCGTCCAGATAGTTAAGCCCCCCACTTTCCTTGGTATTGCCAATCATCTTCCCTGAGTGAAAGTCCTGAGAAGTACAAGCAGTAGGTGTAAAAATTATTCGACATTGAAAATCACTTGCTAGTTTATTGACTGAACGTAAATTGCAGGCTAAAGTTTGGAACATGCAAGACATTATGTAAGGTAATCGAGGGTGAGATAATGATAGAACCTTTTTCTGCAATCATCGAGAGGGATCCATATGCAACTTTAATTTTTTGACAGCTAGAGTAAGTGAAATATGAGGTGAACATATAGGAGGATCAATCATATGGTCAGTGGCTCTTGAATCTATGATCCAAGAGTCAGATTTTTTAGAGAGACACTAAGTACTGGTAAGTGGTGCAGGTACCTATTTGGGTGAATGAGGAGGATGGAATTATGCTCGAATGAGTCTAAGGAAACACTGTCCTTTGCACAATCCCATTCATAATCATAGTAGAGATTCAATTCCCGCCACAAGATTTAAAGATCATGTAGTATTGAAGTTACATTTTTGTCACCTTGTTTAGACTTCCTCTCACGAGTCTTGATCTCGAATAACTGGATAGCATTGCCGAGATCCGAATAGGTTTCTTGAACTGCTCTCCAGATTGCACAAGCTGATGTCAAGAGTAAATTGAATTTTCTACCTCTCATTATTTGTAGCCATTATCGTCTTCCTTCCGTTTGGCCACAACACTTGAAAATTGGCCGAAGCTGCCTTTGCCTTGAACATGAAACTTCACTGACTATGACCGCTCCATGAAATTTCGTCCAGTAAGTTTGTTAGAGGTAATGGAATAACTTTGATGGTGCTCGAGTCGACTCACAAGTTGCGGTGCTCAGACTTTCATCTACCACTAGAATAGGCAGAAACTTATGTAAAGGTGTTTAGCTCTGATACCACAAGCTGTAGCGAACTTCCTAGATTATAGGATCTAGATCTACTAACAAACTAGTGAACTACTTGGTGTAATCTATTTATAACTACAACTAATTAAATCATATATTAGGAACTAATATATATGGATGATATATACAGAGAATAGGTCATATTGAATTATTTATTAGATTAAATTTAACGATGTCTATTTGTTTGCATATTATATATGTCTATGTGTGTGTATTGTATTGAAGTCTTTTTTGAGTTCCTCTTTTTCGAATGTCCTTATTTTCTATTTCCACAAACAAAATTGAGCAAATTTTATCCTTTTTTCGCACACTTTGCACAAGGCGGGGGTCTTCACGTGAACAACTGCTGTCAAGTCTGCATACATCTTAATTCTTTCCCTGCAGAGCCCACCTTCGGGTGAGATGTACTGGGCTTGTATGGTTTGATTTGGTTTATTAAAGTAATTTAATAATATGTATATGTGTCTATTATATATGTTTATGTGTGTGTATTATATTGAAGTCTCTTAAGCTTAAAAAAAAAACTTATCCCGATATTTAAAAAACTTAGCTGCCATATTGTCTTTGTGGTTTCTTTTCCATTTAGCCTATGAATTATGTGTAGGCTCTTTATAAGGATGTTAAGATTGCACTTTTGAATGATTCAAAAATATTTGTATTTCCAGGTATGGGCGAGAATATGGTCTGTCCTTGCTAATCATTTTATTTCTGCTGGGAGCCATCATGATGAAAAGATTGCAATGTATGCTATAGATTCTCTAAGACAACTTGGCATGAAATACCTGGAGCGTGCGGAACTTGCCAATTTCACATTCCAAAATGACATCTTAAAACCGTTTGTTGTGCTTATGCGCAATAGCCGGAGTGAATCAATCCGGAGGTTAATTGTTGATTGCATCGTTCAGGTATGTCTACCTTAGTGTAGTATATATTCTATTCCACGAATAAAGATATCATTTGGCCTTTGAGGTCCAATGGACCATGTTTCAACCTCCAATTTTATTACCTTGTAAAGTCCAGGAGCCTTGACGCGTAAGGGTCAATCACTTTGGTATCATAAGTAAAAGTTCTTTTTTCTTTTCTTCATTTTTCCTTTTTTTTGAAGGGGGGGGGGGGGGGGGGTGGGTTCTTGCTTTTTGTGTACTTAAAACTGAATTTTTCAGTGACTTATGCTTGTTTCTGAACAGATGATAAAATCAAAAGTCGGAAGCATTAAATCTGGTTGGCGAAGTGTTTTCATGATTTTCACAGCTGCTGCAGATGACGACTTAGAACCAATCGTTGAAAGTGCTTTTGAGAATGTAGAACAGGGTATTTCACTTATTGATATCTTATTTCCTCTTTTGACGTTTCATCCAGATTGTTGATAATGTTCTCTTTTTTTAAACGGGCTTGACATGTCTAACATTAAATAAACTTGCAGTTATACTGGAGCACTTTGATCAAGTTGTTGGTGATTGTTTTATGGATTGTGTTAACTGTCTAATTGGTTTTGCCAACAATAAAACTTCTCACCGCATCAGTTTGAAGGCCATTGCACTTCTGCGCATTTGTGAGGATCGACTTGCAGAGGTTTGTTTTTCCTGTATTTTTCACCATGTCTGTTTATTAAGTTGATTTTCAAGTGATTGTCACCAGTTCATGGTTAGAACTAGCATGCAGTTCATAATTCAAATAATGATGGTAACTCGAGTTGCAAAGTTGCTACATACAGACTTTGTCAGAATGTCTGCAAGTTGGTGATTTGTCCAAATCTACATCGAGTAAATGGAGATTTTGTACCTACAACCAGATTGCAGACCAGATGACAATCCACGTCTACGTGTTTCATGTGCTCATGAAATATTTGGTTCTTTGCAATGTGCATGGACGCCTGATTACCAGAGTACAATCACATAGGGCCATCTTGAAGAACTCCTAATGATGTGTTCTCAGATTTGGGAAGAGAAGAAAAGAAAAGAAAGGAAAGAGAAGGAAAATAAGTTTTCTTCTGTTCTCTTGAAAGGGAAGGGAAGAAAAGAAAATAATTTTTCATGTTCTTGAACATAAGAGAAAGGAAAAGCAAGATGTCATTTTTACAAATATACCCTTTAAAATGAAAGGTTGGGTAGTTTTGTAGTTTAACTAATCTTTTCAAAGGGTTCTTGTTTCTTTCATTCCCTTTTCCTCCCATATTCGGGAGGAAACTTATCATTCATTTCCTCCGTTTCATTTCCTTTCTCTCCTAAAAAAATTTGAGAACACGGTTTTTTGTTCCCACCCCCTCCCTTCCTTCAGCATAACTTGCTTAGTGAACATTCATTTGACATATAGCATCTTACAAGGGACATCTGTCGTTGCCCGTTACTCTTGCTGTATGATGAGTTATGAAATGATGTTTTATGCTCTTCAAATATAAATAGCTACAACAAACAGAGACACAAGTTCTAGAGATGGATCTCCTAGTAGCCGGGCATCTTGCGTGGGCTCCATTTGAGAAACATATGATCCAGTTTCTTCTCTCTTTTTTGAAACCTTGGCTCTCTCCTAATAATATAAGATGCATGTCCAGGGAGTGCCCTTAAGGTACTGTGAAATGCAAATAACTCCCAGTGAGTAATGTATGGAGGGGACATGAATTGGCTGACTACACTCACCCTGTAGCTATATTTGGCTGTCAGTGTCAGGTAGTTCAGCTCTTATACATATAGAGCGTTAGGGTAAAATGTTATAATATATCATTAAGGGGAACCCCAAACATTAACAAACACAGTTCATATGACACCACAGAGAAAAAAGAACGTCAAGCTAAAAATATAGTATCTTTGACAATAGGTTTGAAAATTGAATTTGACATCAAAAGAAAAAAATTACCTTCTCCTCAAACGGAGATAGCAGTGTGATTCCTTCTGTAAGTATCATATAAAAGTGATGATCTATTGTTTGTGATAGTATCATTGCATGGCTGGTTAGACAAACTGTTCTTCAATTTCCATCTAGGATCCATTCCTATTATTCACATGTAGTAACAAAGGATTTAAGCTGTAGCATCATTTTCTTGAGATTACTTCTTGGATAATCATTTCGTGGTTGCTGAAGTTTTTCATCGATGCTCATGGGTTGACATGGTGGAAAGTTCTTCTTGCTTGGAAATCAAGTTAATCATGTAATAAGTATTTCCTATTGAGACAAATCAAATATGGGTCTGCTTGTTTTATTTCAGGGCCTTGTACCAGGTGGTAGCTTGAAACCCGTTGATGACAATGCAGATGCAACTTCTGATATCACCGAGCATTATTGGTTCCCAATGCTGGCTGGTTTGTCTGATTTGACATCCGACCCACGGCCTGAAGTCAGCAACTGTGCACTAGAGGTATTGTTTGACTTGTTGAATGAAAGAGGAAGCAAATTCTCATCAAACTTCTGGGAAAGTATTTTCCACCGCGTCCTATTTCCAATTTTTGATCACGTGAGGCATGCTGGAAAAGAGACGACATCTTATGGAGATGAGTGGATTCGTGAAACTAGTGTTCATTCATTACAGTTGTTATGCAACCTTTTCAATACTTTTTACAAGGTATGTGGAAAGCTGGAGGGTTTATATACTTCAATTTCATGTATTACTGCATTTTTTTTCTTGTTGCTAAAATCATCAAATTATTGTCTTGTTAATATGTTCTTCTGTTAGTTTGCATACTGAAATTTTTTGTTTTCCTTCATGCCTATCTTGTCTATAGACTAGGGGTGTAGGTGAGACAATCCAGCTCATCAATTTTTTTTGTCAAGCTCTAGCGACTCATTTGGCTAATCTGTCCTTGAGCCTAGTATGGCTTGGGCGTTGCAGCTAAATTAGCCAGGCTTAAATGATATGAGCCTATACAAGCCACTTAGTGTATTTTATACTTGTTAGTTGCTAATCTTGGCCTCTTAGGATTTGTAATTATAATTTTGCATTTAATTTTAATATCATATGAGCTGTATGGACAGAACCAAGGCTTAAATTTGTACAAATCCATAGGAACCAAGCAAAGTATCAGCCTACACCAACCAAGTTTTTCACGAGCTGAGGTTCAATCTCTGCAAGCTTGGACTGGACTCGAATCAATTACATGTGTAGTGTAGACGATCCTAATATAACTGGATTGCAAAAGCAATTATTCTTGTAGTCAAATTATAGTGCTTTGCATGTACCTTAATTAAAATTAATGTTTCTTGGATAACGGTCTATATGAGATTGACTAGCGGTGTGGAGTAAACTGATTTAGATATGCTAGTTACAATTTTTGGAGTGAAAGTTAAAGAACTTTATATGGAAATTTCTAATAACTGAAATTTTGGGGCCTCTCAGCCAAGATAGGTTATTCTACATTGCTAAGAAAGAAAGCAGCAAGAAATATGAATGAACAGGAGTTGAATGAAAGACGTGTAGACAGTTGTATATGAAAGCTTATGGGTATTTTAAGTCCAAAGAAAGTTCCATTCATTAATGGACTTCTTATATGAGTAACCTTTGACTTTCAGTTATGACGTTTACTTCAAGTTGTTTGATGTCTAGCTAAGATTCTTCAGTTGTGAAGACGCCTCGTTAAAACTCTGATCTTTTTTGACATGGTAAACTAGAATTACATATATGTCCATCCTCATCATTGCTATTTATTGATGCTATTGGTTTTGGTTCCCAAGATCCGCTTATTTTTTCAATATGCTGGGAACTTAAAGCATTGAACTAACAATCAGACAATTTAATAGAACCATGTCTGGTCAATTGTTGCAAATTTCATGGGACGGAGGAAGTATGACATCTAGTTCTGCCTTTTTCTAGTAACTGAGGATACCAATTTCTCAGAGATGCTATGTTTTAATAGAAAATCATGTGTCTTGCAGGAGGTATGTTTCATGTTGCCCCCACTGCTAAATTTGCTGTTAGATTGTGCCAAGAAGACAGATCAGTCAGTGGCCTCGATATCTCTTGCTGCATTGGTCCATCTTATAGAAGTCGGAGGACACCAATTCAGTGATAGTGATTGGGATACCTTGTTGAAAAGCATAAGGTGCATAGGGTCCCACCTTTCTAATCGTATTTATATTTATGTATATCTTAATTAAAACTTGTTTGTGTTTGTGTGCTTATATTCACATACATCGTGTTTGCAGAGATGCTTCATACACCACTCAACCCCTTGAGCTACTCAATGCTTTGGGTATTGAAAGTGGTAAAAGCCGGTTGGTTATGGCTAGAGATTTAGAGGTTTCTGCAAATGATAGTCCCTCAGTTATGTCTGCTAATGGTAAGCGACTTGATTGTCACATGTATGTATTCCCTTTTTTCAAAGTTACAGATAAGATTTTGATTGTTGAGATCAAATGGACTAAATTTCGACTTCTAATTTGGTGTGTGTTTCGATTTCGGGGAAAATTTGACAGCTACTTCAAACTTAATCTCAAATGCTACAATTAGGAAAAAGGTTGAATTGTAAATTTTTTGAAGACAAAATACACGGAAAATTTTAAATATGATTAGGATTAGATTAGGTTGAGTATAACTAAACGAACTTGGATGCAAATAATGATTTTTCTGTGATAGGTCGAGTACAAGACAATCAAGAAGGAAGGCCGTCAGTGGATCTGCATGACTCTGAAGGTTACGACTTTCAAGTCCTTTTTAATGCAGTACATACCCTGCTTATATATCGTTATCTCATTCAAATGAGGCTGAACCTTTTTCAAGAATTTGATTTTGCACTTGAAACTCTCATTATATGATTGCAAAACTACATATTCAATAAAAACACTCCTAATATAGTATTGTTCTGCAAGATCAATTCAAGATTTTAACTGAAATTATAGATTATCTGTACATTCCACCCACATATTTGTTCCTGGGTGTAAGCATAACTGCGTTAGTTCTACAAGGCACAAGCTGTCTTCTTGATTAATTTAGAAGGAAAGTGTTTGACAGTCATCTTTTGCAGGGCAAACACCTTCACCTGGAAAGGTCCAGAAAGCTTCTGAAGCTGCAGATTTGCAACGAAGTCAAACAATAGGTCAACGGTTAATGGGAAACATGATGGACAACCTCTTTGTTAGAAGTTTCACCTCTAAGCCCAAGAATCCGGTTTTAGATGTTGCAACACCATCTTCACCATCCAAGGTACATGTGGTCTTGATTTCTGATCTGCTTAATGCTTTGATTATATATCAATCTTCTCCTTGTGAAGGGAACACATAATTGCATTTTGGTGATTTATGTTGAAATTTTGCTCATTCTCTGGAGATGGTTGATGTCAATGTTATAGAAGGTCAAGATTCCACTCATTTATATTAATTCATCCATCCTCCATTCTTCATTTTGTGGGCCCCTAATTTCATATTTGATTCCTGCTAATCTTATAGTTGGGACCCATAATATGAAATGCTAACTGAACAAAACGAGTAAGACTAAAATCATTTAGAACCTCCAAAACTCTAGAAAAATATATCGTCTCAAAAGAATTATCTATAACTAAGGGCCTGTTTGGAAACAACTTAATGAGCTTAATGAACCCTTTGGCTTATTCGCTCAGCCATAGTGTGATGTTTGGAAGTGGCTTAATGATTTAAAAAGGAGCTTACTGATTAAGTTTTTAGAAGGAACACTTATGGATACAGACACCTCATTTCCATCCATACCCCTGTTAAATACACGAGAGAAAATTAACCTCCCTGCTCCTCCATCTCTCTCAATCAAAACCTAAACCCAATGCTCCACCCAATCGTCTTCCTACTCCTCCTCATCACCGCCTTGCCCCTTCCTCTCTACTCCTCACCATTACCACCCTACCCTTCTTTTTGTTGATGTTGCCACCGACTCAATGGGTTAAACAACCACTGTTGTGCCCCTCCTTGTTGCAGATCGAAGGTTTTAAGGTTCATATTAGATGAATACATTCAAGCTTCGACCTCAAAGTTCAAGATTCAGATGTACAATGAGACATATCAGATGTTCAACGTTCCTCCTCCTTGTTCTTCATCTCCTCCACAACCTGAATACCTCTACATCCGGTGGAACATATTGATTTTTAGGTTTAATTTTTCATATTTTCTATTTTATTTTAAGGATTGGATTTGGAATAGTGTTTGATTTTTCAGCTTCTCGTTCTTCATCTCTGCCACAAAGGGGGACTAGTGTTTGATTTTCATATTTTATTATTTAATTTAGGGATCAGATTTTAGGTTTTATTTTAGAGATTTGATGAACTTAAAAATGTTTATTTTGTGCTTGAATTTGTGATTGGGATTTTTAATTAAAATTTCATATTTGGATTTGCTTCAAGGATTTATTTTCTTGATGTTCTTGAATTTTTTGATTGGCTTTGTGTTTGGATTTTGGTGTTTGGAGATAGATAAAAACAAAAATAAAATAAATAGAAGGGTAAAATAGTCATTGTTATCATTCAGACAGTTTATTCAGTACAACAAACAAACAAACAACAATTTATTTAATACATACATACAACTTTCTGGATAAAGCCAACTTTATCTATACACGACTTAATGAAAATCCAACCAAACAGCCCCTAAATCTTGTAGATGAATAATCTTAAACTCCCTCTGTCAATAGTCATAATTTGACTTTTAACCTGAAAGGTAGGGGACTCAAACTTATAACCTCCAAGGTATTACCTCCTTGAGACAGGTTGTGTGCCATTCAAACTACTTGTAAAAATCTTGATGGCGAGCATTTGATTTTGTTGGTATTTGACCTATAAAAAGACTCCAGATACTATAAAAGCATCATTTAAAGCACATCCTAGCTAGATCCTGAAATCCATAAAATTAACTTTTCCTATTGATAATTATCCAATCTTGACTTTTCCTTTTGATTACTTCCAGTCTCTAGATGTTGTAGAGCATGATGCTGAAGATGTGGCCGAGAGTCCATTTATGGGAACGATAAGGGGAAAATGCATAACACAGTTGCTACTATTAGGAGCCCTTGATAGCATCCAGGTACACATTCTACTTTAACATTTCTACATATGTCTAAAGTGTTCCTGGTAAATGTTTTCTTCATATTTGTGTTCTGAATATTACAATCTCATTGATTCTTTAAAAATATGGAAAATGGGTGATTTAGTCAAAACACAGGTCAAGTGATATTTCTTTCTTCATAAATTGATTCTTTGCTATCCTGTCAATCCATTTACGAGAACTGAAAGAGAAGGTGTAACCCTGGTGCACCAAGGTTTCTTCTCAGCTTTGCTGCAAAGGGGATGTTCCCCTGGCAGCAAGAAAGGTAGTAGAGGTGCATTTGAAAGAAAGAATGGCTTTTACTAACGTTTGTCAAAACGTGCAGAAAAAATACTGGAGCAAGTTGAAGGCCTATCAAAAGATTACGATATTGGAAATTTTGTTCTCTATGTTGGAGTTTGCTGCATCATATAATTCATACACGAACCTCAGACTACGGATGCAACACATTTCTTCTGAAAGGTTAGTAGGTTCTGTTTGTTTGACCATATAGCATTCTCGTTATGTGGGTCTTGAAAAAATGAGACCAGGAGAAATTTTAAGGGTCCAGTTTCAAAGTAAGTGCTTAATTTCCGATTCTACCCAAATGGGGAAATTCATTACTCCCTCTATTGTTAAAGGGTAAAATTGTCATTTAGTTGATTAAAAAGGATAATAATTACACATTTCTAAACCTGTGCCTTTTTCATCATGGACATTTATATTGGGGTTTAGGAGAAGGTGTTTTGTAACTCTGACATGAGCTGTTTTGTAATTGGTCAGGCCACCTTTGAACCTTCTACGCCAGGAGTTAGCTGGAACTTGCATTTATTTGGATGCATTACAGAAGACGACTTCTGGGATTGATCCAAACCAAAACGGAGAGCTTGAAACGAATGGTTCTCGTGATGAAGATGATGATGCCACAGTCAAGACTGATGCTGAAGAGAAGCTTGTGTCTTTTTGCGGACAGGTACTGAAGGAAGCATCTGAGTTCCAATCGAGCATCGGAGATACTACTAACATGGAGATTCATCAAGTTCTTGGATTACGCTCCCCAATCATTGTCAAGGTATGTATCACCTATACATACATACATACATATATATATATATAGGGTCAGATTCAAGGGAAAACTGAGGAACACCCTGGTAGCCCTTCATCTAGACGGTATGCACTTGTGCATACAATTAATTTGTAACATGCACACGTGCATATGCACAAATGCATAATGCCCATGTGCATAAAAACCAAAAAACAATTTAACTTACTTTTGTATGCACCAAGTGCATACCATCCCGATGAAAGGCTATCAGGGTGTTCCTTAGTTTTCCATTTTTTTGAGGTTTTCCCTGAACCTCTCTCTCTCTCTCTCTCTCTCTCTCTCTCTATATATATATATATATATATGTAGGATCAGGTTCATGTGAGAACCACAAAAAATTTGAGAACCAGAGAATCAATACATTTATTGATGCATATGTACTATCAAAATATGTATTTCGTCAATGGATATATTCATCAATACATATCCACTATGCATGCAAGTATAAACACATCGATGTATATATTTACTAAAATTCACTAGTGTATATGCATCAATGAATATTTAGGTTCTCCAATTCTCAAATTCTTTGTGGTTCTTAAATGAACCACCCCATATATATATATATATTCTTATAAGGTCATTCATTAAATTGCATTGTATGAAATTTGTTGCATTTATTTATATTCAGGTTCTTAAAGGTATGTGTGTAATGGAGAAGGATATATTCAAGAAACACCTGAGAAGTTTCTATCCTTTGATTACCAAGCTTGTATGCTGTGAGCAGGTAACTCTTAATTGATTTTAATTGCATTTATTTCGCAATCTCGTGACCAAAAGGTCAGTGGTTTAAAGTCATGAAACTAGTTCTTTTCCGAACCACCACAAGTAACGGGAAGGCTACACCATTTTGTAACCTTAAGTTCATGAGTGTTATAGTCCCACATCGGCTAGAGTTGGACCGGTTCGAACCTTCTTTCTCTCCTCAAAGAGCCTTTTTGGAGAGTAATTTACTGGGGATCTTATATATTCTCATATGGTATCGGTGCCAAGGTCTAACACTCTAGGGGCTCGACATTCTGAGACAACTTGTTCCCATCTATCCCTCTCTCAACATTGGCACAATCTATGCCCATCTAACCTTCGTTGGGGAAGCGTGTCTGATCCACACATCGGCTAGACTTGGACCATTTCTCTTCCGTATATGTTAGGAACCTCCATTCTCTCCTCAAGATCTCTTTTGGAGAGTAATCTAATGGGGGTTCCACATATTCTCACATCGTATCAGCACCCATGTTTACCACTCTAAGGGCTCGACACTCTGGGACAACCTGTGCCCATCTATCCCTCTCCTGACACTCTGGGATAATATGTGCCCGTCTAGCCGTCGTTGGAGGAGACGTATCAGATCCGCACATCGGCTAGACTAGGACCATTACTGTTCAATATATGTTGGAACCTCCCTTCTCTCCTCAAGGGTTCTTTTGGAGAGTAATTTAATGGGGTTCCAATCCACGTATTCTCACAATGAAAGTGAAATGTTTTTTTTTTGGTGGGTATGTTGGAATTGTTCTGAAATAATTAATGTGGGTGTGTGTTGGGTGGTCAGATGGACATCCGTGGTGCTCTTGCGGAGCTTTTCAGCATGCAACTAAATGGACTTTTGCAATAGGAAGTTTTTGAAGCAACTACAAGACATAAATTGACTGTGACCATCATTTTTGTGTGTATTATTCTCGCAGACTATTCTTTTTTTCCTTTACTAGTTGTTGTCATGTATATTTTGCATATCATGTTTTTTCAATCATTGTAGAATGTATTTGTTGAACCATGAATGGATGAAGATAATCGGATCTGACATCACGAGAGCTAGCTCTTATGATTACATGAGATTTTAATAAAAGAATTGCATGATTATCTTATCTATCAAGTATCTAAAACAAAGTTAAATCACCAATTATATCATTTAGATATATAACCTTTAATGAGATTTCAATTAAACTCCATACCCTTCTTGACCTATTAAAAAAATAGCTTAGCTTAAAAGGTCATGAGTTTAATTAAAATCTTATAAGGTTGTAACCTTAAATTCCCACATGGATATTAATTTTGACGGAATAAAACTGAAAAATTATGTGAAAACCCAAATAATTGAATAAACGACGGCAAACAAAGGATATGCGGTGCGTGGACTGGATTATTGGCATTTGATTTAACTTATCGCATTATTAAGACAAACTTAAGTAACCAAACTATGTTTTGAAGAATTGAATGCTATTTATATTTTTGCAAACAAAATTACTTCTACTCTTATTTTGGTATAGGGTTGGGTTTCGGTAAGAAGTTGAGTTAACGATGAGTAGCGTGAGAAGTGGTTATCAACCCTTGGATGAGAAATGGACGCACATTATGATGAGATGTACCAGATCAATTCTCTTCTAAGTCACAATTCATAGAAGAGCTTGAGATTAAAGGAGATCAACGATTCATATCCATTTCTCACTCACATTATCGATCGCCTTTTGGTATATTTGATAAACAATTATAATTTATTAAACTATAAACTAAATCATTTCAATATATCCAACGCATAAATGGGGTCAAAAGGATATGAGATTAATGCTTACATTTACGTCAAATAATAATATAACATCATTTTCCTTGAAGACCCACGATATTCTCTAAAATGGACAAAGTAGAAGCATGAAATTTTCGCAATTTAGAGAACTCCGAAAATGATTATCTTGAGAGAGATTTTATTAAATTTCCATCAATAAAAAATCTTGAAATTAAATGTTTGATATTTATTAAATGTACAGTATATTTAACAAGGGTTGGCATAGGTGAGAAGTTGAGTTAACATGCGAAAGCATGAGATATGGTTAGTTGGACTTGGATGCATATTACTACATTAGGATGAGATGCACCGAGATAAAATGCATCGAATCAATCCTCAATTCAGATGAGCCTGAGACTAAAAGTGATCAAGAGTTCAGATTCACTTTTCACATATCTCACGTTAACTCAACTTCTCACACGATCTTTCACTATTTAATAATATAATCAATATTGTAATATTTTAAATCGAGAAGTTATTGGAGTTGAATATTAGGTGTAACACCCCGATTCTTGAAAGATATCATTTCAAGTTAATATAGAAACCGGTATATTAAGAAAAAATAAGATATTTGATTTTAGGCTTGAATCTTTGATTTTATAGTCTTGGTGGATAAAGGATTCAATTACGAGACCAACGGTTCTTTCTGGAGCGAAAACGGAGCTATAACAAAGAAGTTATGACCAAAACAGTTTCGATACGTGCTAGGCTATAATGCCCGGCGATTGTGACACTGTCACAATCGCCTGTCATGGTCGCCAGAGCCCGAAAACTCTCGGTACAATCTCAGCGATTGTGACATTGTCACTATAGCCTGGCACAATCGCCTGGGTGTATCAGAGTGTTAAAATCGTGATTTTCAGCCCCAAACTTCATTTCTTCATATCTCTCTCATTTCAACTCCGATTTGGGTGATTCAAGTTGCTACGGTTTTGTTTTTGAGAGATCTTCAAGGATCTAACAAGATATTGGAAATCTATTGAAGTATACTAGAGTATTTTGTGGTGGTAAACTTCTCATCTCTCACTATTCATCTTCTTCACCAAAGTTTTCTAGGGTTTCATCCACCCTTTGTTCTCCCTTTCATAGATTGGAGGTTTGTAACCATTTTGGTGAACTATAAGTGTTTTGGTTGGTGAATTCAAGCTTGGGTTAAGGTAATCTTCTATTCTCTTAAGTTATGGGAGTTAGGGTTTCATTTTTAGTTTAGGTATTCATGCTCATGGTTTGGGAAACGATTCTTTGTGGTTGATTATGTTTATGTATGGTTGAATATGTATGGATTTAGGTTTTGGAAGTTTTTTCTTGAGAATTCAAGTGTTCTTCAAAGGAGCTCTAGTTGGGGGAAAGATCTAGATTTAGCCTAAATCTAGCAAGGTAAGTTTAAGTTGATTTGTGAAAACGTTGTACATGCCAAAATGTCTATTTTAAAGTGTTTTGTGTGTTTTACGTGAAATTATCAAATGTTGGGTTATTTGCTAATCTTTGATTATTTGAATTATCTAACTTTACAAACCTTGTATAACACCCACATTTTGGGATTTTGGGCATTTTGATAAATGTGTTACAAATGAATGTGTTTTGAGATATTATTGCATAAATAGATATTTGATCAAATAAATACTCTTTTAAATGTTTGTCGGATTTTATGCATCATTCATGAAATATAATGTTTTGTAAAGTATTACTTGCACTTTTATGTGAGGTACTTGAAAGAATGTTTATAGTCTCATTTTATGATTTCCATTCTTATCAGCAGTTAAATTTGGAAAATGCATATTTTGTGTTATGAGGCGTTTGGAAGATATAAGAGTATAAGTTCATTTGGAAAATGGGTTGCCTCAACTAATGTTGAGTTTCGAACTAATCTCACTTTTAGTCGTGGTGTTTGCATATCCGTTGGTTGAGTGCGTTTTATCGTATTCTTATTTTCATTTATCAATGAGTCAATGGATTGCTAAGCCTACGACTTGACATTGTTATTTTGATGGGGTTTTAGGACAATTGTCCAGTTTCGGTAGCTCGACTTCGAGCCTTGTTGGCGTTTTTGGATGAAGCACGTTAGGTATCGGGTGCGATGTAAGTCCTTCGTGTTGCACGTTAAGGTACCGGGTGCGGTATAAGTCTTTCGTGCTCAAGTTTTGCGTTTTTGGATGAAGCACGTTAGGTATCGGGTGCGATGTAAGTCCTTCGTGCTACACGTTAAGGTACCGGGTGCGGTATAAGTCCTTCGTGCTCAAGTATTACGATATTAGATGAGGGGCTCGACATAGGAACCCGACGGGGTTGAACTCGAGTTTCCGTGGGTGTACGTTTAAAGCTACTGAGCCTGACATCTCTTGCGTGTACTTTTGTTTATATGACTAGTCATAACAACATAAAATGGGCTTACTTTGTGGACCGTCACATTTTATGGAATCGAGAATCCCCCGTCACCGAAAGGTGTTGTTTTTGGGTATTGAGTTTTATTATCCAAGTTTTCGGTGACATTTTGTATAATTGGGTTTTACCCTTGATTTATGGGTTGAGTATTATTCCCCACCCGTGTTTTGGGGTGTTTTGGGATATAAGGTTTAACCGTATCTTCATAAATGGAGAGTTCAATTTATACTTACGCTTTGAGTGAGTTTTGAGTTAAAAACTAATTTATGAATGGGCGGCTTATGTTGGTATCATTATCTTTGAAGTAGTTGGTTTGGAAAACGTTTTAATTGGTGTTCTTTACCTAAAATGCATATTGTTGGAAATGAGTCGTTTTCACATGTAAGACGTATCATATTGAAGGACTATAACTTTTAACCGCAATTTTTCTTTTAAACTATTATTTCATATATGCTGAAAACTCTTGAGCTCACTAGGCGTTAAACCTAACATTTTTATTTGTCGACATGTGCATCAGGTTTCAGTTGGGGTTGGTTCTAGTGGCCATGAAGAGTTGAGCCTTAGCTTTGTGCGAATGTGAGTAGTTGGTGAAGCCTTCCGCAATTTTGGAGATAGTGACTATTATGAGGTTTTAGTAGCACCCGTTCTTACCATAGGCTTTTGTATAGAATGAATGTTTGTATTGAGGTTAAATCTTAATTTGTGGTTGTAGATAATTCATTTATTGGTGTATTTAGAAAATTTTAAATAAATTGCTATTTCCAGATTTGAGGGTGTTACATTAGGGGTGTGCAAAACCCGACCGCACCAAAAAACCCTGAAAACCAACCCGAAAAAACCCCGAAGAGCCCGACCCTAACCACCCGATCATACCCGAAGTCCGAAGTCTGAATTTTAGGCCGGATATATCAGTTCGGGTAGGGTCTTAATATACGTCACCCGATCCGACCCGAAACCCGAAAACTAATAACTAAATATAAAATACTATTTTTAATACATTTCCTAAAACCTAATCGTATCTACTTCTCTTGCCTCTCGGTCTCTCAAGTCTCATCGTCAGTTTTCTTAATCCTCTCGTCTACATTAATTTTTAATGTTCAAGGCTTCAACGCCTTCAAGCATGATGGATGTTGCACGAAAAGTTTTGTTCGAGACTTTGAATCTTTATTATTTTATAAATATAATAGTAAGATGTGTTAGAATTTTGTTTTCAAATTTTGTTAATTTAAAAAGACTGTAGAATTTACATGTTTCAACGTTCAATTTTTTTCTTTTTGCTACACAATCATGCAAGACATGAGTTCTAGAATAAAAAATTGGATTTACCCGAAATCCGACCCGATCCCACCCGAAACCCGACTAGGCCCGACACCGAAAACCCGATTCCCCAAATTGCAATATTCAGGGCCTAAATAGTCTACCCGAAACCCGATCGGCTTTTTTTTTTCCCCACCCGAACCGACCCATGCTCAGCCCTATTGAATATAGTATCTCTTTAAGGTTGACTATGATTCTCCATTCTCAAAGAAATTTTGGAGATGCTTTAAATGGATCAAATATGGAAAGCTATTTGATTTTGGGGTGATTTTGATAAGTTTGAAAGATTGAAGTGGTGTAAATGAAGCGATATAAAAGATGAAGGACTAGCCGTTAATATCTTTCCAATCTTCATTTGAAGTTTAGGGATGTGATGTTCTTCACTGAGAAATAAAGCAGCAGGCAAAGACGTAGCACGCCGCTATAGAAGCACCGCCACCACTTTCCTCCACCGTTGTTCATCTCCGGTGCCTGTATTTTTTCCTTGTAGGTGGGCATTCTATGTATTACTTCTTGATTTTGTTAACTCCAGCTTTGTGAATAAATCTAGATTGTTAGATTTATGTTTAGAGACATTACGTGGTATAATCACTGAAACAGAATAGAAGTATTGTTCTCTGTGTGTGTCTAACGAACTTAACTGGAAGTATATTGATGGAAAATGTGATGGGGGCATAGATATTTGGTAAATCTTGTCGCAAAGAAAGTGCATATGAAGTGTTCGATGAAATGCCTGAAAAAGATTCTTGCTATCATTGGTACATTGGTACTGTGATTTCTGATTACAATTTAAATAATTTCTTCAAGTATAAATTTTTAAGGAGCTAATTATAAGATTAGATGAATTCATTGGTGAAGGTATTTCTGGTGTCGGTAGTTGTAGTGAGGTGTTGCAATCCTATAACCCACTTTGTCTCCTGCACTTTCAATAAGGTTGTGCTGTGATAGTACACCAAGGCTTTGTATTTTGTACTATTTAACACCTATTTAAGATAGTGTCTTCATGGATTAATGGATGACCATTCTGCATCAAGGATGCCTAGTTCTTCAAGGTTTGGGGACGGAAATCTTTGTATGCAACTTTTCCCATGCATCTAGCATAAAATTTGTTTCCAAGACTCATGTCTATGACCTTTAGGTCACAAAGGAGTGACATGTAATGTTTTTATATGTTCGTTTGTGCAATATAATACTCACCCATGAGAGTTCAGTTTCTGAACAAATGATCAATTAAGATTATTAGGATGTCTTATTTCATTCCTGCATGAAATGTATCTATACATGTATTAGGTTTTGCACTTAAATAAAAACTTATGGAACCATTTTATTCACAGTTTAGGCAACACATTTTGGAAAGAGTAAGTTTTGCATTGCCATGCATGGTCTCTTATTCATTTGAAAATTTTGCATTCCAACTGTGCTGAAAAGACATTGGCTTTCTAGTTTAACTTATATGCAATAGGCTTATGGTCTGAGGTACATTCAGTAGGATGACTCCTCAATTAGTCTTCTTGAGTGGTAGGAAACTGTATGATGAATACCTAGGATGGATGATGTGGCTGTCCTTTAAATAGGAAGAAAAGATAGCTGGTTAGATGTGGTGGGTTTTGCATTGTCTGCAACCGGAAAACAAGATTATAACATAGATAGTTTTGGATTTTGTACATGTTCGAAGCACTACCGGATCGCGAGGCACTATGCTAGGTTTTTGTAAATTTAACAGCTTACCACTATGTTGAAGTGTTAGAACAAAATCATTTAATATTATACTAGTAACATATAATATATAATTTCAACTTCTAAGTGCCAATTGAGATATATCTCATGTTAGTTTCTCTCTCTATTTTTCTTCCTTTTTAAATGAGTAAAGAAGCTGAACCAGCCATTTTATCAAGAGAAACAACCCATTCGGCGTGTATATATCTCCATCTATATGCATGTAATTTGCACTTCAAAATATTGTTACATGAGTCAAGTTATGTGTTGTGGGTTCTAGTGGTTATGTGATTATCTGGCTCATCATATCTAATTAATGTTGCTAATCCAACGTTAATCAAACTGTGATGCCAGTAGTTTGATCTTTCTACTGATGTAGGGAATATAAGTGACTAATGACCACCAATATGATGTGTAAATAATTGAATATCAAATTGTTCGTACTTCATAAGCTATGTAAGAAGATATATATGTACAATCTGAGGAACCTACCATTCAAAGTATTTAATTTCTGATTAATTTCCTTTTGGCTTTTAAGACTAATTATGACTTCACAAGTGTATGTGATGGCTTCTCAACAATCAATATTATCAATAGCTGTATATATACTTATTGACTTTATCATCAGCAAGCATGGTTCTGTTAGTTTTCTGCTTGTTGTATTGACGTATTGGTAGTATCATCATCCTAAGCTTTTTTTTTTGTTACGTTGGCCTTCTAATATAATGTTCTCTTTTTTCCATCTGTAGCTCACCCAAAATCATCTTGCTGGGAACTCCTGGTGAAGACTTTCTTTTTGCATAAGTCATGGTGGGCTGGCACCGACATGTGCAGTCTATACTCCGAAAGGTTGGAAAAAGATTGGAAAACAGCTGTTATGCTCATGCCAACTTTTCTAGTTCTCCAATGAAGTTCTCTCCTCAAGGTTAAACATTGTTAAATACCTTGTAGATGGCCAGCTTGGAAGTTTAATTGCTTAAATTGATTTTCTTATTAGTTCTTGGACAAAGTAATCTAGCTTATGGGAAGTAGCACACACTTATGATTCCTATATTCTTCTACGGCGTAGTGATTATGTAATTGTTCCCTTATCCTGCTTTTGTTAATACCATTTTAGCATAGTTTAATTAACATTACTACTTTTGCAGGTTTGTCACCTCACTTACAGGTCCTTCGAGTTCCACCTTATACAAATGTCTCAAGACCTTCGTATCACTACTTCCAGCAGTTGGTAATGCTTTAGATCCGATTTGCATTATCAATCTGTCATCTTTGTTTAATTATTTACAGTCCATCTTAGGTTAGTACAATAGAACTGATGAGATTATTTAGTGGAAGCAATACATATCTGCAATGTAGTTTTACATCCCTCTGCACTTCTCTAAGAGAACCTCTTATTGTGGAAGATACACTTATTATCTAATTGTTGCATGTTGCATCTTGGCTACTTTTTCTTTGGTAATTGGTAGATTAATTGCAGGTTGCATAGTTTACCTATTGCCGCACATGGTTATTCAGATGCTTTTGAGCACTGTAAAGTACTATGTCGTGGTCTAGATAGCATGTTTGGTTCTAAAAAGTACACCGTAGCCTTTTCATTTACTTTGGTCCATCTACATAAAAGTGGTCTGCTCAGCTTATTAAAAACATTGTAGTGTGTTAAGCCACTTGCCCAGAAAAAAAGTTGTCTTTGAAACTGCACACATACTTATTTATTATCAGTGCCCGTACCTCTGGCATTGCTATAGATTATATTACCATTATGCATGTTTGCAGTGCCTTGAAGGTGTTGGTCTTGGTAATTGAGATTAAGCTTAATTGGATCCCTGAATAATAAAAGAAAACACTGCAGAATAAGATAATATATGGCGCATGATCCTGCCAAATAGGTCGCCTTATCATGAAATTTACATGTTTTTTCCATCTATTGTGGCAGGGATTTACTAGTACAAGAAGATTACTTTCATCTGAAGCAACCCCAGGTCCATCTCCCTTGACACCAACATTGTCTATAGGCAGCGGACAAGCTGAAGCTGAGAAAGCCGTTGCTAAACCTTCAAAAGTCCAAGCAATTCTTAAAAACATAAAACAGGTGTGAGATGCCACTTGATCTTCATCTTTTTTTCATTGATCAGTAATCACAAAAGTTATTCCGAATACAAAGCTATTGAATTGTTTTTGAAGGAGTAGGTGACAATGGTTATCATGTATGGTAAAAAGTCTGGTTTCTACGACCAACTATTTATTTCAAACAAGTATCAGTAACCAAAGAAAAATGTGAACACAACCACAAGTTCTTCTTGACTATATTGTCTAGTTTCTCAAGCTTTTGAATGTCATCCCTGGTAACGTAACACTATGCTGAAGTTGGTTATTTGAATTCATTCCCAGACAAGAAGACATTGATGAACCACCTAAAATTGTTGGCATGGCTTCTCTGCATTTACTTTTTGTTGACAATTCCTTTGATCCTCTATGCCTAACTTTCTTTTGTCTTTATGTTGAATGCTATATTATATATACATATATATATATTTCATTGTTTTACTGTTTAATGATGGATTGACCCTTTAATCATCACCTCTACTCAATGATCTCTTCTCCTCATAGTCTTAGTTTTTAAACAACAATTGTAAACCTTGAATGGACATATAATGCTCTTCCAGTGTTATACTGGTTAGATAACGCAGTCGTAAGGCTTGGCTCTAAAATGCAGTTGCACCTTGACAAATTAAAAGGGAGTGGTATAGCAAAATGTTGCTTTCTTTTTGCTTGTAGTTTTTTTTTTCTTTTTCTTTTCTCATATTGAACTGTGATTTCATGAGATCTTCAGACAGCAAAGCCAAAGAGTACTGTTTGTAGAAATTAGCTCATAGTTCATGTAGAGATGCTATTTGGTTTGTTAGACCCTTCTCATTTTAGGTTTGATTTATCTTGCTATAAATAGCATGCTACAGTCTTGTTTAGCCTACTAAGAATAGTTTGGATGATAAGTTTGTTGCATGGTATTTTCTAGTAGGCTACAGGGGCGGACCCAGTTCATTAGATACGGTGGCATAGGCCACCACTACGTTTCTCTGTCGTAAGCTAAACAAATTTAGGCTCGTGAAAGGTGCAACCGCATTGTAATGTTGGGTGCCACCGTATATATTTTGAAACTACAATGATAACACAAGTTTGTCTTGGCAGAGTTGGTTTGGATGTCTTTTCTCCCATCCCAGGCGTAGGTTCGAATCCCATTTCAATCATTTTTTTAGTTTTTAGCTGTTAATTTTAGGTTTATTATGTTTCTGGAAAAAATGCGATAAAAGACTCGAACGCAAGACCTCACATACGAAAAGTAAGGAACTAACCACCAAACCAATGATGATTTTTTGAAAAATATCCGTAGCTTCGTTTTTTTATAGTCAAATGGTGCCACCACTCAAAAAAATTCTAGGTCCCCCTCTGGTAGGCTATGGGTTCTGCCAGGGAGATTATTGGTACTGCATGGTGTTTGGCATTGTAACTTGTAAGCCATCTAGCATTTTCATTTTATGGGTCTTATTGATAGGATGTGATGAGAATGCGGATGTGATTGTAGGTCCTATTTAGTCTATGTTAGGAGAAATGAAGATGGGTACCACCATGAGGATGAGAATGGGGGAAATGGTATGAAACAAATGGATCCCAAATTAAAATGTCACCATGTTTAGCTTTCAATTATAAATAGGTACTTCCATGTTGGAAGATGATTGTTGTACTTCTGGGGAAGTTTATGCCCTTGCTAATTACTAGGATTGCTTCAGCTGCATCATACACATGATGATTTAGTAACATATTTTAAACAAGATGCAATTAGTTTCATACTACAATTATTATCTTTTATACACTTGATGGTTTCAGAGCCCGAAGAAGGTGAACTTGGTTGCTGCATTGGTTCGTGGCATGCGCGTTGAGGATGCATTATTGCAGTTGCAATTGACAGTAAAGCGTGCATCTAAAACTGTCTACCAGGTGATAACACACTCCAATGTGTTTATGTTTAAATATGAATAAATTCATTAATTCTCTTGGTTCTTGTCACTAGAATGAAAAAGCAAGGTTACGACCATTACAGAGATCATCTCATTCTTTAAACGGAATTTCTGGTTTCTTGTTGGTTTCCACAAATATGCTTATCCAGTGTTATTGCCTTTATTTGTACCAAAGAGGGTCTCTTTTTTGGGTTATGGAGTACATAAATATAAGAAGTATTTGCACCAAGATTGTTTCACTATAATTAAATTTTTGTTGCTATGTTCATGATTATTGATGTCTGCTGATTGAATAATGACCCATCTGTGCAGGTTATCCATTCAGCCCGGGCAAATGCTACACACAATTATTCATTTGATGCAGATCGCCTTATTGTTGGTAATACGACATTAAACCGAAAAATTTCCAATTGAACATAATTTCACTAGTGAACCCCCAGCATCAAATCTCATTTCATTTATGATCATTAAACTCTCCCATTTTTTCCAGTTTAATTTCTAGTCGTAGAACATCACATAATTGATATTTAGGTTGGTGTCATTATGATTTTAACTATTTTGGCATGGTTTTATTTTGAAACAATTTGGTCATTGTGTTCTGGTATCTTAACAATCACTGTCAAAGTGTGTCCTATAATTAACAGAAATGCTGGTAAGTCATGTGTGATGTGTCCAATGGTCACATGGCAAGGTCATTGGACATTTAGAGAATCGTTCAGTGACCAAAACCTTAGAAATCTCAAACCCATCTACCCAGGGTTCAAATCCAGGCGCTGCCAAAGCCCTTGTGGCCATGGAGGTTCACCTGCGATGACTCCAGGCCATTCGTGGTCTCCCGGGGATTAGTCGGTGCGCGTAAGCTGGCCTGGAAACCCACGGTTACCAAAAAAAAAAATACAAGTTCTGTGATTTGACATGCAGCATTGATCACACCTGGCATGTCACATGGAGGTCCTGTCAGCATTTTGTTAATAATCCGATTAGGGGTGTTCAAAAAAACGGTTGGACCGCTCAAACCGGTCGAACCAAGTCAAACCGACAGTCTGGCGATAATGGTAACAATACAAGGGAATCTAAATACAATGATTAACCAGCTTCAGATGAGTATTTTGAGAACCTGGGAATCAACATTTCATGCTTTATTCACGATGAATTCCGTGAGAGATATTCATGATGAATATTATCTATCATGAATTATGAAAATGCATGATATTCATGATTATTCATCATCATTAAATAGTTGGTTCTCTAAATATTTATGGTTCTCATTTGAACTTTTCCTAGCCTTGTAAATGACCAAAAGATAGGTTTTTCCTACAAAACAAATGCCTCCAAAATTTGCAGCAACTTATGGGCTGCATTTTCATGCATAATCACTCCCTAGCTTTTTTCTTTTTGATTGTATCGGATTTGAAAACTTTCTTTCGCTAACATGGTTTCATCTTCTACAGCCGAAGCATTCGTTGGCAAGGGATTCTTCAAGAAGCGGGTCTCGTATCACTCCAAAGGAAGGAGTGGAGTGCGAGTGAGACCCGAGTGTCGGCTGACGGTCGTTCTAAGGGAAATAACCCCAGAGGAGGAAGCGGAAATAGCTAGACTAAAAGTCAATAATTTCGCGAAACTCACTAAGCGGGAAAGGCGTCTTGTCCCTCATAAGCTCATCGAGACAACCCCGATTTGGAACCGCAAAGGTAAACCCAGAAATCATGGAGAAGATGGAGGTGCTATGTCTGCATGAGATTGATTATTACCTGGAAGAATAACCAACTTAGGACCTGAATACATTAATGTTTCTTTAGTTTTTTATAAAAACTGAGATTTCTGCTTTCATGTTTTTGAATCTTTTGATGCTGTGGCAATGGTGATGTAACTGGTGACGTTGTAAAAAAACAAAAATGTTTTATAGTGGCCAGTGTGAGAAATTTAAAACTGTGGGGTCGAATTTGAATGATGGGTAAACCTCAATAATGAGGAATCTTGAAATTAATACATCCAAAAATGGATCTATTTGAGCCTTTTTATTTATTTTTGCATCAGAATAGGTCTTTTTAGGGTAAATGTAAGATTTGTGTATCTCTCCATGATTTTTTTTTTTTTTGCTTCATTTTATGTTTAAATCATATTCGTTCAAGTGTGTTGCAAGACACTAAAGATTATCGAAAAAAATTAGTAGTTAAAACAATTTGGAAATCAGGAATTCAATTCCTGATAAGATCTACCCATTAAAGCTTTTTGGATATCTTTCCGACTTAAGTACCAAGTATTCAACATCAACTAGTTGCGTGTGGTAGTAATTGAGTTGGGTCAAGCTGAATTTGAGTCTTTCGGTTTTACGTATACAATTTCTATCCTACTGAACGACATTTTCGATATTTTTTAAATGTTCAATTATCTTTATACAATGAGTGTGTTACATACACAACTCCATCCATGATCACATACTAACATGCCATCCAAATAAACTTTACATCATCAAGAAAGAAAGAGAAAAAAAAGGAAAAACAAGCACATGAACCTAAGATCACACCCCCACCCCCACCTCAAACACCCACAAGGAAAAGAAGGAACATAAAAGATACTTTAGTTTCCACAATAAATTAAAGATTGAGGGAATCATCATTATCAACAAGCATTCCCAATGGATTTTCAAAAGGCTAAGACATTGGATAAGCTATTATGTGAATTCCCATAAACTGCATACATAAATCAAACCAAATTAAACAGACCCAATTAATCTCATGGAGAGATAAGGTTCGAAAGGTAAAATATACATAGACCTTAGAAATGTCGAATGTACCTTACACAGTTTGTTAGTATATGTGATCATAAGACATATCAGAGTATAAGGCATCCTCGACGTTTTTTCTTATGTTTTCTTTGTTTTGGAGGTTGAAGGACTGTCTTGATTGCCACGTCAAATACTGTCTTCACACACTGTGTTTAACAGACAACATCGAAATGAGGACTAGAAACTCACAAGTTTAAATAACGGACACTTAATAAGACTTTTCTAATAAGTTGTATCGATTATACATGATTATTGTTAGTGCATTGATGACGTGTATTGTACAACAATGTTTGAAACAAAACCTGTTGTGTTTTAGAGCTGCATTCAACATAACCCATTGCCCCTATTTGCTTCTTTAGTTCTTCGCCCTGGAATTGAAAACAAAATTTTGCAAAAAAAAATATAGATAATTAAGAAGTTTGTGATTCTTAAGGGACTAAAAGGTAAATTTACAAGCCAAAACATTTATTTGTTTAATTGTGGTATGAATCCCTTTACTTATCCTACTTTTCAACTTGGAGTCCCTCCTCTTGTACTGCAAAAACCATAAAATTTGTTGCTTTGAAGGGTGGTACCTGTGTTGTCGATATGGTACAAGCCCCTGGATAGTCCATTAAAAACTTCTTGTCTTCTCGCAAATCTACGATAACAAAGTTACCGAACTTTATTCACTATTTGGAAAAGTAAGAAACTAAAGGGGGTGTGAGTGTAAATTTAAAATGTGCCATTACTTATAATCAAGGGTAGAGAGTGTTAAATAAAGTCTCTTGGTTTAAAATGGGCACCCTCTTGAATTTACCATGGCGCCCCCGAAGCTTTGCCTATTTACGTATTCAGTCCATGAAGTTGTTTTATGATATGTATGTGTTAAGTCGTTATGCTAAAGGCACAATTGTTTTGGATTTGATGATGAATGCTTCAATAAAAACAAAAAACTTTGAGAATAATAAGGAAAAGAAACCACTACCAACCTAGTTTTGTCCCCACAAGGACAATGGGCACTAACGGGGCATAATGTCGTAGCTCTGGGACCCACTTATCGATTTCAACAAGAGACCAAAGAGACATGAAAACATAATCAAGAAAAGTGAGTTAGTCATCATTCAAACCACATACAAAAATAAAGTATATGACAAAAAAGATTAGCAGAAATTTTCATGGTTCCATTACAAAAAAGAAAAAAGAAACGACGGATGTAACAGTGATCTCACTTACTTGACACAATAAGAAATAGAAGTGGGGCCTACACACAAAGTAAAATAACATAATTTGATGGACCTTGAACATACCTTTTTAGAAATGTTCTCAAAGCTAGGCCTACTTATTAATGAAAAAGCAAGGATGAAAACATCGGCTCCCCTGTAGCTAAGAGGCCTCAATCTATTATAGTCTTCTTGACCTGTATGTGTTTTTTTTCCAGAAAAAAGTAACAATTATGATCATTTAGCACGAGAAATAAGCACATGGACCTTCTGATTATACATATGAAATAAATGGTTCTGGTATCATGTAAGATTTCTAACTTGACACCTATTACCAAGACAAGCCAGACAAGCCAAACAACTGTATTTCATGTTGTGGGATCATTGATCTACGGACAAATTGTGTACCCCACTATGGACGAACGGTGATTTGTAATTATATAGTACAATTAATCAATAAGTAAAAAAAATCAGAGTTAAGATCATTTAGCATGGGAAATAAGCACATGACCTTCTGGTTATACATATGAAATAAATGAATCCGATATCATGTAAGATTTCAAATTCGACACATATTATCAAGACAAGCCAAACAGTTGTATCTAACGTTGGGGAAATCATTGATTTACGGACGACTTGTGTACCCAATTTATGGATGAACGGTGATTTGGAATTATCCGGTACAATTAATAAATATGTAAAAATTGTCTTGGGATGCATCACATTGGAGGCAAGATCACATGGTTGTTTTTTAACTTTTGTTAGGGGTGCCCATGGGCCAAAAAGTACTTTTCATCCCTATGCAAACTTTGAGCCAAATTCATATTGGGGATTTTATTTTTGGGCAAAATACGTGAAATAGCAACCTACTTTTATAAATTTCCTTATTATAGTATTATAATTTCACTTTTTCTTATTCTAGCAATGTACTTTCAAACTATTTTTTATTAGGACATTGTACTTTAAAAAATTTACTCATTATAGCATTAGGTAACCTTTTGATTTAGATGTACCCATTATTATACCAGGTTCTCATGCCACCTCATTGTCCACATGTACTATATTGCTGACGTGTCATTTTTTATTACAGCATTGTACTTTCAAAAAAAAATTATTATAACACCACTCGTTACTATTATAATATTGTACTTTTACTTTTAATATTTTTGTTATTTAGACATTGTACATTTAACAAAAAATATAATTTCAGAAATTAAACATGTTTACAAAAGATCACTGTTTCATGAATAAAATGTTCACAAAAGATCATTGGTGAACCATTATTATGTATTTGTTTTCAATATCTGACCTCGATTATTATGTTCTGATATCGAATAAATGTAGTGAAATGCAAACCCCAACTCTCTTTTCATTATCTTCATCCTCCACCACCTCCAGGTATCTCCCTTCTTCCCCATTTCACTTTCCACATGTTATTTTCTTTCTCATTTTTATCATCTAATTATGTTTTGTTGGGAATTCGGGCGGTGTTGATTATGATTAGAAATGAATTACACTTTTCATTACCGTCCATGGTTCACCAATTATCTTTTGTAAACATTTTTATTCATGAAATAGTGATCTTTTGTAAACATGTTTAATTTCTGAAATTATATTTTTTGGTTAAATATACAATGTCTAAATAACAAAAATATTAAAAGTAAAAGTATAATGTTATAATAGGAACGGGTGATGTTATAATAAATTTTTTTTTTAAAAGTACAATGCTGTAATAAAAAATGACACGTCAACAATATAGTACATGTGGACAGCCTATGTGGACAATGAAGTGGCATGAGAACCTGATATAATGGGTACATTTAAATCAAAAGGTTACCTAATGTTATAATGGGTAAAAATTTTAAAGTACAATGTCCTAATAAAAAATAATTTAAAAGTACATTGCTAGAATAAGAAAAAGTGAAAGTATAATGATATAATAAGGAAATTTATGAAAGTAGGTTGCTATTTCACGCATTTTGCCCTTTATTTTTTGGTACATGCCAATCATTGTTGTGTGGTCCAATGCATAAATATCATGTTATCTTTATTGATATGACAATTTAAACAAATTTATTGTAAATAACAATGTTCCTATATTATACCTTAAAAATGCATTATTGTATCATTTCAACAAATGAAGATATTATAATGGTTTATTCAGTATTTTCTTTATTCTATTTAGATCCTATTCCATGTAAGATTTATTGGGTTCTTCTGTTTTGTATAATAGTATTTTTTTTTTCTCAAAAATTGTTTTACCAAAATCACGTAATACATATATGAGTTATACAAAACAGAAAAATGGATAGAATTCGATAACACATCACCGGATCTCAAGAATACATCTTTACCGATTGCAATGTTGTCTATTTCACATTGGAATAAAGTTATTTTTAGATTATCATTTTGATCTTTCTTGATGTCCTATAAAGTTTAGAATTTTTACTATGTTAAGATATTTTTATATAAAAAAGAAAATAAGATAATTTATTGGTTTATAATGTGTAGAGTAGACGAATAAGAGCATTTTTCACAATGATTATTATTTGACAAAAACTATATAATGTCACATAGAAAATAACACCCTTCATAGAAATGGATATTCCTCAATTTATTAATATGAATAATTTTTATTCTTATTTTTCTAAAATTTGCTATTTTATATATATAGGTAGAGAGATAGAGGGGTCCAATCAAATACAAATCAATCTCAACCGTCACTGCAGGTTATCAAATCAATGTCAACGATGTGGATTAAATCAGTTTTGAAATTTACTCTCAATTTTATTTGCAACTGATTTGGTAACTATCTAAAAATTTCAAATAAAACTAACAATGTTACTCATCATGATCATATTATATATATATATATATATATATAGGTGGATTCATACGAGAATAACATTTATTTAAGAAAACACGAGAACAGTCGAGTACATACAAAATCATATATGATTCACGCGACTATGCACGCGACCTTTTGGTCGTGTTGGACATCGTCTCCGTCCGATTTTTTCGGGTTAGTGTAAAATCACATGTGATTTTGTACATGATATGTTGTTTTTTGTTAGTTTTTTGTTTTCTTAAATAGTTAGCGTTCTCGTTTGAACCTTCCTCTATATATATAATATTTATATATATATTATCTATATGTGTATATACATGTATACATACGATATATAAAGGGAGGGTTTATCATCATGTATAATAAATGTTTCATAATTAATTCTCTATAACCTTTAATCAATGGCTCTTAAAAACCACAATGATTGCCATCCTAAGTCCTAACAAAGGCAATGAGCAGATTAATTAGATCATTTTATTTTTTGTTTTTAATTAGAAAATGTAAAAAAATAAAAAGTGTGAATTTAGATCATTATATAGAGAGAGAGGGAGGTTCAAGGAATAACCTCAAAAAAATGGAAAGTTGAGGAACACCCTGGTAGTCATTCATCTGAACGGTATGCACTTGTGCATACAAGTAAATTAAGGTGTTTTTTGGTTTTATGCTACCATGCTACCAGAGTGTTCCTCAATTTCATATATACATAACAAAATATAGCATGTGTGATTATTTTAACTTGGAGTTTGTTACAACTATAAAATTTAGAAGAAAAACATTTTCGATTTTTATAACCAGTTGGAGGTTCAAACGATAACACCTTTATTTTAGGAAAACGTATGAGTACTCTTATCATATATGGTAATACACGTGAAAGTACCTGGTAGTGTGCATGCGACTTCATCTACGACCTATGTCGCGCAAAAGGTGAACATTCGTTTCTGATTTAGTATCACAAGTAATTGACTATGGTAAAAGGGTTGGGTTTTTCCTTATTTTTGTAAATGAAAGTGTTCCCGTTTCAACCTTTCCCTACATGCACGCATGCACCCCCGACATATATATATATATATATGTGTGTGTGTGCGCGCGCATGTATGTACAAAATATAGAATATGTATAGTTATTTTAACTTAAAATTCATGCTAAAAAATATAGAATTTAGAAAAACCTACCAATTTCTACATTGTATACATAAATGCACACACACACACATATATATATATATATATATATAAAGAGAGAGAGTAATGTTGATACGAGAACATTAACCAAATAAGAAAACTATCGAATCACATGTGATTTTATATACTGAAATCATGTGTAAAATCACATGTGAGTTACGTGACTTTGGGTCATGTAGCCCATACACCCTTGCGTTGCATACGATTTTGCATGTGATTTGATCGTTTTCGTATTTTTTTTTCTATTTGTTTATTACTCTCTCTCTCTCTCTCTCTCTATATATATATATATATATATATATCTACACGTATGTATAAATTGTAAAGTATAATGAATATATAACTTGAAAGTTCATGTTAAAAAAGTATATAAAATTCAGAATATACACATATATAAGTTTTGATCCACATACATACATGTGCGCACACACACACACATATTTATATGTATATATATATATATATATGTATGTATGTTTGTATGTAGAAGAGAGAGAAAGAAGGTACCAGCAGTGTCCCATAGACCCAAATTGACAATTTGGCCATCAACATCAACATTTGCACTAAAATTGTCAAAAACTGTTGGGACATAATCCTGCAAACACAAATACATTTGAATAAAAAAAACAACATAAAATTTTCAAAAACAAAAAGTCAAAAGTCAAACCTTCAACAAGATCTCTCTCTCACACACACACACACAGAGAGTGAGTTCAAGAAAAAACTTACAGTGGGGAAAGTATTGCTGGTGTAGGAAATAAGAAGACAAGTCTTCCCCACAGCTCCATCTCCAACTGTAACACATTTTATGAACTTTGTTGTTGTACTCATTTTGACTTTGACTTTCTTGGTTTTGACTTTTGAAGAATTTACAGAAATTGCAACCCAATTGGGGAAATACTTTGTTTATGGAGAAGAAGGAGAATTTATCAAGAAATAATGATGGTTTTTCTTGAGGGAAAAAAGTGAACAAGATGACTTTTGTTGAGTTGGCTAAAAGGAGGATAGATATAGGATAGGAAAAGAAGGTCAAACTTGGACTTTTTGTGAGATAAAAAGTCAAAGCCCATAAGTTTTGGGTCTGGCCCAATTGTAGATCCAAAAGTTTGAATGAGGCTTGTATTTAGATTTTGGCTTGGGAACCTTCATTGGGTTAGTTTGTTTAATTATTTAAGTTGACATGTAATTAAATAAAATGTATTTGATGATGGTATATATTTAAAATATTTGTTTTTATATTAGAATTGAATGAACAAATAGAGGTGTTTGAAATTGATATCTAAAACTTGTAACTAATTATAAATATGAGTTTTAGATGTGTGGAACAAAATGTATAATTATATAAGATACATGCAGATAAGAGTCCAAATTATTTATATCTCTTTCGGTTTTGAATATGTCTAAAACCGGTTAAAATGATTATTGAAAATCAAGACCCCATGCTTCTACTAAGTGAATGTCTTGTTTCACCTGAACTCGATGGTTTTGAACCTATCCAGGTCTCTAGGTATTTGGTGGTTGGGGTAAGGGCAATGCCATTTTTTTGATAAAATGGTTATAATTGTGGGTTTTTCAACGTTTGTTTACGTGTAATAAAATAGATCTGGTTTTGGGTTGACTTATGGTCTCAATTAGTGATGCACAATGCTCACGTTTTTTTTAGCTTGCCCCTAACCTTTTCAAACATGTTTTTAGTAAGCAAAAAAAAATTTGTTTTAATCGGGCTTTTTGGCCTAGCTTGTGGGGACTTATTATGCATATCTCTTAATCAATTTGTAAAACCGAATGGTATTGGTGTATTGGCATGATGGTCGAGATTTAAAGCTTTTATGAATGCAAAATTTATTACGAAACATCGATATTTTCATCTTTTGCTACATGTTTCACTTATGGTCCCTATCCAAATATTGTCTTCAAAACTTTTGAAAACCCATTCAGGGTTCTTCAAGTTACATGATTCAAGAGACGGGTTTTCTTCATCTCATGTATCATAACCTTAGAGCTTCAGTCTTTGTAATTTTGTCTCGTTTCCTAATAAATGAATCAAAAAATCAGTTTTCTTAATTGTATGAAGGACCTAGTCTAGTTTAATATAGAGTTTAATAAACTTTATTTGATCATTGTTTAAATACATAAAAATAACCTTTTGAATAGTTTGTATATTATATCATATAACACCCAAGATATTACAAAGTAACAGTTAGGGGTTAGTCCCGCCCTTTGAAAGAGGAAGTTTAGGGGCAAAGGAATCATTCATGAGAGATGATGGACCAAAATGAAATATGGAGGAAATGCGTTCAAATTAAATATGGGTTACAGGTTGCAAGAAATCAGGGACAACAAGGGTTATGGCTCTTGCAATGCAATCAATCAGCCTACATAAATGGAGAGGTTATCACTTTGTTTATATTATCTATTGTTATTGATGGAAGTCAGAGAAATCAAGAGAGAATAGCAAAGAAACAACAAGTGTTTGATATGTTTATGAAGTGATAAGTGAATTCAAGGTAAGAATTTAACCCAAATCTTGTAATTAATCATTGGTTTAATAGCATAACATGTGGTAGAAATGAAGTCAATTATGGAGCGTTAAGGCCTTCGATTTTAGTAAAAACACCATTGTTGGTGTTGTGATTGAACAAGTGAAAGAAATTACAAATAGAAGCATGTCAACATGGTTTGTTAATGTTTAAGTACGCTCATGGTTATATATGCATGTTAATAGAGTTCTCATGTAAAAAGAACGAAAAGATTTTGGGACATGACTAATGTAGTTTGAGCATAAGTTATTCATAAGTCGAATTAGGAAACCATAAAAGGCTATGTGTATTGGGGATGGTTGTGAAGAAATCAGTTGTAGTTTGACATCATCGTCGATGTGGCTACATGCAGGTTTGTCGTGTAAATTGGCATGATCGTGTGGGACCCATACATGGCCTTGTGGCAATTCTAGCATGTTTTGGAACATTTTTGTGGTTTGCAAAGTTAGTATAAGTATTTAATAATCAATATATGTTATTAGAAACATATGTGTCTTGTGCAAGTAAAAGTAAAACTAAAAATGGTCTCGGTTAGACCCACGTGGCTACACTACACATACCCAATGTGAGCTTTATGTGATATGAAACCATGATACGTACATATGTATATGATTCAGTGTTTTTCATATATGCAGTTTGTTTAAAAAAAATCAAGCATTTGACCTTACGATGTTATGCATGAAAATATTTTGGATACATATGAGGGTCACATGTCAGGACATCTGTATTATCGAATAGGGAACCACAAAGTTGTACAATTTTAGTATATATAGTTGATGAGGTTAATTTGTTAACCTCATTTACATCCCTTTTATTATCTTTTAGGGTTAAATTATCTAAATAAATCAAGTCCTTTATTCATTTCTTTATGATTTGTCTAGAATTTAGGATTTAATATAAGACGGGAAATTGGATGTGAATTTATGCTCATTGTTGTATAAAACTGCTCAATTTTTGTTGTCTTTGCCATGTAGGAAGATTGGGAGAAAGTTTGGTACAAGACCTTTTGAAGATAGTCTATTTTTGGAGATATTTTGGTGAAGATGAAGCTTTGGATGTTTTGTGAAGAATTGTTGTAAAGAAGGATGGGCCGAAATTTGGAAATCGGACCCCAAGCATAGGCTGAAGCATGGGCCGAAGTTTGGATTGGCCTTGGACCGACTTTTGTTTAAAACAATTAAGTAATTTTGGTATTAATTGTATTTTCATTGATATGTAGGTAGAAAAAACCATTTAGGGGCATTTTTGTCATTTTATCCCATCTATTTTTAGTAGGGGTGTTCGCAGTGTGGGTCCACATATGCGGTTTGAGCATTTTTCTAAACCACAAACTGCACCGCATATACCTCAAATCGTATTTGTTTATGCGGTTTGTATCTAACGCACTTTATACCTACAATCCAATAATTATAAGATTAAAACTTCAATTTAAAATCAACGATAACGAAATTGTAGTCCAAAAAATAAAAATATTCAACACGTCCCGATTTCTAAATACATATTACATAAATATTGCAATTATTCTATATATACATATATGTGTGTAATATATAAAATCAAAATATATATATATATATATATATATATATGATGTGCGGTGCGGTTTGAACCGTGGTTTGATAACTCAAAACCGCAAACCGCACCGCATAGTGCGGTTTGGTAAAAATGCAAATCGCAAACCGCACCACGGAAGCTCTAAACCGCACTTTGTGGTGCGGTGTGGGCGGTTTGTGCGGTTTAGATGGACACTCCTAATTTTTAGTATAAATAGAGGGGTTATGTTTGTGTTTTCCATATCTATCTCTACACATACCTCATCCATATTTCTCTCCTCTTTTGGTTTTCTTCACTTGCCAAAGTGAAGAAAGTGGTTAAGTAAGAATTGAGTGTATGTGTGAATTAGTTTTTGTTTTGTAACCTCCATATTCGGTTTTCTTGGATCTCGATCCTTCGACCGAATATAATCTTATTTGAAGCAATCTAATTTAGTCATTCGAGTGTTTACTTGTTATGCAAGTCTTCTCATCTCATCTCTTCACTTGTAGTTTTTTAATTCGGTTTTTATTCTTTGGGGAACGTTTTGATTGTAGTTTTACATTGAATTTTCACAAATTCAATTGTGGCTTGTCACTATTACCTAAAAGACCAAAGTATGATTTCCCTAAGTAAAATGAGCAAGTCTTCTATTTTTGAATTAATCATTTATGCACAAATTTTCGATTTCCTTATCACATTTACATTTTAGTCATTTACTTCATGTATTTTACATCATGGCACTTTACATTCCGCAAGTTATTTTCGCGTCATTTACCTTTCGCAATTTATTTTCGCAAACTTTATTTCTTGCAATTTAATTATTATCATTTCCATTTCATGCATTTTAATTTTAGTAGTTTTCTAAAAATCGTTACGTGCGCAACAAGCTTCCCTTCTTAAATATAAGTATTTGCAATTTATTTCATGCATTTTCCATCTTCGTTATTTGTATTTCAATTTCATACATGTTCTATAGAAAGAAACCAAACGATGATGGGCTAATAGTCTTAGATTGGGGTGTAGAGTGAAATTAAGACTGAAATCGATGAGAAGGTAAAGAGGTGTTATGAATATAGCATGATTGTCCAAGTTATTTAAATCAAAATTATATTTGATGGGAGATTACATCTAATCAATTGACAACTGGTTAGATGTATGAAAACTTTTTAGTTTCATTAAATATCGATTTTGAGATAACAAAGAAATATTATAATATCTTTTTACCGGATCACTCGTTTTGTCTTAATGGATCTTTATACCATTTGCTTCTTTTTGTAATTAATTTTTCATAGTGATAGTCTGCAACCAACCAACCAAAAGATTTTCTTCGAATTCTCCATCTAAAACTAGCTCTTAAGAATTCGACTTTTAGAGAAACTTTTACAGCCTTTCCCCGTTGATCAATATCCGGTACTTGTATCGTTATTACTTGTTTAAAAGGCGTCAGAGATCAAGATGTATACTTTGCGTCAAGATCTATTTCCACGTATTTTAAGGTTGTGTAAAAAACGACAACAATAGCAGAAAGATGTATTTAGTCAAGTTAGATATTGTTAGGTGTCGTTTGTTTTTTTAAGAGGTCTAAAGTCTGAAGTCTTATTTTAGTTATGATTAATAAGAGGTGGTGTGTAAAAAGGTCTGAATGATTCAGGCTTAAGAGCCATTAAGAGGTTTAAAAAAAAAAAACCTTAGTCTCTTCACTTAGTTTTTGTCCTCTGTTATATGTTATGTTTGTTCAAACCTTTAATTCAATGTAACATATTGTATTAGGCTTCCAATTTCAGTTGTTTCAAAAATTGTTTAAATATTTAAGAATCAATTGTTAATTGATGTAAGAATGGTTTAAGACTTTTCTTGCATCATATTGTAGGTTGTTTATGATAATTTTTAGTATATAATGAAACCACAAGGGTGGTAACGTGATGGATAACAACAAGGGATTTACCTCAGGGTTGCTGGCGAGATATAACTCAGGGCTGCTCTGGCGAATTCAAAGGAGGAAATCATGTGGGGTCATATTGTGACCAACTTTCTCAACTATGTAAGTTATTATTATACTCTCGCAGAAAGCTTGCACCCCTACCCGCTTTTTTCACTTGTCATTTTTAAATCACCAAAATTCTCTCAAAACAAACCATTTTTTTATAAAATCTAACTTTGCACCGGAAGTTCATAGAAATCTCATGTTCTTAGTAAGACTGGTCCCTATGGATACGATTTTTGGTAATTTACTATTATATTACTTGTAAGCGAACTTGATAGTTGGTGTACACTTGCACCGTTATTGTGCCACATTGACGTAGGAGTATTTTTGCTATCAAGTATTTGGCGTCGTTGCCGGGAACTGGCATGATTTTGCATCCTAAGATATTGATTCATACTCAAGCCCGAGTCGCGAGTTTTCCTTTGCATTTTTCCGTGTTGTATGCCACGACTACAACAAAGTGAACTTATACCTCTAGATCTGGAAATCGAAAGAACCATTCGAAGACGTATGATAGGTAGAAGAGGTGATCGGCAACCTTCCGTTAATAATACTATGGGTGATGTTCGAGGGGGAGGAAATCCGAAAAATCCACCACCACCACTATTTCTTGTGGGAAGTACATTGAAAATTGTCGATGACAAGGATCAAGGAATACAGGACTATGCTACCCCCGAATTTGGTTAATTAAATTCGAGAATCCTTGGACCTGATATTGAGGGATATTGAAAAGGTTGCCAACAACAATATCGAATGGTCAAACCCCCGTGCACTTCCATCCAAAAGTGTGTCAAGACTTCATGATGTGGATGACATCACAACTTTAAACGCACAAATTGTCGCATTAACACACTAGGTAAAAAATAAGTTGAACTTAAGAGAAAAGAACCGAGTGCATTCGGTAACAACTAATTCAGCAATAAATGAAAACTGTGTGTTTTATGATGAGAATCATGTGTATGAGAATTATTTGGGTAATCATGTCTCAATTAACTATGTAGGAAACCATTCTAGGAATAACCCATACTCCCAGACTTACAACTCAAACTGGCACAACCATCCCAGTTTTTCTTGGGCAGATAATCTAGGACTACAACCCCTTGGGGAAGTTCTGGGATAGAATCGACCGCGAAATCCCTCGGGATTTCATCATGGTGGGTAGTCCTCACATTCTTACCACAATGTGCAGTCCCCACAACCTCACCATAGTGAGTAGTCCCCACGTCCTTACGTGCCTAGACAACAAAACACGATCGACAACAATGGTTCTCTAGAATCATTGCTTAAAGGCTTCATAAACCAAACCAACGCAACGTTGAGGGGTTTTGAAACCCAACTTGGTCAACTTGCAACCGACCTTAGGGGAAGACAACATGAAACCTTACCTAGCGACACCGAGACCCCTAAAGTTATTCCAAAAGAACATGTCAAGGCCGTAACTTTGAGAAGTAACAAAGACTTAGTTTACGTGCCCATCATGCAAGAGGAGGAGGAAACAACACACTCTTTTGATAGAAAAAAATTCCTACATTGTTTTTCCCCCGACAGCTACAGAAGCAGCTCAAACTACCCTAGTTGTAGTTGAACCTGCAGCACCCGATGTACCTCCAGTTTATGTTCACCACAGTGGCTACACTATGGTCACAAGTCAAGAAAAAAAATCGAGAACTCCTAAGAATGTGGAACTCGACCTTAGGGACCTCCTTTTTTTTCCAGTAAGATGAAACATAAAAATGTGAATACTCTGTTTAAGAAGTTATTGGACATCTTTAAACAATTCTACATTAACATACCTTTGGTAGAAGTTCTTGAGCAAATGCCAAGTTATGTCAAGTTTTTAAAGGACATCCTTAGTAAGAAAAGGCGATGAAGAGAATTTGAGATGATGGCATTAACAAAAGAGTCTAGTGCCCTCTTCACATGTAAAATTCCATCTAGATTAAATGACTTGGGTGGTTTCACGATCCCATGTTCGGAGGAGGTAAGGAAGTCGGTCATGCATTATGTGACCTAGGACTAAGCATTACCCTCATGACATTGTTTTTTTTTCAACAAATTAGGAATAGGAGAAGCTTCGCCCACCACCGTGACCTTACAATTGGCAGATAGGTCTTTAGCTTACCCAAAAGAAAAAATAGAGGACATATTGGTTAAGGTTAATAAATTAATCTTTCCCGACGACCTTTTAATCTTAGATTATGAAGCCGATAAAAATGTCCCAATTATTTTGGGATGACCTTTTCTCACAACAGAAAGAACCTTAATCGACGTCCAAAAAGGTGAGCTCGGTATGGGGGTTATTTACCAACAAGTAGCCTTTAGTATCTTTAATTCTCTAAAATCCCCTGGTGAAATGGAAGATTGTTCATGATATGTTGAGTGAAGATTTAAGTCTGAATAATGAAAAATATGTCCTTGGTGGTGAGGGTTTTGAAAAGGAAAAAAAAATGAGGATGAGCTAGAGTTTAAGAAAATGCAACCACCAATGAGAGTGAACCTAAGTGTGAGAAAAGCGAGATTAGGCCACCATAGACACAAGAAAAAATTGTTTTTTTGTCAAATGGTGTGCATTCACCCTCTGATATCTCTTGTTGAACCTTTCATGTCGTAAAGGCTGGAAACGACCTTCCAAATAATGTGTTCTAATTTCAGTATTTTTTTAGTTAGTAGTCTTTAATCTTTTTTCTAGATACTGGTTTCAAGAAGTTATGTGCTATTGTGGCGGCTAACCACGGTGGCCATTTTTCCCAAAAAGTCAAAAACTGGAAATATGTGTTGGACAATATCTCTTGGATAAAAGGTGGGGTTGTGTAAACCTGTGAACTTCTCCTCTTGTGACACAGTTGTACTACCTTTCCATCTCAAAACCCCAACATTACCGTTTTCGTGATTTTTTTTTTTTTTTTTGATGAAAGCTCATAAGTACCTTATGTGCATCAAAAGTCCAAAATTCATATTTTTGGTCATGGCACTCATGTGATCCTCCCTACCCTTCCTCCCTCCCAAAATTTTGAAATGCCCTTTTGTTAGTCTCAACCATCGGATTTCTGAATAATACAAATAGACATCCGACTATAAAATACTTAAAATTATATTCTTACCCTTTGCCTAAAAAAGAGTATATATGATGTTATATCATCCATCAGATACAATTCAAACAAAGCCATCATACTAAGACTAAGAAAATAATGAAAGACAATCAAATGTCTTCGAATTTGGCTCATCGGATTCATAACTTAGAATATCTTAATAGATCAACTTCCGATCTATGTAAGCATACCTCTGGAATCTGATAGAACGAAATTCATTTCTATCATTCATCGGATTCACAAAACACTTATGAAACATTCTAAGTCTTTGATATCCAATAATCACATTACTTCATAAATGTCTATAACTAGAAACTGTTGTATAGTTTATACTTCATAATAGACAAATGATGAGGTTGATTCGTTAACCTCATTTGCATCACTTTTGTTAAATTGTTAATGTTAAATGGTTTAGTCTATTGAGTCTTTTGTTCTTTTCTTTACATCTAACTTTTAGCACTTGGTACATGAATTGGACTTGGAATGGAATTTTTGTGTTTTATGTTGATCAAAATACTTATTTCGTGTTTTTCTACATGTTGGTGCAACGATGTGCTAAAATAGATTTTTAACTTGTGGGCTAGTCTTGATTGGGCCAATTTTGGGAGTTACTTGAAGACATTTTTAGGCTAATTTTTTGTAACCAAACAATGGGCTCACATTTAATATTTTTGGGCTAAACTTTTATTTAATTTTTGGGCTTAAATTACAAGTCATGGGCCTTAAGCCCACTTTTATCTATATAAATATGTAACTAATGTATGCATCAAGACATCCCATTTATTAGCTCTCATCTCATTTTTGGTAGTTCTTTTCACTTAACAAGTGAGAGGGATTAGTAGTGAGAATTCTCCTTTGTAACTTAAAATTCGGTTTCTTGGTTTCGATAACCCACGATCGAAAGTTCATTGGTGCAAGTTGAATACAAACAATCTCGTTTAGTGTTTAAATGTTGTTCAATTTCCTCACTCTCATCTCTTAATTCTCAAGTTCTTTAGTAAATAAAATTTTTACTTACAAACTTTGTGTCTTCACACCATTTTCATAAAGAAACCGATTTTATATATAGTGCAAACACACTATTATAACCAAAGTTCCTTGTGATTATTGTGTAATTTTAATTATTTATTTCTTTCATTCTCGTTTGGCGTGGTAAACTTGTAATTCGGTTTTTCACTTTTGGAGAACGTTTTGATTGTGGCTTTACGTTGAATTTTGACAATTCAATTGTGGTTCGTGGTTATTATCCAAGAGGCCAAAGCATGGTTTTATCAAGTGAAATGAGAAAGTTTTATCAATGAAATGATACTTGATGCGCAAATTCCCGATTTCTTTCTCGTATTTACTTTCTAGTCATTTATTTTATGTAATTTACGTTAACGCAACTTTACATTTCGTCATTTAATTTTCTTGTTATTTGTTTTCCGCGATTTACTTTCTTGCACTTTATTTCCCGCAATTTAGTTATTGTTATTCACATTTCCATGCACTTTAATTTTAGTCTTTTGTTAAAGATGTCGTTACTTAAGCAACAAGTTTCCTTTCCTAAATACTAATACTTGCAATTTATTTCATGCATTTTTCATCTTCATTATTTGTCTTTACATCTTTTGCAAAAAGAAATCAAACAATGATAGGCTAATAACCTTAGCTTGGGGTGTAAAATGAAGTTAAGATTTAAGCCGGTAAAAAGGTGTGTGTATCGAATATAGTCTTATCGTTATTTAAATCAGATTATCAAACTTTTCATTGAAGATTACATTCAATTAATTAACAACTAATTACAAGTATGAAAATGTGTTAACTTTCCAGAAGTTACTTAAATACTAAATCTGAGATAACGTAAGTTTGCTATAATATCTTTTTACCGGATTATCTGTTTTTATCTTAACAAAACTTTACACTCTTTGCTTCTTTTTACAACTGATTCTTCGTAGTTGATAATCAAACAACCAACCCAAAGATCTATTCGAATTCGTCATCTGAAAGTAGTTTCTAAAGACTGGACTTTTTGAAAAACTTTTACAAGCCTTCCCTGTGGATCGATATCCGATATTTTTACCGTTATTACTTGTTAAAAAGACGATAGTAAATCAAGATGTATACTTGCATTGAGATTTATTTGCACATATTTTGAGGTTGTATAAACCACACGACAACAAACATAGGATTTTTACTTGTAAAAACCTCGTAATTATATGTATTGATTCAAAGTAAAAAACCTTCAACGAAATCGAATACTAGTTGAAGAGAGGTCAAGATAGTCACCAAAGCGGATTAGTTTGTCATCTAGTCGAAAGAAGATCAATACAAGATATAGTCAACTAGCAGTCTGTCAAATACTACTACCGGCAAGCCGGATTTTGAAGTGCAAACTTGTCCAACAAGTTTGGCTCACCAACTCTCCCAAACTCTCATCTTAGTACGGGAACATGCAAAAGCATGACAACCAACGTAAGTTCTAAATCACTATTTTATTAGTGTCATACTTCCTTTACAGTTCCCTCCGCATACCAAAGAATGAGATGGGTTAATAAGTATCCACACCAACTACAAAGGTTGAAATGAAAAGTACAAGCATGCGTGGATCAACAAATCAGATGAAGACATGTATTAAAGTTGAAGGAAAGAATTTAATGCAATGGATGCTATAAAAGGTCTTCATTGTCATTGTTTGCAAATCACCCGTTTTGAAAGAACTTATCTATGAAAGCTTCAAAGTAAATTTTGAGTCACTATATGAAGACGATCTTAGTTCTTTAGATCTGAAAGAGAACCTTCTTTTTTCTCTTTTTCAGTGTTAGTAAATTATCACCAGCCAGATACTTTAGGATCACTGGTCTTACCTTCATAGCTTCCACAACATATCTGTAATTTTATGTTTTGAATATAATATAAAATTAAAAAGTGAAATGTTGTTGTGTTTGTATTCAGGGCCCACTTCTACAAACACCTTTACGTAAGTCATTGTGGTATAGGACCAACACCTTTCCACCTAACCTCTCCATTTTGAAAACCCCAAGCTTTTAATAAGTAAAAAACCAATGCCTTTTCTTTCACTATCTTTTATCCCTCATCCTCCTTCCATAATCTCTCTCTACATTTCCCACCCAAGAAACCTTCTCTCTCACCTTCACCACTCTCACTCAGGTTAAGTATCATGTCATGAAGTAAGCCATACAACCACCATCCATTTCTACAACCGTATTCCAATGATCAAGATATTATTGTTCCACATTTTTGCGCCACATCTAAAGATGCACTAACTGTTTCCATGCTCCCGTTCCCTGTTGGCCTGTGTACCGTTCCTGCTCCATCTACACTGTGACGCTACTGCTGCTGTTGACCATAGTGGCAAGACCTCCCACGACCGACTTTTCGGTTATTACCATACTTGGAACGACTGCTTTGTCTCTTCACCTGTTCTTTTGTTATATTTATGATTGGGTATTTTGTATTCTAAAATTTCTACCTCGATGACATGTGTCGTATGTTATGTTTTGTGGTTATTTCTTTGATGTCGTTACCTTATGCTTTTTGTTCTATTTCATGTTGGTTGGACTAATATTTTTGCAGGTATGCATAACTTTTGCTTTCTCATATCTTATGTTTTGAAAGGAAGTAGGTCATCTTTCGATACAGTCGGCCTATACACACTCCTTCGTAGCTACCCTTAGCCATACACATACCTCTCCCATGCAATGAGGACATTGCAATTCTTAAGTTTGGAGGGGGGGGGTCCCTTCTAGTTACCAAAAGCTTCAACGGAAGTTTCCAAAAAACAATGAGATTTTTTTTAAAGTTTTGTGGCCACCAAAACTCAATCCATTCGGCCAATTGGAAAATCCTCAAAAAGAAAAGCAAAAATATCATCAAAAAATAAAACGGGAAAGTGCCAAGCCATGCAATATTCATACAATATGTCGCCTGTAGAAAAAGGATAAATTTGGGGGAAACCAAGAAATGAACAAAGCCGCAAACACATACCCACAAAAGACCTACCGATCAACCCAAAAGCCATGTGGACAAAAGAGAAGGCGTACACCATGCAAGTCCAAAGGTAATTCATCATTCCCAAATTGCATTATGCATAAATATTTCGTGTTAAAAAATTCTGGTCATTTTTTTTTCTTTTTATTACCCGAGGCAAGTAATATAAGTTTGGGGGTGTGATAACCTTCAAATCTTAGAGTTATTTGTCACATATTAAAACCCATTTTCACTCTTTTTACCCATCCAAATACCCATTTGAGTATTCTAATATTTCTTTGGTCTAAATCATTTCCAAAGTTGAGAAATAGCTAAAAAGTCGGATTTTGACACCGAAAGTCATTGTGGCAAGTCACCACTGTGGCTGACAATAGCTGCAGAAAACAAATATTTTTAAGGATTTATTGCAATGGCGTAATTGCAACGTTATATTCATGAATGGTTGGAATTTTTATTTAGATTTAAATTTTAGATATTTAGTGTTAACTAAAAGCGTACTCGTGTAATGCAGCGAGATACATTATGATTTTAATGTTTCATTTTATTTTTTGTTTTTTTGTCGATTTACAGTACAATTTTGGATGGTTTTGAGAAAGTGATAATGTTACTTCTTATAAATTTGTTTAATTTAGGCTTAATAATATAATATTTTTTATATAAAAAATTAAGTATTTTGTTAGACTTCAATGATTATCTTATATATTTTAATGACATCTAGAAAAAAATAATCAATTACATATTTAATAATAATATAATTAAAACAAATTTATAGTAATATAATATATTAATTAATAGTGATAATGAAAAGGTCTGCATAAAAGGAAGACCCTACACATACCAAATTGGTGGGTGTTAGAGCGTGGAGTAGTAATATACATATTGTGTTTTGATCTTTGTAAATTAAGAGATTTTTAAAATCTTGCATAAAATGATGATACCTTGTGCCTAATAATTTGTATTTAAGAGTTTTTTATCCGTGTTTTATAATATAATATAGATATGTCATTTTGTTTAGAGTTGATTTCTTAAAACTTTGTCTTGTGATTTAGATTTAGATTTAGGAATTTAGGTGGCGTTTGTTTTTTAGGAGGTCTGAAATCTTATTTCACTTATGATTAATAAGAGGTGGTGTTGAAGTCTTAAATCTTAATCAATAAGACATTTGTTTTTGTAACGTCTGGAGGCTTCTTGAGAGAAAAGAGAACATATGAAATGAGGCAGGATAAAAAGATTTTAAGAAGTTATGTCACTACTTCTTATTTAAGATGTATTTAAGAGCCATCAAGAGGTTCTAAAAATTGGAAAAAGATAAACAGTCTGAATGTCAAAAAGTCTAAACGACTCAGACTTAAGAGCAATTAAGAGGTATTAAAAAAAACAACCCCTTAGTCATTTAGGGTTGATTTGATTTATTATTTTCCAATTTAGAGTTTAATAAACATGGACTACTGCCAATCCCATCCAATAAGTTCTTTAAAAATAAAATTATGATACTATATTGTTAATTACTTTTGTTTGCAAATAAATAAAATCGGGTTTCAAAGATGCTAAATATATCTAAAATATCATTGTTGATTGTTTTATAGGACAAAACAATTGTACGTACTATGTAAACGTGTTACATCAAGTTTATAAGACGTCTTTAAACGTTTGAAGAAATTTTTTAGAACAATTTTAAAATTAAAGTGTCTTATTAGCCTTTTTTATAAGATATTTTTTCAAATAATATCATATAAAAATTGATAGGACGATTTATATCATAAACGTCCTAAAAAACCTTGCTTAAAAGCCCTATAAATCTATCGATTATATCACACACAATTGTTTGGTTCCATGAATCATTCTATTATGGCTTTTAGACATTTTTTGTCATTTTATAAATCCGATTTTTTATAGTGTTGACATATTATTCATGAGGTTTCTTAGAAAAAGATGGTAGTTTTTCTCAAGATCCCAAATAGACTTGTTTATGTTAATTATGTAATACATTTTTTTTTTGTTATTTATATAAAGAATTAAGTTCAGCCCCGGTGTTGGAATATTTGTGTTCCACGACTAATTTATTGCCAAAACTATGAAAGAGGATGCGGGTTTCAGGTTGTAGATTTCATGAAAATGAAGATAAATGAGACAAATGAGACGAGACAAACTTGGATTAGAAGATAAAGCATGAGAAGTCATTTTCTTCCTTCACCAAGTCTCTTTCACCTCTTTACTTATATAAAGGGAGCTTGGGCAATTCATTTGAGGCATCATACACCATTGACATTCAGCTAAGATTTTCTTTGTTCTTTTATTTGCATTTTAGCTAGTTTAATTCCCTGCAATTTACTTTATGTTCACCACTGTGATGAGCTTGTGACCACAGTGGCAAGTTTTATTAATGCAAATTACGTTTAAGCACCTCTTTTCTTTCATTATGTTTTTACTTATGAGCAGTAGCTAAACTGTAACACCCTCAAATCTTGGTAATAGAAACTAATTTAAAATTTTCCAAATACATCAATAATTGCTTCGTCTACAAACACAATTTAAGGATTAACCTCAATACACACATTCATTTTATACATACAATCTATGATAAGGACGGTGCTACTAAAGTAACAGTTACTATCTCCAACATGCGGAAGACTTCACCAACTACTTACTCTTGCAATAAGCTAAGGCTCAACTCCTCAAAGCACTGCTAGAACCGAATGTTAATCAAATTAAACATGATCACAGGATTTAATCTCATAATCACTAATCAATTTCATCAATCATAATTGATTTTAGAAATAAAGACTTACTTGGAAATCCAATCTTGATTGGATTGTTTGTTGATGATGATGAAGCCATTGTAGTAGTATGATTCCGAATTGTTTATTCTCGTTATAATGCTTCCTTCTTGATGGATTGATTGAGAGGGACAAGTTATGGTGTTTTGGGAGAAGGAATTGTCTCCCCATGAAGAAGTCCCGTATGATTATTGAAGCATTTAAAGAGAAAAGAAAATAGACCTATAATGACGGTTACTTCCATCAAGTAACCGACTTTGTCATGATGGTATAGTTTAGGATATAAATTGTAAATATATCAATTCCCACTATTTATTACATAAATGGTCCATAGGCCACAATAAAATAGGAAATATTCCAACACCGAACCCCCGACAGGAACCTGATGCACATGCCGACAAATAAAAAAGTTAGGTTTAACGCCTAGTGAGCTTAAGAGTTTTAACATGAATGATTATATCTTTTAAAAGAAAAGAATTCAGTTCAAATCAAGATCTTTCGAAATAGTTTACTTTAAAAATGGAAACGACACATTTTCCCCATAATATGCATTTTTAAAGACAATGCTCCCCAACACACATTCTTTATAAAACGATGCAACCCATAACTCACCCAAAACGGGATTATAATTCGACACCCAATTTGTGAAGACATAGATAACACTTTATATCCCAAAACACCCAAACACGGGTGGGGCATAATACTCGACCCTTAAATAGCGGAAAACAATCCATAAAGATATGGTACGTCATCGAAAACATGTAACTCGAATTAATACTCACGCGACCATAAAATAGAATTGAATCCAAATATTAAAGCATGGACAATTAAATATCCAAAATACTACGGGCCGACAACGGGGGATACCCGTATCCGTTGAGAGTGGAGGAACACAAAAGCATGTCACTCAAACAACGTTAATCGTATGACACTTCACGACACGCAAACCCAAGTGCCCCTACGACTCCCTTCAAGCTACACCAAAAGAGACAGCTGACATTAGCAAATATTACGAGAATACACCAAAGGCTCGGCACAAAGGGATACAACTATGGCATTGCCCCAACAAGGCGAAGGCCCAAAAAACGCCCATCAACGAACTACCCATCGTCATGATAGCATAACCCGGACTCAACCCTCCTAGTGTACACTTGAAAAGACAAGGTCATAAAACATGAGTCCCGGAGTCCAACCCCGTACCACCCAATTGACCATCAAATAAGATTGACTTACGTGCCTATGGATCCAATGCAACACAGTCTAAGATTACATGACTACACCTGAATGACTCACGCACTCGAGCATGTAATTAACAACGGTATGCAACAAGGTGCATTAATATGTAAATCATAAATGAGACTATACGTCGAGTCATTAAAACCGGACAAATGTCCCCAAGACTCTTTTAAGCCAACACCGAGCTAAAATGCCCAAAATCCATTTGACGACAACTAACGTTTTCCCAAATGATGAAACGCATCTAAATGGCATTTATGCAGACATATACTTAAAAGATGTGATTTACCCAAAACTCGACACGGGTTGGGACATATCATTTTCTAATGGGTTTATGAAACCAAATATACCAAAAATGCATATATCATGAATTGGACCTCGTTTGTACGAAAATCATCAAAGGTGCATAGATCATAAAATATACCTTACTTATACAAAATCCCAAATATAAGCTTTTCAAGAGATTAACACAACCCAAGTTTATCAAATATGAAAATTTACCGAAATACTCACACTTTGACAATTACTAAGTAAAACGCATTTTTACTTCAAAATACACATTTTGGCATGTACATAGTTTTCGCAAGTCAACTTGAACTCACCTTGCTAGGTTAAGTTAAACCTAGGTTTCAATCCCCAACCATTGGCCTCCAAAAGTATAGATCCCACCCAAAGCTTTCCGAAGACATCCATTCCAATTATTCAACTCAAGCTTCTAAAACCTAGATCCACACATTTCTAACCACAAATAATCATATTCAACCCTTAGAATTGTTCCCCAAGTATTTACACGAACATTTCATCTTATACCCAAAAATCCTAATTTTCTATACTTGAAGAAGGAGAAGATTACCTCAACTAATAGCTTGAATCCACCAACCCAAAACACATGTAGGTCACCAAAACGAACCATAAGCTTTCAAATCTTCAAATGATGAAAAGTTAGATGAAACCCCCAAGAGCTTGGTGGGGAAGATGAAGGTGAAGGTTTTGGCGTTCAAGATCCCAACTAACTAGCTGATGAAAAATCATGTGGTTTAAGGAGAAAACCCTCAAAATGGGTTAGGGTTTGTGGGGAAGAGAGGAAATTGTTTGGGAGAGAATGGGAAGGAATTAGAAGTGAGAAAATGAGAAGATTGGGTGAAAATTCGGACATTTTAGGAGACAGGGGCCGCGGGCGACCTTGCCACGTCACTATCGCGGGGATTGTACCGCGGGTGGTACTCCGCCGACGATTGTGCCACACGATAGTGACAATGTCACTATCGCGAGTCACAATCGCGCCACTCGTACCGAACCCAGAAAAGGGTCAAAACTCGAGGTTCTCGCATGGGTCAACTTAAGGTTCGAAAGCACAACATTTCACTCAAAAAGATAGACGGAAGGCGGAGAGATTACCAACAAAGGATGGAGACTTACTTTGCGAAAAACGGGTGTTACATAAACCCTCTTTTAGTTGTGGGTGTAGGCCAAACCCGAGAGGTCAAAATATAACACTTGGGTGTTACCACATTTTTGCTAACTCTTCGGTTTGGTCATTAAAGTTGAAGTTTTAACTCAATAAGAACAAACTGATCACTTGTTTGTGTTAATATTATATCTTTTGACCCAGAGATGGGCGTATTCGAAATACGGCTTGGGTGATGCAAGGAGGTTTGAGAAATTTTTCATTAATCACATAGAGATATGGGCTTTTGCGTAATCGTACTAAGGTTTAGATGTCGACCGAGTTGGTGTGTCATGGAGATATGCCCATCTCTTCGTATTGGCGGAGCTAAGATTTTTGAGATATACTTAAAAAGGTTGGCAAACCTAAAGTTAGCATTTGTGAAGACTTTATGACAAAAAACGTAACCACAACCCACACGACGTAGCTGTTGGTCATCTGAAGATTTGAAGATGACCTCCTGATCTTCCATCTTATATCATCCTACTTAGAATATGTCTGAGGTTCTTTTAGCAGCTTGGTTTCTATACAAATGTTCGGTGAAGTCGAAGATCAGCCGAAGAAGACAAAGAAGGAGTACATCTCTCAAAGCGGTTTGAAGATAGTCTCCTCAGCCTAAAGCCAAGCATGCTTAAGTGATCAACACCATCGGCCAGGATGGTGTCAATCACATATCTCTCAGGAGTATGAAGGTGTTCTCACATCTTCAGGAGCCGGAGATCTCTCAAGTGTTCGGCAGCCGATGATCTCATCTCTCCTTAGAGTATGAAGGTGTTCTCACATCTTCAAGGAGCAGCCGAAGATCTCTCAAGTCTTCGGTAGCCAATGATCTCTCCTTAGAGTATGAAGGTGTTCTCACATCTTCAGGAGCCGAAGATCTTTCAAGTCTTCGGCAGTCTATGCTTAAGGATTTCTTTCAAACACATTGTACTTTCTGACAAAGTATATTGTGATATCTTGCATTGACGTGGACCTCATCCCAAGATCAGAAAAGTAAGTTTGTCTCTTACACTCCTTTAAGGAAAGGTCCACACCATCCCTGCAGGTCAACACTTCAAGACAAAGTCACTCAAAGACAAAAGGTACATCATGTACCATGCAGAAGACCTGTGTTCATCCCTTGCTCAACAGGTGTCTCATGCATTTAATGCATGAGGCACTATAAATATGGAGGATGGTTCAACATGCAAGATCACCCAGCTCTACTACCTTCAAGTTCTCTAAGTGCCTGACAACTTTCTCTCTACGAAGTTCAATTGTTTTCTAAGTGTTTTACAATTGTTCTTTATTCTCTATGTGTAAGATTGTTTGAACATATCTCATATGTTATCTTCCGCAACAATCAAAGCTTTCTATGTGTAATTCTTGATTTCAAATCAATAAGAATTAAATTAAGTGAAAAACTGTGTGTATTGTATTCATCCCCCCCCCCCTTCTACAATATTTTGCTTGTTTATTTACTGCTATTTGGGACCAACAGTAACTTTAAAGGAGGAAATCGTGTGGGATCATATTGTATACCGATTTTGTCAACATTTAAGTTATTATTATACTCTCGGAAAAAACTTGCTCTTATACCCGTTTTTTATTACTTGTCATTTTAAATTCACCAACATTCTCTCAAGACAGATCGATTTTATAAAATGTAACTTTGCACCGGGAGTTCGTGGAAATCTCAGATTCTTAGTAAGACCAGTCAATATGGATACGATTTTTGGTAACCTACCAATATTTTGTAAATGAACTCAATAGTTAGTGTGCAATTGCACCTCTATTGTGTCACATTGATGTGTTTTGCTATCACTAACCGAGTAAGAGTCTTCTTTCTCACCCCTTATCGAGTAAGAACCTCGGTTGTTACCATGCCTCATAGTTTTTGCTATGCTCATTCGGTAAGGAAATTGATACCCGATAATAGATTGGTAAACAACCCTTTAATACCTATATAGTGTAATGATTATTTTTTCGTCTCAATTATTGTAATAAATGTTCAATTATTTATATTTGGTACACATTTTGATCATTAACCAGTAGAATTTGTAATTATTAATATCATGTATGTCAAGTTATATTGTTATTGTTGATTACATGATAAAATGTTACATCAAATCAACTAATGTCACCTATGGTAAAATGAATATGCAATAGAAAAAATGGAATATTTATTATATATCAATTAGGAAAAAAAATTAGAAAAAAAATTATGATTACATCTTAATACAATTTATATTATAAAAGTTTATTACATATATAATTTTTTTATTTTGATAAAAAAAATTATTTTCCCTCTAAAAATCAACAATAGGAAACCAAGAGAGAGAGAGAGAGAGAGAGAGAGAGAGAGAGAGAAGAAGAACTTTAGCCCTCTCTTCCGATGTTCACGAACCCTAATTTTTTCCATTTCCCTTCGATCAATCTTCATGGATGCACCCTCTTTACGTCTCTCAAATCCATGATCCCTCTGTCTTGATTTTTCTTGAATTCATTCGATTAGGTTAAATTAATCTATAATCAGATCTGTAATTTCTTCCGAAATTCGAGAAATATATACATACGAATACATCAAGATTCATGTACAGGGATCGAGGTAGATCATCGGCGAAGTCGGAGATGGTGGGAGGCGGAGGAGGTGGGCCGTTGGATCGGAAACGAATCAATGATGCGTTGGATAAGCACTTAGAGAAGACATCATCACCTTCGACTTCTAGGGTTTTGAATAGTAATAGCAAGGAGAAAGAGAGATTGTCTATGCCATCAACTTCCGCAGCTGGTGGTGGTAGCAAATCTCATCACATGGACCACCATCGTGACAACCGTTCCTCCTCTAATGTTACTAACCCCAAGAACAAGTGCTCCGATGGTTTGTTTTTCTTTTGAAAAATCTTCACTTACCGCACGTAATGGGTTGCCTTTTCCGCTGTTTTCGTCTGTGAAATATATTACCCCCATAGAGTTTTATGATTGTAGATAGCTGGGAGGGATGCGTATTTCCAGATGAATAATTGTAGATAAATTCATTGCATTACATTTCTTTGGTCATATTCACTATTTTATGGCTTTAGTTTCTACATCTTCAATTCTTCATGTGAGGATATATATTGCTTGAGAGTATGCATATATGCTCTGCATCAATTACGGATTTTTGGATTGTTGTGAGCAGTTTAAGAGTCTTGTTATGGGGAAATTTAAAATATAGAGGCACTCTCTGTATATTTTTAATAATTTTGAATATAATAGGCCCGTCTTTATGAATTAAATCGACTCGGGATTTATGATGTTCTATTTCAGTTAATATCTCTCTTACTGCTGTTAGACATTCCAAGGAACTTGTATTGATGCTTATCTGCATGAATGACTGTTTGGTTATGATTGGGTCTTTATGCCAATGCTAGCCTATTTGATCAAATTATCTGTCTCTTGGTTTGTGTAGACAATTACTCATTTAATCCATGTTTAAATGTATAATAAGACGAAGGCACAATGTGCTCATAAGTATTAGCAGTTAGTAAAATTGGGATGCGGGGTGTTCCTGATTGGGACAACACATCATATACACTTGTTTTTTTTTCTTTTTTGGACTTTGAAGTCATGCCTTGTTTTGGCATAAAACGAAGTCGTCATTATTTGGCTGCATACTTTTTTCTTGTATAAAGACAATATAAGCTTACTTTTAGTTGTACTTTTTTTGTGGGGTGCATAACGTATTATGAGATAGTGCCCATCTTTTTTGCCAACAAGCATGATCTATTCACCTTTGCTTTTAATTGCAGATGAATCTGAAACAGACAGTGAGGAGTCTGATGTTAGTGGTTCTGATGAGGATGATACATCTTGGATTTCATGGTTTTGCAATTTGCGAGGAAATGAATTTTTCTGTGAAGTTGACGATGAGTACATTCAAGACGATTTTAACCTTTGTGGGTTAAGCAGTCAAGTTCCTTATTTCGATTATGCACTTGATCTAATCCTAGATGCAGAATCTTCTCATGGTAAGTGAGATTCCTGATATTTCTGACATCTTTTCCGACCCTTGGATATAGTTGGATATTAGACTAATTTGTTGGGGTTCTTATAATTGTTCTCTCTCTTTTAAGTTATTTATGTTCTGAAGAACCACCGTAATGGGGTAAAATACCTTCAATTTATCTTCTAGCATTAAAACAAACCATAAGTGGGAGATTAGGAGTTTCTGAAAGGCTAACTAGTTATTACACTCACCATTTAACTCGTGTTTGTGAACTAAGTGATATTTTGCAAAAGCACTAAATTGATTAACAAATAGAGTGTCAATTGCGAACGATGATGGTTTTTAAAGCAATAACTTAATTAACAAATAGGTTATCAATTGCCAACATAGTTGGTATTTTGATAAAAGTGTGAAAAGCTCTTATAAGTGGAGAATTGCTTCAACCTATAGCTAGTTTCAAGGTCTGTGAGAGAGCTGATAATTGAAATTTCACCTAGACTAAAACTTACAACATATTTTGGGACTTCATGACTACAATTGCTTATAGAATACAGATGATTGAAGGAGGATATAGATAAATGTTATTGCTGTGATCTATTTTTGTATGGGTACAAAATTATGTATTTGCTAATGCTACTAAGAAGACTTATCAAGTTTGTTGGCTTTATCTTGATCTGAGAATTTGGATTTATTTGATGACAAAATTTTCAAATGATTCTCAGCGGTGATCAAAGTAAGTAGATTAGCTCTATAGACAACTAAATTGGGTTATTATCAATCTATCGTACTTATTAACACACCCAATATATTGCCTGACAACTTTCGTAAATATAACAGGAGCTAATATGCTTCTGTTTCTTAGCTTAGAGATGTTCTAACTTTTGGAAGAGCTTTTACTTCCTAATTTTTTTCTTCTACAACGTTAATCTGCATGCCATCTTTGGCCTTTAGCACAAAGACAATGTTGTCAAATCCGTTTGTCCCTATTAGTGTATTGCATCTCAATTTTGACTATGTAGTATACTAAAGGCATGAAGGTGACTACCCTCAACTATTTTCAGTAAGATGTCCATGAAGAGTATTTGAATTGTTCACTAGATTTTCCCTGATGACTTTAGAAGCATACGTATGAGCTATTGATAGAAGTAACTAATATATGCAAGTGTTTGATACCCACTTTCACTAGAATGCACAAATTTAGAAAAGTAGTACTCTATTGAAAGTTTGTCATTTTGTTTAATTTGCTTATTGTGAGAAACTACATTCATTTTTTTTTCTTTTTTGTCTTTCATGGTAGATAGCACTATGCATTCCAATACTTAAAGTTGTAGGTTCTGTTCATAGTACTTGGTCTGAATGGTACCAATACATCAACGTAACCTTGAAGTAAGGTTCAAGTATCATAAGAGAAGTCTAGATGCGTGTTGATCACATGTTTTGGATGTCTTATGTTGCACTTGCGGAGTGGTTAGTGCAAGCATTGATGATGAGGATCACAATACTAGGGGATGAAGGAAGTTCGTTACCATAGATTTGATATAGTAGGGCTTATAAATGATAGCGATATAGATAGTTCGGTCAATTCAAGTTTTTTTTGTTACTTGGTAAGAGCATCGTACTATCTTCCATTTTCTAGTTCCATTGTTTACAGATAGTGCTTATAAAAATATGATCTCGAGGCAAATGCTCTTATTACATTATGATTAAACCTAGGTCAACTTTAAGTCGCTATCTACTTGTTGTAATTATAGATGAGATCACAACTGAGATGCTATATTGTATACCATGACTTAATTTTTTCACCAATGATGTTGTGTTAGTTAATGAGATTATGCAAGCTGTTGATGCAATGTTGGACCAAGTGATCAAGATTAAGGGGAGGGGGGTCTAGTGTTTTCTTAATCAAGTACTAAAGTAGAAATTGATGTGTGACTTTGTTAATGTTGTGGAAAATGCAGTAAGCATGTATGATGCAAAGTAAGTAAGTAACCATAAAGGATATCTTTTGGAATTGTAAATCACTATTACAAATAAATGGAGAGATAGGTAATGATGTTAGCATTGGGAAAGAGACAAGTAAATGAAGTAGCAACGGTTTTTGGAAGCCTATGTGATTTGGGAGTTCCGTTGTAATTGATAGAGTGAGTTTATAGGATAGTGATGAGACTTGCTAGTTTTGTGGGAAGAATGATGGAGCATTGGGACACGTGCACACAAGATTAGTGTAGCAAGAAACAAGTGGTGAGGTAGATGTATATCCACACAAGGGAAAAACGAGATTTATGATGATGATAGTTTGGAGAATGTATGATGATATATTAAGCAATTGGAATGGCTTTGGTTTAGAAGCCAAGGCTAAATTGCTTGAGCTGGTTTGTTCATTTCCAACATAAAGATATTGATGCATCAATGAGAATAGCTGAATAGGAGTGGTATCGAGGCGATCAAAGATTGATATGAGAGAAAACATAGCTGTCACCATGCATGGTGTTGATGACAAAACAAACCTAAAAATGAGCCATGCTCGGTGTGTGTCTTTTTTCAACACCTAAAAGAAGAAACTAAATACAAATTACCCCAAATGTTGGTATTTAAACATAATATACATTTTGGATGGACAAAAAATAAAAGAGTGAATTACATTCTTGGTCCTTGCGTTATGCCCCCTTTTTGGATTTGGTCCCTAAACGCATTAAGTGCACCAGTGGTCCTTACTTTGTGTTTCATATAACAGATTGGTCCCTCTAGTTAACACCGTTAAATTTAGGTTCGTTAAGTAAGTCATGTATTTGGTCTTTTACCCGTCTTCTTCCTCGTCAATTCAGAACCCCAATTTCATCCTTCAAATTTGTTTTATAAAAACCCATATTCAAACACAAATTCAAGAACAACAAAACCTATTCAAACCCAGAAATGATTGAAACCCAAATCGAAATTGGGGATGCAAATCCCAAATTCGAACCAAAAAATGATTGAAACCTAGAAAATTTGAAAAAAGAAACAGATGGAAATGCATATGATGAACACCAAATCGCAATTTGACCTCAAATGCATATTGGTTAACAACAAAGTTGCCTTGAATGGGTTCATTGAACATCAAAACCCACTACATCAACTAAACCGAATTAGGGTTTTCATCAAATAGCAACACGACCGAATTTTGTATTTCTTGCTACAGGTGTATGTATACAAATTGCAAGCACTCGGTTCCCTTCACTATATCTTCCATGGAGAAAGGGAGGGGGTTCGCGGAGTAAGGGGTTGTTTTTGCCGGAGGATGGTCAGGGGTTCACCTTCAACCAAGGGGAGGGGGTAATATATATATATATATATATATATATATTAATTTGTTTTATGTGCATAATATAAAAATATAAAATATTACTTCCTCCGTCCCAAAATAAGTGTCCACATTTCTATATATGTTTATCCCAAAATAAGTGTCCAATTATAAAAATAGACAACTGAATTTCCAAATATATCCTTAATTAATGCACAAATATTTAAGAGTTTATAAGATAGATGCATTAATTAAGGGTAATGTTGTCATTTGGTTAACTAAAAAGTTTAGTAATTATTAATGTCTAAAATTGTGCCAATTTTATTGTGGACACTTATTTTGGGACGAAGGGGAGTAATTAGGTTTTTAATTTTTTTTATAAGAAAATAAGAGATGGGGCTAGAAAGACCAAATTGCTTCTCATGTGAGGGGCACATAACTGATTTAGCGGATCTCAACCAATCCAAAAATGGCGCATAACACTGGGACCAAGAATGTAATTCACTCAAAATGAAATCAAAAGATCATATCTACTATTTTTAGCATATTCATCAATAGGAGATAAGAATCACAGTCGAAGTTATCATCATCAAGCAATGGATCGTCGGTCGGATGGATGACATTATCTTTATCATTATTCTTCCTTTCATGGTTGCATGGTATTAAAAAGCGTGAGGCATACGCCTGGAGGCGAGGCGGCTCAAAATCGCACCTGAGGAGGTGCCACACAATCCCCAGACGAGGCGTACGCCTTGGTTGTCTGAGGCGGCGAGGCGTGAGGCGGTGGTGAGGCGTACGCTTAAATACAGAGGCTAAATTATTTTAAAAAATGATTGAAACCTTCTCTATTTCCTTTTTGAAAACCTTGTTCTTCTCTAGTTCTCCTAAGGCCTATCTGCCACTCGTTGTGTGCTTTGTGAGTTCCAGTTTCCCCTTGTTTTCTTTGCATTTTCTTCCTCAATTCTGTTCGGTTCACGGGAGTATTATGTATATGTATATATAGGATACACTTCTTTTATATTTAGTCTCTACTACATGTCACAGTCATACTTCCACTTCCACTATGTTGATATTTAATGTTTTCTTCTTGAGCTGTGAGCATATTAATACATACATATATATGTTATGAATAGATCAATATTATCTATATTTCGTGATTGAAAAAAGTGTATGTAGATTCTTCTAGTAATTAAGTATGATATATATATATATATATATATATTGTGTCTAGTACTCAAGTGTCAATTGTGTGTGTATATATATATTGCATATATTTTCTGAGTAGAAACAGTAGAATGCAGATTGGTATAAATATATTTTGTGTAGTATATATATATATATATATATATATATATATATATTTCTGCCTCGAGGCTTACGCCTCGATCCGCCTCGAGACTTCCGTCTCGCCTCTTTGAGGGAAAACGCCTTGAGCACGATTCCGCTTTTTAAAACCGTGCATGGTTGTATTCTTGTTCTTCATTATCTCCAAATTGGTTATTCACAATACCATCAGACTCTTCCCCGTATTAGCCAAGCAAAGATTCATAGACTATGGAGATCTTTGTTTTCGCTTTGTCTTTTCTAGTTGCCCTTGTACCAGGTCCATGGTCACCAGCATTAGCAAGAATGGGTTCTCTCTCAACTATTCTTTAAATCAAACCATCAATAGTGTTATCCTTATTAATTTTTAAATTAGCAATCTGTTCATAGCATTCGTCTATACAAGTGGATCAAGTATATGATTGGTACATTGCTCCTGATTTTACTTCACACACACACTATATTGTTTAAACTGGTAAATACCTCCACTTGTTCTCTTTGGACATACATTACACAAAACCATGTCTTTTCCGTCTTCATTGCGGATGGCATACTTCCGAGAAGGATCGGTACGAGGCATTTTCTAAATAATCTGAAATTGTAAAATATTAACACGAGAAATCAGCAAGTCACCAACACTAAAACTAACGAAAATATTTGATAACCATTAACAACTAAACTGTAACACAACAACAGTAAGGGACCGTTTACCAAACGCTTACCGGGTAAGCGCTTGCTGGCAAGATTCACCATTCTCACTTATCTTATGGGGTAACATTTCTTGCCATCAAAATAGATTTATGATAAGCGTTTATAACCCGGTAAGCACTTACGGGGGAAGAGTCATCACCCTCACTTACCGGCTAAGACTCAAGATCCTTGTCTTCCCTCTTACCGGGTAAGATTCTCGGTCCTTGTTATGTTCATTGATATACACCGACAATTATAAAAGCATTCACAGTAAGTCGATTGTTATCTGAGAAGAAGTTGTACAGAAGAAAACGGATGATCATGAATAGGTTTCTCGTCTTTCGAGAGATTGAGCTCGGCCTAAAGCCCAAAACAAACACAAAAACTAATCGATGCCTTCCCCCTCTCACAAAACTTAAGCAAGTAACCGACTCTCCTATACCGCTTACCAACTTTGACCAATTGACCTCAAGAACTACCGAGGGTATAACAATAAATTGATATACACCGGCAATTCAGTGAAATCAAAGCATTCAAAGTAAATCGATTGTTATCTGAGAAGAAGTTGTACAGAAGAAAACGGTTGATTACGGATAGGTTTCTCGGCTTTCGAGAGGCCGAGCTCTCTCCCACAGGCCTAAAGCCCAAAACAACACAAAAACTAATCTACGTCTTTCCCCCTCTCATCCCTTCATTTATACTACTTAACCAAGTACACGACTCTCCTATCCTGCCTACCAACTTTGACCAATTGACCTCCGGAACTACCAAGGGTATAACATACCCACCCCCAAACTCTCACCTTGCCCTCAAGGTGGGAAGAAATAAAAAAATCGATTCAAACTCTTCACATCAACAACTGCGGGTGGTGGCGGTAGCGGCTGCCTTTGCCTGAAACTTCCACCGTCTGTCAAAGAAACGGCGGCGGCGGTTCTGGATGAGCATCATCCAACCAACCTCTTGTTATCGCCTATTCCCCTCATCGCCATCGAGCTTTGCTTTTATGTAACTCACCCTCATATACCCTCCTGGGTTTTATCGTTACTTTAACCCTTGTTCCTGACTGCCTCACCCCCATTGTGATCGAATTCAGTGATTTCGATTCACCCACCCCTGCTCTTAGCTTTTGCCCACTCAAATAATATGAGTTTTTTTGACCAATTCAACACCTTATATATTTCTTCTATATTTAGTGCTAAGTGCCAACTCACTACTCAAAGGCTTCCAACATTCCACTGCTTTTGAACCCCCTTGCAATCCTACTATGGAACCCAGATTACTGCTCTCCCAAGTCACCCCATCCACTAACCTGCGTTGTTCCTTCACTTGTACATTCTGCAGATTTTTTGGTACTCCACTCACTAAAGTAATTTATTTCTTTCAAATGCATGGTTCATCTCCCTCCATATCTCTTGCCAATTCCCTTCCCACCGGCGACAACCGTCTCACGTCATCCATCACCCTCGTCTGCCTAAAATCTAAAAGCTCCTTTGATGCTCCCTTTAACGGTGAAGGTATCGCTACAATTCGTCTTCTACAGTCCTCTATTGTATTCTCCTGCCTCAAGGCTAAATAATTTTTACGCATTGAAGCTTTTGCCATTGATCTGAACGTTTTCAACACCATCATCTTCAATTCCTCCCATCTCTTGAACGGTCTCCTATTGTGCTCCCAACGAATCCACTTCAGTGCATCTCCTTTGAATGAAATCAGTGACGCTTCAATTTGTTCTTCCTTGGTGAGATGATTCAAATTAAAATACCTTTCTGCTCGAAAAATTTAATCATCTGGATCAGATCGGTCAAAACTCGGCCATTTCTCATCCATGTCCTTCATCTGGATTTTTTCTATGTTCAGCTTTAAAGCTTGATGATTGTGAGAGCATTGTTTTAATCCTTTGATGATACCATACACTATGCTGTTAATATCGGATATCGGTGGGATATCGGTGGTGTATCGGCCAGGGACCGATGCACGATATATCGGAAATATCGGCGATATATCGGTTCATATAATATTTCTTAGAATTATATATATATATATATATATATATATATATATATATATATATACTAGTGTTGGGCCCGTGCATTGCACGGGAGGATAAATTTTTTGTTGAAATATTGAACCGAGTTAAAATGAAACGTAATTTCTCTGTTAACAGTTAATGAAATGCAATGTGAAAAACGAATGTATTTTCATAAGTGGTTAACTTGCATATATTCTTAATCGTTTGTTGTTATGAGTTTGTGCTATGATTTTGGGTTTTGAAAAATATAAACAAATCATCAGTAAATAAAATAAAATATAAAAAAGTAGTTTTTCAAAGAAACAAAAATATAGTGGAATACCTTTTGTTCAGTTGCAAATCCGCCATTAACACCCGACTGTTCGTCTTCTTCTTGTACTCGGATGATACATAGAGAAGCTATATATATTTATAGTGAATGTAGAGAATACTTTAAAATCTTTTATTTTCATTTTCGATTTTAAATTTAAATGTAAATATATTAAAAATATGGAAGAATATTTTTATATCTACATCGTTTCTATTTTATTTTCTTTACCATTGGTTAATTTGGAAAGTATTGCGGAATATTTTTATTTTAAAGAATACAATAATTTATTAGTGTATCTCGTTATTTTTTCTTTTTAATTCATATCAACCTTCTTGTTTCTTCTTTTAATGCCCATGAAAAAAAAGTACGTGTAAATTTTATATTATCAAAAAAAAAATGTGTAGATTTTATATTATGCTAATATAAAATACGTGTAGATTTTATAAAATAAAATAGATTTTATATTAGCAAAAAAAAAACGGAAGAAAAAAGATTTTATATTACATCTCATTAATATAGATTTAAATGTAAAATCTACATTTAAAATAGATTATGCTAATATAAAATCTATTTTATAAAATCCTCCACCAAAAAAACAAATAGTTATATTAATAAATGAGTATCCATTCCATAAATATATGATTATGTGAGATATTGTGCTTGGAAAGGTTGTACCAAAGCATTAAGAAGTTGTAAATTAAGTAATTGGCTTTAATTAGTTGTAACTTGTGCTTAAAATATTGTAATTAAGAGTTTTTTATACCGTTTTTATAATATAGTATATATATATATATATATATATATATATATATATATATTTCAGTATGCATCCATAAACATATCATATGCATTAACTAAAAAACATAGTTTCAACATCAAACATCAACTTAAAATAGTTTCAACATCAACTTAAACAAGTTTCACAAAACAAAATATAGGAAAAGTGTTCATAAACGATATATCGGTATTATCGGCCGATATTTTGGTCAATATATCGGCTATATATCGGTCAATATCGCCGATATATCGGTACCCGATATAAATAGCGATATTTGACCGGCAATATTTTGTTTAGGAGCGATACACGATATATCGGCGATATATCGCGATATTAATAGCATAGACCATACGTTGTATTTTTTGTATTTCAACTAGTGAGCTGTTACAACTTATGATTGACCATACTATGTTGAACCAGTTTTCACTTGTACCTCCTGCTAATAATGGGGTTGTTGCCTACGTGTATGAGCAGGAGATATGTTCACTGAAGAACAAAATGAACTGGTTGAATCAGCAGCTGAGATGTTATATGGCCTGATTCATGTCCGTTACATATTGACCACCCGGGGAATGTCTGCAATGGTATGCTTCTGATCTCCTCACCCTCCTTGTTTCTTTATATTACATGACTCACAGATTTAAGATTCATATTGGAAACATTATAGTTGGAGAAGTACAAAAATTATGACTTTGGAAGGTGCCCAAGAGTTTACTGCTGTGGACAACCCTGCCTTCCTGTTGGCCAGTCAGACATACCACGATCGAGCACTGTGAAAATATACTGTCCCAAATGTGAAGATATCTACTACCCTCGATCCAAGTACCAAGGCAGTATCCTTTCATTATAGTTGCATGGGTCTATCCTTGTGCTTTATAATTGCATGCTAAATAGTAGATATACCATTCATACATAGAGTTTCTACAAAAGGTAAATTAATATTTTCTCGTTTGATAACATATTTGCTGCAAACCTTTTTTTTTTTCAAACTACTCATTAGTTTGGACACCCTCTATCCCATGGAAATTGCAACGTTTAATTCGACACAGTTCAAGAATATGTTTAGCACCTTACAGAACCACTTCATCTTTATTGATTCGAGTGATTGACCTTTTGAATCACAAACTAACAAGTAACAAGTGTTCCTGCAAAAACACAAATCCGACACCATACTTTGTAAGAATATCAAATGTGGGTAAAACTAGGCAAATATAATTTGTCCATGATGGTTCGTTCTTGCAGGGGGTAGTGTTCTTTTTTGTTGTTGCAGTTTTGCAAGAATGATGGTTATTATGAAACAAAAAACCAAGCACATAGATTCAAAAAGCTGACCAACTCTTATTTCGTTGTAATCACGAGTCATGACGATTTGCAAATAGATAATTCTAGTAAAAACTCCCAGAATCGATATGTTGCAATTATCATGGGACAAACGAGATAATATGTTTACACTGTTTAGTCATTTGATAAATAATATGCATTAATATGTATTTTTTTCTTAATTTGCGTCAAGTTTTTTGTTTCTTTTTCATAATTATTACTACAAAATCTGTTATCCATCTTCTCTTTTCCCTTCTTTGGGTTATTCTTATGTAATTAAGCAATGATACATACCTATATAGTTTGGTGAATTGCTTGTGTGCATATTTTTGTTCCTTCACTTTCCTTAGATATCGATGGTGCTTATTTTGGAACCACCTTCCCTCACCTGTTTTTGATGAGTTACGGTCACCTGAAGCCACAAAAGGCGATACAAAGCTACACCCCAAGAGTATTCGGCTTCAAGCTCCACAAACCATGATGAATCAGTTTGCCTACCGGTTTCAACTCCATTGATGGTGCTCTTGTTATGTTGCCAAGTGGTTCATCTAACTACGGCATGTCCAAAAAATGTGAAAAAATTTCGATTTTATGTTATGATCTAGATCTTTTCTAGCTTATATTATATGAAAAAGAAAAAGAAAAAAAAATCTTTAGATGATTTAATGGAGCAGTTGTGAGAAGTTATATTGAAAAATGGTTTATCCTTGTAGCTCATAAATTTGTTTCATGTTACTAGTAGAGTTGAATGTCATGTGCTGTACAAGGTAGTTTATCTTAATTTTCTTCTCTTGGTTTTTAATGGCCATATACATGTTTTTAAAGCATAGTTGCTTTAAACCTTATTCTGTATGTTGGTTTTTGGTTACTTACAAGTTACATTACTCTTACTCCTTGGGGTAAAGAAATAATGACTCTGTACATTTTACCCTCTCTGGATCTGAAGATTTACTGGGTTTGTTTGGTTCTAGTCAAATGTGTAGGTTGTGCATTAGAATGTGTTTGTTATGAAGTTGGTGTTTTGTTTGGCTTATGGTGTTTGCTTTATGATTAGCTATTTTTTGCATTGTAGTTGTGAATTGAGAAAGAATCTTGAATGTCATTATATGAAGTGGATTGTGTTTGACCATGTGTGCTGCATATTAACTACACAACAATAGCTTACTGTAGTGTGGATAAAAAATGATTTGTTACCCGTTCTATGTTTCTTTTATTCAAAATTTGAACATCTGTAAAGATATGGAGCCAATACGTAACTGTACGGGGTGGTTAGGTACGCGTAGGGATGTACTTATAAATTGAATAATAGTGGGAGAGGAAAAATGACGCCTTATTGAAGGGACATGGAGGGAATTAAGGGTGTTTGTGGTTCCGTTTGGTTGGGTAACTTCTATCGATATAACATTATTAGAAAATAATATATCTAACCTTCTATATCCAAAGTTAAAACAAATTTGATGAAACAAAGGATGATTTGAAATTTGGAATTTTAACTTTTGGTGGATGTAGGGAATGCTGACAATTGACAAGTGAAAAAAAATAATGCCTTGGATGAAGTTTTTTTTTTTTTTTTTTTTTTAAATTGGGTCATAAAAATTGAGTCTACAACATGAAAAGTAAAAATACAATTATAAAAGTTGGGTTTATAACCCGAGAACTAAAAATAAGATTAACAAATATGTATGTGGGAATTTTAGCGGTCAGTTCGGTCTAAACCGCTCAAAAAATGTTCAAATCGTACTAGACTGCCTAGTTTGGCTATTTTTCAGAGATGGTCAAACGACTTAAACCGCCAAAAACGGTTTGGATGGACTTAGTTTGAACAGTTCAACTGTTTTTTGAACACCCCTAGAAGGAATAAGAGGGGTAACAGAAAAGTCTTAGGAGGTGCTGCAGTATGAAGTATGATTTTACTTCTGATTTTTAATAGGTGATGCTCGTGTTAGGGTAGTTTGGTAATTTCTATTGCTCTTGTCTAGTATAAATAGGTGTTTCATGTAACCATTTTCATTCAATCAACTTCTCATTTCTATCGTAAAAGTGTTTGTAATCAAACATTTTTCAAGTCATTTCAATATTATTTAAGATGCCAACAAGTCAATAAATTACACAATAATAATATGTTAGTTATATAACGAATTCATTAATGTTTTTTATTTCTGAAAAGATCAAACCCCAACGGAGGAAAAGGTATGGGAATTGTTCAAAATTTTGTTTCACCATTTCATACATACCTTATTTTATATTGTATAAAGTTCTCACTAATATTTGATCAAAATAAGTGGTCAAACATGATTTATTTCAACAATAAATGAGCTACCGTTTTGGAAACGGAAATTGGCTGAAATAGCCACATTACTTTATCAATTGCATCTCCTAGCCACTTCTCTTCATGATTTACCAAAATAGACCTAGGTCCGCAATGGCGGACCTGCAGGTCCTCTACCTCCGCCATGGCGGACCTAGGTCCTCTGCTGTTGTTGAGTGAGATCGTGACACGTGACGAAATGACGGACCTGAGTCGGGTGGCGGACCTACCCGTTGCAGACCTGGCTTGGACCGACAATTTTTTAGTCTTTTTCTGGAGGTAGAGGACATGCAGGTCCGCCATTGCGGACCTAGGTCTATTTTGGTAAATCATGGAGTAAATGGTTAGGAGATTCAATTGGCTAGGTAATATGGTTATTTCAGTCAATTTCCCTTTTGGAAATTGAGTTGGTGGGCAAAATGGTTTATAGGTTTATTTAATTGGATTATCAATGTTTTTAATGTATTGCAAATCCTATTAAATTGAATTGATTTTGATCTTAATTTTGATTTTGAAATCAACTTTCAAACCTTTTATTTAGAGGATTTGTTGGTAAATACAAACGAAAATAAATTTGTTTTTATTTTAATTAATAATTTCAAAATAAACAAAAGTCATATTAATTTTATTTTAATGCAGTTTGAACAAAACAAACACATATGTTATATGATTTTATTCAAATAAATGTAATGTAATGTGTATTTTAATATACATTTTCATAAACTAAATCAATTAATAATTATAATAATGAAACAAAGAAATATTGTAAATTACCACCATATATATTTCTTAAATACATTTTAATAGGCTTTCAAAACCACGTATTTTACATGGAGAGAGTAACACTCTTTACGAATGTTTGGCCAAAACTAACATAAGTCATGATATATTTACTCATACTGTACGTGTTAGAAATTGTATTTTACATTGGATTTTAAAGAGTTTCAATATGAAAGATTTGTTTTTCCAACTAAAAGTTTTTATATCTATTAAATTGCTTCAACAAGATTCGATAGAAGTATAGTACAAATCAAGGTTCAAAATACTATGAAGTGTGGCGTAGCGTGGCGGTGAGGTCACCTCAAGCCTTACACGTCAAGCCGAGAATGCGACGTTTTTAAAAGCATGAACTAAGGTGACAAATTAATATATCACATATATTAGTATATATGTATAAATACATATTTTCTTTTATTATTCAATGAATATAATAATATCCAACAATTTTAAGTTGGATATAGGGAGAGGTTCATTTGAGAAATGGTAAATATATGAGAAATAGAGAAGTAATCTTAACCATTCATCTGGTCAACATTTGCGACTTTGACCGCGAAACACCGGATAATTCCTTATGTGGTCTATAGAAGGTAGAGGGGTAATTTCGTAAAATACACGGGATGAGTTCATATATGAATCTGTATGAATCACAAAGATTCATATATGAATCTGTTAATTAGCTCAACTGATTCATATTTGAATCTTTGTGATTCATACAGATTCATATATGAATCAATACATATTCATATATGAATCACAAAGGTTCATATATGAATCTGTTAGTTAGTTCAACTGATTCATATAACTAACAGATTCATATATGAATTACAAAGGTTCATATATGAATCAGTTAAAAGAGTTCAGTTGTGAATTGCACTGGTTCATATATCAACATATAGTTCATATGTGAATTATATATGTTCATATATGAACACAGCCCATGTGTTTTGTAAAATTTACGAAATTGTCCTTCTATTTTTGGGATAGCCGCAACTTTTGACCAGTCAAAGCCGCACCTTTTGACCGGTCAAAGCCGCAATATTTGACTAGTCAAATCCGATCTTGACCATATGAATGGCTAAGATTACTTCTCTATTTCTCAAATATTTACCATTTCTCAAATGAACCAAACACTATATATATATATATATATATATATATATATATATATATATATATATATATTGAGGGGTTGGATATTTTGCAACCCTAGTAAAAGGTTGCAACCCTTGCAACCCACATCTTAACCGTCGGATTAATGATCGGCGGTTACAATAGATATGAGACCCAATATTTTTAATTAAAAAAAACAAAAAAAATAAAAATAAAATAACCGTCGATCATGAATCCAACGGTTAAGATGTGGGTTGCAAGAGTTGCAACCTTTTTCAGGGTTGCAAAATATCCTTCCACTATATATTGATATCATATATATAAAGAACTTACATAGTTAAATGGTGATGTTAAAGCCAACAAAAAGTGATGTAAAAGGCTAAAAGCTTATTGCAAAAAGTATATTGGATACTTAGGTTAGATGTATAAGATGAAGCTATCAGTGCATGTAATCTTTTACATTTATCTCCATAAATCCTTCATCATCAGAGTTGAAATCGTAATCCTCTTTGCCTTGTGGTTCTTCATCCGCCTTAAATCATCTTCTTGAAGTTCTCTATCCTCTTGGTTTACGACGCTTGTTTATTCTCCAACCACCTCCACACCATCACCTTCCTCAATTTCCTCATCTTCATCACTAATAGCAACTATCCATGATTGCGCTTTACTATCATCAAGAAAACCCAGTACATCCATATTTTGATTCTTAATTTCTGTCCACTTGTTGATGTGTTTGGAATTCAATTGAACAAATACAAGATCATTCAATCTTTGACTATCAAATCTATTCATTTTCTTTGTGTGTATCTAACAAAGGTTAAAAATACAGACTGTAAGTGTACTACTGTGAATAAGGTAACTTTACAATTTAACACATAAAAGCAAATGTAAAAATAAAACACAAATTGTAAAAAATATAAAATATCGGCGCCTTATAAAAAAACAGACGTGCCTTTTTGAACACTGATACAAATCTACAATCAACTGAAAAATAACATAGATATATTTTGTCAATATTAAAAGAACAAAAATTGTTGTAATTGTTGATTTATAAGTAAAAAACCCTCAAATGTGATTTATAATATAAATGTCCAATAGTAAATTAGATATACTAAAACACCCTAAAATTAAATTTTAATTAACATTAAAAATGGAACCAATTTTAAATTAAGATGGATTAAATGAGTTGCTTGCAAAAGGTTGCAAAATGATTCTTTACTTTTGGAGTTTGAGATTTTCTTTGAAATACTTTCAAAGTGACTTTTTATGAGGGTTCATGTGAAGGTGTGCTTTTTCCCTTGATGGGTTGGGTTCATGTAGGATCAAAATGTTGACATCATTACCCTCTTTTGGTGGCCTATCCTACTCCTATTCTTTTGGGTAAATTTGTCAAAATCATAAAAAAGTGCTATTTTTTTTTAATTAATATAAGTTTTAACTTAATACAAGTTGTGTTTATTTATCATTATCTATAAGGTTATAAACGAACCGAACGTTCAACGAACCGTTTATAAATCGTTTGGTAGGAAGTTTGTTTATTTAATATAAAAAAGGGTAAACGTCACTCTCTAAGGCGCCCCCACCGCACTGGTCCCACGGTCATAATGGGAGAGGTAAATCAATGCATGCATCATATTGGTAGAGAAGTTGTGTCCAGACTTGAACGCATGACTTCACACATATGGATTACACCCACACCTCTACCGCTGGGAAAAATCAGCAGGGACCGTTTATTTATTATATGGACGAGCATGAATACATTTTTTTGTTCATTTAGTTTAAATGAACGAACATGAACAATATTCTCGTTTGTTCATTTATGTTCATTTATATATAGTTACATACAAATATATTTATATACTATGACTTTAATATGTGAAATCATTAATTAAATTATATTTTTAGAATTCCTTTTATTATCTCTCATAAATTTACTCGGTTTTACATTTTTGAGGAACAAAATGATGTGTAATGGTGGTTGTTTTTTGTTCATTTGTATTCGTATGTTCATTTATGTTAGTTTAACATCTTAATGAACGAACACGAACAAATACATATTCTTAAAGAACGAACATGGACAAAAAAATTGGATCGTTTACCATTCGTGTTTGTTAATTTGTTCGATTTAGTTAAACGAACGAACACGAATAAATCTATGTTCGTGTCCGTTCTTCAGTTCGTTTAGAGCCCTAATTATTTATACCATATGCACAATCATGGGTGAAAATGCAAATTATTTTGTCTAGACACCTAGTACTCTTTAAGTACGGTATGTTCAACCAAAAAACCTAGTCTTGACCAAGGACCGATTTAGCTAAGTTAAAATCGATATGGGTCCGACGGTCCTAGCTGGTTGGGACCAAGCCTATTTTTTGTTTGAAAAAATCCATTATTGCTTTCATTGAAGCAAGTTTCGATATTTGATTCTTTAGAAATCATTTTTTGACTATTCATTAGTTTAAAAAAAAAGTCAATTCGGGCCTGAATAATTGAACCGGTTTGGTGTGGAAAGTAAGACCGAATGAGCCCTTGAAGGAATGGACGTATCCTTAACCGGTCATTTTTGGTCTGATATAAGTCCAAATTTGATATTTAATCTTTTTGTACATCTTTAATCATAGAAATGTTCACATCATTTAACCCCTAAATTGTTTACTCACAATTTTTCCTCAATATCTTTTTATAAAATAATTGTCAATAAGAAAATAACTTGTTAAAATTAAGGGATAATTTAAAATATGCAAAGTACACTTTTAATTAAGGCTACAAGAAAGCAAATTATAAGTTGTAGCTACACATAACCAATTAACAATTTAACGCTTTTTAAAATTTTAGCCTTAATGAGTACCTGAAAAAATGAATAATCATAATAAAAAAATGAATAATTTTATTATATAAAAGTTGGGTATTCAAAACAAAGTTAAGACATAAAAAAGTAACAATTTTAGATTGTAAAAACAAAATAAATTAAAAAGATATTGTATTTCAGAAATATTTTATACATACTAGTGAGTTGTATTTTAGGCTTTGTTTGGCAAACTAGCTTATAAGTTAGCTTGTAGCTGATAAACTAGTTTTTCAAACGCTACTCAAAGTAGCGTTTCAATAAGATAGCTTATGGTCATCCAAACATGTACACTAACTTATAAGTTAGCTGAAACTAGCTTTTTTTACCAAAGCCTTAATCTAATAAAAAATGATATGATTAATTAGAAAAAGTTATCATTATTTTATTTAAATATATAACGTATAAAATGTAATAACGTTTATAATGTAAAAAGATGTTGAACCCACACCCTCACCGTCATCATATGCAAAAGCATAATTTGGATCTAAAGATTCCAAATAGCAAAAGTAGAACCACCCAAATCTACTTTATTAGACTTTAGCATGCGCTTTGTATTTTACTTTTAAAGAGTAAGGGGTTGTTTATTAAACATTTACCCGGTGAATGTTTATCGAGGCATTTACCTTACCCGATGGACATGGTAAGAACATAGAATCTTACCCGATAAGAGTGGTGATAAGGATGGAGAGTCTTACCCGGTAAGTGAGAGTGACAACTCTTACCTAGGTAAGAGCTTACCGGGTAAATTGTTATATACGATACTATTGTGATGATTACAATTTTACCCGGTAAAGTAAGGTAATGTGTTGAGTTTTATCGGTAAGTGCTTACCGGGTTAGCATTTAAGTAAACGGCCCCTAATTTGTCGATTTGGTCCTTGAGGTTTGTAATTTGTTATGAATTTGGTCCTTGAGGTTTGTAATTTGTAATTCATATACACAATTTGTCTTTTATTTGATCCTTCCCTCCAGTGGCGGACCGAGGAATATCTCTAAGTTGGTGCACTTTTAAGGTGAGTCTAGACAATCATGGTTTGACTTGGGGGAAGTCGACACGATTTGCCCATGGAAGGGTCAGTTGTGTTGATTTTGTGAATAAAATACATTTAAAAAAAATGAAATTGTAACAACCCAAAAGTATCCATACATAATATTATAAAAGTATTGCCAAAATGGTCCAAAATAAACAAGTCAAAATATCAGATACATTAAAAGGTTTGCAGCGGGTAAACACATCCACGACTGAGAATTATTTAAGATAACTAAACCAAATAAAATCTAAGTGTCTAGCTAACTAGGCACTACTTCCATCTTCTAGATCCATGGCTCACATCTTGCCCTCCCCCTTGATAGAGCTCTCAATATGATGCTTACCTGAAAAGGGTTTTCAGTTTTGAAAAAGAGAGGGTTAGACCGGAGGTCTACTAAATTTCCTCTAGCACAAAGTCCACACATGTAAAATCACCAATTAACAATAATTGAAATAATACTATAGTAATTCACAATTTGATGAAATGTGATGATTACTCTAATCCTCTAAAGGCTTAGAAGGGAGTTGAACCGTTTATCTCTATGAAATTCTTTGGACACTTAAATAATATGTGGATGACATACACTTTTGATCACTCACACCTGTGACTAAGTGTTTGGACTACACACTTGCACTTATAGTGAATGACATGAAACGAATTCATGCATTTCATTGGGTACACACCTCCTAAGTAAGAGCCATCACACGTCCTACCCCCTTGCCAATGCACACTTTATAAATGATCAATATTAGCTATAAAATCCTTAACATGGAACAAGCATACCAATTAAAGAGCATGCATAACAAGTGTTCGTTTATACAAAAAGAGATGTAGAAAAACTCATCTAGAGTCTAAGCCTAGACCACACACCTTTAGACTAAAACTTCACCAACCGAACACCTGAATTGAGGTTGCCAAATGGAGAATTATTACCCAAATTATACCTCCTAATGGAACGCAAACAAGCCCCTTAGATGACCACCTAAGATGTGCCCCAAACTACTTTCAAATCAGAAGTTGAAAGTCGGGACGTAATGAGTTACATTACTTGGCACGTGGCCAAAGTCGCAGGGAGAACTGTGGGACTAACTGTGTCCTTACACAACCCGTGCACACAACAATCTCAATCAAAACCAAACCTACACATCTTTATCAACAACTAGATATTCTCATTGCAATAAAAACAACATATAAGCATTTCCCAACTCTCAACAATCCCAAAACATGATTCCAAACCCAAAGTCAATGATTAAAGATGAAAATCTAAGCATAACATGGACTTTTAGGTCAAACCTCTCCAATCACCATGGGAGATGGATTTTCTTAAGAAAACTCATGATGTAGACCATAAATATGGATCTCTCTCCCAAAATCCAATAACCCACACCAAACTAGAACTTACACACTTGAGACCTAAATTCCAAATCAAAACTCATCTAAGAAGGATATACAAGAAAATATAGTGAAGTTCGTACAAGAAATGTTGACCAAAAAATGTTACTCCTTTAAGCTTCAAAGATTCACCATTTTTTCCACTTCTTTCTTTCCAAAATCTCTCTCTCACACACACACACACACACACTTGACCTCTTCCTTTCAGCCGATTCCAAATGAATGAAGAGAAGGACCAAGCACTTTATCCATATATTTACACCCTGAACCTTGGAAGTTAGGTCAATTTCCCACATCACCCCTTCAATCTCATTTAAAGGCTGAAATAAAGGTTAAGGTTATTACAACTTACTCCCTTAAAAGAATTTCGGCCCCATAATTTCTCTAAGCAAATAAATGAAGCTATTTCATCTGCATCTCCAATTCGGGTTCCCACGTCACATCTTGTCCTTTATGAAACTTCCATTGCACTTTCACTAAAACGATTTCCTTGTCCCTCAACTTCCTAATTTTTTGATCCAATGGCACATCCATACTTGCATCTGTCGTGCACTTTCTTAAATTAGATACATGAAAAGTTTTGTGGATACCCCGAAGTTCATCGGGTAAGTGTAACTTGTACGCCACTTCTCCTACTCGTTCTATGATGGCAAACGGTTTTACATATCTAGGGCTCAACTTCCCTTTCTTCCCAAATTGTACCACACCCTTCCAAGGTGAGACTTTTAACATCACATTATCTCCCACTTGGAATTCGATCAACTTTCTTCATTTGTTTGCATACATATTTTGACGATCTTGAGCCGTCTTCATTTTCTCATGAATTTGTACGATCTTCGGACCCCGCCAATTGTCTCTCCCCCACTTCATTCCAACACAAAGGGTCCTACATTTATGACCATACAAAGCTTCATAATATGCCACTTGAATGCTCACATGGTAACTGTTGTAGGAAAACTCGATTAATGGAAAACGGGTCTCCTAAGTCCCCTAAAGTCAATTGCATATGCTCTAAGCATATCCTCCAATGTATGGATAATACTTTCACCATGTCCATTAGTTTACAGATGATAATTCGTACTCAACTTGATTTGCAAACTCAACTCTCTTTGAAGACTTCTCTAGAACGAAGAAGTGAAACAACTATCATGATCAGATCCTATTGACAATGGTACTACGTGCCTTGATGCAATTTCATCAATATATTATCCCAACTATTCTTTCGCTTTTCTAGTTTGCCTCTACCAGTGCCTCTTCTTGGAACTTCTTAATATCATCAAAGAGATTAGATGACGCTTCAACTCGAAAGGTCACCACTTTGGTTGGTTCTCCTCTTTCCTTCCGACTTAGAGCATCAACCACCATATTCGCCTTCCCCATATGAAAAAGAATCTCGTAGTCATAATCATTCAAAATTACATCCACATTATCTGTCTCATATTTAACTCTTTCTGACTGAATAAGTGCTTGAAACTTTTGTGATCAGTAAAGATCTGACATCTTATGCCGCAGAGGTAATGTCTCCATATCTTTAACGCGGAAACTATTGCCGCCAACTACATATCATGAGTAGGGTAGTTTCTTTCATGCTCTTTTAATTGACGAGATGCATAGGCAATCACCTTGACATTTTTCATAAGCACATACCCTAATCCAATTTGGATACATCGTTGTAGACCACGAATCCTTTCGACCCATTGGGTAGAGATAAGATCGGAGCACTACTAAGATTTTCTTTCAAAGCACAATAATCGAGTAAGCAGGTGCAGGAGAGCCTGTGTAGCACCCTAAAAATAGGGATAACAAAAACTTTCCAAAGAGAAGAAGTGGTATATAATTTGCCAAAGCAAGAGTCTCCCAAAAAGGGGAATAGTACAAATAAACCTGTTTAATCACAATTGTAATTTAACGGATAAATAAATGATAACCAACTAATCTAATTTCTACATCTAGAAAATAGATTACAAAAGGGGTGTCATCTATAAACCCAAATCTTCCCAAAAATAGTTCAAATGCCAAAATCCCCAAGCTCTTGCCCAAAGCATCTAAACCTGCCTAGGAGTCGCGCCGCTAACACCTGAGATACACATCGACACCAAACAAGTGTTAGGTCAAAAAGCCTAGTGAGTTGGACAAGTAAAAGCATGCCAGAAACAGTTGCAGTGCTTATCAGCAGTTAAACAGTTAATCACGTAGATGTGGAGTCAACGGGAGTGACCCATATCTCCAATCCGGTTCACCCAAAGAGGTAATGCACCTTGAAGCCACTTTCACTGGCAACCCAAAGGCCCGACACGCACCGGGGACTACCGCTTAGGAAATTCCCCGACGACAGAGGTCTAGGTACATAAGAGACTATCGCTTAGGAAATTTTCCAAATGTCACCCACCTACATTCCTATAGTGAATCACAGACTTGGTTCGTCCACATAATGCATTTAGGAGGTCTCAAGATGTGTTTCAATCCGTCAAAATTTCGGATATCAACCAAGAACACACTATTACCATCCTAATCATGTAAATCCAACATATGACATAATATCCATCCAAATACTTCGTGAGAATATAAGGTCGCCAAAAAGGCATTCCAAGAAGGAATCATCAACATACCAAGGTATACACATATAAAACATGGTAACTTTCATATACATAAATCCATGGGTAAAACCCCCCAAATACTTGAAACATTAAATATGAACATTTGAGAGATGCATTAATATCAACAAGTAGAAGATAATGATGTGTATCTAGTTTTAACAAAGGTTAGTAAACTCACAATCTAGGTTTTTGACCAAAACCTAGAAAAGATGAAACCCTAGCTTTTGAAGAAGATGAGACTTGAAGAAGATGAAGATCTTGAAGGATGCTTCAATGAAATCACTTGGATGAACCTTCAATGAAGATTTAATGCTCTTATCACCCAAAATCTGGAAATTATAAGGTAGGAGACGAAAACCCCAAAATCAAGCTTTTGGATACTTGAGGAAGATGAAGATGGAGATGGTGGTGAAGCTTACAAACCGAAACCTTGGATGATGCTCTTAACTCTAGCAACAAATGGTGATGATTTGGTGGTTGAAAGAAGCTTAGAAGAAGTAGATGAAGAGGGAGGGTTTGGGAGAGAATAATTGAAGAAGAGAAATAAGATGAGAATGAGAAAAGGGGGAAAATTCGTACTTAACTCACTGGACTTTCTGTCCAGTGCGCACAGGCCGTGCGTTTTTTTGTGAAGGAGGGCGCACGACCAGGAAATCCAACATCTTGCTTCTTTTTCTTATTTAGCCAACGTAAATTCGGTAACTAGCGCGAGGTCTAAATATTTGAACTTAAAATGCTAACCAGATAACATCATGATATTAAAGTAAGGCTCATAAGCATATAAAGGCTCGTAATTTCAGATAAATACAATTACAGTATTAAAGGAACAAATACATACCTTACGAATTTCCGGGTGTTACAGCCTGCTCCCCTCTTAATAGGTCCGCCCCTACTTCCTATTAATCCCTTTAATTACGAAGGTATTTATGTGTTTTTACCATTCTCCTCTATTTCAATAATTATTTTTTAGTTTAATGTTCATCTTCTTCACATAAAAAATGAAGAACAATGAAGAACATTAACAGTAAACTTCAACAATCTAATTAATTTCATATCGTGATACAAACTTTCAATCAAAAACATACATCAAACCTAACATAAAAAGCATAAATGAAACTCTTACTCTAAAAGCAAAATCTAAAGAAACTGGGTGAAATCCAAAAAATAAAACCGTATGAAATGGGATTCACCACCACCAACCACCACAACCATAAACCCAAACACAATACCATAAATCTAAAAGCATCAACATACAATCATAAGCATTTAACATGAAATTTTATACAAATCGTTCATTTTTTAACCCTAAAATCAAAATCTTAAACTTAAATCAAACCTTAAATAAAAAATATGATTGATTGATTCAAACCATAAATAAAAATGTGAAGCAAATGTAGAAAGAAAAGCAAACAAACTCAAAGTAGTTGGGAAATCGATCTCGAACTTAGAGAATCAGGTTAAAAAATATAAAAATCGTTCTCGAACTTAAAGAACCAACCTTTGTTCGTCCCTGCAAACCTTACAATGGTGAACTTGAGAGCGTTTAGATCTGGGTTTTTCAAGTTATTCATTCATCCTTGCAAACCATCAATTTCATATCTGGATCTTGTCAAAATCATCCAAACTGTCCTAAAGTGATTGGTGATGATTTTGCATCACTTAGGAAATCCATATTCGGAAAATCTTCTCTTTTGATCTGTGTCATAGATCTGCATCGTTTGAGTTTTTATCTTCTCAGTTGCTTGCTCAATCACAAAGAAAAAAATGGATTTGCATATTGATAAGGGAGTGGATACTTGAGATAGAGGTTATTGTGAGGCGTGGAGCCGAAGTTGTAGGGTGTCATCGGGAGGTGGCCGCTGAGATTGAATCTTGGAAGAAAAAGGTATTAGGTTTAGTTATCAGACGTGAAGGTGATCTGAATATTGAAGAAAAAAGTTTGGAGGCGTCGATGTATTAGGTTTAGTTATCAGATGTGTTTTAAAAAAAAGGTAATATTGTAATCTTGTTGTTTAGTCCCATGTTATTCCACCTATTTTGGTGGAACAAAATTTTAAGTTTTGTCCCATGATATCAAGTTTTTGTCACATGTTGTCCAATCTCATTTTTATCCCATGGCATACTAAACATGGGACTATTTTTTTGTCCCGTCCCATCCCACACAGTCTACATACAAAGTAACAAACGCACCCTTAAGGACCAAAGCCAATACAAATTGCATAGGTGGATGGTTCTTTGTAATAAATGAAGATAAATGACCAGTTGCGTAAAAAATGACAAACCTTAGGGAGCAAATCTCTAATTTACTCTTTATTATATGATGAATTTACCTACGCAATTTGTTTTGGATTTGGTCACTCACACTAATCATCCAACTTGTCTGTTAACTATGAATAGTGGAAATTTTAACTCGTCGAGACGGAGATTCCCTGACTTATCGGGTAACGAGACAAGGACATGTATTGCTTTTAGAGATGGAAAAAGGGCAGGTAATGCACTTCGACCCGACCTCGTTTTTTGTCCCTTATCTCTAACCCTGTCCTAATCATCAACGGGTTCCCCCGAAAGGGGGGGGGGAATCCCGATTGGTATGGTAACCCGTTTAAGGGAAAAATTATAACTTTTAAAATGAACAGAAAGAATGAGTTTTTAATTATTAAACAAATAAATAAAGCTCAGGTTTCAAAAACATATAATGACACAACCAACCACAATACCACATGTGATCATAGTTCATAACAAATTTAAAAGGTCGTCCAACTTATCCGCTAACTATGAGTACTAGTGGAAATTTTACCCGTCAGGGCCAGGATTCCCTGACTTATCAGGTAAAGAGACATGGATGGGTCTTACTTTTAGAGATGGGTAATGCACCCTGACCTTGACCCTGTTTCTTGTCCCCCTTCCACTTCCACCTAATCACCTAATCATCGACAGGTTCACAGGGGAGGGGCGGTTCCCGACGGGTATGGGGACCCGTTGGTTACCTTTTTAAGGAAACAAATTTATGTATTTTAAAATGAACAAAAAAAATGAGTTTTTAATTTTAAAACAAATAAATAAACCTGAAGTTTCAAAAACACATAATGACATAACCAACCACATGTAATCAATACATGTTGTTTGTTCTGTCATTATGTGCTTTTAAAACTTCAGGTTTATTTGTTTGTTTTAAAAAGTCATTTTTCTTTCAACTTTAAATACATAATATTTTTTCCTAAACGGTACCCAATGGGTTCCCCATACCCGTTTGAGATTTTTATCTCTGAACCTATTGTGGATTAGGTGGGATAGGGACAGGGACGAAAACTAAGGACATAAAATGGGGTGGGGGTGCATTTTCTGTCCATTACCCACCACGTTTCCATCTCTAACTATGATGCAGAAGGGTCTATTTAACATTTTTCTTAATTTTAAATTTTAATTACTTTTTAATAACAGTATATATAAAATAGTGTGTTTATATATAGGCGAAAGATCGTGTGAGAAGTTGAGTTAATGGTGAGAAGCGTGAGAAGTGGATCTGAACCGTTGATCTCTTTTAATCTCAAGCCCTCCCATGAATTGTGGCTTAGAAGGGAATTGATCTGGTGCATCTCGGTGCATCTCATCCTAATGTGCGTCCATTTCTCATCCAACGGTTGATAATCACTTTTCACGCTTCTCACCATTGACTCAACTTCTCACTGGAACCCAACTATATATATATATATAACATAGAAATATCTAGACCTGTCCAAACATATCGTGTCGTGTCGGGTTCATGTCAGGTTCAAAGATAAACGGGTTGAGGGCGTCTAACCCTAACCCGACCCGTTTAATGAACGGGTCAGAAAATCTCAACCCTAAACCGACCCGCCTAACCCGTTTAACATTTATAAAACTAAAAATTGAAAATTCACAAAAAAAATACAAATTCAAATGAAAACATTAGAAATCCATATTTTATAGTTCAAACTTATAAGTTCAGGCCAAATCTAAAATATTAAAAATTCAAAGCATTAAAAAGAAAACTTATAATATATATTTATATAAACGGGTTATTCGGGTCATTTTCGAGTTGAAATTTTTGACCATGATCTTACCCGTTTAATTTTCGTGTCGTATCGTGCCAACCCGTTACTTAAACGGGTTGAAATGTATTACCTAAACCCGTTTATTTCGTGTCGAGCTCGTGTCGGGTTAGCGTGTCGTGTCATTTTTTATCAGGTCTAGAAATATCTCCAACTCCGTATGATGATGCTAGACTCACCACCGACCACTTCCCACTGCACCACACAACCCGAATCTAACGTCCCACTCCAGGCTACATCTCCCCCACTCCCTTATCAAAATCCAAACCTAGCAAGCAACAACTAAGGAGTTTTCGGCAACAGATGGAGTTGAACCAAATAAATTATAAACTGTCTTGAACCGTTAGAGGGAGGAACCAAATCCAACACAAATTACAAAGATGGAGGTTTAATATATGGTAATAAATAAAAATAAAGGACCAAATCCATAAAATATACAAACATTAGGACCAAATTTGTAATTTACTCTATGTTTAATTTAATTATTAGACTTTCAAAATAGTTATAAATCTATGAACAATAAAAAAAATTATGGTCAAAGTTACACATAATAAATGTATTAGAAAACATTAATTTTGGTAATGCTTTCTAAAGTACAATTACTAAATTATAAGAAAACCGTAAAAACATAAAAAACTGAGTAACTCCCTAATTATCATTTATCTGTAAGGTATGTATATGTGTATATGGGGTTGTGCAAAACCTGAACGGTCCAAAAACCCGAACCAAACTCGAGCAAAAAATGAGGTGTTTTTGTAAAACCCAAATGCTCCGAATCCGAAAATCTGAAACCCGAATTTTGTGGGATATTTGGGTTCGGATTGGGTTTTATTTTTGGACATCTGCTCCGTCTGAAAACCCGATATATATATTATAAATATGTTTATTTATCTAATTATTTTTTGGAAATCGTAAATCTTAGTTGGCCATACACTTTTCTAATTTCTAAACTTACTATCGATTTCATCTATCATCTCATTCGATTAAATTCATCCTTAAAATCGATCTCAAGCCCTCCCATGAATTGCGGTTTAGAAAGAATTGATCTAATGCATCTCGGTGCATCTCCTCCTAATGTGCATCAATTTCTCATCCAACGATCGATAACCACTTCTCACGTTTCTCATCGTTAACTCAACTTCTCAATGGAACTCAACCCTCTCTCTCTCTCTCTCTCTATATATATATATATATATATATATATATATATATTCATATAACTATACTCGAACCTGACTGACCCCAACTAACCCTGTAACACCCTCGTTTTGGAAAGAGCAACTTTTTAAAATTTTCGATATTACATCAAGCAAAAAGATAAATCTTCTTCCTACAAATCTAAACTTGATACACTTCCAAAATAAAATTCTATATTTAACCTCATCAATCACCAACTTGTAACACCCTCAAATTTGGTAAGAGCAACTAATTAAAAATCTCAATTTAAAACAAATAAAGGACAAAACTTCCACTTTGCATAACAAAACTCAAAATGTCTCGAATATAAAATTCTATAAATAACCGAAACAATAACAAACTTCAGTATTAAACATGGACCTAACTGAAGTCGGGTGCTACTTAACCCCAGTACATGTTGCTCTTCACAATACTAATGCTGAAGAATTCACTAAGTTAATCACCTCTTCGACACACCACTAGCACATATCTCTTCATAGTGTCACTAGAACTATTTGCCAACGAAGCCTGTTGCACATGCCGACAAATAAAAAGTTTAGGCTAACGCCTAGTGAGTTCAAGAGTTTTACATGAGTAAATATCTTTAAATATGATGAACTTCGCTTAAAGTCATGACCTTTCAATTGATATACTTTAAAACGTAGAAAACAACTTTTATCCAATGTTATGCATTTTCAAAGATGGACACCTCATTTTAATCATGTTTTATAAATTGATGCAACGTAAACTAACTCGAAACATGAATACGAAATGACTCCCATTTAAGAAACGCGGATAAAACGTTATAACCCAAAACACCCAAACACAGTTGGGGCAAAATACTCGACCCATAAATCACCATCAAAACCACATATACCGTACGTCCGAAAACATGGACACTAGATCCAATACTCACGCGATCGTAAACGAAAGGAAACTAACTACCAAAACAAGGGGTTGACGTAATTCATTCAAACCTTAATATACGAGGAGGGAGGTCCAATATTAAGATCCTCATTCACTGTCGACCATAAAGAACCACTGACAATAAAATAAGACATCCTTATATTTGAAATGTTGATAGCCGACAACGGGGGAGACCCACATCCGTTGAGAGTGGAGGAAACACAAAAGTATGCCACCCAAGCAACGTTAATCGCACGACACCTCCCGACATCATAGCCAGGTGTCCCTACGACTTCTTTAACAAGTGTCACCCAAGTCAGTTGACCTTGATGGCATATTCCTAAGAACTCCACCCCAAAGGCCCAACACACTTAAAGACTACCTCTCAGGCATTACTTCAAGCGACGGAGGTCCTAGCGCCTACTTCCCCGGTAGCGCTAACAGACTCAACCCTCCTAGCGATCACTTGTAAAGTTTCCGGTCATACAACATGGGTACCGGAGTTTAACCCCACGGTACCCAATTGACCATCCCAAAATAGACTGACTTACGTGCTTATGGATCCAATGCAACACAGTCTAACATTACATGCCTAACCCGAAATGACCAACGCACTCGAACATGTAACCAACACCAAAATGCAACAAGGTATATTAATACGTACGTCATGATGGGGCTACTTGAGCCATTCAAAATCGGACAAGTGTCCTCATAACTCTTTTAAGTTGACACCGAGCCAAAATGCTCAAAACTCCTTTTGTGACCAACGATTAACGACTCCCCAAAAGAATAATGCAATTGACTCACTTCATGCAGACACACTCCCAAAATACGTGTGCAGACTCCAATGTAGTTTAAATTGGGACAAATTACTTTCCAAATGATTTTATGCCATTTACTTCTTCAAGACGACCCATAACACGAAATTATGCATTTCTCCAAAACGAACACTAAAATGCCTTTTAACCAAATAATCTCACTTGTGCAATAAATCACCAAACACACCCATTTATGACTCATTTATCAAAATGCTCAAAAATCCCCAATATGGGTGTTTTACAAGGTTTATAAAACCAAAATCCTCAAATGATAATTTCATGTTAAACACATAAATACTTTAAAATAAATATTTTGGCATGTATAACGTTTTCACAAATCAACTTGAACTCACCTTGCTAGATTTAGGCTAAATCTAGGTTTTACCCCCACAACTTGAATCTCCTTTGATGAAGGCTTGAATCTCCAAGAAATCTCCCTAGATTTTAGATCCAACACATCTACAAGGTCACCTTCACTACAAAAGTCATCAAAATCACACCCAAGTTGAAGGATGAAAGGGAAGAGGATGAAATCATCAAACCCTAGCTTAACATTGAGAGAGATGAAGAGCTTACCACCACAAAATACTCTTGTATTCTCCAATAGACTTCAAATCTCGCTATATCCTTGAAGAGATCTCAAAAACGAAACAATGGCAACTTGAATCACCAAAAATGGAGTTGTGATGCAAAAGTTATGAAGAAATGAAGTTCTAGGGCTGAAAATCGGGTTTTATGCTCGACCAGGGCGTTTCGCGACTTACCACGCGACCTTAAGTCGCGGCATAAGTCGCCCGTTTCCCCTAAGTCGCGGCACAAGTCGCGACATTCACTGTCTGCCCTGTTTTTTTTCTCGTTCACTGTTTTGGCCATAACTTCTTCGTTATAGCTCCGATTTTGCTCCGGAAAGAACCGTTGGACTCGTAATTGAATCATTCATCCACCAAGACTATAAAATCTAGGATTGAAGTCCAAAATCCTATCTTATTTTTCCCTTAAAATTACCTATTTCTGAATTAACTATAAACGATACTTTTCGAAATCAGGGTGTTACAAAAAAACTCCAGTCTTATACAAGGACTGAAACCTAAGTCGGTGTTACTTAACTCCAAACATAAGTTACCCTTTTCAAACAGATGTGGAAGACTTCAAAAAGCTAAGCACTCCTCGAGCACATAACTAGCTCTCCTCTCTTCACAGTGTCACTAGGACTATTCCCAACCGAACCTGTTGCACATGCCGACAAATAAAAAGGTTAGGCTAACGCCTAGTGAGTTCAAGAGTTTTCAGCATGAATAAATATATCGTTGAAAGGAAGGGATGCAATTAAAATCATACTCTTTCAAAATGATAAGCTTCGATTATGAAAACGAGTCGTTGTCCAAATATATGCATTTTAGGCGAAGAAACCACTAATATAAACGTTTTTCCAATCCAAACTATTTTAAGGGCAAAGATCCCAATATAAAACGTTCTTTCGTAAATTAAATTCAACCCAAAACTCACTCCAAATGAGAATAGAAATCAAACTCCCGAGTGATGAAAAGTGGATAAAACTTTATATCCCGAAACACCCAAAACACGGGTGGGGCGTAATACTCAACCCATAATCATATATAAAATCCGTAAATGTAAAATGTTACCGAAAACATGGATACTAGACACATTACCCAAAACAACACTTTTCAATGACGGGGGAGACCCGATTCCATAAAATGTGATGGTACACAAAGTAAGCCCCATTCTATGTTGTTAAGACTAGTCACATAAGCAAGCACACGCAAGGGATGTTAGGCTCGGTGTCTTTAAACTTACACTCACGGAATGTCAACTTCAACCGCGAAAGGTCCTTACGTTGAGTTCCTCATCCAATATCGTGTACTAGCACGTAGGACTTACAACCCAATTCGATGCCTAAATGTCCCTCAATGTGGAAAACTAGCGTTCCATCATTGGACATAATGATTCCAAGCGCAAAGGATGTCAGACTCGGTAGCTTTAAACATACACCCACGGGATATCAACTTCAACCATAAAAGGTCCTTACGTTGAGTCACTCATCCAATATCGCAACCAAAGCTCTAAGTCGAGCTATCAAAACTGGACAAATGTCCTAAAACCCAATCATAATAAAATACTAGGCCACATGCTTAAACAACCAAATGACTCATTGTCAAGGAAATAAAATGCAATAAAACGCACTCGACCAACATTTATGCAAACACGTGCTCCAAGGTACACGACCAACTCCAACACAACTTAGATTGAGACAGATCATTTTCCAAACAAGGATATACCATTGACTCTTTCAAAACGTCTCATATAACAAGGATGAACATTTCTCCAAAACACATAGTAAGTGTATTTACACCAAAAGACTTATACCCGTAAAATAATTCGTTAGAGTTGTCAATGCTTAAGATTTGCTCATCAAAACATTTGGAATGCGCCTTTTCCCCAAAACCAAAAGATGTACAATTCCCGAAATATTCATAAGGTCGAGAATGACCAAAACCCAATGACTCACACGTTGATACTTTCAAAACATTTCATAACCCGAACTATGCATATTTCCAACAAACACAAAAATGCATCTTTACCAAATAATCCCCATTTTATGCAATGCATTATTAAAACATTTTCCTTAATGACTTATTTATCAAAATGCCCCAAAAGTCCCAAATGTGGGGGGGGGGGGGGGGGTTTACAAGGTTTTTAAATCCAAATACCTCGAATGATCAAAACCCACCAAATAACTCAACAAGTAATAATTTCATGATAAACACGTAAATATTTTAAAATGAACATTTTGGCATGTACAACGTTTTCACAAATCAATTTGAACTCACCTTGCTATATTTAGGCTAAATCTAAATTTTACCCCACTTAGAGCTTCTTTGAAGAAACTTGAATCCACAAGGACAATCCTTCCAAAACCTGGATCCACACATTTCCATCCATAAATAATCATATTCAACCCCTTAGAATTGTTCCCCAAATATTTACATGAATATCTCATCTTATATCAAAACCCTAATTCTCCATACTTGAAGAAGGAGAAGATTACCTCAACCAATAGCTTGAATCCACCAACCAAAACACTTCTAGGTCACCAAAACGAACCATAAGCTTCCAATCTTCAAATGATGAAAATGGTTGGATGAAACCACAAGAACTTGGTGATGAAGATGAAGATAGAAAAAAAGATGAAGATGGAAGGGTTATGGCTCTAGCTCCCAAATCTTGCTAGATGAAGAGGAACTACATGGTTTTAAGAGAAAAAGGCTCCAAAATAGGTTAAGGTTTGTTTGGGGAGTATGGGGGTCGATTTGGGAGAGAAAAGGGGGGGGGGGGGGAGGGATTTAGGGTTTGTGTGAGAAATGAGGGTAGAGGCCGAATCACTTCTTTTTAATAAGACACAGTGGTCGCGCGCGGATGGCGGCACAGTTCTACCCGCGCGGAGAGTCGGGCAGACCACTGGATCCGCGAGGAGACGGAGCCTCGCGCGGTTCGTGGTGCGACTCAACTCGCGCAGAGAGTCGCGAGAGCCGCGCGGGGCACTATTGGTGTTTTCTTTCGCTTCTCTTCGGCCAACGATTTCGAGGTGTTACAAACCCGAAGCAATACGGAATCCGAACCCAAATCGGGGCTTGGTTTCCATATCCGAAATCCGGTTGGATATTTGATTTGTCCACTCGAACCCGCCCGATACACACCCCTATGTGCGTACAAGTAATTTGTCTGGTATACACATGTGAATGACATGCACACATTCATGGAAACCATGAAACATCTTCAATTACTTTGTACTGTACAAATAAATGTTTATAAATAGGGTTGCACATGGGTGGGGTTACCCGTGTTGAAGGCGTTTGATCAACCCTAACCCAAGCAAAACTACATCCAAACCTAACTCAAAGTCTCAAACTATGCAGGTTTGATTGGGTTTGTCGGGTTGAAATTTTGGTACATCATTTTACAATCTAGCTAAACATTTGTTTTTAAATGAAGTAAAATCAAAATGAGAACATACAAAAAAGGCTAACAAATGCAATTTTTTTTGAAAGTTGATGTAAATAAGAAAGTAAAATTACGGTTGAAATTGTCATATAATTTTGAATATAATTAATTACAGGTTGGTTTAATGTTTAATATACATATATTAATCAAGAACTTAACAATCATATTAAATTCATACTATAGAAAGACATAAGGTTTATCAGGTTGGGTTGAGTTGAGTTGGGTTGGGTTGGATTCAAATTATCCTAACCTAATTCCAACATAATAGATGTGATTTGGTGTAATTTCGTATCGATTATGTGTCAGATTATCTCAGGTTTAGTTTTTCCGAGTTATATTTTTGTCCATCAATTTATTGATTTAATTGTGATAATTAATTGAAAAATTATATGGTTTTAGAAAGTATATAATTATCACACTTTTTAATTAATTAAATAATAATTTTATGTCTATTAATAAAAGTAATGAATTTATTCATCCCATAATCAAGTATATAACCAGAATGTAAACTTTACTTTTGAAACTAATTTTGTGTTCTCGAGTTTATTTTTAACGAAGGAAAGGACGAGAAAGGGGAGGACAATAGGGGGAAAGAAAAAAGTGTTGTCTTCTCGAATTTTTTAATGAAGGAAAGGGAAGGAAAAAATATTGTTGATTTTCCTCTCAAACTTTCCTCCCACATTGGGAGGAAAGGTAAGGAAAGAAAAGAAATTTAATTTATAAAATCATATCCATCAAATACATTCTACCATAAAATATAGATAAGGGTATATTTGCAAAATTAACAATTTTCTTTTCCTTTTCTCTCATGCTCGAAATCATGAAAATTAATTTTCTTTTTCTTTTACTATCAAGAACTAAAATAAAAATTTATTTCTTGTATTTTCTTTTTCTTCCCTTTCTTTTCTTTAGGGGTGTTATTCGGTCGGTTAAATCGGTTTTCTGTTTATTCGGTTTGGGTTAATCGGTTTGCAAGTAATTTTAAACTAACCGGCAACCAAACCAAATAAGATTCGGTTTAATCGATTTTGAGTTATTCGGTTCGGTAACTGGTTAAACCAAATAAGGATTTAAAATTTTTCGTTGGACATTTTATCAAATAATTTCCCCAAATAAAATATCTGTTGTTTCTAATATATAATTGTATCATACACTCATACACAACAATTGACCTATATTATGTAAAAAACATCATCTATCAGAAGCCAATATCCAGCAAATGACATTTTTTTTTCATGCGACATTGTAAATCAAGCAAAAAAAACCGTAATCTAATAAACAACATTATCTAACATAAAAAACATTATATAGCAATAAAATATGTAAAATATTAATAGTATAACATGTATGTGGTTTATTCTTTATAAACGTGAAATATATAAAATACTGGTATAATGTGTTATTCGGTTTAAATGAATTAGAAAAAATTTAACCGAAAACCGAACCGGATAACGATCCTCATTCGGTTAATCGAACCGTTTAACCGAAAACCGAACAATTCGAAACCGTTTAACCCACATTTCATTCTATTCGGGTAGGTTATTTGATTTTGGTTATTTTCTTTCCTCCCAAAAATTCGAGAACATCGTGTAATATATATTTTGAGACAAACTAAAATATAAATAAATACTCGGAAAAGAGAGGAATATTTATAAATTCGTTTTTAATGGGAGGGTTCGGTTTCTATAAATAGAAAGAAAAAAAAATTCAATAGGCATGACCATAAACTCAACGAAGACTCCGCTCTGCTTCTCATCTCCAGAGAGAAAAACTCAACCCCATAATTTCTGTGTTCAAATTTCCCTCATTTTCATCCAATTCAACAACAACAATTCAATCAAACCCTAACCCTAATCCATGTCTATCTGAATGTAATGCATCAGAAGAAATCCGAGGTCCAGATCGGAAAAGATAGCAGCGGTGTCTCTTCCGATTTCAATCCTACTCCCACCATTTCCAATCAATCGCCTCATAAACTCTCCGTTTTCAAATTACATTCATCGCCATTGTTGTGTTCATCCAATTCTTTGATTCACTCACCTGATCATGGTAATTACAACAATGATGTTACGACGACAAGTAGTAGCCCTAATCATGAGCATCAAATTGTGATCGATGATGCTAATTTTGATTCAATTGCGGTTCCGACGCCTAGATCAACGCCTCATAAACGTCCTGTTTTCTCCCAAACGAATTCCCTCACGAAATCACCTACTCTCTCGAATTCTCTTCACGACTACTCTTTTCCGGCGAAGAATCATTACTGTAAGCGGTTTTGGAACACGAAGACCACCGCCGTCCACCTCCTCAACCGCCTCCGCCACCTCCGTCGTCTTCGGACTCACCTTAGGTTAATCCTCTTACTATCTCTTCCGTTTTTCTACTTCTTAGTATCTCACCCTAGCCATTCATTCTTCCTCGATTTCCTTTCGGCGTTTGCTTTCTCAGCTGCGTTATTATTTTCCCTCAATCTTGCACTCCCTCGCCTCCCTTCAATCCGATTGTTTCTTGCCAGATCTTTCCCAATCAAGCTGCCATTGTCTGACAAGGTCTCTAGACCACCATTGCCGGTGTTCTGGTCCATTGGTTCCCGACCAAAAAGCGATCACGGGTGGAATTCAGGGTGTTGGGTGCAGGCATACAACAATGGGGATGTGTATGAGGGTGAATTTCACAAAGGTAAGTGTTCTGGTTGTGGGGTTTACTACTATTACATGAGTGGGAGATACGAAGGGGATTGGGTTGATGGCAAGTATGACGGTTATGGGGTCGAAACATGGGCAAGGGGAAGCCGGTATCGTGGGCAGTATCAGCAAGGGTTGAGACATGGATTTGGTATGTATAGATTCTACACCGGTGATGTATACGCGGGCGAATGGTCAAATGGGCAGTGCCATGGATGTGGAGTTCATACTTGCGAAGATGGTAGTCGGTATGTTGGAGAATTCAAGTGGGGCGTTAAACATGGTCTTGGCCATTACCGTTTCAGGTAAAATTATCGATGATAATGTGTTAGTCTTAATAAACTCATAGCTGAGAGTGCTCTGATTATGTGATTTCTTGATCTTGTGTTTGTGTTCATTTCAATGCTTTTATGGATTTATGGATAACAACATCTAGACTAGTTATCAAGATTTCTTGAATGGATATTATCGATTTGCTTCTTGCTTATTGATTATTGTTCAAGATAAATGTGGAATGAAAATGTAAAGTTTACTAGTAAAAAAAGATTGTTAAACCTATGTGAAATGGATTATTACAGGAATGGGGATACATATGCTGGAGAGTATTTTGCAGACAAGATGCACGGTTTTGGAGTTTACAGTTTTGCAAACGGGCATAGATACGAAGGATCATGGCACGAAGGAAGAAGACAAGGGCTTGGTATGTATACTTTCAGAAATGGTGAAACCCAATCCGGCCACTGGCAAAACGGCGTTCTTGATATCACGAGCTCACATAGTGCGACACATCCGGTGTCACCCGTTGCCGTCTACCATTCCAGAGTTCTTAACGTGGTCCAGGTGATTTAATTTAAACTACCGTTGCTGTTTAATGTAGGCTTGTAAAGTAATTGAAAAGCTAACGATTGTTGTAAAAACGTTTCAGGAAGCACGACGAGCAGCAGAGAAAGCATATGATGTAGCGAAAGTGGACGAAAGGGTGAACAGGGCGGTGGCAGCCGCCAACAGATCCGCCAATGCTGCTAGAGTTGCGGCGGTGAAGGCAGTGCAGAAACAACTGCCCAACAGGAGGAACTGTGATAACCTTTCTAACATCTGTCATCTGTCAAACTAGGAGCCCAATTGACACATATTTTTGGTTGCATTTTTACATACAACAGATAGAGATAGCAGCAGCCTGCTATTGATGCATAGTTTTTTGTTGTTTAGTTTGGTAGATGAGTGCTAGCGCAAAGGGAATGTTGAAAACCTAGCTGGCCTTGTATGTGTGTATTAACAACTATACTGATATGAAATCAAAGATCAAATATCTGTTTTTGTTTGTAGACTTATTTTTTTACATTTTTAATATATGATTTGACCTGATTTTGATATAAATAGACGTGTATAGAACATGTAATCAGTGAGTGTTAAATGATATTAAAATGTGAAGGCAAATCAAAACAAATGATTCAAACTCTCCTTAAGATCCCATTTGCAAATGTATTTTAACTAGTTCCAATTGATCCAAAACGACAAGTTTTTAAAATTTGTTTTCGAAAAATTAAAACTGATTTTATTTTGGTATAATTTGATATTTATTTGGTTCACGATGTGGAACTTTCTTACGTGTAACTTTTGTTTTTCAAACAGGATAAAAATGTTCATATTGTGAAACAAACATATGTTAATCAATATTATAAATGTTAGTTATAGATAAAAGGAAAATTATATGAAATATAATGCATTAGTTCTCAAGGTTATCACAACTTCATAAATTTTAATAAATTCCCAAATTTGATATATTACAATATTTATCATGTCTGTCAGTTTAATAAAAGTGGGCCTTATAATGGGCTCAAACTTAAAAATGTTAAAACAGTGTTTAGCTTGTTTTAAGCCCAAATCTTGTAATGGGCCCAAGACTATGCGTTTGTGGTCCACCATATAAACTTCAATAGGCTCATGCTAAATCTAGGGTTTCTGTTTAGCGCTTCTGATCTCAAGAATCCAGTCACAGTCGATTTCACCTACCTTCAACAAATGGTACGCTCTTAGACACTTGATATCTGTATACGATAGCGTTTATGTATGATGTTTTGCTGTTGTTGTACATGTTTGCCGATTGATTGGTTGAATCCATGGTTCTTTAATAGCTTGTATTAGGTGTTTTTCGTTGACATTTGAGTTATTCAGCTTGTTAATAGCAATAATTGTGGTGATTGAAGTTGTTGAATATAAGATCAGATATATAAACGAGTAATGTAACGTTTTGTTGCTATTATCTTCAGTTTATGATAAGGTTGTATGCTTTTTGGTATTTGTAATTGTGAGAATCATGTATTGATATGTTTGTTACTCTTATACAGACTAAGAGAACGAAGAAGGCTGGAATTGTTGGGAAGTATGGTATGAATATGTTCGAGCCTTTTTTGTCATTTTGTTTTTCATTTCATGGTCAATCAACAATTAGGGGGAGGTGACACAGTAGACTTAAGTAAGACAAGGCTCAAGCATTAAAAGATATGCATCATTTGTCATTCCAAAGATGTAAATTTGATAGGAAAACTTGGTTTTTTCAATGATAATTATGTTCATTTACTAATTGCTTGATTCTACATATTATTGCCTAATCGATGAACAATCATCGCATATTGATTGAATTAGGTCTAGTGATTTAGGATTGAATGGTGTTGCTAAATTAGAAAGTAATTAGATTTAGAGGTGTGTTTTTTCCAAGATTTTTGTGTAGTCGGCTAGTGGATGTTGATGTAGGTGAGCATTGTTAGGGGCTGTTTGGTTTTTTTACATTAAGCCAAATATGTATTCAGTCACTGTAGTGATTAAGCTGTCTTAAAATTAATTATTGTTTGTTTTTTGTATTGAATAAATGGTATGAATTACATAAATTATGATTTTACCCTTCGAAACACATCGGATTTTATTTTTTGAAAACGATATTTAACTCAACAACATGGTTCAATATCGATAAATGTAAACAATATAATAGTCAAACAATAATAAACTATTTGACCAAAGAAACTAGAAAAAGGAAACGGATTTTGCTTAAATGGAAGAACCAAAAAAGGGGAAAAGATTAGCTGAATGGTTAAAGTTAACATTGGCATTAAGCCATAATCAACCACATCTGTATAACTTAATGAATTAAGTTACAAGTGCATTAAGCCAAACTGAAACACCCCTGGTTGGGTTCTTCTGTAGTTTCTAATACTTTCATTATTGGACTTTAGGCACACGTTATGGTGCCAGTTTGAGGAAGCAGATCAAGAAGATGGAAGTCAGTCAGCACAGCAAATATTTCTGTGAATTTTGTGGAAAGGTACGATAATGTGTTTGTGTGTGGGTGAGCGTGTAAAAGTGATGTAACAAACGTTGATTATTTCTAAAACACATTTTGGGCATACACTTGCAGTATGCAGTGAAAAGGAAGGCTGTGGGAATCTGGGGTTGCAAAGATTGTGGCAAAGTGAAAGCAGGCGGAGCATATACGTTGAAGTAAGTATATTTTTGAATTATATACATTCGTGGTGATTGCATTTCATAATTCCCTATTAACATTTACAAAGACTAACATATGTTTTGTTCTTGCAGCACTGCTAGTGCCGTTACTGTCAGGAGTACCATCCGTAGGCTGAGGGAGCAAACCGAGAGTTAGATTTTGGCTATTTCTTGATCTACTTGGCACATTTCTGAAGGTTTTTAACAGTTTTGATTACTGGTTAAAATACATTGCAAATGGGATTTTAAGCTTACGTTTGAACACTATGCATGTGCCTGAAATTGAATCATAGAAGCTACAATTTATCACATTTGCTTGCTTTATAAAAACAGTAACTTAGAAATATCTACATCTATGCAAAACAAAAACAATTTGGTCTTGATTTCAATTCATTATAGTTGTTAATATACACATACAAGACCAGCTAGGTTTCAAACATTCCCTTCGCTCTAGAAGCGATCCATGAAATTAAAAGCAAAAACAATCAAAATGCACTAGCAGCTAGAAAAGTGTGTGACGATTAGGCTCTTGGAAGTTGGAACCAGTTGCTTCGACAGATGATAGATGTTAGTAAGGTCATCACAGTTACTTCTGTTGTGCCGTTATTTTTGCACTGCCTTCACCACGGCAACTCTAACAGCACTGGCCAATCCGTCGGTGGATGCTACCGACCTATTAACCCTTACGTCCACTTTGGCTTACATCATATGCTTTCTCTGCTGGTCTTTGTGCTTTGTTAGCTTCCTTTATTTTACAAGCAGGCATCAAACAGAAACACTAATTACAGTTACCTGGACCACATTAAGAACTCTGGAATTGTAGATGGCAATAGGTGATACCAGATATATTGCACCTTTTGAACTTTTAGTACCAATGATACCGTTGTGCCAGAAACCAGATTAGGTTTCACCATTTCTGGAAGTATACATACCAAGCCCTTCTCTTCGTCCTTTGTGTCATCATCCTTCGTATATATTCCTGTCTACAAAACTGTAGACTCCAAGTGCATGCATCTTGCCTGCAAAATATTCTACAGCATATGTGTCCCCATTCCTGTATGAACTCCACATCCATGGCTCTCCCATTTGACCATTCACCTGCATATACATCTGGGGTATAGAATTTACACCCCAAACCCATTTCCCAAACCCTGGCCGATATTTTGCCCCCGATACCGTTTGCCCACTCTCGACCCATAACCGTCATAATTACCAACAACCCGATTACCTTTGTATCAGACTCGATACTCGTGTAATGGTAGCTCACCCCACAGGCAGAACATCTTACCATTGTGAAATTCACCCTCATACACGTCTCCATTGCTGTATGCCTGCATCTAGAACCCGTGAATTCCACCTCTTATCGCCTTTTGGTCTAGACCCAATTTACGAGAACACCAGCAATGATGATCCAGAAACCTTGTCTGATGATGGCAGCTTAGCTGGGAAAGAGTTGGCAAGAAACAATCGGACTGAAGGGAGGGCAAGGAAAGGCAATCGCCGAATAGGAGATCAAGTGGGCACTAGTAATGAAGTAGGAAAAAAGGGGTGATAGTAAAAGGATTAAACGAAGGGGAACCCCGAAGGCCACGGAGGTGGGCTCATGTTGCCATACCGCTTATAGAGCAAGGATTTCTTGACGAAAAAGTGGAGTCGTGAATAGAATTCGATAGAATAGGTGATTACGTGAGGGAATTTGGGAGAAAAGAGGACGTTGAATCAAAATCACCATTGATCACAAGTTGATGCTCATGATCAGGGCTAATTCTAATTGTTAACATCAACTAGTATTAATTTATCATCAATAGAGGGTCAAATACAACATATTCATGTGTTGAAATTCAAATCGAATGTTATTTTTTATGTTAAAATGGAGTAAAAACGAATAAATGAAAAGACTAGAATATATGGGGGATGTACGCAAGTCATCGGTATCATAAGGAAAATGGCTTTGTATACATATCGAAAGGCTCACAAGCAGTTAATTGTGGTTCCTGTCAACAAATACAAAAATTTTCTCTGTTAGATGTGTATTTATCTATACATGTATATATATAGGGGGCCCTTTATGGGAGAACTGATTATTTTGTGATAACTGTGAGATCCAATCCCAACCGTAAATCAAAGAATAATTTAGGAAATTTATAAATTTGGTAATTTTGATTTAAAATTATAGTTAAAGGACATTTTAGGTATTTTTAAAAATCTCCTCTCTCCGGCATCCGATGAAACTAATTCCGGCGAAATACACTGTGATACCCTTTTTGAGACAAAATAGACTATGATATTCTCTGTGATACAAATGTGGTACAAGATACATTGTGATACAAAATACACTGTGATACCCACCGTGATACAAAATGCAATGTCATACATACAATACATATAAGACCCAATGCGATAACCATTGTTATACCACTGTGATACCCACTATAATACCATCGTGATACCACTGTGATACCTGTTGTGATACCAAGAACTTTGAAAGGTAATCCACTTTGATACCCACCGTACTACCACTGTGATACCTATCGCGATACCACTGTGATACCGTTCTGAGCATGCTCTGAGACTAGATCGGTGCCGATGACGTCCACTGCCAAGATCCACCGTCAACACAACCATTGTCGGTTTGATTTAGAGAAGTTACCTGTTGTGATCAAGGTGGCGAAGAGTGGATGGTTTCCACCGTAGTGACTATCAATGGTGATGCATATAAATATGAAGGGGAGGAAGAGATCATGGTTTAGAAACACTATAAATTAACCTTTAGTATTAATTAATAATAAAATAAATAATTTTAAATAATTGGCTCACTTTGGATCTCACATTTACTACAAAATACATAGTTCTCATTTGATTAGACCCCTATATATATGTGTGTGTGTGTGTGAAGGATAGATGAAGGATAGTGTGAGAAGTAGATCTGAACTGTTGGTCACTTTTAATCAAATGTCCTCCTATGAATTGCGGCTTATAAGAGAATTAATTCCGTGTATATTGATGCATCTTTTCTCGTTGCACCTCATCCTAATGTGCATCTATTTCTCATCTAACGGTTGATAACCACTTCTTACATATCAACCGCTGAATTACATTAGGATGAGATGCACCGAGAAAAACATACCGAGATGCACCGGTTTAATTGAGATCATAAGTGATAAGGGTTCAAATCTACGTCTCAAGTTAACTCAACTTCTCAAATGATCCTTTGCATATATAGACAAGACAGAAGCCTTTTACACTAATTAAGTTGGTAGCCATGAGATACGTGAGTGAAACTTCTGGTCAATCCACCACCACCAGTAAATAACATATCAGAGACAGAAGTCATGGTGCCCCTCTTGCAGAATTACGTATAGCGTTAACAAGGTTCCATAAGCAGAAGCATTTCCCTGTTCAATAGCTTGTATAAAACGGAAGGTAATGGCTCCTGTTGACGTGATTTTGGATAATGCCTGCATACACAAACCAAGTCGTCATAAAAATGACTTGTATCTTCGAAAGTTGATTTGTTTGTTTAAACGAACTGACCAATGTATCCATTGATGTTTGATAATCATCACATCCGCTATTGTTACCCTTCCATATGCCTGATTTCGGACGATGATCCTCCCATACATATTCTCAAAAGAGATCCGTAAACTGTACGTAAACTCAAGACCTCTATCTTCAAAGAGTAGAGTCTTTAATCATGATTAATACTCAGACATCTCCAACAAACTTTTTAAACAAGAGTGAAAATTTTGTTACTTATTTTGCTCCAACATATTCTCTATATTGTTCTCTAAAATAGAAAAAACTCAAAGTTCATAAATTTTCGAAAACTTGATGGAAAGACAAAAATGATATGTTTTTATTTATTTCCACTATGAGATCGAGTTATAGAATATTTTAATAATATTATAACGTTAAAACATTTAAATTAAAAAACTTGTTATAGTTGAATATAATTTTTTAGATATCTTAACTTTTAGTTCTCTATTTCAAAATAAATTGTAAATAATGTCAAACATGTTTTACGTTGTGTTCTCGAGTTTTTTTTACGAAGGAAAGGAAGGGATAGAGGAGGAAAGTAGAAGGGAAAGAAAAAATGTTTGTGTTCTCGAGTTTTTTTTAAGGTGTGAAAGGAAAGGGAATAAAAATATTGTTTATTTTCCTCCCAAATGTGGGAGGAAACGGAAGGAAAGAATTTAGAAAAAAATAAAAATATTTATAAAATTATACATATACCTATTAGTTACATTGCGCTGTTAAATAAATAAAGATATATTGGTAAAAGTGACATCTTTCCTTTCATTTCTCTCCTACTCGAGAACATGAAAGTTTATTTTCTTTCCTTCACATTCCTTTCTTTTCATTCAATCTCAAAAACACAAATACAAACATTTCTTTCTTTTCTTTTCTTTTCCTTCCCTTTCTTTTCTTTATTTCCTTCCAAAACTCGAGAGCGAGATGTGAAAGCATAATCTGGAGTGGCAATCTTGTAATTATTCGAGATTTACTAGCGAGGCATAGATGTACATATTGTTTCTGTTGGATGGTTTAAAAAAATTAACCAAAAAAATCAAATATTAAAAATTGATACAACCATTTACAAATATTGAAATCATTAAAGTTCATATTAAATTTGTAATAAAAATAACTGTCAAACTGTCAACATATATATTATAATAACTAGGGCTGTAAACGAACCGAATGTTCAGCGAACTGTTCGGCGAAAAGTTCGTTTATGTTTGTTTATTTAATAAATGAACGAACATGAACACATTTTTTTATTCGTTTAGTTAAATGAACGAACATGAACAATGGTCTCGTTCGTTCATTTACGTTCATTCATTTATGTCAGTTTACTTTCGTTTATATTTGTTTATATATATAAATATATTTATATATATATTATGACATTAATGTGTCAAAACATTAATTAAATTAATTTTTTAAATTTCCTTTTTTATACCTCCTAAGTTTATTTTGTTATATTATTTTTTACGAATGAAAATGATAAGTAACGGTAGTTGTTTTTTATTCATTTGTGTTCGTTTATGTTCGTTCGTATATTGTTCATTTATGTTCGTTTGTTTACGCTCGTTTAGCTCTTAATGAACGAACATAAACGAACACGAACAAACATATTTTCTTAACGAATGAACATGAACACAAAAACTTTCGTTCGTTAACAAGCCTTTGTTCGTGTTCATTCGGTTCATTTACAGCCCTAATAATAACATTAACAGGTCATTTATCCAGGTTATTGAGAATGATTTTAGTTCATTAAAGCAACATCTTACATAACTGTTTTATCTAGTAAGCTCTAACCCGGTAAAAGTTGTCACTCTCACTTACTAAATAAGACTTTTGGTCCTAATCATGTTAATACAACAAGGTAAAAGCGAACGGGTAAACACTTATTGAGTAAGCGTGCAATAAACGCCAGCTAAATTAAAATTACAAATATCATCACTGTGTTGAAATTTTGTTATAAACTTTATATAAACCCTAAACCCTAAACCCTAAACCCTAAACCCTAAACCCTAAACCCTAAACCCTAAACCCTAAACCCTAAACCCTAAACCCTAAACCCTAAACCCTAAACCCTAAACCCTAAACCCTAAACCCTAAACCCTAAACCGAGTTGTGTTATTGAAAAGGCAGATATTAACAATGAGGAGACTGAACTCAGTTATCTGAATGTAGTGGAGGAAATCGAATAGAGAACCAATCATTCCTCTTAACATCTTCAGCAAGCTATACATACTGTGATCGAACCAGTAGGGTCTCAACCCTAATCATCGATTTAGCCTGATGGTGCGTCGTGACTGAGACTACACCAAGGGAAGCGAAGAGCCTGCCTGATGGTTCGACAAATATATTCAGAACCACGTAGATGCTTAGAACTGGGGTCTCGATCTCTAGGTTCTTGTTTTCGTGAGAGGAAGGTTTAGGGTTTGAGGCCGTCGTGCTCTGTAGCCGATTTCTGGGTTTGAGAGCGAGAGGAGAAACAGAGGCGTGCGTGGCTAGGGTTTTAGAAAGGGAAACATGTGTTCGTCGAGTTCTTCCTACACCAAAGAGAACGATCTAGGGTTGGGGTTGAGGCCATCCGTGCTCGGCAATCGGCAATGGTCGTCGATTTCTAGGTTTGAGAGAAAAGGAGAAAGGCGTGGCTAGGGTTTTCATCTGGTTTTGCGAATCATGGGTTCGTGTTTGATCGGCGTGTTCTACGTAGAGCTGGGAGAACGGCTTAGGGTTCAGTCACGTTGGGGTGGAGACCGTCGTGCACGGCGGTGGTCGCCGATTTGGAGAAAGAGAGACGTCGGCTAGGGTTTTCAATCGGGGAGGGAGGGAGGGAGGGAGGGAGGGAGAGAGAGATGACCGAATGAGAAAAATTGAGTAGGCGAAGGGTATTTATATATGGATGGTGGAAAGCGGGTCGGATCCGGTGTAGGATCCGCGTGTATTGAAATGAGATTTCAGATTTGGCAATTACAGCCCCTAAAACTTCAGCTCTTTTGAATTTAGTCACAAGTTTAGTTTCAAATCAGCCCCTGGACTCTTGGTTATTCTATTTGGGGAACAATTTTAACTACAATTAACCATTTAAAAGTTGTTATTGGAAACTTAAGATGGGATGTGAACTATTTGGAATATAGTTAAATAATTTTAATCGAGTCAAAAAGGCTTAAGGTACAAATTCAACGACATTAACAAGTTGATTAATTCATGGAGCCTAATTCGTTAAAAATGGAATTTAGGCACTTGTTTGACATTTGTGATATTGATCACAAATGGGTTTTGATTTCGACTTGCAAAGCCATTGTGGATCAGAAAAGTTATAAGGCTGCATTATCTATTGTTGAATTGATTTTATGGATATTCAATTTTCCATGTGTCGGACTGTTGTTAACGAGGTTGGTTGGTCTTTTGAGCATTTAGGACATTAGAACTCATGTGAGTCTCATGTGCTCTTTTTATCTAGATTGCATGCAATGTAATGTTTTTGTGAAAGACGTGTTCATGTTATTTCAACGGTTATTATGAAATATATGAAAATATATGACATGTTTTGGTAGTACATTGCTTTATGTGTTGGTCGGGTTAACTCACACACTGGGGAGTCAAGAGTGGGTGTGTGATGGGGTTATAATGGTCCATATCGAGAATTTTCTTTGTATGTAAGAATTTGTTTCTTATCGACACAATGATACTATGTGGGACAAGAATGCTTTGCTTGCCAGTTTTTTGACATGCGTGTGATATTTGCAACCATTGTGCGTAGTTACCAGGGTAGTTTGAGTAAATTATGTTTTTTTATCCCTATACTTTTGAAATTATGATTTTTATCCCTATGGTTTACAAATTTATGATTTACAATTTATTGTTGTTTTTTGTCCATGTGGTTTTATGGTTTTCGTCCTTAATACTTAAAAATAGACGCTAGTCTTAGGGACAAAATAGCAATAAATTGCAAACCATAGGGACAAAAACCGTAATTCGAAACCACATGAACGAAAACGTAATTTGCTCTCTAGTATTTTTAACAAGTATGCAAGTTTTTGATCAAAATGTTATACTCATAATTAATGTTTTGAACGGTGAATCGTTGTTGTCGTTGTATCAACGTGCACGAAATACGAAATATTGAACTAAACGTCATCTCACAACCGCAATCTAGTCTTGAACTGCACCTCCAAACAATCTCGGATCTCAAAGCTTTTTTTCCTTCCATGAATTGCATTATTTTCATAAAAGGGTTAGACTTGTAAGCCTATTTTAGGGTAAGAAAAGTTTTGAGATCCGATATTATTTGGAGTTGCAATTTATAACAAGGTTGCGGTTGTAAGACTTTTAGTTCGACTTTTTGTATTTCGAAGACTTTGGTGTCACATTGCTATATTTTCATAACAAGGTTGCGGTTTGGGGGTAGTGTCTCACGCATGGCCAAGAAATGAGCGCTCTTGGTCAATCGATCAACTATCACCCATATGGTATCGTGACCTCGAAGAGTCTTGGGCAACTTAGTCACGAAGTCCATGGTAATGTGCTCCCATTTTCACTCGGGGATCTCCAAGGATTGAAGACTTTCGTACGGTCATTGATGCTCGGCCTTCACTTGCAAACATGTCACACAACGCTCTATATAACGTGCTACGTCGAGCTTAATCACCGACCACCAATAGTGTAGTTTCAAATCTTGGTACATCTTTGTACTCCCCAGATGAATGGAATATTTGGACTTATGGGCATCTTCGAGAAGAAGCTCCTAACTGCCCCCAATCTTGGGTACCCATATTCGACCCTTGAACAATTTTACCCCACGGATATCCTCCGTCAAGAGTAAATGTTGCTTTGACATGACCCCCTCCTTGAGATTTTCCTCCAATAATGCTTCCACTTGAGACGTCTTAGTCTTCTCAATGAGATTTGACACGAGCTCGATTCTTGAGAGGGTAGCCCGAATGCTCCCGCTATAGTCCTTCCGACTCAAAGCATCGGCCACTATGTTTGCCTTACCGGGATGGTAAAGCAACTCACAATCATAGTCTTTGAGTAACTCGAGCCATCGCCTTTGCCTCATGTTCAACTTGTTTTGATCAAAGACGTATTTCAAACTCTTATGATCCGTGTAGAGAGTACATTTTGTGCCATAGAGGTAGTGTTGCCAAAGTTTCAAAGCGAACACCACCGCCAGTTCCAGATCATGGGTAGGATAGTTCTTTTCGTGAATCTTGAGTTGCCTCGATGTGTAAGCGATTACCTTGCCTCTCTACATCAACACACAACCCAACCCCATCTTCGAAGCGTCGCTATAGACCACGAAGTCTTCCGATCTTTCGGGTAACGATAAAATCGGGGCTTCACACAACTTCTTCTGTAACGTCCGGAATGCCTTCTCTTGCGTTTCGGTCCAAATGAACTTTACATTCTTCCTAGTCAAAGTCGTCAAGGAAGAAGCAATCTTGGAGAAGTCTTGAATGAATCTCCGATAATATCCCGCCAAACCCAAGAAGCTTCGGATTTCGGACGAACTCTTGGGAGGCTCCCAATTCATCATGGCTTCAATTTTGGAGGGGTCCACTTTCACTCCGTCTCGAGTGACAACGTGACCCAAGAATTGAACCTCTTTAAGCCAAAAGTCTCACTTGGAAAATTTGGCATACAACCTCTCTTTTCTCAACACTTCTAGAACTTCGCGTAGGTGTTGCTCGTGTTCTTACTCGCTCTTGGAATACACGAGTATGTTATCAATAAATACAATGACCGACTTGTCGAGGAATGGCCGACACACTTTATTCATCAAGTCCATAAACATCGTCGGTGCGTTAGTTAGACCAAATGGCATCACGAGAAATTCGTAATGGCCGTATCGCGTTCTAAAAGCTGTCTTCGGAACGTCTTCTTCTCTCACCTTCACTTGGTGGTATCCCGAGCGCAAATCGATCTTCGAGAAACAACCCTCTCCTTGGAGCTGATCGAATAAGTCGTCGATTCTCGGGAGTGGATACTTATTATTCACCTTAGCCTTATTCAGTTCACGATAATCGATGCAAATTCTCATTGTGCCATCCTTCTTCTTGACAAACAAGACCGGAGCTCCCCAAGGCGACGAGCTCGGTCTTATAAATCCCTTCTCTAAGAGTTCTTGGAGTAGATCCATCATCTCTTGCATCTCAGCTGGCGCTAACCGGTAAGGGGATCTAGCAATAGGAGCCGCTCTCGGTACAAGATCTATTTGAAATTCTACTTGACGATCGAGTGGTAAACTGAGAAAGTCATCCGGAAAAACGTCGAGAAACTCGCGCACCACCTTTACGTCTTCAAGTTTCTTCTTCTCCAGCTTGGCGTCGACTATGTATGCTAGGAAGGATGAACATCCCTTCACTAAGCACTTTCGCACCTTAGCTATGGTGATAACCGCTACATCACCCTTCCTCCTTTAGCCATAAACTACCACCATGTGACCATCCGGTGTAGGGAGTCAGATTAGTTTCTTGGAGCATAGGATTTCGGCATGATTGTCCGCTAACCAATCCATACCAACTACCACATCGAATCCACCGATAACCATGGGCATCAGATTAATTGAGAATTTCTTCCCCTCGATGTCAATCGAGCAATCCTTCAAAACATCGCGGATCACTACTTGACTACCATTTGTAATTTCTACCACTAAAGCATCAACTAAGCTACTAGTGGACATGGCAAGCTTTTGGCAAAAAGAATCTGACACGAAAGAGAAACTAGCGTCGGAATCAAATAACACACAAGCAAGTACGAAGTTTAGAAGAAACGTACCCGATACGACGTCGGTGGATGCCTTGGCCTCATCGACCGTCATCTGAAAAGATCGGCCAGGAACTCTGGGAGGGTTCTTTTTCTTCTCGGGGGCGCTCCCCGTCTTCCACTTCGGACAATCCTTTCGAAAATGTCCCGACATCTTGCACTCAAAACAGACAATCCCCTTGATCGGACAATCTTTGGTAAGATGATCGGTATTACCACACTTGGCACAAGAGGTGAAATTGGGATTACAGTTGCCATGGTGCTTGCTTCAGCACCTATGGCACCACCGTGCCGTGCCTCTTGACGGTTTTTGAAATTCCGATTCCCAACGAATGGTCGATTCTTCTTAGGAGGTCCGGAATTGCCTTCCCACTTCCTCTTGTCTGCTACTACCACTGCTTTATCTGGCCTGCCTCTTGCATAGACCTCTTCCATAAATTGAGCTTCCTCAATTGTCTCTCGGAGGTTAGAAGCTTTAGAGTTGTGGAGCATTGATATCATGTCCGCCGATAGGCCTTTGAGGTAAGCCTTAACCTTCTCTTTTTCTGTTCAGGCCACATGCCCCACCAATCCCAGCTTTTCCATGAATTGACGGGTGTACTCCCTCACCGTCAAGTTTCCCTTTTCAAGAGACCGGAACTCAGCTTCAATACGGTCCATGGCTCTCTCACTGCAGTACTCTTCCAATATTTTCACTTTGAATTCGCCCCAAGTTAGTTGGGCCAAAACGGTAGGAGAGAGGGTGGACTGGATGACATTCCACCATGTGAGCGCCGTATCTCTGAGCAGTTGAGTACCCGACCTCACCCTTTGGTCATCTCCGCACTCAGATGAACCGAAGGCTTGTTCGACCGCTTGGATCCACTTTACACAAGCAACCGGGTCTTCAGAACCAGAGAACTCAGGTGGTCCACAACCTAAAAAAGACTTATAAGAGCAGTGAAATGTCCTTATGTCGAGTCCCTCATCCAATATCGCAACCAAGGCTCTAAGTCGAGCTACCAAAACTGGACAATTGTCCAAAGACTCCAATCAAATAAAAATACCAAGCCGCAGGCTTAGCAACCCATTGACCCATTGATAAATGAAATAAAAATACGATAAACGCACTCGACCAACGAATATGCAAACACAACGACTAAAAGTAAGATTAGTTCAAGACTCGACATTAGTTGAGGCACCCATTTTCCAATTGAACCTATACTCTTATATTTTCCAAATACCTCCTGACACAAAATATGCATTTTCCAATTTTAACTGCTGATAAGAATGAAAATCATAAAATGAGACTATAAGCACTCTTTCAAATACCTCACATAAAAGTGCAAGTAATACTTTATAAAACACTCCATTTCATGATGGTGCATAAAACCCGACAAACATTTAAAAGCGTATTTCTTTGATCAAAGATCTATTTATGCAATAAGACCTCAAAACACATTCATTTGTGACACATTTATCAAAATGCCCAAAAATCCCAAATGTGGGTGTTATGCATAGTTTATAAAGTTAAATACCTCAAATAATCATAGATTAGCAAATAACCCAATTTCATGTAAAACACATAAACACTTTAAAATAAACATTTTGGCATGTACAACGTTTTCACAAATCAACTTGGACTCACCTTGCTAGATTTAGGCTAAATCTAGATTTTACCCCAACTCGAGCTCCTTTGAAGAACACTTGGATTCTCAAGTCAAAACTTCCAAAAACCTAAATCCATACATATTCAACCATAAATAGACATAATCAACCACAAGGAATCATTTCCCAAACCATATACATGAATACCTCAACTAATACCGAAACCCTAACTTCCATAACTTAAGAGAATAGAAGATTACCTTAACCCAAGCTTGAATCCACCAACCAAAACACTTCTAGTTCACCAAAATGGTTACAAACCTCCAATATATGAAAGGAAGCACAAAGGGTGGATGAAACCCTAGAAACTTTGGGGAAGAAGATGAAGAGGGAGGGACGAGGAACTTACCACCACAAAATACTCTTGTATACTCTAATAGACTTCCAATCTCTTGCTAGATCCTTGAAGATCTCTCAAAAACGAAACCGTAGCAATTTGAATCACCCAAATCGGAGTTAGGATGAAGGAGATATGAAGAAATGAAGTTTGGGTGCTGAAAATCGGTTTTAAGCTCGTCCAGGGGGTTTCGCGACTTGTCTCGCGACCTTGGGTCGCGGCATAAGTCGCCCGCTTCCCCTAGTTTTCTTCTCGATACTGTTTTGGCCATAACTTCTTCGTTATAGCTCCGATTTTGCTCCGGAAAGAACCGTTGGACTTGTAATTGAATCATTCATCTATCTAGACTATAAAATCCAGGATTCAAGTCCAAAATCTTTTATCTTATTTTTTCCCTAATATCTCGGTTTCGGTATTAACTCGATATGATACCTTTCGAAAATCGGGGTGTTACAATCCTCCTAACCTTGAAAGAGATTTCGTCCTCGAAATCTAGCACCGATCAAACACCCAACGTCTCCCTTTGTAAGGTCAATCGGATCTTTACCCAAAAGGAATGCCTCCACGATACCTTGCCTCGTGCACGAACCGATCAGATCCCATTTAAGGTTGTCACTATAGTTCCCGTAACGAACCATCACAACTCGATCCCATGGTTCGCTGTGTCTTACCGCTGACGAGATGAACATCGAGTCCTTATCAACCACTTTCTTATCCTCAAGATCTCGGTTGTCTTCCAACCTTGGGTTGCACATAACCCCTCAAGAATAGTTCCACCAAGAATTCTCCAAAGCGAACTCATCCCTTAGGCATTTTAATTCCATCCATCAAGGTCTCCTCAATAGTCGATTTCTACTTAAGGTTTACCTCGACATTCTAAACCCAAATCCTCGATAATCCATACTATAAAAGATTCATCGTCCCCTTCCTTGACGATATTTCCTAACACTAGTTAGTTTCGATCCAACCATAACCTTCGATCCGTTCCTTAATTGGCGCGTCACGACATTGGTGGACAACGAATTAATCCAACTACACGGTTACCCAATTCCCAGAGTGCGGTCAAGTATCAGTCGACGAATCAGTGAAACCTTGTTGATTACAGAATTACCAATGATCGATTCCTAATTTCCATCATCTAATCTTCTCAAGGTTACCACTTAAATTGCTCACGCACCAGTTTCATCGGAAGTACAATGAAGCATCCCAACGGTTATTATTCTCAAATCGAATGTCGACACTTATGTTCAAAACCTTTACACCTCAACCGTGGATATACCACCATAATCTTCCTTCCATATTTTACACTGATGATTCAAAGTTGACACCTATCATGATACTAAATTCCAATAAACAAATCACCATAATTTCCTTATTCCTTAAGACTCACCCGGATGGTACACATCCGACCCATCGACTCCTATCCTACCAAAGTCAAACAACTACCCAAAGATTTATCCCAAAGGTTTACCGAAGCAAAATATCACCACTTAAATATCTAGGAGAATACACAATTCTACTACTTCAATTATTTGCGCGAGTACTGATTCATAAATTGGAATCCAAAATTCGGACTGACCATAGATCGGATAATCCGACGCTTCATTTCCCAAGGACTCCTTAGTTCCTTAGTTAACACTCCTTTCACGACAGGGGTTTAAATCTATAGGCCTAATGAGTTCAAGGTTTTAAAAAACTATGCTAATTTAAACCTTTATGAAACTTTCAAATACACAAGCTTTATAACCATCGTTGTGCGGTAAAATCCACTACCGATCACTCGATAGGTTGAAAATTGATCACCGACGCTACACGTATAAAACCATTTCCAAAATTTGTTTGATCAATATTTTTCGTAAATAAAATGGTAACAAAAGGTGTGTAGTAAAATTTACATTATAAATATGAAAATTAATTCTTGCACCACAACACGTGCAATAACTGTTTGTATAACCCTAAATGAGAACTTCACAAAAAAAATTTCTTTAAAATTTTCCTTCTCTAACCAAAAACGTTGTGGCATAAAATTCTCCACAAACCCCATATGCATCAGTTTATTCCTCAAGGCTCGGTAGAACGATGAGAAAACAATTAAATTTCAAATCGAGTTTAAAACTTTGAGCCATACCGATGAACACATTTGACCAAAATAATAACTACAACGACATGAATACCGCTAACTCGCTTAATGCATTGTGGAAAATTTCTAACAGTAAAATCAATAACTGAAATAATATAAGTCGTTTATATGCTTACTCACACCAACAGTATAATTTAATCCATATGCAAAAAGCGTACATCGATTAACAATTTTATAAACCCGAAAGAGAAAAACATAAGGTTTTGAAACTCCCCAAAAGAGCACATGGGATGACATTTATTAACAGAACCTATAAATTAACGTACACAATAAAGCATGCATACATGTTACAAAACTTATTTACGCGACGCAAAATGTCGTAAAATAGGACACAATAAAACCCGCCCGAATTTTCATAAATCCCATTAATGCTTAAAGCAAGCGGCGTCAAAATTTTCATTTCCCAACATAAAAGTATAAGACAACAGTAAGTCTAAAATGTCAAAATTCTAAAACCACATCGTAAGATAAGATGACCATTTTCAACACGACTTCGATGAGACACGACGCCCAATAAACGTGTAAATTTACACGCGAAGAAATTAAAAATCATGCCTCTCAAAGTACACTCACGCACCCCAAAACGTCGCAAAACTATACTCATAAAATTAAACATGACTCACACAAACCAAATCCTCCAGAAAATTCCGACTCAAGAACATGGGGACAACTCTTCCTCTAAAACCTTAACATACGTGGAGGAGATCAATGTCAAAGTTAAAAGTTATACAGTTACTTGTCCAATACCCAAAATGAAATAAAAATACAGATCTTATAATATCCAAAAATAAAGTTAGACACAAAATGAAGATGAAGAGATTTCCAATAAATAAAATATTTACAACCACGAACAACAAAACAATTTTGTGCATGTTTAAACTCTCGGTTTAAAATTTGATGAATGCTAAACACCTTACCAAGATTTCGAAATATAACTCACTTTATGCTTTGAAATAAAATAATGAGAAACAAATAATGCAAACTCATTTTAGAAATAAATGTCGTGCATGGATTTGGTCGACACTCGATACCCCGAAATCGCGTTCCTCAAATTTCCGTCATACCACTATCATCCGGATGTTCAAACATCTTAAATCGATCATCGATGCTTTCATCGGTTCTCCTTACGATTTCTCCTCGAAACAGAGCCAATTAACACGCCTATGGTTCTAATCCGACCAATAGCTCCGACTCAAAGTGGTCAACCTAGTGCATTCAACGTGCTTAACTATCACTCCAAAGTAACATTGCTATAACCATCAATCCTTCCTTAAATTACCCGCTTAGAAACTTTCTCACTACCCCAACGGTCATCATACCAAGGTAGTTCAAGTATACACATGTTGCATGTAGGTTCACCATAACACTGGCCATGTGTCATTTTGAACGCACCGTACATGATCATCCTTGTGACCCTCGACAAGTTTTTCGTTTCTAGCGACTCGATCAACCCCAAAATATCGTATCTTAAAATACCTAATACGCAAATCCACTTAAAATTACTTATACGAACGCTAGTTTGAGTCTAGGCATCCAAAAATCAATACATAATTCTCTCAAACTTAAGCTCTGATACCAACTTGTAACACCCTCGAAAATGAACAGAGCAACTAATTTGAAACTTCCAAATTATACAACAAAATGATATAATCTATTTTACAATCATCACTTGAGACACCTCAAAACAATATCGGATTTAACTTTAACAACTAAAAGGTCAAGTCTCGCAGAAATACTAATCAAAGTCGGGTGTTACTAAAACCCCAAAGAAACAATTGCTATTATCAACGACTAACGCGGAAGACTTCTTCAAGCTACACACCCTTGCATAAACTCTTAGCACTCAATGCTTCACCCCAAAGCTAGAACCTCTTCCCCCATCCGGAACCTGATGCACATGCCGACAAATAAAAAGGTTAGGCTAACGCCTAGTGGGTTCAAGAGTTTTCCAACATATATAAAATAATCGTTTAAAAAGAAAGGATGCGGTTAAAGTTATAGCCCTTCAATATGATATGTCTTACATGTGAAAGCGGCTCATTTTCCAATAATAAGCTTTTTAGACAAAGAACACCAATTTGGGCGTTTTCCAAACCAAACTACTTCAAAGATGATGATACCAATATAAGCCGCCCATTCATAAATTAGCTTTAACCCAAAACTCACTCAAAGCGTAAATATAAATTGAACTCTCCATTTATAAAGATACGGTTAAACCTTATATCCCGAAACACCCAAAACACGGGTGGGGCATAATACTCAACCCATAAATCAAGGGTAAAACCCAATTATACAAAACGTCACCGAGAACTTGGATAATAAAACTCAATACCCATAAAAAAAACAACACCTTTCGCTGATGGGGGAGACCCGGTTCCATAAAATGTGACGGTCCACAAAGTAAGCCCATTTTATGTTGTTAAGACTAGTCATAGAAACAAAAGTACACGCAAGGGATGTCAGGCTCAGTGGCTTTAAACATACACCCACGGAAACTCAAGTTCAACCCCGAAGGGTTCCTATGTCGAGCTCCTCATCCAATATCGTAGTACTTGAGCACGAAGGACTTATACCTCATCCGGTACCTAACGTGCCTCGACGTGGAAAACTCTCGTTCCATCATCGGACGTAATAATTCCAAGCGCAAGGGATGTCAGGCTCAGTGGCTTTAAACGTACACCCACGGGATTTCGAGTTCAACGGCGAACGGTCCTTATGTCGAGTCCCTCATCCAATGTCGCAACCAAGGCTCTAAGTCGAGCTACCAAAACTGGACAATTGTCCAAAGACTCCAATCAAATAAAAATACCAAGCTGCAGGCTTAGCAACCCATTGACCCATTGATAAATGAAATAAAAATACGATAAACGCACTCGACCAACGGATATGCAAACACAACGACTAAAAGTAAGATTAGTTCAAGACTCGACATTAGTTGAGGCACCCATTTTCCAATTGAACATTGTAAATCCGAGGACAACTGAAAAACATCATATTTTTCGTGTATTTTTATGTCTAGTTCAGCTTCATAAATGCTTTCTTAAAGGCTAAGCTTTAGAAACCAAGGGGATGAAGAGAAGACAAAGGATAAAAGTAAAAAAGTTGGTGAAAAGATATCAATGCCAAAAATGCCTACCTAAAAGCCTAAATGAGATAAAGCAAAAGATGAGCTTTCATGAGAAAATAGATGAAAAAGGCAAGGAGCCTTTGGGTAAAAGAAGGCTTGAACTCATTGAAAGGTTTTGTGGGTAAAATCCTCCACCACCCTTTTCATCTTCCACTATAAATTGAAGCCATGGATGTCATTTGAAGGGAGCTCCAACATGTAGCATAATTCAGCTATTGTTCTTTCTTTTTTTTTCTCTTAGATAGTTGTAGTTGTAATTGTAGTTGTAATTTATTTTCTAGTATTTAATTTCCAGCTCAAAGTGGGCACCTTGTCACCACGTTGGCAGTAACTTTTACGTTTCATTTATGCAATTTAAGTTTATGTTCCCTCATTCTTCCTTCATGTCTTTTACTTGTATTATGAGCTAAGCACCCCATTGGGTGTGGGTATGAGCCAAGACTAAGACTAGTAGGCAACACTTGGGTATTGCCATCTTTACTAACTCTTAGACTTGGTCACTCGAGTCGGGACTTCAACTCAACGCGGACAAGCCAATCACTTGTTAGTGTTAATATTAGATCTTAGACCTCGAGAGGGGCAGATCTGAAATACGGCTTGGGTGATGCAAAGAAGATTTGAGAAAGTCTTTTATAACCACGTAGAGATACGGGTTTTTGCATGACTTTAACTAAGGTTCAAATGTCGGTTGATATGGGTGTCACAAAGAGATTTGGGCGTCCATATCTATACTGGTGGAACTGAAATCCTTAGAGGTTTACTTAGTTAAGTCGGCAAGTATTAAGTTGGCCAAAGTGGTGACAAAGTGGGTGCAACGTGGCCACGTTCCGAGGAAACTCATTTTCGAGAGAAAATGGTTTTTAAGGCTGTCGTGTGTCATTTTGTTTCTGACCAAGTTGTTACTACATCAGTCTTAGTTAATGCTTGTACCCACATCCTACTTTTACTACTGTTAATTCCGTTTAATTGTTGTTTAATTTGCTTCGCTTAAAGATATTTTCTTTTTCTCTAATTGAAACCATTGATTCTCGACCTACTACTCGAAACTTTGAAGTCTGATCCCTGTGGATATGATCTCGGTATTTTTACCACTTTATTACTTATAGCGATCGTAGTGTCCGGTGTGCACTTGCACCGCCACTGTGGCAACATAGTGGCCACTTTGTGGACCTATACGATTTTCCGCTATCACTAGACTTGTCACAATTTCATCTGTGACCAACTCTAATCAAACATATAGTTTATAACACCATTTATTCTCAAATCACATTTCTGTGGTTAATTGCTGATAAGAAATACAAAGCCCGAACATGAATTATAAGGCAATCTTTTCATTTCCAAATATGTTTCCTTACGGAGTAAAAATTTCAAGTGTAAGAAACCATTTATATCCTCTTTTTATAAATAACCCTTTCAACCAAAATGTCCATAATATGCTTAAAACATGAACTTGGCTAAAATGCCATAAGTTGAACATTTATTCATCAAAATGTGAAGACATTCATATTTGTAGTTCCAAGACATAGGTTATTCCTTTATTTTACAAAAGGGTAAGAAACCCTAAGAATCTCCAAAATACCAAGTTAGGTCAAAACTCACCAACCAAGAACATATAAACAAGGAGATACTTAGAAGTCAAAAATGCATTTTGATGTGTATAAAGTTTAAGAAAAAGGAAGTATGAACTCACAATGGGTTAAATATCGAAACCCTGGAAATTTCTAGATAGAGAGGAGATGATTCTAGCTCTTGAGAAGGAGGAAACTTCACAAAGGGAGTTAAACCAACCTAGACAAATACCAACAAGATCTTAGAGTTCCATTTAATAGATATAAATGAAGAGAGATGTGGAGGAACTTACCTAGGGCACCAAAATCGCCCAAAATCGCACTAGATAGCTCCACACTTGAAATAAATGAGAAATGGATCAGTTGGGTCCTTTTTATACCCAAACTCCCCCAATCGCGACCTTTCCCCACGATAGTGACATTGGTCACAATCGTGGGGCACTATCGCCCGCTCCTTAGAACCTTCGGTACATTTCCAGCGATAGTGCCCTGCGATAGTGACACTTGTCACTATCGCGGGCACAATCGCGCCAATTGTACTGCGAGTAATATGTCTCCCGCGAGAGTGCCCTGGCGATAGTGACATTGTCACTATCGTGTGGCACAATCGTGCCACAGGTACCGAAACCCGAAAATCCGAGATTTCGAACACGCGACTTACGTGACGACAAAAGGGATAGATACCACAAATAGGAGTACAACAATACGAATAAAGGTCACAATTCACACAAGTTGGGAATCTAGACTTACACAAATTTACGGGTGTTACAATACTGTTCAAGATGCCTACAACTGATAGAAACGGGAATACTATATTACCAAGGAAAGATTGCGCTATAGCATATATGCCTGAGATACTTGATATAGAAGTTGAACGAGATAAATTGAAGATTCAGAATTCAAGTCTTCTAGATCAGATCAAGGAGTTGAAAGCTAAATCTGTAATTTTTGAGAAAACTTTTGAACATGCAAATTGCATTAATGATTCTAAATCTGATCTTGCAGGTATTATCGAGACAAAAGAGAGAGAGATAACTACTTTTCAAAGCAAATTGAAGGCAGTTGAAAAGAATTTAATAGAGTCGAGAGTTCAACTAGTTGATCTTCAAAACAAATTAAAGACATTTATAGAGAAAATATCTGCACTGGAAATTACAAATGCTGATATGAAGAAGGTTGAAGAGAAAAGAAAATAATTGGAAAGACAAAATACTGATTTGAAAAAGAAGATTTTGGAATTGGAAACTCAAATTGTCAAACACATGAATGAAGCCTCTGTTAAGAAAAAAGAAGAGTTAGCCAAAGGCTTAGAATATGCAAATATTAAGCTACAGAAGAAGATATCAGTCTTGGAAAAGCAGGTTTCTAAAGAAAGAGAATATTTTGAAAAAGAAAGAAAACATTTTCCTCAAAAGTATTCTGAGATTTCCAAAAAGTATTTTGAAGAAAAGAAATCTGTTGAGCTCAAGTGTTCAAAACTTTCTCAACAAATAACAGATTTTGAGTTGTTGAGAAAGTGATTATCATGGAAAGAGACAAATTTGAAAAAGAAACGAAGAAAACTGAGCAAATGAATGTTGGAATATTTAAAGAAATATTTGATCAGAGAAAATATGTGGAGAAAATTTTTGAAGAGGAAAGAAAAGTGTTTGAGGCTGAAATAAATAAGCTTACAAGGAAACTATTTAAGCTATCAACTACTGTTCTGAAGGAGAAGAATGTGAAGTCTGAATTGCATAAGAAATTTGATCTATTATCTGAAGAAAGAAACAGTTTGTCTTCTAAGATCACATAACTTGAAGGGATCATATTCAAGGTGGATTTGAGAGCACAAAGAAGTCCAGATATAATTGTTTAATCACCCATGAATGATTCAACTGCTTCAGAATGTTCATTCAAAACAACTTCAAGTTTACATTTTGCAAATGTTTCTAATAAAACTTGTTGTTGTCTCAACAGTTTACACAATTTGAGCCTGATAAAGCTAAGTAGCTTCAATCATTCTACATTTTCACGTACACACAAGGAATACGTTTTCTTGTCATAACGTTCATAGAAAATTCTTTGTGGTTTTTCGATGATTGAATGGAAGCCCTGGGAGAGTGAACATCAAAAACCTCCTTTCCAATGTACATCTGTTGTACAAAAGTGGCTCTGTGCTACTTACAGGCATACTAACTGTATCATTTATTGATTCAGGGTTACAACTCTTATTATATCTAAATTTGAAAAGATTCGAGTATATACATTTTATGAATTGACGGATACTCAGATCAAAAGGGCGAAGATTGTCATTTTATCATAAAGGGGGATATTAATGTTCAAAGACAGTGATGACTTGAAAAAGTTTTGATGATTTTGCTGCTCACAACTCATCAAAAAAAGGGAGACAAACAGAAATTTTCAAGTCAGATGAATGTTTTGAAGGTTATTTCAAGAGATGTTCTGAAAAAGAGATGTAATCATGAAAAAAGGAAGTTTTTTTTAAATTTCCAAAGAAAGAAGAAGACTTACTAAAGTCAAGAAGCTCAAGAATATATGTCAAAGTTTTACAGAGATGATTCGAGAAAGTTCGTTTTTCAAAGACAGTTAATAGATCAAAAAGATGAAGATACAAGCAATGAAAGATTCCTCAAAGTTCAAAGCCGAAAAGATCAAAGTTTCAAAGATTTCAAATTCAAGTGCAAGTTCAAGACTTGATGACTTTTCAAAGTTTTATAGAATGACTTTTCAAAGACAAAGTGAAAGACTTTTCAAGTTTATCTGAAGATTCTTCAAAAGCTAAATGATTGAAGATTGTCAGAGCTTCAATGTTTAAAGCCTTCAGAGTTAAAGTGTTGAAGAATCAAGAGCTGAAAACTGCTGTCAATTTTTTTTAAATCTTGAATACAAAGGGGAGATTGTTAGGGTATTATTGTATCCAATATTTAATTGTAAAAGTCAACTCTTGTAAAGTCAAAGATAGTCAAAGTAGTTTACCTTGTGATTGAACATGGTCTTTGACCATATAAATTCTTTTGTATGCCTTGTTAGATAGTGTGTGTTAGTTGTAAACTTGTAACTCATTGTTAGATCAATGACATCAACACTTTTCTCTCTCTACACTCTCTCTCTAAATCAAAGCTAAATTGTCATATTGGAATACATCTTGATTGATTGTGCTTGAAAACTGGTTCCTACAAGTTTAATAGGAGGAAGGAGCATTTTAGTGGAATTTGAGTCGAAAAGCAAAATGGAGACTATAATCGGAAATAAAGCACATGGTATTCATCACTGGGTAAAGGATCTTAGAAGGTGGACGACGGGTTTCAGAGCGTCAGACAAAATAATGTGGTTGAGGATTGAAAAAGTACCTTTACACGTATGGAATGAAGAGACTTTCACTGGAATAGCAAGCAAATGGGGAAGTGTCTTAAAAATTAAAAACTGTAACATGACAAATAATGGAAACCTTTTATGGGGAAAAGTTTTGATAAGCTCGGGCATGGTTGAACGGTTAAGTGAAATTTCTAGCATTAAAGTATGGGATTTATTTTACGTGATTAAGGTGGAGGAGAAAGACAATAGTCTTCTTGAGATCCAAATAGAAGAGGAGGGATTCAAGAACAAATGGGACAGTTGTGACGAAGATGATAACTCAACCATCCCGTCGGAATGGTCGAAGGGAGGAGAGGAGAGTAACGAAGAGTGGATGGTTGAAGAAAGTAATTTCGAATTCAAAGAACAGAAAGATGGTAGGAAAGAACAATAGGTCGAAGGAAAATGGAGCGGGGGCAACGTATGTAAACAAAGAATCGGAGGAGCCCGAAAACATACCGGAGAAAATTATTGATGGGAAGCAGGCGGCCGGAATTTCGTCGGAAGATTCAACACCGATGACGGGAGTGGAGGAGACTCAAAAACATAATGATGACTTCCTAGAGGTGGAAGTCCCAAGTACAGAAGGGGGGAATTCCCAAAGTCAGCCGTAGGTGGGGGTTTCTAGGTCGACTGCTCCTTGTAATAAAAAAACGATGCAAAACATTGGAGAGGCTCAAACATATTTCGTAATAGGCTTGATGAAAAATGAGGCAGCCACTGGGCCTAGAGGCACACTGGGCCACAAGGTGAGTGAGTCACAGTCTAAGAATAATCAATGTAGGCCTGAATTTTCTCAGCCCATCTTGGTAGAGGAGTCAACCCAGGATACTGCATGCCCAAGAGGTGGAATTGGCAGTCTCGATCAAGATGGAAATACGGCAACCAGGGAGGAAATCAGTGGTGTTCGAAGGAAAAGCTCCAAAGCTAGCAATGGTGAATCCTCAAAATTAAAAAAAAAGTTTTTCCATTCGACAGGAGTAAGGTTACCTTCCACCATCTCAAAAAAATGGCAAGGAAAAACAACAACCTAATGGAAGCCAAAAGAAACCAACAAATGGAAGAAGCCTAAAGAAAAAAAGCAAATTGAGGGATAATATCGGAGGATCGATTTCAATGGCTAAAAAATTAACCTTATCAAACGAGTTAAAGGGTGTATATAGTCAAGAAGGGTTGGAAGAATTTGGGAATTTGATTGGGGTCAATTGGAAGCAGAGAGATAAAAAGGCAGCATCCCAGGAGTCCAGAAGTAAGAAGGGTTAATGGATGACGGGTAAGTGTCATTTCCCTGTAATTCTCCATGAAAATCATATATTTGAATATAAGGGGACTAGGGTCGAATATTAAGAAACAATGGGTAAAAGAAATTTGTAAAAAAGAAAGGTCGTGTATGCTAATGTTGCAAGAGACAAAAAAAGAAACAAATGGAGAAAAGAGAGATTGAGGATGTGGGAGTCTAATGATGGGGACTTTGTTCAAGAAATGGCTATCGGGAATTCGTGGGGCCTTTTAACGGTATGGAATAAAAGAACTTTTCAATGTGAATTTGTCATTCAAGAGGAAAACTTCATTGCGGTCGTGGGACGGTGGGATAATACGAACGGATTGGTGGGATGTGTTAATATTTATGGGCCGAGGGAACAGAAAGATAGAGCCTCTTTGTGGTCTAAATTGGAAACCTTATGTGACAAAGATGAGGTGTGGTGGATTTAAGGAGGGGATTTCAATGAAGTACGTAATGAAAAAGAAATAGTAAACTCGATGACCAATCGCAAATGATCGGAGGATTTTAATGCCTTTATTCAAAAAACAAAGCTTATGGAAATACCGATGGGAGGAATTAACTTTACCTGTGTGAACGATGATGGGCAAAAATGGAGCAAGCTAGACCGCTTCCTTGCAACATACGAGTATGTTTCAAACTAGAAGGCCTTGGGTGTGAAAGTGTTAGAAAGAAAATGGCCGGATGACTTCCCGATTATGATTTGTGATATTTGGGCTTATTTTGGACCGAAACCTTTTAAGTTTTTTGACATTTGGTAAAAGGACGAGAGGCTAAGTGATATCGTTAAAGAGGTGTGGGATAAAATTGTGACTTTAAGACGCCCGAATTGCATTTTCCGTGACAAATTGAAGAACGTCAAAGTGGCTTTAAAATATTGGAGTAGAACCGAATGGGGAAACGTAGAAGAGGAGTTGAAAGCAAAAAAAATTGAGGCTAGAAAATGGGAAGGGGAAGCTACCAAAGCAAGCTTGGGTGAAGACGATTGACAAAAATGGATAGTGACTAGATCAAAGTGGTTGGAATTGGAGATGGAAAAAATGGAGATGATGAAACAAAAGGCAAAGGTGCGATGGGTTAAAGACGGGGATGAAAATTCCAAGCTTTTCCATGCGGCTATAAAAAGTAGAGAGACGAAACTCCATTCGCGGCATGATCATAGACTCCAAGTGGACGGAGGAACCGACAAAAATCAAGGAATTCGTTTTTGAGTTTTTTAAAGAAAAATTCTCCAATTTAAAGAAAGATGGGCCATCTCTAAAAATGGACAATATAAGGAAATTGCGGGAGGAGGAAGCATGACACCTAGAGAGAAAAGCAACGGAGGAAGAAGTGTGGGTCGCAATTAAGGAATGTGGAAGCAATAAGGCACCGGGTCCGGACGGCTTCACGATTGGATTCATAAAGGCATTTTGGGGGATTATAAAACCGGATTTATTGGCGGCGGTTGATTGAGTCATGGAAAAGGGGGAGATAAGTGATGGATGCAACACTTCATTCATAACCTTGATTCCAAAAAATGAAAACCCAATTGGCCTAAACGACTATAGGCCAATTAGTCTCATCGACATCTTTTATAAAATTGTGTCAAAGATTTTGGCGGAAAGATTGAAATCGGTAATGGGTAACCTCATTACCAAAGAACAAAGTGCGTTCGTGAAAGGTAGATCTATTCTTGATGGAGTTCAAATTGCAAACGAGACGGTGACTTTCATTAGAAAGATGAAGAAAATGGGCTTGATTTTCAAAGTCGACTTTGAAAAAGCTTATGATACGGTGGATTGGGCGTTCCTTATGGAAATTATGGAAGCAATGGGTTTTTAGGCAAAATGGAGAGGGTGGATAAAGAATTGCCTTAGCACCTCCAAGGTGTCCATATTTGTTAATGGGTCGCCGACTAGGGAGTTTAAAATGGAGAGAGGACTTCGATAAGGTGATCCACTTGCACCCTTTTTATTTTTATTGGTTGCCGAATGTCTTCACCTTTTGATGGAAGAGGCCGTGGGTAAAGGTCTATTTAAAGGAATTAGAGTGGGACGGGAAGAAATTCAAATATCACATCTCCAATATGCCGACGAAGCGATTTTTTTTGGGAATGGAATTTGGATAATTTCAAAAACTTGACGAAGACCCTTAATTGTTTCCATCTTGTCTCGGGGATCAAAATAAATATGAGCAAAAGTAAAATTTTCGGTGTGGGAGTACCGGAGGTCGAAGTTCAATCTTGGGGTAACACATTGTGGTGCGGGTGTGCCATGCTCTCGTTTACTTACCTTGGTCTACCGGTTGGGGCATCTATGCGAAGTCAAGTCAATTGGAAGCCGATAATTGAGAAGATGGGAAAAAAGCTCGAATTGTGGAAAGCGAAGACGATCTCATTTGGAGGACGACTAACATTGGTAAAATCGGTTCTTGGGAGCACATCATTATACTTCTTTTCTTTGTTTCGAGCATCGCAAGGAGTGATACATAATCTCGAGCGTTTCAGAGGACATTTCTTTTGGGGGGAAGGGGGAGGTGGTGAGGACTTGGAAAGAAAAAAGAAACCTTTCGCATGGGTGAAATGGGATTCGGTCTTGGGTGGGTTCAAAAAAGGGGGACTTAACGTGGGGGGGGATTAAGGATATAAATTAGGCACTTTTGTGCAAATGGTGGTGGAGGTTTAAGACGGAGAGGGAGTCGTTATGGGTAAGGGTAATTCAAAGCATCTACAGGCGGGATGGGGGTTTAGTAGTGGATAACCAAAGAGGGTCGAAAAGCAAGGGGGTTTGGGGTGACATCGTAAGGGTAGAGAGAGAGTTAGATAAGATTGGGATAAAGTTTGCGGGGTCTTTGGTAAATGAGGTAGGGGATGGTGCGGACACAGAGTTTTGGAAGGAAAATTGGGTGTCAAATCGACCTTTAAAAGAGCAGTATCCGAGATTGTTCCAATTGGAGACAAGTAAAGGGGTCTCGATCAAGGATAGAGAGGAGTAGGTAGGAGAAGAGTGGGTGTGGAAATGGGAATGGAGACGTGATCTGAGGGGGAGGGAAGTAGGTGATTTAGAGTCCTTGTTGGGTGTACTTCAACCCAAAACGCCAAGAAGGGACGTTAAAGATAGGGTAGTATGGTCGTTGGACCCACAAAATGGGTTCACGGTCAAAAAAGTAAGGAGCATTGTGGAGGATAAAAGATCGGGGGGGGGGGGGGGGGTAAACACTTTGGTGGAAACAACATGGGATGCTTTGATACCAAAAAAGATTTGCGTGTTCTTGTGGAGAGTAAGGCTTGGGAGGATACCAACTAGGGAGGCCTTGGACCAAATGGGGATCGAGTTGGATTCCACTCTTTGCCCAAGGTGTAAGAAATTGGTCGAGACAATAGACCATGCCTTGGTCAATTGAAAGGAAGTGAAATCATTATGGCTTCAAACGGGACGATGGTGTAATGTTAGCCTATCGTCGATCAACTCGGTCATGGACTTGTTGGAATTGGGTGATCAAGTATGTTCGAGCAACATGGCCGTGAAACTTTGGAGAGCGATGGTAGGTTGCTTCCTTTACTTCATATGGTCACATCGAAATAGGGTGGTGTTTGAGAAGGAACAAGGGAAGATCTCTGAAAACTTTTTCATGGCGCAATTAAAAACTTTCGAGTGGATCAAATGGAAAAACTGAGTTCTAATTATTGACATGGCTAGTTGGTTATCGAATCCTGGTCTTCTCTAGTTCTGTTTTGTTGTAATCTGCCTCGAGTTCAATTGGTGGTCGTTTCCGGGGCGGTGTTTGCCTCTCGCAAACTATCCTCCTGGTGGTGTGTTTTGTTTGTTTCGGGGCCGATTTTGGTGTATGATTTGAGGCTGTTTTTTACGTGTATCTGTTACTTTTGGTGGTTAATAAACTGGGTTCTTTGCCGTTCAAAAAAAAAAGTTAATGTGAGAATTTTAAGAAGAGATTTGGACCTTTGATTACTTAGGGGCCGTTTACCCAAATGCTTATCCGGTAAGTGCTTACGGGTAAAAAATAACATTTTCACTTACCTTCTCGCGTAAGATTCTAGTTCATTTAAAAGGCATCGTATTCAACAATATACCTTGTAAGTGCTTACCCGGTAATACTTGTCACCCACACTTACCGGGTAAGACATTCGACCCTTGCCATCGTTCTTACCGGGTAAGATTCTCGGTACTTGTAATGTTCATCCGGTAAGGTAAGTGACTTGGTAAAGGCTTACCGGGTAAGCGTTTATTAAACGTCCCCTTAGTGTTGATCTAAAGTCCAGATTAAGTCAAAAAAATAACTCATGAATTAGCTTAGAGGGTTGGGTTCAGGTAAGAAGTTGAGTTGACGTGAGAAGCGTGAAAAATGGTTATTAACCGTTGGATGCACAATAGGATGAGATGCACCAGATCAATTCCTTTATGAAGCATTATTTATGGATGGGTTTGAGATTATAATTGATCAAGGATTAGATCCAGTTTTCACGCTTCCCATGTTTACTCGACTTCTCACACGATCCTTCGCTTTAGCTTAGAATGGTATTTTTAATTAATCTTCAATTTGGATTGATCTAAGGGTGGAGATCCATTCTTACCCTTCTCAAGATAACTATTATTTTTACCGGAAACCAACTCTTTAACAACAAATGCAACATTTAATTAAAAATATAATTTAGAGTGAATTGCATAAATCATCTCTTACCTTTACTCAAACTCTATCAATTATCATTACTGATCTGATTTGGTATCACACCCCCAATGTTTAATTTCTCTTATGCACAAGGTCCCTCCCGCTAACTTCTTCCTAAAAAGGTTCGTTAAGTGGGTCACGTGTATAGCACCCAAGGGCAAGTACGTCATTTCCTCTAATTTCGTCCCTCCCCCTTTGGCACCATTTTCGCTACCCATCTCCGGCCAATCTCGCGACCACCATGCGTCTACATCTCCAACACATATATATACACAGATCACACACAAACTTCATCTTTAAAACCCACATACACACACATACACACATGGGCGGACATGTAATGGTGCCACTAGTGGCATGCACCACCGTATTATTTTTCCGTCGAAGCGTAAAAATATTTAGGTTTGTGAAAGGTGCAACCATATCAATTGGTTGTGTGCCACCATATATAATTTGAAACTACAACAAAGACACAAGTTTTCCTTGGTTGAGTTGGTTTGCAAGATGTTTTTTCTACTTCAGACCTGGGTTCGAGCCCCTTTGAAGCCATTTCCCTAGTTTATGGCTTTTAATTTCAGATTTATTATGGTTCTAAAAAAACTTGCAATAACAGGACTCGAACACGAGACCTCACATTTGAAAAACAAAGAAGTAACCACCAGACCAATATTGATTTTGTGAAAAATATCTCTATATTTGTTTCTATAGTCAAATGATGCCACCATTTGAAAAAAAAATGGGTTTGCCCCTACATATACACACACAGAGCACACACACATCACACAAGACCACACCTGTGTTAGGAGTAATCAATCACTTGAGCAAGTCTTGTATATATATGGACAAAAATTACAATGAAAATACAAATTCTTATACATAAAATATATATAATTAACATAAAACACCATACAATCTATCGAAAATCAACCAATAAACCTTACTTGATATGTAGATTCTTGTAGAATTCTTGTATCGATTGAGGCCTGCACTTTCGCAGTGTCCTAAGACAGAAATTTCGCCAGTATAGCGTCTGTTTAGAGGATACAACAATCGTTATTCAAGTAGAACTTGAATATGTCGAATCAATTATGTTTGATGATGAAAAGGAGAGAAAACCCAGAATATGTGTAGAATTTCATTGTCGATGATTGTGGAATAAAGGAAACAATTTATAGGTTGTTGGACACCCCAAGAGCCCTAAGGCCCAAGGCCCTATCTTTGACATTTAATATGTATATTTCATGTCAAAGAGAGCCCGCCAAGAACACCACACTCCAAGGCCTAGGCAATTAAATGATTCATTTAATGCTCATTGATTGGAGTTTATTAAGTGTTCTAATTTTTAATTTGGCTCCTATGTGGGACAAAGTTTCTCTCTTCTACATTAAGTTCCAACAATACCCCACATTTTCTATTCAAACCTTAATACTACCCCCCATTTGAATAGAATAAGCAATATATAGGAACTTGTCTTTCTATCACCAAGCTAGTTATAACATGCATCGGAAAAGGTGTCTTTTGGACTTGAACCTTTCCTAGTGAATACCTATAAGATCTACTTCATGGATAGTGAACTAAAGTCTTGAACTAGCCACTTTTTATAGTAAATCGAGACAATAGACATCAAACATGTTATATCTATACATAATTCAATTCTTACCGTTGTGTTCATTTCGGTCGTGAACATATCCTTTCTTCATGAGTGTTTTTAGAAGACGTAGACATATTCGTCCCCTAAGATGCGACCACACATCACTCTCACATAGGTAATGTCGATCAAGAATATTTCGTTGTATTCTACTAAGAAGCTATCAACATTACTAAGAATGTAACATTCAACCCTATATCATCAACGGAAATATACACATAAAAATCATCATAGGAATAGGAATACCTGTGTATGTTGTCTCTTGAGTATTCCCCAACTAATTGTCCTATTGAACCTAGACCATGGGATCTCCAATTTCGCTAGGTTAGGTTGCCGCCGAGGAAAACTCATTGTATTGGCTTTAAGCCCATTCCCCTCGATGAAAAGGATACTTGCTCTCTACTTAAGCCTTTTGTCAAAGGATCTTCAATATTCTCCTTTGACTTTACGTAGTCAATGGAAATGATTCCATTTTTCAGCAAGTCCTTAATTGTATTGTGGTGTCGTCTTATATGTCGAGACTTGCCATTGTACAGTTGGTTCTTTGCTCTTGTGAGAGAATCCATACTATCACAATGTATACAAATGGCAGTCACAGGTTTTGGCCACAATGGAATACCTTCTAGGAAGCTCTTTAACCATTCGGCTTCTTCAGCGGCTTTGTCTAATGCGACAAATTCTGCTTCCATAGTTGATCTGGTATTCACTGTTTGTTTGGATGATTTCCATGAGACGGATGCACCACCAAGTGTAAACACATATCCACTTGTGGACTTACTCTCAAAATGGTTGGAAATCCAATTCGCAACACAATACCCTTCTAGAACGGGAGGGTATTTCGTATAGTGTAACCCATAACTCATTGTGTATTTCAAATATCGAATCACCCTTACTAGTGCATATCAATGGTCTTTTCCAGGGTTATGTGAATACCGACTAAGTCGACTCACACTATACGCTATGTCCGGTCGTGTACAGTTCATGATATACATCAAGCTTCCAAGAACTTGATTTATTCCAACTGAGCCACGTTGTCTCCTAGATTCTCTTCAATTGGCTTGAAGGATCAAAAGGAGTCACAACCGGTTTGTCATCATAGTGACCAAACTTACAAAGTACCTTCTCAATATAGTGAGATTGACTGAGGATGTACCCATCTCAATTTCTTTGAATCTCGATACCAAGGATTACATCTGCTACTACCATATCCTTCATATCAAACGAGGAGTGCACCATCTTCTTGGTTTTATTTATTACATCCAAGTTCGATCCTAAGATGAGCATATCATCTACATACAGGCATATGATGACATATGCGTTTTTGTATTGCTTCACATAGACACACTTATCACACTCATTTATTTGAAATATGTTTGATATCAATGTGTTGTCAAACTTTTCGTGCCATTGCTTTGGTGCTTGCTTGAGTCCATAAAGGGACTTAACCAACTTACAGACTTTGTTTTCTTGACCTTTGACAACAAACCCTTCCGGTTGTTGCATATAAATTTCTTCCTCTAACTCTCCATTCAAGAAAGCAGTTTTTACATCCATTTGGTGGATTTCCAAATTGTAAATCACTGTTATGGCCACCAACATTCTTATAGACATTATTCTTGTGACCGAAGAGTAGGTATCAAAAAAGTCTTGACCTTTTTTTTGTCGATACCCTTTGGCAACTAGTTGAGCCTTGTATTCCTCTATAGTGCCATCGGGTTTCAACTTCTTCTTAAATATCCATTTATGGCCTATGAACTTATGACCCAAAGGTAAGTCAACCAATCTCCATGTATTATTTTGTACAATAGAGTCTATCTCACTTTGGATTGCCTCTTCCCAATAAGGTGCCTCTAATTATTCCATGGTTGCCTTATACGATAGAGGTTCTCCTTCAACATTATATGCCATAAATCAGGTCCAAAGTCTTTGGCTACTCTGCCACGTTTGCTTCTCCTTGGTTCCAATTCCTCTTGAACCTTAGAGGTTTCACCTCTATGTGTTTGATCATTTTCATTTGATTCATCTAGAGTGTGTATGTCATCATGCAACCTTTTCCTTGAACTAGAGGCTTGATCCTCTTTTTCTTTGTAAGGAAATGTAGTCTCAATGAATTCTGCTTCTGCAGATTCTATGATTGTGTTGTCACTTATGTCATTTACACTAGATTTATATACTAAGAATCTATATGCGGCGCTATTATGAGCAGGTACAATATATATACAATCCACAACTTTAGGTCAAAGTTTAGTCCTTTTTGGTAAAGGGATTTGAACCTTGGCAAGGCAACCCCACACTTTCATCCTTTTGTAGGATGGTAATCTCCCTTTCCATAGTTGATAAGGGGATTTATCACTCTTCTTGTGGGGGATCCTATTTAGGATCATATTAGCAGTAAGACACGCCTCACCCCATAAATGGTATGGAGCTCCGGACGTAATCAACATTGAATTTATCATATTTTTCAATGTTCTATTCTTCCGCTCAACCACTCCATTTTGTTGTGGAGTGTAGGGAGCGATAGTCTTGATATACTATGCCATGTGTAACACAAAATTCTGCAAAGTCATGGGATTCATATTCTCCTCCTCGATCCGACCTTAGAATTTTGATTTTCTTGTCGAGTTGGTTCTCAACTTCATCCTTATAAGTCTTAAACATGTTTAAGGCTTCATCTTTTGTATGTAAAAGATACACATAGCAATACTTACTGCAATCATCTATGAAAGAAATATAATAATTATTTCCTCCTCGTGTAGGAGTTGCCTTAAAATCACATAAGTCAGTGTGTATCAACCCAAGTACTTCATTTGATTTTTCAACAGACTTGTGTGGATGGTTTGTGTATTTAGCTTCTACACAAACCTCACACTTAGTCATTTTGTCAATGGAACAGCTAGGTATCATGTCAAGTTTGATCATTCTTAGAATTGATCTAAAGTTGACATGTCCTAATCTCGAATGCCAAAGATAAGAAGGAGCAATCATGTACATGTAACTAGCAGAGCTAGAGCCTACCTTATTATTATTTACAATGGCAGCTTCCAAGTCATTTACAATACTGAGTTTGAAGAGCCCCTCACTGAGGTAGCCCTTCCCCACATACACATCACCCTTGGTGATGACTACTTTATCATATTCGAATACAAGTTTGAACCCTTTCTTTCTTAGAACAGGGCCAGAAATCAAATTTTTGGTTAAACTAGGTACATGTACAACATCATTCAATATCAAATCCTTGCCGGAAGTCATCTTCAAGTTGACCTTCCCCTTTCCTTCTACCTTTGCCATCGATGCATTCCCCATAAACATCGGCTCCCCATCGCTCACCTTTTGGTAAGATGCAAACAAGCTTTCCGAATTGCATATGTGTCGTGTGTCCCCGATGTCAATCCACAAATCCACCATATTTGTAACCATGTGAGATTCAATGACACCAATGAACTCATTCGGGGAGTGGGTGAGATTGGCATGACTGGAAGATGCCCCATTTCCTCCACCACCACTTCCTTCGGCGCCGCCATGATCACGTTTGTGACAACAATCCTTGACTCGGTGTCCAGGCTTACCACATACCCAACAACATATCATCCTTTTGAATTGTTTCTTTTGTGGGGCCAAGGGGGCCTTTCCAGCATTGAAAGGCCTCTTGGTTGCAATTCCTTTTCCCTTAAATTTCGGGAACTTCGATTTGGATGAGCTTCCTTCCACCATGTTGGCATGTGGTTCGATTGGATTGGCATCGGCTTTTTCATTGAGTCGGTTGTCCTCCTCAACTCGGATCTTGAGAAGCAACTGTTCAAAAGTGATCTCCTCCATAAGATGCTTCAAATATAGCTTGAAATTCTTCCACGAAAGAGGTAACTTTTCAATTATAGAACCGACCACAAAACTGGTATTCAAGCCCATACCCTTAATCTCGAGCTCATGGACAAGTATTTACAATTCTTCTACTTGCTTTACCACTGGCTTCATATCAATCATCCAGAAATGCAGAAATTTCCCTACTGCGAACCTCTTGGAACATGCCACTTTGGTTTTGTACTTGGCATCCAAGGATTCCCAAATCTCCCTTGGCGTTCGGAAGGTAGAATAGATATCATAGAGGAAATCGTCGAGAACATTGAGTATATAGTTTCTGCAACTATACTCATTCAATCTCCAATTCTCGACCGATCTTTGATGTACGGACACTTGGATTTGCGTTTGTAACACCCTACAAACTGGGTAAAATAAAGCTCAAAATTTCGGCAATATAACGGCTACAATAAGAGGAATCCATAACCTGCAAACGTGACGACTATAACCCATAAGAATTGGGGTAGTTCTACAATTTAAAGTAGCGGAATAAATAAGACATATACATGACAACCTATTTAATCTAGAACAATTAATAACTAGATTAATATGGGTGTCACTATGACTTCAAAACTCTCTCTCTCTCTCGTTTTCCCAAAAATGCCCGGTCCAAAGAGGAATCCTAGGTGCAATCCCGGCGAATCAAGGTGCCCTACTCGCACCACTAGCGGAACCTGTGAACCATTAAACATGAACACAAGTGTTAGGACGGAGTCTAATGGTTAACGTACCAAGACAGTTATAAACTTATAATGTAGACATGAACAATAAATAAATGTTACCGAAACCCATGCATTGAAATCAATGCCGAAACCTCCCAAACGGGACATTGTTACGTCATGTACAAATATAACAAAGAAAGCTCCCCAAGTAAAACGGATTGACCCGTTACCATCTTGGGTGACGAGAACACGTGAATGGAGTCATCCGCGATGTTGATTGGATTTCACCACAAATCCCGGTTCTAGTTCCCATGCCACGCCGGACATCACAATCCTCAAACCGTTTATGCCTCTAACGCTTACCCCGTTGGCTTACACCTCAAGGACTTACAGACAAGGGTGCCTATCCAATCTAGCCGAGTTCCAACTCAGGGACTTGCTCCCCCTATTGTGTACCCGCTAATGCCCAATGGCAATAAATATGCAATAGAATGCATACTATCTAAATCCTCGTGCACAAGGAAATAGATATAAGACTTCCCACAAGGACTATGAGCAAGTATGGTTAACAACTTTCATGTAAGCATATTCTTAGCACAAATAATATGGTCATGCTTGTTACATATTCCTCATGATAAACTAAAGCTCATTTAGCCACATATAAATCCCTAAATAATAACATGACTCCAACTGCTGATAAGAATTAATGTCCTTGGTTTTAACATTTAGAAGAGTAGTCTCTTATGATAATCTACCTCCCATTCATGAAACTTGCATAAATGAACCTCACAAGATGTTTAGACCCTTACACTCACTCCAAAGTAGTGAACATAGGAAACATATAAAACCCTAAATATTAGGTTAACATACAACATAACATAAATCTCATGTAAACAAGTAATAGTGAAAGTATGAATGTTTGTAAGTTAAGGAAACTTACCTAGGTTGATCCAATAACCAAACCCTAGAAGGTCCAAGGAGATGAGAAGTAGGTGATGAGAAACCTTGGTTCACCAAAATGGCTAGAACTTGACTACCAAAGGAGAGAAACCGTAGGTTAGCATTTAATACACCCAACAAGATTCTAGGGAGGATTAAATGTTGAAGAGATGAAGATTGGGAGGAAAAACCTTACCTAGATGAGAGCTAAAAATCGATTGCCAAAACCCCAAAATGTAATAAATGAAGTTCCTCTAGAAAAATCAGGCATTTATTGCCTTTTTACCCGAAGGCGATTGTGACACGCGAAAGTGACAGGGCACTCTCGCCAGTCACTCTCGCCGAGTTTGTACCGCAAGCCCTCACTCCCTTGCGCGATTATGACACCGCGAGAGTGACATGGTCACTCTCGCCGGTCACTGTCGCTAATACTGTCCCTCCTATCAAAATTTGACGTTTCCAAATCCGCAAACATGACTGATCATTGTTGACAACAACTGAGCGAAACCAAATAAATTACAATACGATTTAATCAAATAATCCAAAATTCGGGGTGTTACAGCGTTGGCGCAGTCCCGTTCGCCCCTTCCAGAGGATTTGCCGGTGGCTCTTCCTCAGTGAGTACGTTGGCAACGCTAAGTGTTGTCAAATAAAACATCTTTTGTTGCCAACGTCGGAAGTCCGAACCCTTGAACTTCTCGGGTTTCTCCACATGACTTTTCAGTAATTGTGATTGATCCATCGCTCCACAACAAATTTTTGTCTTAGATTGTTAGGAGTAATCAATCACTTGAACAAGTCTTGTATATATATGGACAAAAATTACAATGAAAATACAAATTATTATACATAAAATCAATATAATTAACATAAAACATACAATCAATCGAAAATCAACCAATAAACCTCACTTGATATGTAGATTCTTGTAGGATTCTTGTATCGATTGAGACATGCATTTTCGCAGTGTCCTAAGACAGAAATTTCGTCGGTATAGCGTCCGTCTAGAGGATACAACAATCGTTATTCAAGTAGAATTTAAATCTGTCGAATCAATTATGTTTGATGATGAAAAGAAGGAGAGAAAACCCAGAATATATGCAGAATTTCATTGTCGATTATTGTGGAATAAAGAAAACAATTTTTAGGTTGTCTCCAAATAACCGAATTAATTGTCGCGTACCGCACGACTTATCACGCGGGTAAACCCGCACCAAAGCCGCACTGGAACCCCCGCCATGCTCTGTTTATCGAAGACTACAGAGTCCCGCACGAGGATTCACCGGGCTTGGGACGTGCCACAGCCCACGCCGGCCATTGTGCTGCCTGCACCAACTAATCCACAATCAATGATATTCGACCCCATCGAGACCCAAGGCCTAAGGCCCTATCTTTGATATTTAATATATATATATATATATATATATATATATATATATATATATATATATTTCATGTCAAAGAGAGCCCACCAAGAACACCACACTCCAAGGCCCAGACAATTAAATGATTTATTTAATGCTCATTGATTGGAGTTTATTAAGTGTTCTAATTTTTAATTTGGCTCCTATGTGGGACAAGGTTTCTCTCTTCTACACTAAGTTCCAACAACCTGCAACTTCATCTTTAAAACCCATCCACACACATACACAAAAAGGTGGTCTTGCTCCGGTGGCGAATATAGGAATTTTTTTGAACGGGTGCGCATTTAAGTTAAATCAAAGAATCGAAAAATCACGGTTGAAGCGGCCGGGGGTGGGGGGGGGGGGTCAAAGCGATTTGACCCCGTAGAAAGTTAACTGTGTCGATTTAGAAAATAAAATACATTTTTCCAAAACTATGTCTTATGCTCAATGTTTTTGTAGCCGGATTCCATCATTACAAGCGACTTGTTTGGTTTTTAGTTGATTTCGTAAAATTTTCTAATATTTAGGATTTTGCCGAGTTCCATCATTTTAATTTTCCTTTATATTTTTTTCCTAGATTTCCAATTTTGTTGCTTTAGAGCTAACCTAAAATTTGAAGTAAATAAGACAAATCTATAATGAAATTAAAAATAATTTATGACAAGTAAACTATAATAAATAATATGCTCGGAAAATAAGATGACTCCTCATGGATGGTGATTGAAGAAAAAAGTAAGAAGAAAAAAATCACTCTTTAAATAAGTTTTAATTAACTTTTTGGTTTAGTACCTTTAGTTTCAAAATATTGTAAAACAACTTTCCATTTATTTAAAATTTCATAAGAGAACCCATTTAAAAAATAAAGTAAAAAAAATTAGCCAAGTACAAGGTAAGATCCTGCCACCTCTTCAAAGGGTTGCATATATAAGAGTTGTAACAACCAACTCGCCCGCCTCAAAATTAAGGTATTAAATTGGTTTAGAAATATTTAAGAGCATCCTCTTAATTAAGCGGGTGCACTTTCAAGCCGTTTCTTTTTTTTCCTCTTGCAATAATCGAGTGAGCGGGTACACGGACATGCTCAACTCCTAGTAGGTCTCCCATGTCTTGCTCTCTCAATGTAGTGGTGTTTGTCGTGTTGAGGATGAAATTTGATAGATCAAAATCGAGGAAAATCAAAGCTTGAAGTTCGTTAATGGTGACTGTTGTAACACCCGGTTTTTCGTAAAGCAAGTTCCATCCTTCGTTGGTTATCTCTCCGCCTTCTGCCTATCTTTTGAGTGGTAAATATTGTGCTTTCGAACCTTGAGTCGACCCATGCGAGAATCTTGAGTTTCGACCTTTTTTCGGGGCTCGGTACGTGTGGCGCGATTGTGACTCGCGATAGTGACATGTATCACTATCGCGTGGCACACTCGTCGGGGGTGTACCACCCGCGGTACATTCCCCACGAGAGTGCCCTCGTGATAGTGACAATGTCACTATCGCGTGGCAAGGTCGCCCGCGGCCCCTGTCTCATAAAACGTCCGAATTCTCACCCTTTCTCCTCATTTCTCACTTCCATCTTCTTCTCTTTTCTCTCCCAAACACTAAAACCGAACCCTAACCCATTTTGATGGTTTTCCCCCTTGAACCACATGATTCTTCATCATCTAACTAGTTGGAACCTTAAACCACAAAACCTCCATCTTCATCTTCCTCATCAAGTTCATCGGTTGGGAGCTCGGGTTGAAGTGTTGGATTGGGTGTTCTCAGAAACCTCTTTGTCTTCAAAGGTAAGTTTTCTTGTGTTAAGGTTATAAATGCTCCATGGGTGGTTTCTTAAGGTTCGATATCTCAAATCTCGGATTCGGTGGTTTTGAAGAAATTAGGGTTTTGATCTTGTTTGGGATCTTGGTATTTTTATGTTTGGAGAACGTTTCCTTATGGTTGAAAATGGTTATTTATGGGTTGGAACTTTGGATCTAGGTTTTGGAAGTTTTCGGCTTGAGGATTCAACTGGTCTTCAAAAGAGCTCGTTGGGTAAAATCTAGATTTAGCCTAAATCTAGCAAGGTGAGTTCAAGTTGATTTGTGAAAACATTGTACATGCCAAAATGTCTATTTTAAAGTGTTTTATGTGTTTTACGTGAAATTATCAAATGTTGGGTTATTTGCTAATCTTTGATTATTTGAATTATCTAACTTTACAAACCTTGTATAACACCCCACATTTTGGGATTTTGGGCATTTTGATAAATGTGTTACAAATGAATGTGTTTTGAGATATTATTGCATAAATAGATCTTTGATCAAATAAGTACTCTTTTAAATGTTTGTTGGATTTTATGCATCATTCAGGAAATAGAATGTTTTATAAAGTATTACTTGCACTTTTATTTGAGGTACTTGAAAGAATGTTTATAGTCTCATTTTATGATTTTCATTCTTATCAGCAGTTAAAGTTGGAAAATGCATATTTTGTGTTATGAGACATTTGGAAAAATTATAAGGATATAAGTACATTTGGAAAATGGGTTGTCTCAATTAATGTTAAATTTTGAACTAATCTTACTTTTGGTCGTGATGTTGCGTATTCGAAAGTGTTTAGCAAAGGAGGAGAGTGTCATTCCACTCTCCGAGATCAGAGTGGATGAGGGAAATCGTTGTGTTGAAGAACCTGAAGCGATTTTGGAAAGAAAGACGAAGAAGCTTCATCACCGGGAAGTCACAATGGTCAAGGTTCAGTGGAAGCACCATCGGGGTGCCAACGTGACTTGGGAAGCGGAAGAGGACTTGAAGCGGAGGTACCCTTACCTCTTTCCATAGCCTAGATTTCGAGGACGAAATCTTCTCCAAGTTGGGGAGGATTGTAACACCCGCTATTTTGGAGTTGGGTGAAAATTTGACTTTTACCCAAAGTTCAAGGGGGTAAAATATAACTTGGGTTATATAAATATAAATCAAGTTTAGATATTTTTCTATATATCACAAATTTGATCCTTAAGAAATCAGAGAGAGAGAGAAGGAAGCAGGAAGAAAGAGGTCGATCGTTTTTCTCCAAATCAAGGTACGAATCTAGCTTAATACTTTGATCTGAGTGTTATTTGCCGTATAGAATCTCGTTGTGAAGGTTTTTAACCGTTTCATTTTGAGATTTACGTATTTTGATTTGGATCTGGGTTCTGTAAATGTCCCATCATAATAAGATCGGGAAGATGGTCTCGACCGGAAGTCGGTTCGACCGGCATAGCGCGTTCGACCGGTATTGGGTTCGACCGGTGTGGGGTTCGACCGGTGTTGGGCTCGATCGGTACTGTGTTTCGACAGTGTGTTGTGTTTTGTAATTCGAGAATTGTAAGTCAGTGAGTTGTCTATATTTTTGGCTTACCGATTTATCGGTGTTGTCGTAGGTAGCAATCGTAGGAAGCAGACTATAAACAAAAAGAAATCTGAGGTGAGTCCTTTAAACTAAATCAGTCTGTATTACGAAAGCTATGTGATAAATGTATTTATTTAAATGTGGAAAATCTTGTTTTAATATGGCTTATTATTGTTGGATAATGCTTCCTAAAATCCCAATCATTTTAAGAACCAAGATTTATGGAATTGAACCATTGTTCATATGGATTGCCTGTATATTTGATTTAATATGAGTATGTTACGAAATGACATGCTTTGGCTTTGAGTCTTGTGAAATGGATCCATAGGCACTGTGTTCCTATGTCCCCGGTTTTGGGCATTGGTTCACGTTTTAGCACGGAATAAGCATCGGGTTGCCATGATAAGTAAGGTGTGGGCCTATACGGTCGGGCAACGTCTCATGGTGCAGTAAGGTGTAATTCCATATGGTGCTTGAGTTCCCCCTGTTTTGGGAACTCTCAAGAATAGATCTAGAGGGGTTGACTTGATGTTTTGAGCAACATATCTAGAGGGGTTGAGCTCGTTATGTGACTTGGTGTTATTTGTACCATGTTTAATCACTAATGGTTTATTTGATTTCTTGACTTAGCTCATGGCTATACTCACCGCGTGACATCGATTTGGGTTTAGTACTCCCCTTTTTATTGGCTTGTTCTCACTAGGCTTTAGCCTAACACTTGCTCTTGGTTGTCATGTTGGCAGGTCATCTTAACAGTGGGACTCGCCGGGACTGAGGGAACGACCTTGGGGTCGTGAGTGGTCTTTTTGAGGATATCTAGCGACCATCGTACAGTGATTTTTGAAGATGCACATTTTGGAAGGATAGCGACACCCGACCCTAATCTAGTTACTTAATTGTAGATTAGTAGGTTGTCGTCATATGCTTCATTTATTGACCATGTTTATGTCTAACCCATACTCCGTTTGGAATAACATTGTATGTTGAGATTGTAATACCTTATTCCGCAAGTTTAGTCTATTGCAGAATTTCGATTTTTATTTCCGCTAATTTTTAGGGTGTTACAGGTTGGTATCAGAGCCTTGGTTTAAGTGAATTAGGTATGACTGTAAGATGCCTAGACTTAAGCCGAGACTATTAAGCTATGACTTGTGAGATGGGGTAGACTTTCTAAGATAGGATGGTCTTAGGGTCAACAGAAACTTGCACAAATTGAAAGTTGTGATAACAGTAATAAGAACTCTTAAATGGTTGTCGGGTCGAAGAAATACACTTTTAAATGGTTGTCGGGTCTTATGCATCATTCATGAAATTGAATGTTTTGTAAAGTATTAATTGCACATTTATGCGAGGTACTTGAAAAAATGTTTATAGTCTCATTTTATGATTTTCATTCTTATCAACAGTTAAAGTTGGAAAATGCATATTTTGTGTAATGATACATTTGGAAAAATTATAAGGATATAAGTTCATTTGGAAAATGGGTTGTCTCAATTAATGTTAAAATTTGAACTAATCTTACTTTTGGTCGTGATGTTGCGTATCCGTTGGGTGAGTGCGTTTCATCGTGTTTTTATTTCATTTATTAACGAGTCAATAGGTTGCTAAGTCTACGGCTTGGCATTGTTATTTTGATGGGGTTTTTGGACAATAGTCCAGTTTTGGTAGCTCGACTTCGAGCCTTGTTGGGGCCTTATGCGTATTATTTGGCTTATTTTTATGCATTGGGAGTCATGACCCCGTGTTTGGTTTATTATTGTCTGGCATTGGGACGATTAGTTTTCCACGTCGAGGCACGTTAGGCACCGGATGTGGGTGTAAGTCCTTCGTGCTGCACGTTAAGGTACCGGATGTGGGTATAAATCCTTCGTGCTCAAGTACTACGATATTAGATGAGGGGCTCGACATAGGAACCCGACGGGGTTGAACTCGAGTTTCTGTGGGTGTACGTTTAAAGCTACTGAGCCTGGCATCTCTTGCGTGTACTTTCGTTTATATGACTAGTCATAACAACATAAAATGGGCTTACTTTGTGGACCGTCACATTTTATGGAATCGGGAATCCCCCGTCACCGAAAGGTGTTGTTTTTGGGTATTGAGTTTTATTATCCAAGTTTTCGGTAACGTTTTATATAATTGGGTTTTACCCTTGATTTATGGGTTGAGTATTATGCCCCACCCGAGTTTTGGGTGTTTTGTAATATAAGGTTTAACCGTACCTTATTAAATGGAGAGTCAAATTTATATTTACGCTTTGAGTGAGTTTTGGGTTAAAGCTAATTTATGAATGAGCGGTTTACATGGGTATCATCAATTTGTAGTAGTTTGATTTGGGAAATTCCCAAATTGGTGTTCTCCGTCTAAAATGCATATTATTGGAAAACGAGTCGTTTGCATATTCAAAGCATACCTTTTGAAAGATTATGAATTAAACTGCATTATCTATTTTCACAAACATCTTTATATATGTTGAAAACTCTTGAGCTCACTAGGCGTTAAGCCTAACCTTTTTTTATTTGTCGGCATGTGCATCAGGTTCCAGTTGGGTTTTCGTTCTAGCAGCCATGAAGAGTTGAGCCTTAGCTTTGTGCAAATGTAAGTAGTTGGTGAAGTCTTCCGCAATTTTGGAGATAGTGACTATTATGGGGTTTTAGTAGCCCCCGTTATTATCATAGGCTTTTGTGTAGAATGAATGTTTGTATTGAGGTTAAATCTTAATTTGTGATTGTAGATAATTCCTCTATTGATGTATCTAGAAAATTTTAAATAAGTTGCTATTTCCAGATTTGAGGGTGTTACAAGTTGGTATCAGAGCTTAAGTTTGAGGGAATTAGGTATTGATTGTAGGATGCCTAGACTCAAAGTAGCGTTTTTATAAGTGATTGTAAGTGAAGTTGCACATTATGAACCTTAAGATAAGATATTATGGAGTTGATCGAGTCACTAGAAACGGGAAACTTGTCGAGGGTCGCAAGGATGAGCATGTGCGGTACGTTCATAATGGCACCTGGCCAGTGTTATGGTGAACCTACATACTACATGTGTATACTTGAACTACCTTGGTATGATTACTGTTGGGGTAGTGAGAAGGTTTCTAAGTGAGTAATCTAAGGAGACGTTGATGTCTATAGCAATGTCACGTTGAAGTGATAGTTAAGTGCGTGGAATGCATTAAGTTGATTGTCTTGAGTAAGAATAATTGGTTGAAGTAGAACCTTGAGCTTATGGAATTGACGTTATACGAGGAGAGATTGTAAGGTGAACCGATGAAATATCCGAGTGTCGCTTTAAGATGTGGAGTATCCGGATGACAATAGTAGGAAATTGAGATTGTTGTCCTAAGATGCTTGATACACCCGGATGGTATTAGAATGTCGGGTTGTTGAGAAACGTAGTCTAGAGGGGTGAATGCCGACCAAATTCATGCACTAAAATTTATTTCTGAAATAAATTGCATAAATTGTTTCTTGTGTTTGTAAAACAGAAAGTGGTTTATATTATAAAGTTTTGGTAGAGCATTTAATACGCATCAGATTTTAAACAGTGAACTTAAGCATGCATAAATTGTTTTGTTGCACGTAATTGCAAACTGTTATAAAAAAGAATCTCTTTATTCACGTCTCTTGTTTAACGATATTTACGGATATTGTAATATCCATGTTTTAATGTCATTTGAGTATTGGGTAAGTAGCTATGAGATTTTAACCTAGGCATTGGATCTCCTCCACATATGTCAATGGTTTTAAAGGAAAAGTTATTCCCACGTGTTGAGTCGGAATTTCTTGAGAATTTTAATTTGTGTGAGTTTTGTTGGAATTTCTTGGAGTATTGTTTTATATGATGTCTTTCCATGTGTGAGTTTTAATTTTGCTTCTTTTAAGCTTACGAGTTAGTTGGTGTCGTGTCCCATGTGAATTTTGTTAAATGTGTCATTTTATCTTTCATTGCGTTAAAAGAGGAAACTCTTAACGGCTTAGTGTTTTAGCCATATTACCGTCTTACATTCTTGTTGAGAAATGAAAATTTGTCACTGCATGATTTTAGCATTATTGAGTTTTGCGAAAATTCAGTTGGGTTTAGGATGCCTCGTCTTACGTCATTTTGTGTTGCGTAAAATAATTTTGAGAACATGTGCATATGCATCATTGTGTGCGTTAATTTACGAGTCGTGTTCGATACCTTGTTTCACGCGAGTCTTGTATCGACACTTTTGCAACCGTAAGAGGCACCTTGAAAAAAAAATCTAAATGTCGCATGATTGCATCTTGAGTTTCACACGAGCATATGTGCATACTCTTGGGTTGAATCCGACTTTCACTCGCGTGAGTAAATATGCGAAATATTTATATTGTCTTAAATTAAATTTTAATTTAAGCGTGCTTCGCTTGTTGACCTTGCTGTTATAAATTTTCCGCAATACATGAAATGAATTTTCGATTTGCATATCGTTGTAATTACCATCTTGGTCAAGTGTATCTTATCGAGGCGGCTTAAAGTTTTAAACTCGATTTGAGAATTATTTGCGTTCTTATCATTTCATCGAACTTTGGGGAATAAACTGTTGCATATGGAGTTGTTAATAATTTTATGTCGCAACGACTTTTGGGTTGGGAAGTCAGAACTTTAAAATTAAATTGTGAATGTCTCTTTTGGGAATTGTACTGACTTTTATTGCACATGTTCTAGTGCGGAAAGTTATCTTTCACATGCATAGTATAAATTGATGCATTACTAGAACCATGGTAGTCCGTTTGAAAATTTTGTTGCGCATCTCTTGTTACCGTTTTATTAACGTAATTACTAATCAAACGAGTTTTTAGAAATGGTTTTATATGCGTAGAGTTGGTAACCAGTTTTGAAACCTATCGGATGGGCGATAGTGTGTAGTCACTGTACGGTTAATCGTTATAAAACTTGTGTATTTGAAAGTTTTATAAAAGTTTAAATTGACATATTATTTGAAAAACCTTGAACTCATTAGGTCTATAGGTTTAACCCCTGTCGTGGAAAGGAGTTGCAATTAAGGGGCTAAGGGAGTCCTTAGGAGTTGAAGCGTCGAATGATCTGGCTTGCAGTCAGTCTTGGATTTTGGACTTGGGTTTTCGAATCTGCGCGCGTTTGTATTAATGAAATTAGTATACTTAAGTCTTCTCGGGTATTTAAGGGGCGATTTTATGCTCCGATGATCATGCGAGTTAAAGTGTTAGGTAACTATTGGCAATCAGATTGGGTTTCGTGTTGGTGGTTTGCTAGTCGGTGTCACATCATGGGCTGTTTTGTCAGTATACTGTCTTAACGGGTTCCGCGATTAAAGGAAATTTTGGTGATCTGTCTGCTAGAGTTGTAAGATTTGAAATTTTAGCTCTCTGATTTGGTGTCAACCTTATTGCGACAACCCGTCTGGAATGGGATTTTGGGCGAGATGTCCATATTTTCGAGATCACTGTTTAGTCCTAGGCGTCGACTTGTTTTCTTGAGGTCAATGGATCTTGGAATGGATGGATGTAACCTGGTTGGATTATGGAAAATATTGACCTTTCAGTGATGGAATCTGGAAGGAGTTTGGGTGTTGAGGATTAAGTATCAATGTGTTTAAGCATTTCCGTGGTGGTAAAGCTTGTATTAAAGGATTGTTGTGGGGATTGGTGTTGGAACGGAGTTGAGTATTGACCGAATCTGGGCTAAGCAGTATCTGAAGAATGTTTTGGTGCGCCTTAGAAGAATATCTTTATCGATATTAAGGGTAGATCAGTTGAAATTTGAGGAACTTGGAAGTTTGGTTGCGATCTTTGACGTTGTGTTCGGAACCGTAGATCCGAAGGAAAGTTTGGTCAGCAAGAATTTGGGGTCACTAACTACCTGGAGGTAGTAATTGCCAACCAAGGTTGGGAGACGACCGTAACGTTGTGGGTAAAACTTACTTGGGTGAGTTAAGTGTTCGTTCGGTCATGAGTGTAATGTGCCCATGAGGGGCAGTTGGCATGTGTATCAGTACAAATGGCATGTTAGAGGTGTTGGAATAAGGGTTAAGGGAAATCCTTCTATGAACAAGGCTTCATGGGAACCTAGATTTCGAGGACGAAATCATTCCAAGGTTGGGAGGATTGTAACACCCGGTTTTTCGTAAAGCAAGTTCCATCCTTTGTTGGTTATCTCTCCGCCTTCTGCCTATCTTTTGAGTGGTAAAAGTTGTGCTTTCGAACCTTGAGTCGACCCATGCGAGAATCTTGAGTTTCGACCTTTTTTCGGGGCTCGGTACGTGTGGCGCGATTGTGACTCGCGATAGTGACATGTGTCACTATCGCGTGGCACAATCGCCGGGGGTGTACCACCCGCGGTACATTCCCCGCGAGAGTGCCCTCGCGATAGTGACAATGTCACTATCGCGTGGCAAGGTCGCCCGCGGCCCCTGTCTCATAAAACGTCCGAATTCTCACCCTTTCTTCTCATTTCTCACTTCCATCTTCTTCTCTTTTCTCTCCCAAACACTAAAACCGAACCCTAACCCATTTTGATGGTTTTTCCCCCTTGAACCACATGATTCTTCATCATCTAACTAGTTGGAACCTTAAACCACAAAACCTCCATCTTCATCTTCCTCATCAAGTTCATCGGTTGGGAGCTCGGGTTGAAGTGTTGGATTGGGTGTTCTCGGAAACCTCTTTGTCTTCAAAGGTAAGTTTTCTTGTGTTAAGGTTATAAATGCTCCATGGGTGGTTTCTTAAGGTTCGATATCTCAAATCTCGGATTCGGTAGTTTTGAAGAAATTAGGGTTTTGATCTTGTTTGGGATCTTGGTATTTTTATGTTTGGAGAACGTTTCCTTATGGTTGAAAATGGTTATTTTATGGGTTGGAACTTTGGATCTAGGTTTTGGAAGTTTTCGGCTTGAGGATTCAACTGGTCTTCAAAAGAGCTCGTTGGGTAAAATCTAGATTTAGCCTAAATCTAGCAAGGTGAGTTCAAGTTGATTTGTGAAAACGTTGCAAATGCCAAAATGTCTATTTTAAAGTGTTTATGTGTTCTACATGAAATTATCAAATGTTGGGTTAATTGCTAATCTTTGATTATTTGACGTATTTAATCTTTACAAACTTTGTATAATACCCATATTTGGGATTTTTGGGCATTTTGATAAATGTGTCACAAATGAATGTGTTTTGAGGTCTCATTGCATAAATAAATTCTTGGTCAAAGAAATACACTTTTAAATGGTTGTCGGGTCTTATGCATCATTCATGAAATTGAATGTTTTGTAAAGTATTAATTGCACATTTATGCGAGGTACTTGAAAAAATGTTTATAGTCTCATTTTATGATTTTCATTCTTATCAGCAGTTAAAGTTGGAAAATGTATATTTTGTGTTATGAGACATTTGGAAAAATTATAAGGATATAAGTTCATTTGGAAAATGGGTTGTCTCAATTAATGTTAAATTTTGAACTAATCTTACTTTTGGTCGTGATGTTGCGTATCTGTTGGGTGAGTGCGTTTCATCGTGTTTTTATTTCATTTATTAACGAGTCAATGGGTTGCTAAGTCTACGGCTTGGCATTGTTATTTTGATGGGGTTTTTGGACAATAGTCCAGTTTTGGTAGCTCGACTTCGAGCCTTGTTGGGGCCTTATGCGTATTATTTGGCTTATTTGATGCATTGGGAGTCATGACCCCGTGTTTGGTTTATTATTGTCCGGCATTGGGACGATTAGTTTTCCACGTCGAGGCACGTTAGGCACCGGATGTGGGTGTAAGTCCTTCGTGTCGCACGTTAAGGTACCGGATGTGGGTATAAGACCTTCGTGCTCAAGTACTACGATATTAGATGAGGGGCTCGACATAGGAACCCGACGGGGTTGAACTCGAGTTTCCGTAGGTGTACGTTTAAAGCTACTGAGCCTGGCATCTCTTGCGTGTACTTTCGTTTATATGACTAGTCATAACAACATAAAATGGGCTTACTTTGTGGACCATCACATTTTATGGAATCGGGAATCCCCCGTCACCGAAAGGTGTTGTTTTTGGGTATTGAGTTTTATTATCTAAGTTTTCGGTGACGTTTTATATAATTGGGTTTTACCCTTGATTTATGGGTTGAGTATTATGCCCCACCCGAGTTTTGGGTGTTTTGTAATATAAGGTTTAACCGTACCTTATTAAATGGAGAGTCAAATTTATATTTACGCTTTGAGTGAGTTTTGGGTTAAAGCTAATTTATGAAGGAGCGGTTTACATGGGTATCATCAATTTGTAGTAGTTTGATTTGGAAAATGCTCAAATTGGTGTTCTCCGTCTAAAATGCATATTATTGGAAAACGAGTCGTTTGCATATTCAAAGCATACCTTTTGAAAGATTATGAATTAAACTGCATTATCTATTTTCACAAACATCTTTATATATGTTGAAAACTCTTGAGCTCACTAGGCGTTAAGCCTAACCTTTTTTTATTTGTCGGCATGTGCATCAGGTTCAGTTGGGTTTTCGTTCTAGCAGCCATGAAGAGTTGAGCCTTAGCTTTGTGCAAATGTAAGTAGTTGGTGAAGTCTTCCGCAATTTTGGAGATAGTGACTATTATGGGATTTTAGTAGCACCCGTTATTATCATAGGCTTTTGTGTAGAATGAATGTTTGTATTGAGGTTAAATCTTAATTTGTGATTGTAGATAATTCCTCTATTGATGTATCTAGAAAATTTTAAATAAGTTGCTATTTCCATATTTGAGGGTGTTACAAGTTGGCATCAGAGCTTAAGTTTGAGGGAATTAGGTATTGATTGTAGGATGCCTAGACTCAAACTAGCGTTTTTATAAGTGATTGTAAGTGAAGTTGCACATTAGGAACCTTAAGATAACATATTATGTCATACTTTAATATTTTTATTATATTTTAATAAATATAATAATTATTAATCTATGACGGACACGAATTCTATTATTCTTTTTGACTTTCGATATCAAATGAATTATTCAAATTTCATACAACTATGATAGTCAATTATTAAAATTAAATTAGTAGTTGCATAACTATATATTAACTCGGATTCAAATATACTAACAAATCAACCTATATATAAAATATCATAAATAATAACAAATCTACCTATAACTAAAAATATATAAGAATATAGGTGTATTTGTTGTAGAACAAACAATATAGAGATAATCAAAAGGTCACCAATTCTCATTAACAATGAACCCTTTAAATAGGGATGAGTTTACAACGAAAATGAAACATACAATATGGTAACTCTTAATACTTAGAAATTATTTCTTCAATCACTTCCTTTTTTGATGAGGCACAATATTCTTCAACACTCCCCCTTGTGCCGAGTCAAATGGGTGATGGTGCATAACTCTTGCCTCATTAAAACCTTAGGTCGGGAAAACATATTCCATTGGGAAAAATGAAAACTTTAGACGAAGGAAAGAGTACAAGGCACCACTAAACAAATTCTTTAGTTTAGTATCATCCTTGATTCATACATTAATCAAAGAAGTTTATGAAACGGGATGGTTTAAGACTGTTGCCTCGCTAAAACCTTACACCAAGGAACAAAACCCAGTGGGAAAAATAAAACCTTGGGCAAAGGAAATAGCACAACTCATCAATCGTACATGTGTAATAGACACCTTCTTTAGTCCATTACTCCCCTGATTCATACATTAATCAAGGGAGTTTGGAAAGTCTCCGCAATCCAATGCTTTCCACATGTTTCTCAAATGTGACCTTAGGTAGTGATTTGGTGAACAAATCAGCCACATTCTCCTCAGACCTCACTTGATTCACTTGAATCTTAAGGAGAGTCTGTTGTTGCTGGTTATAGAAAAACTTTGGCGATATATGCTTTGTATTGTCTCCCTTGATATATCCTACCTTCATTTGTTCAATACAAGCTGCATTATCTTCATAAATGCATGTAGGATTTTTTGTGGTAGAACTTAAACCACTAGCCCCTCTGATATGTGTAATGATAGATCTTAGCCATATACATTCTCGAACCGCCTCATGTAGTGCAATACTCTCAGAATGGTTCGATGAGGTAGCTACAAGGGTTTGGTTGGTTGATTTCCAAGAAATTGTCGTGTTCCCAATTGTGAAAACGTATCCTGTTTGGGAACGACCTTTGTGTGGGTCAGAAAGATATCTAGCATCGGCAAAACCTACTAATATATCATTTGGGGTTTCATTATACGAGATAACATTTTCTTTGTTAATATCTTGAACAGGTATTGTAACCCCAATTTTCTCTCTGTAAGGAAAGAATAAGCCCATGTCAATGGTTCCTTTTAGATATCGAAATATATTCTTGATACCATTCCAATGACGTTGCGTTGGCGTCGAGCTAAATCTAGCTAACAAGTTCACTGAGAATGAAATATCTGGTCGAGTACATTGTGCTAAGTACAATAATGCGCCTATTGCACATAGATAGGGAATTTCAGCTCCCAACACCTCCTCGTCATCATCCTTTGGACGAAATGGATCTTTCCTTGTATCCAAGCTTCGACCGATCATGGGAGTGCTAGCCGGATGCGCTTTATCCATATTAAATCGCCTGAGCATTTTCTGGATATAAGCGGGTTGGTGGATAAGGATTCCACAAGCTCGATGTTCTAGTTCTATACCTAGACAAAATCGAGTTTTCCCAAGATCTTTCATCTCAAATTCATATTTCAAATAGCTTGCAGTATCTCTTATTTCATCAAGAGTACCTATTATGTTCATATCATCAACATACACAGCTATGATTGAAAATCCAGAACTCGTCTTCTTTATAAAAACGCACGGGCACAGTTCATCGTTCTTATATCCCTTTCCAATAAAGTATTCACTCAAACGGGTATACCACATCCGTCCAGATTGTTTTAATCCGTAGAGTAAACGCTTTAGTTTAATTGCAAACGCACTTCGTGGTTTACTAGAATCGGGAAGTGGAAGGCCATTGGGCACTTTCATGTATATCTATGAATCTAGATCCCCGTAGAGATATGCAGTAACCACATCCATAAGTTGCATTTCCAGTCCTTCAGAAACTACTAGACTAATTAGATAGCGGAACGTTATTACGTCCATTACTGGGGAGTATGTCTCCTCATAGTCAATCCCAGGGCGTTGTGAGAAACCTTGCGCCACAAGGCGAGCCTTATATCTTATGACTTCATTATTCTCATTACGCTTTCTGACAAAGACCCATTTATGTCCTACAGGCTTTACACTTGGCGGGGTTAGCACTACCGGACCAAATACCTGTCTCTTTGCCAAAGAATCTAGTTCTGCCTGGAGTGCTTCTTTCCATTTAGGCCAGTCTGCTCTTTGTTGACATTCTACAACTGAGCGTGGTTCGATGTCATCGTGCTCTATGATCTCATGAGCAACAGTATGTGCAAATATATCATCAATGAGTATGGATGATCTTTCCATTAACTCGCATGTATTCTCATAATTCATTGAGATTTCTTTGTTCTCTGGAATCAATATTGACTTCGGAGCGTCCTCCAGTGATGATTCATGGACATAACTATAATCAGAGACAATCTCATGAGAAGGGTTTTCGGTATTGATAATAAGTGGATCAGATTGGGCCTTACTCTCCTTTTTCTTCCGAGGATGAGTATCTATCAAACCAAGTGGCCTCCCCCTTTTCCTTTTGGGAACCATGGCCTCAACCACACTTCCACTATGTATGGTTGCAACACTCTTTCCAATGGTGTTGTGCCCCGATCGTTTGGGGACTTCTAACCTTGCGGGTACATTTGCAATTGGTATATGTGATCTTGTCACTTTTGCAATATCAGTGAACGCATCAGGTATCGAGTCTGCTACGTTTTGAAGATTTAGTATTTGTTTCACTTCGCTTTCACATTGTGAAGTGGGGGATCGAAATGAGACTGAGTGAGAACATTCCATGATAATTCCAGTCGTTCCCTTGGAAAATCAATTTTCCTATCCCCCCCTAACGACGGGAAGACTGTCTCATCAAAGTGACAATCCGCAAGTCTTGCGGTAAATAGATCACCCGTCAAGGGTTCTAAATAGCGGATAGTTGTTGGAGATTCATATCCAACATATATACTTAATCGCCTTTGAGGACCCATTTTGGTGCGCTGTGGGTGCGCAATTGGCACATATACTGCACAATCAAATATGCATAAATGTGAAATATCAGGCTCATATCCAGTTACCAACTGGTACGCAGAAAATGGTTGGCTAGCAGTGGGTCTAAAGCGAATAAGTAAAGTTGCATGTAATATTGCATAACCCCAGGTGGAAGTGGGTAAATTGGTGCACATAACCAATGCCCTAACTATCATTTCTATCCTTTTGATGGTAGCTTCTGCGAGACCATTTTGTGTATGCACATGGGGTACGGGATGCTCTACATCGATCCCAATAGACATGCAATAATCATCAAATGCTTGTGATGTAAATTCTCCGGCATTATCAAGTTGTATAGACTTGATGGGGTAATCAGGGTGGTGAGCCCTTAAACGTATAATTTGTGCTAGAAGTTTTGCAAACGCAGCATTTCGTGTGGACAATAGTGCGACATGCGTCCATCTTGTCGAAGCGTCAACCAGAACCATAAAATACTTGAATGGTCTGCATTCTGGATGTATAGGTCCACAAATATCACCTTGTATACGTTGTAAGAATGGAATGTTTTGCTTTGTGTCTTTAGCATAGGATGGTCTCGATCCTGTTTTAGCTAAGGAACAGGCTTTGCAAAAATTTGGGGCTTTCAAGGAGGCATATTGTGATGATGGCATTGCTTCTTTTTCTTTAGAAGTCAATGGTTGCAATTTGGTAGTTTCATGTAATCTCCCCATCTTACCTTTCATTCAAAAGAAAGGATGTCCGTGTGTATTCTTCAGCACACGTATCATCATGTCACGACCAGGGTGCCCCAGGTGGTCATGCCAAAGCCTATATATGTCACTGTCCCAAATTTCATTATTGGTGACAGAATATAATTCAATAACTCGAATCGTGGTAAGATATAATCCACTAGTTTGACATGTTAATTTCTCTAATATACGTTTCCTTCCGTATTCATTAGAGGTGATATACATATATTCATTTCCATTCTCACAATGTGTTTCAATATGATAGTCGTTGGAGCGTATATCTTTGAAACTTAACAAGGTTCGGTTAGCTTTTGGAGCATAGAGTGCTTCTGTGATCGTTATTTTTGTGCCATTAGGCAACAAGAAAGTGGCAGTTCCTCAACCAAGTATTAAATTGGATGATCCAATCATTGTGGTCATTGAGGATTTATAAGCGGTTATTTCAGTAAATAATAGTCTATTTCTTAATATTGTGTGGGTGGTTCCACAGTCAACTAAGCACTCAAGTTCTCCTCGATACATTCCTACAAGGAACGGAGAATTTTTAATAATTTGGTTGTTTTGACGTGTTCCTTTACATCATTGGTTTGTGTAATCAAAGATTATAAAATAAATTTCAAAACTAAATCAATAATCCAATAATTCAAACAGTAAATTAATAACCACCAATCCAAAAAGTAATCAATAATCCAAACAATAAATTAAGTTCACCAAACTACCGGGGAAAAATAACTAGTAATGTGTAAATAACTATTGTCTTTGAAGAATATGCGAGGTAGATTAGTCAAAATCCGAGAGCTCTAGAGAAGGATCATTGTTGTTGATATGAGTGAAATCTCCAATTGTTAGGTTGACTTCTGGTTCATTAATTTGTTTCTTCAAGGTAGTGAGCTTCTTGTTCTTTAGACTCCCTATATCTCTTGTAGGTGGCTGCTGCAGTGTTGCTTGCACGACAATTCTTGTACCAGTGCCCAATAATGTCACACTTGTAGCAAGGTTCAGTTCCATCTCGTTCTCTTTTGGTGGGGTCGGTCATTGGTGCTTTTCCTTTTGATTGTCCTTGATTACTTGGACCAGCAGTTGTATCTTTGCGCCATGTGTTGGAAAATGCACCACGACCATTGTCGCAACCCTGACCACGACCCCGTCCACGTTATGAATAATTGCCACGTGTGTGTGATTTAGTATGTTTGGCTCCATGTACTTTGGAGTTCTTTCCACCTCTAACGCTTGCATGATTAGATTCGGGAATTTTCTTTGTCCCGGCAGGTCTAGCGTTGTTATTCAAAAGAACCTCATTGTGTCTTTCAGCCACTTGCAGTAGGTTGATAAGTTTGTTAAAGATTGTGATTCTTTTACTATCATACTCCAATCGATACTGGTTCATTAGTATGATTGCAGATGTAGGAAAAGTGGAAAGTGTCTTTTGAATCATGTCGTCTTCCGTAAGTTCCTTGCCACAGAAGTTTAAACGTGCTTTGAGACGCAACATTTCTTTGTTGAAATCATTTACCTTTTTGTAATCGAGTAAGCGGATTCCATTCCACTGTACGATTAGTTCAGGAAGTAAAGAGTCATGAATATTCCCGAATCTTCCTTTCAGTGCGTCCCACAGTTCTTTGGGGGTTTTCAGTTGAAGGTACTCCCACTGAAGGCTGGGATCGATATGTCGTCTCAAGAACATTAAGGCATTTGCTTGTACTTTCTCTGATGGTTTGTCTTTAGGGTCAGTAGGGGGGTTGATTGTGTAGGTGAAGTACTTTCCAATAAAGGTAGTCTCTACATCATATACCCATCTGTGGTATTCAAGCCCTTCTGAATCCAGGATATCAAATTCAGGACGAGTTGGTTCAGCCATCTACATAAACAAGAGATAAGGTATTTTATTTTATGGAGATTAAACTTATGAAGGTTCATTATTATGGCAATATAGGATTAAAAATTTGGTATTTTTAAACATCTCTTATGTTGATAATGTTATTTTAGTATTTCAATATCTGGATGAATCGCTAAACACTTTTGGATTTCCAGGTAGGAGGGGAATCACGAGGATTACTTAAATCCCTACAAACCTTTAAGGCTATTTACACCCGTTTTGACAAAATCTTTTAGTGTCATGCGATCACTTTGTTTATGAAATACACTAATAACATTAAAAATTTTGTGGATTTGGCATGAGGCCAAATGTGAGATTTAATTAATACCATTATGAAACATGTATATTTGAGATTTTTGGCTAGAGCCAAAAATATATGATGGATTGGAATTGTATCTTCCAAATATGATTATGATTATAATTTCGATATGTATTTTGGAAGTTATAATTTAGAAAAAAAAAATTTAGTGATAAAGTTTGATATTAGGAGTTATATAATTTAATGAGATTTTGGTAGGAGACCAAAATAAATTAGATATGAAGGAGTGTAAATCCCAAAAATAAATTTAATTATAAGTAATTGTGAGTTAAGAGGAATATATGAATATTTATGGAAGTAAATAAATTAACAAAGCTTAAACAAAACCATTTAAAATAAAAGTAAATGAGTAATGTAAACCTATTACAAGAACATGCTCAATATATTAAATGTAATAAATAATTGGAAAGAAAAGGAAAAAAACATGAATGACAAAAATATAGAGTCCAAGGGCTAGAACGGTCAATTCAAGATTATTGTATTATTTTCTTTCAAAGCACGGAGATTGCATTTCCATATGTATATATATATATATATATATATATATATATATATATATATATATATATTATTTATTTATTTATTAATTTTAATGAAACCAACCTTTTTATTTATTTATTTTAAAATACCTGGTGACTTTATGTAACACCCGTAAAATTCTATATAAGTAAATTATGGATTAGATGTGTTTGGTTATGGGTTTTATTAAGAAATCAGATGAGAAAACCTTCTGCCCTTCCTGACCGCCACCCAGTCGGGACAGACTGGTCCAGTCGAGCAACTCAGAACATCTTGTAGTGGAAAGAATGGCCCAGTCGGGAAGGACCGGACCCGGTAGGGCACGGGTCTGATACTCACAAAACCCGATTTTTGGCTCCTAACTTCATTCGTTACCTCTACCAACCCTCATTTTATCTCTTCCAAACTGGTCCAAATCCTCCCTCTTCATTTACTTCATCTAGGGTTCCTCCAACCACCAATCCTCCACCATTTATTGCTAAAGTTAAGAGCATCCTCCAAGGTTTCGGTTTGGAAGCTTCACCACCATCTCCATCTTCATCTTCTTCATCACCTTCTCACCATTGTTGACCATATTTTGGGGTTTTCCATGAAACCTACTTGTAAGTCATTCTAACCATTTCTAAACCGTGAAATAAGTTATAAATGCTCCATTGATGGTTTTCTAGTGTTTGATTTCTCTAAACTTCTGTTTGGATAATTTTGGGAGTTTTGGGTCAAAATTAGGGATTTGCCCAAAATAGAGATTTTGATGATTAGGTGTTTGGGGATCAATTATTTATGGTGGAAAATGTATATTTATGGTTGGAACCTTGTGAATCTAGGTTTTGGAAGATTTGGTTTGAAGAACCAAGTTTCTTCAAGGAAAGCTCTAAGTGGGTAAATTCTAGATTTAACCTAAATCTAGCAAGGTGAGTTTACTAAACCTTTGTTAAAACTAGATACACATCATAATCTTATATTTGTTATCTTGTCTCTATATGTTCAAATGTTTGGGAAGTTCTTCATGAAAATGGGTGTAGATGTATGTATATGAGTGATATGATATGAGTAATGTTATGTGTATCATTATTTGGGATTTCTCTCATAGATTCTTAATGTGGGTACCTTGATATGTTAAATGTATACATAAATGGGTTTTATGATGATTCTAGTTGGAACACCACTTGGATGATATGTTTATATGCATAACGAGCATGAATTATGTTAGGTCTTTGTTGGACATCATGAGGATAAGGTGGTAATAATATACCCGTAGTCGGTATTGAATTATGTGGGTTGAAATATACCTAAAGGACCCCTTATAAATGTTATGTGGACGAACCAAGTCAGTACACTAGGAGGATGTAGTCTTGGGCGCCACTGTGATGGTATGTGCCTAGATCTCCGCCATCCGGGGAATTTTCTTAGCGATAGTCTTCGGATGGGTCGGGCCTTTCGGGTGTTCCTTGTTAAGGACATCAAGGTATATCGACTCTTGGGTGGGACTTGATTGGTGCTATGGGCCTCCCCTATTGACTCCACATTTGTTGAACTACGGTTAACTGCTGATAAGAATTGTGTCTGTTCATGCATGCTTATTATTGTTCAACTCACTAGGCTTTTTGGCCTAACACTTGTTTGGTGTCGATGTGTATCTCAGGTTCTAGTGGTGGCGGTCCTAAGCAGGTTTAGTTGCTTTGGGTGAGAGCTTGGGGAATTGCACGTGGACGCGTTATACTTTTGGATATAGACCGTTTGGGTTTATAGACGACAACCCTTTTTGTAATCTCTTTTCTAGATGTAGAAACTAGATTAGTTGGTTGTTGTAAATTGTCCGTTAAATTACAATTGTGATTAAACAGGTTATTTATATTTATATATTCCCCATTTTTGGGAGGCTCTTGCTATGGCAATTTTAGTATACCTCATATCCGTTTTCCGGATTTTTGTTACCCCTATTTTTAGGGTGTTACAAGTTGGTATCAGAGCTTTAGTTTAAGTGAACTAGGTATGGTTTAGCGTATCTAGACTTAAGCTTTAGACTTTATGACTTCACTGTCCACTTAGGGTAGAAATCCTAGGTGGGGAGAGCGTTAGGATTACGGAATTACTATAATTGAAAGTTGCGATGATGGTGACCAGAATTCTTGTGTATGGTTCGTTCATAATTTCACTTAGCTACTGCTATTTTGAATGCATTTTTACGTAAGTATGTTTGGTTTACTATTGTTACGATAATTGATGAAGGTAGTAGTACGTACAATGAGTTCAACTCGCTTAGTCTTTTCTCAACCTATTTCTCGTACGTGCTTGGCAAATTATTATGGTTAACACTCGAAGTAGATTACCGGAAATGCCAGAAGGGCAACGAGAAGTGGAATCTGCAGTAGTACGACCCCCGGTGGGGGCAACCTTCGATGACATTCCTATACCCAGAATCTTGGCTGGAGGGCCTGAGCACATTCTGCGCCGGAACCTCAACACGGGTAACGCCATCTTAGAGGAAGTTACCATGGAGACCCGGCTTCAGGATAGCATGATGTTGGCCATGATTGCGGCTTTGGCTCAACAACAGTTGGCCATGACTTCGGCCATGACCCAACAACAGGAATTTTTCATGAAACTTCTAGAGGATCGTGACGTCAGTAACCGTCAACCCGAGACTATGGCTGAAAACGTTATAGTGGGGTCGGGTGGACCGAATGTGGTGATGGTCGAAGAACCATCTGCTGAGGGAATTATATCGAAGACTAAAGGGTACACCTACAAGACGTTTATGGGGTGTCACCCTAAGGAGTTTGCGGGTTCCGATAGCCCAGTTGCTTGTATGTATTGGCTCAAGGAGATGGAGATGGCCTTCGTAGCAACGGGTCAAGTTTGCTTCCCAACTACTTCGGGGAGAGGCTCTGATTTGGTGGAATCTCACTCGATCCGCCCTCACCCCGGAAGTTCTGGCTAAGTTAACTTGGTCGGTGTTCAAAGAGAAGATTATGGACAAGTACTGTAGTGAGCGTTCATTGGACAAGTTGGAGCGAGAGTTCCGAAATCTAAAGAAGGGGAATACGTCGATCGTTGGCTACTCCAAACTCTTTTTGGAGAAACTAAACTTGGTGGGACATCTGGTCCCCGATGAAAGGTCAAAGATTAAGGCTTATCATCAAGGGTTACCGGCCGAGATGTGAACGGCGATAAGAAATGCAAAGTGTTCGACTTTACAAGAGGTTATCGAGGAGTCCTTACTCGTGGAGGACGACATCAATTCAGAAAGGGATGAGAAGAGGCATGTTGGTGAGAAACGAAAGTGGGAGGGGTCATCTGGGCCCGTTCGTCAATCAAGACCCTTTGTAAGCGGGAGATCGGGTGATCAACGTCGTGAAGATCGGTGGTGCCACAAGTGCAGGTCAAAGCACTCGGGGACGTGCGCTACGAGGATTCTCTCCGGTCCAGCCGAGTGTAGCAAGTGTGGTAAGAAAAACCACTCAACTCGAGAGTGTTCCCTCCGTGGGTCGGTTTGTTATGAATGCGGAGAGCCGGGGCACATGAAGCGAGAGTGTCCAAGGCTGGTTAGAGGAGGTGGTGGAAATTATGTGGGTTCGACGGATAGGGTCGAGTAACCATCACGGGCACCGAGTCGAGCTTTCCAGATGACTACCAAGGAGGCAAAGGAGACCGCGGATGTCGTTTCGGCTACGTTTGTAGTAAACTCCATGCCTGCTCGTGTCTTGTTTGATTCGGGTGCTACGTGTTCTTTTGTGTCAGATGCTTTCTGTAAACGATTCACCACTCCTATTAGTGTTCTTCCCGATGCGTTAGTAGTGGAAATAGCGAATGGGGATCAAGTAATCATTCGTGACCGTTTATGTGATTGTACTATAGAGATCGATGGAAATTCTTTCGGCATAGATCTACTACCTATGGCTATAGGAGGGTTTGATGTAGTCATAGGCATGGATTGGTTAGTAAGGCATAAAGCAGATATCTTTTGCTCCAAAAAGATGATCCAAGTACCATTACCGGAAAATGGGGTGGCTACCATTTATGGAGAGAAAGGAAAGAGGAACAATCCTATTATATCATCTCTTAAGGCTCGCAAGTTTTTAGCAAAGGGCTACCCTTCGTACTTGGCCTACGTTGTGGACGCAAAGAAAGAAAAGAAGTCGGTAGAGGATGTGGAGGTGGTACGAGATTATCCGGACGTCTTTCCGGAAGACTTACCCGGATTACCGCCGGAGTGACAAGTGGAGTTTCAGATTGACCTCACACCGGGAGCGGCTCCGATAGATCGTGCTCCATATCGTTTGGCGCCGACGGAAATGAAGGAGATGATGACGCAACTTCAAGAGCTGTTGGAGAAGGGCTTCATTCGACCGAGTTCGTCACCTTGGGGAGCACCGGTACTGTTCGTGAAGAAGAAGGATGGATCCATGCGGATGTGCATAGATTATCGAGAGTTAAACAAAGTCACGGTAAAGAATAAGTATCCTCTACCTCGCATCGACGATCTTTTTGATCAACTCCAAGGGGCGGGATGTTTCTCGAAAATTGACCTTCGTCCGGTTATCATCAAGTGAGAGTGAAGAACGAAGATATTCCGAAGACGGCATTTCGAACGAGATACGGTCATTATGAGTTTTTGGTGATGCCTTTCGGCTTAACCAACGCTCCGACCGTATTCATGGATCTGATGAACCGTGTGTGTCGCCCATTCTTGGATAAATCCGTGATCGTCTTCATCGACGATATTTTAATATATTCAAAGGATGAGTCCGAGCATGGAAGACACTTACGGAAGGTATTAGAGGTTCTAAGGAGGGAGAAACTGTTCGCGAAATTCTCGAAGTGCGAATTTTGGCTCCAAGAGGTGCAATTCTTGGGGCATGTGGTATCAAAGGATGGGGTAAAGGTGGATCCAGCGAAGATCGAGGCAATGATGAGTTGGGAACCCCAACAAGTCCGACGGAGATCCGAAGCTTCTTGGGTTTAGCGGGTTACTACCGGCGTTTCATTCAAGATTTCTCAAAGACGGCTACACCGCTCACTTCTCTTACAAGGAAGAACGTTAAGTTTCTTTGGACCGAAGCACAAGAGCAAGCGTTTCAGACGCTCAAGAGGAAGTTGTGTGAAGCTCCGATCTTGTCCCTACCCGAGGGATCAGAAGACTTTGTGGTGTATAGTGACGCTTCCAAGACGGGGCTTGGGTGCGTACTAATGCAAAGGGGGAAAGTAATAGCCTACGCGTCGCGGCAATTAAAGGATCATGAGAAGAACTATCCGACTCATGATTTGGAGTTGGCGGCGGTAGTTTTCGCGTTAAAATTGTGGCAACACTACTTGTATGGGACTAAGTGTACTCTTTTCACGGATCACAAGAGTCTCAAGTACATCTTCGACCAAAAGGAACTCAACATGCGACAAAGGAGATGGCTAGAGCTTTTGAAGGATTACGATTGTGATATACTCTATCACCCTGGAAAGGCCAATGTGGTGGCGGATGCATTGAGCCGAAGGAATCATGGCGATGGTGTTAAAATGTCCTTTAGTAGAATCGATGTGGTGTCGAGTTTGTTGGAAAGTTTAAGAACGAGCCAAGCGGAAGCACTTAAAGAAGAGAACCTCAAGGCCGAGGTTATGACCAAGCTAGGCATGGAAATGAGCCACGACCCGTCGGGGAACCCGGTCCACCCGCCCCGATCGGGGATGGGGATTCCCCGCTAAACCGGGGATAGGGATAGGGATGGGGACGGGTATCGCACTCCCCGCCCCGACCCGTCCCCGTTATATATTTTAATTAATATTTAATATATATTATTTATTTAAACTAAATCGGTAATTCATAATTTTCTATTTCTTAACTAGGTTTATAATATAAAATTGTTATTTTTTGGATGTCAATCAAAATACAATTACTCGATCTGGTTTTGAATATTACTCGATATCTTTTGGTACGTGTGAAGTTAAGTTTTTTTTTCGAATTCGGTTGAATTTCTTTTGGTTTTAAGTTATTAATTATTATATGATGTTGTGATTTTTTTATACTAAATTAAATTTCTTTCGATTTTAGGTTTATTGAAAATATGTGATATTTAAATATGCGCGGTGTCTCATATATTTGATTTAAATAGCTTACATAAACGGAAAAAAAAAATCCACGTTTCCCCGTTGGGGATGGGGATGGGGATGTGATCATATTCCCCGGCAGGGACGGGGATGGGGACGGGGATGAAGATGAGGGATTGGGGACGGGGATGGGGATTAAGGTCCCTGCCTCATTTCCATGCCTAGACCAAGCAAAAGGAACTCTTAACAGAAGATAGTCGTGGACTCAAACTCTTCCAAGGGCGAATTTGGGTGCCAAAGATTGGGGGAAATTGTGGCTTGCTTCTAGAGGAAACACATAAGTCTAAATATTCTATACATCCCGGTAGCACCAAGATGTATAGAGACTTAAGGTTAAATTATTGGTGGTCGGTGATGAAGTTAGACGTGGCAAGTTATGTGGAGAAGTGTGTCACATGCCTTCAAGTCAAGGCGGAGCATCAAAGACCATATGGAAGTTTACAACCATTGTCCATTCCCGAGTGGAAATGGGACTACATCACTATGGATTTCGTGACAAAGTTACCAAAGACTTTGCGTGGCCACGACACCATTTGGGTAATTGTTGACCGATTGACCAAGAGCGCGCATTTCCTTGCAATGCGGGAGACCTTGCCAATAGATAAGTTGGCTAAACTATACATCGACGAGGTGGTGTCGAGGCACGGAGTTCCGCAATCTATAGTATCGGATCGGGATAGCCGGTTCACTTCGAACTTCTGGGCTAGTTTGCAAAAGGAGTTGGGTACTCAACTGAATTTGAGCACGGCATATCATCCTCAAACGGATGGTCAAAGCGAGAGGACGATTCAGACTCTAGAAGATATGTTGAGGTCGTGTGTAATAGATTTCGGGGGAAGTTGGGATTCACATCTACCTTTGGTAGAGTTCGCATACAACAACAGTTATCATTCTAGTATCGGGATAGCACCGTTCGAGGCTTTGTATAGACGGAAGTGCAGAACCCCGGTTTGTTGGTTAGAAGCGGGCGAAAAGCAATTCGCCGGACCAGAAATCGTTCAAGAGACGGCCGACAAGGTGAAAGAGATCTGGGAAAGGCTAAAGTCGGCTCAAGACCGACAAAAGAGTTATGCGGACAAGAAGAGAAGGCCGATTGAGTTTCAAGTGGGTGACCGGGTCATGTTGAAGGTGTCTCCGTGGAAGGGATCATACGTTTCGGGAAGTGCGGGAAGCTTAGTCCTCGTTTCCTTGGACCATTTCTTATTTTGGAAAAGATTGGTTTGCAAGCCTATCGGTTTGAGTTACCACCGGAAATGGATGGAATACATCCTACCTTTCACGTATGTTACCTTCGAAAGTGTCTAGCCGAGGAGGAAAGCGTGATTCCTTTGTCGGAAATTCGGGTGGACAATGGGAATCGTTGTGTGGAGGAACCAGAGGCGATTTTAGAATCGAAAGTGAAGAAGTTGAGGCATAAGAACGTGGTTATGGTCAAGGTGCAGTGGAGGCATTACCGTGGGGCCAATGTGACATGGGAAGCCGAGGAGGACATGAAGCGAAGATACCCTCACTTGTTCATGTGACTAAGGACGAAATCATTTCCAAGTTGGGGAGTATTGTAACACCCGTAAAATTCTATATAAGTAAATTATGGATTAGATGTGTTTGGTTATGGGTTTTATTAAGAAATCAGATGAGAAAACCTTCTGCCCTTCCTGACCGCCACCCAGTCGGGACAGACTGGTCCAGTCGAGCAACTCAGAACATCTTGTAGTGGAAAGAATGGCCCAGTCGGGAAGGACCGGACCCGGTCGGGCACGGGTCTAATACTCACAAAACCCGATTTTTGGCTCCTAACTTCATTTGTTACCTCTACCAACCCTCATTTTATCACTTCCAAACTAGTCCAAATCCTCCCTCTTCATTTACTTCATCTAGGGTTCCTCCAACCACCAATCCTCCACCATTTATTGCTAAAGTTAAGAGCATCCTCCAAGGTTTCGGTTTGGAAGCTTCACCACCATCTCCATCTTCATCTTCTTCATCACCTTCTCACCATTGTTGACCATATTTTGGGGTTTTCCATGAAACCTACTTGTAAGTCATTCTAACCATTTCTAAACCGTGAAATAAGTTATAAATGCTCCATTGATGGTTTTCTAGTGTTTGATTTCTCTAAACTTCTGTTTGGATAATTTTGGGAGTTTTGGGTCAAAATTTGGGTTTTGCCCAAAATAGAGATTTTGATGATTAGGTGTTTGGGGATCAATTATTTATGGTGGAAAATGTATATTTATGGTTGGAACCTTGTGAATCTAGGTTTTGGAAGATTTGGTTTGAAGAACCAAGTTTCTTCAAGGAAAGCTCTAAGTGGGTAAATTCTAGATTTAACCTAAATCTAGCAAGGTGAGTTTACTAAACCTTTGTTAAAACTAGATACACATCATAATCTTATATTTGTTATCTTGTCTCTATATGTTCAAATGTTTGGGAAGTTCTTCATGAAAATGGGTGTAGATGTATGTATATGAGTGATATGTTATGAGTAATGTTATGTGTATCATTATTTGGGATTTCTCTCATAGATTCTTAATATGGGTACCTTGATATGTTAAATGTATACATAAATGGGTTTTATGATGATTCTAGTTGGAACACCACTTGGATGATATGTTTATATGCATAACGAGCATGAATTATGTTGGGTCTTTGTTGGACATCATGAGGATAAGGTGGTAATAATATACCCGTAGTCGGTATTGAATTATGTGGGTTGAAATATACCTAAAGGACCCCTTATAAATGTTATGTGGACGAACCAAGTCAGTACACTAGGAGGATGTAGTCTTGGGCGCCACTGTGATGGTATGTGCCTAGATCTCCGCCATCCGGGGAATTTTCTTAGCGATAGTCTTCGGATGGGTCGGGCCTTTCGGGTGTTCCTTGTTAAGGACATCAAGGTATATCGACTCTTGGGTGGGACTTGATTGGTGCTATGGGCCTCCCCTATTGACTCCACATTTGTTGAACTACGGTTAACTGCTGATAAGAATTGTGTCTGTTCATGCATGCTTATTATTGTTCAACTCACTAGGCTTTTTGGCCTAACACTTGTTTGGTGTCGATGTGTATCTCAGGTTCTAGTGGCGGCGGTCCTAAGCAGGTTTAGTTGCTTTGGGTGAGAGCTTGGGGAATTACACATGGACGCGTTATACTTTTGGATATAGACCGTTTGGGTTTATAGACGACAACCCTTTTTGTAATCTCTTTTCTAGATGTAGAAACTAAATTAGTTGGTTGTTGTAAATTGTCCGTTAAATTACAATTGTGATTAAACAGGTTATTTATATTTATATATTCCCCATTTTTGGGAGGCTCTTGTTATGGCAATTTTAGTATACCTCATATCCGTTTTCCAGATTTTTGTTACCCCTATTTTTAGGGTGTTACACTTTATGAATATAAAAGATTATGACTGAATATGCACCATTTAAGAAACAAATTTACAATTTTAGCTTCAATGGGGAAAAAATACATAAATGATTTCAAAGAGTCCATCTTCTAACATATGTGTTAAATTGTATGTTTTATCAAAATATAATTTTATAAAGATATTTTTTTTCATAGACAATGGACTGATCAGTCCAGTTCGATTACAAAAGATCAATTTAAGGTACTTCAAAATTATTAGACTTGGGAGATTAAAAAACATTAATATATTAAAAAATGTTAAAGGAAAAAACATAATAGAACAACAATATACGGAAAGAATGAATCTGTAATTCTCATTAATCAAAAGCCCTTTAAATAGGGATGAGATACAAGTAGATAACCACGAGATATTTTAGTTCTAATCTAACTCTGATATATTTATCTCTATCTATATCTATATCTCTATCTCTATCGTCATATCCTTTAGACGATGGCACACTTATCCTACAACACTCCCCCTTGTGCCGAGTTAAAGGAGTGGTGGTGTACAGTTGTTGTCTCGTTAAAACCTTACGCCAAAATAAAACCCAGTGGGAAAAAATAAAAATATGACGAAGGAAAGAGTACAACGCACCAGCTTTTTTACAATACATAGACTTATCCTTCAGTCTAGTTTTCTCTTAGATTCATACTTTAATCTTAAGAGTTAAGAAAGCATGATGGTATATAAACAGTTGTCTCACTAAAACCTTACACCAAGGAACAAAACCCAATGGAAAAAATAAAACCTTGGTTGAAGGAAAGAGCACAACATACAAATATCATAAATATAGTAGACTCCCCCTTTTGTCTACTACTCCCCCTGATTCGTGCATTAATCAAAGGAGTTTGGAAAACATTTCCATTTACTTTCTACACGTTTTCCAATATATGGTTTTGTGGTAACGAATTGGTAAAATATGTCACATTCTTTTGACACCTTACTTGATTCACTTGAATCTAAAAGAGAGTATTTTATTGCTGATTGTATATAAACTTAAGCAGAATATGCTTTGTGTTATTACCTTGATGTATCTTATGTTCATTTCCTCAATATATGATGCATCATTTCCATATATGCAAGTAGGATACTGGTTGAACCCAGAATTACTAACTCCTCTAATATATGTAATGATAGTCCTTAATCATATACATTATTTTATTATCTCATGGAGAGTAATATTCTTGGATAAGTTCAAGGAGATAGTTACAAAGGATTGCTTAGTTTACTTCCAAGCAATTGACGTGTTCCTTGTGGTAATTCTTTATCCAGTTTGGGAACAACCTTTGTATGGGTCAGACAGATACCTAATATCAGCAAACACATACCAAGACATTGTTTGGTGTTTTTCTATAAGAGCTAGTACTTTTGTTGCTTACATTATAAGTAGATATTGAAATTCCATTATCAATCCAATTTTTCTTTCTATAGGGAAAGTATAAACCCATGTCAATGGTTCCAAAATATTAATTTGATATCATTCCAATGACTTTGCATTGGCGTTGAGCTAAATCTAGCTAACAAGTTCATTGAGAAATATAATGTATGGTCAAGTGTATTATGCTATGTACGATAATGCGCATATTGTACTTAGATAGGGAATTCCAGCTCTCAACATTTTTCGTCATCATCCTTTAGACGAAATGGATTTTTCCTTATATCCGACACTTCAACCGATCATGGGAGTGCTAACCGAATGCGCTTTGTCCATATTAAATTGCCTGATTATTTTCTGGACATATGCGATCGGTGAATTAATATTTCACAAACTCGGTGCCCTAGCTCAAATATCTAGACAAAACCAAGTCTTCCCAAGATCTTTCCTCTCAAAATCAGATTTTAAGTAGCTTGTGGTTCCTCTCATTTCATCAAGAGTGTCTATTATGTTCATAACATTGACATATAGAGCTACTTTGAAAATATGGAACTTGTTTTCCATAATAAATACGCAAGAGAACAATTCATCGTTCTTATATATCCTTTCCCAATCAAGTATTTCATTAGGCGGGTATACCACATCCGCTTAGATTGCTTTAATCTATAAAGTGGGTGTTTCAATTTTATTGCAAACGCATTTCGTGGTTTAGAGTTACTTGATTTTGGTAATGTAATATCATCAAGTACTTTTATATATCTCTAAATCTAGATCTCTGTAGAGATATGTGGTAACCACATTCATGAGCTACATTTCCAGTCCTTCGGAAACTATTAGGTTAATTATTTAGCAGAATGTTATAACGTCCATCACGAGAGAGTAAGTCTTCTCATGGTCAATCCAGGGCGTTGTGAGAAACCTTGCGCCAAAGGAGAGCCTTACATATTAGGACTTCATTATTCTCGTTACGCTTTCTGACAAAGACTCAGTTATGTCCTACGGGCTTTACACTTGGTAGGTTAGCACTACCTGACCAAATACCCGATCCTTTGTCAAATAATAGAATTCTTTCTGGATTGTTTCTTTACATTTAGGCCAATATGCTCTTTGTTGATATTATTCAACTGAGTCTGGTTCAATATCGTCGTGCTCGATCATTTTATGAGTCATTGTATATGCGAATAAATCATCAATGATTATATATGATCTGTCCATTGACTCATATGTACTCTCATAGTTCATTTGAGATTAATATTCATCTCTAGAATCAATATTAACTTCGGAGCATCCTCCAGTGATGATTCATGGACATAATTATAATTAGAGACAATCTCATGAGAGTTTTATGTATTGATGATAAATGGATGTGCCTAACTAATCTCTTCCTTTAGAATAGTATCCATCGAACCAAGTAGCTTCCACCACTTCCATTTGGTAGCTACGACCTCAACCACGCCTCCACTATGTGTGATTGCAACGCACTTTCTAGTGGCGTTGTGCCCCTGTTGGGGACTTTTTAACCTTGCGAGTATATTTGCAGCTCGTATATGTGATCTTGTCACTTTTGGAATATTAAACGTATCAGGTATCGAGTCTGATTCGTTTGACTTCAACATTATGTTGTGAAGTTTTGGGGATCAAAATGAGACAGAGTGAGAATATTCAATGACACTTCCTGTCGTTCCCATGGAAAATCCTTTTTCCTATCTCCCCCTAACGATGGGAAGACTGTCTCATGAAAGTGACAACCCGCAAATCTAGCGGTAAAGAGATCACTAGTCAAATATTCTAATTAGCGGATAATTGTTGGGGGTTCATATCCAACATTTACCAAATCGTCTTTAAGGACCCATTTCGATGCGCTGTGGGGGCGCAATTGGCACATATAATCAAACATGCGTAAATGTAAAGTATCAGGCTTATATCCAGTTACCAACTGGTACGCATGAGACTGGTTAGCAAGCAGTGGGTCTAAAAACGAAAAAAACTGCATATAATAATTACATAATCCCAGGTAGATGTGGGTAAATTGGTGCGCATTACTAATACCCTAGATGTCATCATATTCTTTTGATAACAACTTATATGAGACCATTTTATATATACACATGGGGTATAGGAAACTCCACATTGATCCTAATACATATGTAATTAACATCAAATCCTTATGATGTAAATTCTCCAACATTCCAAGTCATGTAGACTTGATGAAATAATAAGGGTGGTGAGCCCTTAAATGTATAACTAGTGCTAGGAGTGCAGTATTTCATGTGGACAATAATACGACATGCGTTCATCGTGTCGAAACCAGAACCATAAAGTACTTTAATGGTCCGCATTCTGGATGTTTATGTCCATAAATATCACCTTGTATTCATTGTAACAATGGAATATTTTTGTATAATGTCTTTAGCTTTAGTACGATCTCATTCCTGTATTGACTAAGGATTAGGGTATATACAAAAGTTTTATGTATTTGAGAGGGCATATTATGATAGCAATGTTGTTTCTTATGTTGCAGAAGTCAACAGTTGCAATTTGCCTTGTTTTGCCTTTCACTCGAAAGAGAATGTGTCTATGTGTATTTTGCAGTACACGGATCACTATGTCATAACCACGGTGTCCCACATGGTTATGTCGAAACATATATGTGTTATTGCCCCAAAAATTTCTTTATTGGTGACAAAATATGTTCCGATGACCCAATAATCTACTAGTTTGACACATTAGTTTCCATGATATATGTTTCCTTTCATATTAATTGGAATTTATGTATATATGCTCATTTTCATTTTCATTTGATACAAATATCTTTACAAGGTTCCTATTAAAGTTATTCCACCAAGAAAGTGACAGTCCATCGTCTAAGTAATTTGGTTGGATGTATTATAAAACAAGTATTAGTCTATCTTTTTTTTCCGATTGTGTGATATGTCAAAAAAAATCAATTCTTCTCGATACATTCCTAAGCGGAACGAAGAATATTGAATTTTTTTGTATTTGTTTTGATGTATTTCTTTACATCTATAATGGTTACATATTCGATTTTACTTTAGCAAAGAAATTAATTTTGGTACTTAAAATTAATTTCAAAGAAACATGTGCATAATCAATATTAAATATTAAAACAAATATGTTATATTTCATTTTCAACGTGTTCCCTTTTTGATAGAAGCACTTTTTAGTGCATATCTTATTTGATTGTCCATTATTACCTGGGTAGTAGTTGTATCCTACTCCAGGTGTTGAAAAATCCTTCCTGACTCTTACCAATACCCTGACCCTTTATAGGGTCTCGTCCACATGGTGCAGAAATATCACATGTGTGAAATTGTTTTTAACTCACAATCCTTTGGAGTTGTTTCCACCTCTAACACTTTCACTATCGATATCGGGAATTTTCTTTATCCCGACATATGTGGTGTTATTCGAAAGAACCTTGTTATGTCTCTCAATCACTTTCATTAGGTTGATGAGTTTGTCTAAAGGTTGCATTCCAACTTATATTTATATTTACTTATATATGAAAGGTGGAAATAATGTTAAAAATCATGTCATCTTCTGTGAGTTCCTTGCCACAGAGATTGAGATGCGTTTTGGATATATTTCTTTGTTGACATCAGTTACCTTTTTTTGTAATCGAGTAAGTGGATTTCATTCCAATGTACGATTAGTTCGGTAAGTACATATTCATGAGTACTCCTTATTATCCCTTTCGGGACATCCCACGTTTCTTTGGGGGTTTCTAGTAAAGGTATTCCTATGAAATTTAGGATTTATATGTCGTCTCAAAACATGAAGGTATTTGCTTGTATCTTTTCAAGAGGTTGGTTTTAGAGTCAATAGGGAGTTGGATTTTAGGTCTTTTCTTGTACCTTTTCAAAAGGAGGTTTATATACTCATTCAGATTCTTTTGAGTTTATGACGTTGATTTTTGAATGAGTTGTTTCAACAATTTACATATATAAAGGATAATATATATTTTCTTTTTGATAAGAAAATGGATTATGGTTATGAAATTTCATTATCATAACAATATTGGATTTTGTATGCTTTAATTTTATTGATAATATTTCTTCAATATTTCAATTTGTGAAAAAAAAATCACTCAATCTATTGGATTTCCAGGTAGTAGGGGAATCACATGGATTTCTTAAATCCCTACAAACCTTAAGGCTGTTTACACCCGTTTGACAAAATCCAGTCGATATCTTGTGATTTAGTTAATTTAAATATAACATTTATTATAGAGCATTTGGAAAGATGCCAAAATGACTGAGTTTGGCATAGAAGTCAATTTTAATATTTTAATACATTAATAGTATTTTTGGAGCTTTTGGTAAAAACCAAAATATATGGGGTTGGAAGTGTAACTTCCAAAGATTAATTATATAGTTTAAAAATAATGAGTAGGAACCCATAATCAAGATAAGTATTTGGATAAAAAAAAATTAACATTTTAATGTTATTTTTGGAGCTTTTAGCAAAATAACAAAAGTTATGGGGGGTTGAAAGTGTAAATTCTAAATATAATTTATAAGATTGAGATTAATGAGTAGAAACTCATAAACAAGATAAACAGTTGAATATTATGTGGATAAGGCATAAAAATCTATAAAAGAATTACTAAACATTTTAATACCAAATTAAAACAATTGATTTAGATAAATAAATACAAATTAAGTTGTCCATTTCAATGTACATTATCAATAACAATAGGATAAAATAGAATCATATATAAAACAATTAAAATAATAATGATCAGATAGATAATGACAAATTTTAGGTTCAAATGCAAATTAAACAATTAACAAAATTAAATGTTGATAAGTCCAAGAAAAAATTAGATAAAGGATAATTCTAACAAATCCAATAATAACTTTTTTTTGAGGGTTCAGAACTAAATCTACAAATATTAATTTCAACTATAAGATTGATTTGAAATTGAAATTTACAACATCGAAGATTACTAACATATTAATCGTTATAATAATGAGTTGTAACAAATTAATTTATTTAAATAAGTAAATAATAATAACATGATTAAGTTAACTAACTAAATATATGCAATATTATAAACTTATTTAAGAATACCTAAATTAATAACTATAATAAAAATTGAGTCAGTAATTAATTGTTTAAAATATATAAAATACGATTCCAAATCCACATGAAAGGTTAAAACACACAAAAAAAATAATAAAGTATGTATTTTCCTTTTAAATAAATAAAAAAATAGCGAAACTAAGGTGACCAAATCCATATGAAGGGCAAAAAAGCAAAATAAATCATTAAAACAAATTCATCCACATCATTAGCACAATTATTTAATTGTTCATATGTATAAAGAGTTGAAGAATGTGTACTTGTATTTGGTAGGAGGATGCGAGTTGTCCAACAGCGGAAACCGGATATATCTGAGCTTACGTGCTGATAATGTGTTAAAGGAAAAAACATAATAGAACAACAATATACGGAAAGAATGAATCTGTAATTCTCATTAATCAAAAGCCCTTTAAATAGGGATGAGATACAAGTAGATAACCACGAGATATTTTAGTTCTAATCTAACTCTGATATATTTATCTCTATCTCTATCTCTATCTCTATCTCTATCTCTATCGTCATATCCTTTAGACGATAACACACTTATCCTACAATAAAAAAAACATTAAAAAAAATAATTACTACAAAATACAAAATAATGTGGCACAGTTAAATATTGATTTCATCATTATCATATTATAAAAACATTAATATCAAAAACCATAAAATTTGAAGTTGATGGCTTTATGCATACATTCTTGTATATCATAAATTAATATTGACAATAAAAGCATTAACGTGTACTTAAGAACTACTTTTTCTATGTATAGCAGATATTTATGCTAGCTTTATGTTCGATTATTTATATTCAGGAAAAAAAACTCTTCATGAACATGGCAGCGAAAAACATCGATTATTATGATCATGGCAGCGAAAAAAAAAAATATTTATCGTAGAGCCATAAATATGTAACAACATGAGTTTAGTCAATTACTTATGATACTAAACGGAAAAAGAAAACATCGTACCTGATTCAATTGACGCAACAGTGGCGTAAACGAGCAACGTGCTGATAACGTGTTGTAGAACAAACAATATAGAGATAATCAAAAGGTCACCAATTCTCATTAACAATGAACCCTTTAAATAGGGATGAGTTTACAACGAAAAGGAAACATACAATATGGTAACTCTTAATACTTAGAAATTATTTCTTCAATCACTTCCTTTTTTGATGAGGCACAATATTCTTCAACATTATTCAGTTTTTTAAGAACTCTTTTTAAATATAGAATTATATGATGTTTTTTATTTGATGTTAGAATATTCTTTTACATAATATACAATGTGGCTTTTGTTGATTGATGATGGAAAATTTGTTGAAGGCCAGCGTCTCATAACAAAATCGGAACTCTTATTTAGGGCCGTTTACTTAAACACTTAGGTGTCGTTTGTTTTTTAAGAGCTCTAAAGTCTTATTTTAGTTATGATTAATAAAAGATGGTGTGTAAAACGGTCTTAACGATTCAGACTTAAGAGTCATTAAGAGGTTTTTTAAAAAAAAAAACAACCCCTTACTCGGTAAGCATTTATTGCTAAGAATGAACACTATAACTTATTTTATGGGATGGAAATACAGTCCATTAAAACGGTATTGTATGCAACAAGTTACCAACGCTTCCTTACAGGGTAAGCGCTTCCTTACAGGGTAAGACTCTCCATCTTTATCTTCGCTCTTACTGGGTAAGATTTTTGGCCCTTGCTACGTTATCCAATAAAGAAAATGACATGATAAGTGTTTACCGGATAGGCGTTTAGTAAACAACCTCCTAATTTACTCGATTGTTTTACTTAAATTTACTTGATACCGAATAACTAACTCCGATTAAACCAACCATTATTAAGGGGTTGTTTGTTTTTAAAAAAAAAATCTCTTAATGGCTCTTAAGTCTGAATCGTTCAGACCTTTTTACACATCACCTGTTAATAATCATAACTAAAATAAGACTTCAGATTTTAGACCTCTTAAAAAACAAACGGCACCTAATTTTGGTTATCAGATGGTTTAGAGAGAGAGAGAGAAGACCAACTAAACCAGACCGAGTTCACCTAATAAACCTATTTAAAAGGAATAACGCCCCTACATACATATATGCACAAAAAGACCCCTTGGCCAAATATTATACGGGTTACTTGTAAAACCCAGTCTCCCAAAAGATCAAAGGTTTAAACCTCACCACAGATGAGAAGGATGCGTAAGTTTATTTACCATACAAAAATATTATATACATCAAAACAAAGACATAAAAGGATACAAGACAATTGGGAACCAAAATGTTAAAAGAGGAAGTATCCAAATATATAATATTGCACACAAACAAAAATAAGTTGAAGCAAATACATGTTGACATATAGAAGCATATGAGATGAGCAAGTAAAATCTAGATGCTCATTTGATGAACCACCTTTTAAGGATTGCAGTTAAATCTTCTTTTGAGCTTGATAAATTTAGATCAATGAAGGATCCAAAAAACCCTTCTTATATTTATATACCAACACCACTGCTATAAATCTAACCCATAAAATGAGCATCTTTACTTATGATCTAAATAAACTTGTCCAACCTCGATGTTCGTTTAGTAGTCGGTGAACGAAAGCTTTCTACGTCAAGATTAGAATCCGCCCGCAGTTTGTTCAAAAAAACATCACCTTTCTCTGATTTTATCATCTCCAGAATGACTCCAAGAACCTCGGCTGCAAGACCTACTTCGATGAGTTGTCCTTGCTCCTCCCCGCCTTCGTGTATCAAACGCCACGCTTCTTTATATGGGATCACGTTTTCCAACAGCATTCTTGCGAAAATACGACCGAGAAACTCTGGTGCTTTTGGAGCATCGTTCACTGCGTCCTCTAATGTCGATAGAACGGATTCAAATCTGGATAACGCAACAAAAAAACACAGTTTTAACTAAATCAGCTTATATATATACATACACACAGTTCAATCCTTGTTTTGATATATAATCTGATTGAATTGTGTGGTGTGTGACTCAGGTTCAGGGAAACCACAAAAAAATGGAAAAGCGAAGAACATCCTAATAACGATTTAATTTGCCCGGTATGCACATGTGCAAAAAAGTAATGGAAAATGTTTTCTGGTTTCTATACACATGTGATTTATGCAAATTTGCATACCAAACAAATGAATGGTATTAGGGTGTTACTTCTTTTTAGTGGTTTTCCCTTGAACCCAACCTAATATATATATATATATAGCCTTAGGTTCATTTCAGAAATGATAAATATATGAGAAATAAAGAAGTAATCATAGTCATTCATACGGTCAAGATTGGATTTGACTGGTCAAATATTTCGGCTTTTGACGGGTCAAAAGTTGCGGCTATTCCAAAAATAGAACACTTTCGTAATTTTTACAAAATACACGGGTTATATTCATATATGAACATGTTTAATTCACATATGAACTATATGTTCATATGTGAATCAGTGTAATTCACATTTGAACTCTTTTAACTGATTCATATATGAACTAATTAACTGATTCACATATGAACTAATTAACTGTAAGTTCATTGAACTAATTAACAGATTCATATATGACCTGGCAAAAAATAACACGACACACTAACCCAACACGAACTCGACACGAAATAAACGGATTTGGGTAATACATTTCAACTCGTTTAAGTAAACGGGTTGACACGACACGAAAATTAAATGGGTAAGGTCAGGGTCAACTTTTCAACTCGAAAATGACCCGAATAACCCGTTTATATTTATATATATATATATATATATATATATAGGGAGAGGTTTATTTGAGAAATGGTAAATATATGAGAAATAGAGAAGTAATCTTAGCCATTCATCTGGTCAACATTTGCGGCTTTGACCGCGAAGCACCGGATAATTCCTTGTGTGGTCTATAGAAGGTAGAGGGGTAATTTCGTAAAATACACGGGATGAGTTCATATATGAATCTGTATGAATCACAAAGATTCATATATGAATCTGTTAATTTGTTCAACTGATTCATATATGAATCTTTGTGATTCATACAGATTCATATATGAATCACAAAGGTTCATATATAAATCTGTTAGTTAGTTCAACTGATTCATATATGAATCACAAAGGTTCATATATGATTCAGTTAAAAGAGTTCAGTTGTGAATTGCACTGGTTTATATATGAACATATAGTTTATATGTGAATTATACATATTCATATATGAACACAGCCCGTGTGTTTTGTAAAATTTACGAAATTGTCCTTCTATTTTTGGGATAGCAGCAACTTTTGACCGTTCAAAGCCGCAACTTTTGACCGGTCAAAGCCGCAATATTTGACTAGTCAAATCCGATCTTGACCATATGAATGGCTAGGATTACTTCTCTATTTCTCATATATTTATCATTTCTCAAATGAACCAAACATATATATAAACCATCAGGCCTTTGGCCTGGTGGCCAACCTTACTCCGTAAACGCTCCAACAAGTGCTTGAAACGCAAGAGTTCGAGTCTCGAGGGGGACAGGAGACCTTTTCCGGTGCATATCTAAGAGGCTAGGATATGTAGGGCCCACAAAAGTGGGCCACGTGGCCATAGGTCCGCGCCAGTAAACCTTTATAGAGAGAGAGAGAGAGGCACCTTCAAATACAAATTTTTTAATGGTGCAAACCATGCAATCCACTTATCTACCACATATTTTGTTTTTACCTTTTTAATAAAAAAATGGGAAAATAAAATATGTGGTAGATAAGTGGGTTGCATGGGTTTGCACCATTAAAAAGTTTGCATTTGAACACCCCCTCTATATATATATATATATATCTTTTTAATGCTTTGGATTTTTAACGTTTTAGATTTAAATCATTTAATTAGAACTTTTAAGTTTAAACTATAAAATTTGGATTCCTAATGCTTTCATTTGAATTTTGGATTTGTATTTTTTTGTGAATTTTTTATTTTTAATTTTTAGTTTTATAAATGTTAAACGGGTTAGGCGGGTCGGGTTAGGGTTGAAATTTTCTGACCCGTTTAGGGTTAGACACTATCAACCCGTTTAACTTTGAACCCGACACGACACGTTTGTCAGGTCTATAATTAACTGATTCTCATATGAACTAATTAACTGATTCTCATATGAACTAATTAACAGATTCACATATGAACGTATAATTCATATGTGAATCATATGTGAATCATATAGAATCATACATGAACTCATCCCGCGTATTTTAAGAAACTACCCCTCTACCTTCTATAGACCATGCAAAGAATTATCCGGTACTTCGCGGTCAAAACCGCAAATGTTGACCAAATGAATGGCTAAGATTACTTCTCTATTTCTCATACATTTACCATTTCTCAAATGAACCTCTCCCTATATATATATATATATATATATATATATATATATATATATATAGAGAGAGAGAGAGAGAGAGAAGGAAGGAGGGAAGAACCACAAAAAGGTTATAAACTATGAGAACCGTGCACCATGTGTTATTTGACATGATTTTGTTATCTAAGCCTACGATTTATAAGGTATTGATTAACATATATTTGTGACTTTTTTTTATTTGTGAGAAAGAGATGCAAGCATTAGTTACCCTCTGATAAGCGAGTCTTGACTTATGATTCCGTCTTGAGATCTTGTAAGGTTGACGAGGAGTTTAACGAGCGAATCCCGCTCCATGTCTTTCCGCTCGAAAGAATCAGTGACCCAAATGGATATCATCGTTGGATAAAAACTTGGAGCGTTAAGATCTTTGATGCACAAACCAATTTCCTTTTCGTCATTAGCACTGATAACAAAATAAATCATCAATATTTGAATAAATATGAAAAGAATGGTATTTATTCAGAGAGATAGTAAATAATACCTGTAAAATTCTTTTATTGCCTTAATGGACATATCGTGTAAACGGTCATCAGACAAAACCTTAACTGAACCAAGTTGTGGGGGAGTAGACACCCGACCTCCACCTCGTGTTGGAGATGAAGATGGCGGAACTCGATCGAAAACCCGTCCGGCATTCCTCGTATCCCAGTTCACATTGTTCACATTGTGTTCCTGTATATTTGACTGGTCAAAAGTGGGTCGAGGGGCAAATCTTTCTGGAGCATATCTTGACCCTAAATCATCTCGTGAGCCATAACCGGTTCTATCCGGCATAGAACCGTAACCATTTGGACTGGCTACTGTTCTTCTGGAATCTGTGGAATTAGGCATCTCATGTAAGGTCATCTGTCCCCTAATCGACATACGGCTGGCAAGACCACCTTGAGGCACGAGGGTTATTGAGTCATCGCCAACGGGTCTCGATGTAACCGACAAAGTCCGATTCTCAAAACCATGCCGCTCCTCAAATCGTGAATCTTGGTTGCCATACCCACGAAGCTGTTGGGGTAATCCACGGAAACCACCAGTCTGGGGATTTGAAGGCAAAACGCCTGGCCCTTTTTGTCCGAAGTCCATATGCTGACCCCTCCTAAGTGACTGGTTAGGATTAGGTCCACGAGCCAGTCGGTTAGATTGAGCCTGCCGTTCTTGAGCCGCATCCCGATGCACTTCTTCGATCTTTTTTGGTCCTTCTACCTTCCGTCTTTGCTGCCATTTGTTCTTTCTCAGATCAATGGTGTCCTTCAACATGAACCGCACTCGTGATGAAAGTTTCATATTATTCGATAACTTAAACATCATGTCGAAATACGCATCCATGTGCTCCTTGGCTTTCGAGTGATCTATCATCACCCCGATCGTGCTCATCAATTTGCACAACGCCTCGATATTTTCCTCATCCGGATTCTGATACTGACCCAACAACTTATTTATGCATTCATGCATAATTCTTTCGGTCAACATTTTCTTCTTGTATAACTCACCAATAAGTCGAATATTACCCAACATACGTCTCCGAGCCTTAACTCTCTTCTCCTCCCTTTGTTCTTCGGTCTGCTTAACTTCACCTTCTTCCTCCGTTCGATTAGCTTCTTCTTCTTCTCTCTCTCCTTTCTCGAATTCCACTTGGCATTTGTTCAATAGTAATCGCTTAAAAGTGATTTTCTCGTTATCTTCGCTAAAATCCGGCAATTCCACAGCAAGACCAGCACAAAAATTGGCGTACATCTCGACGAACGTCGGTTCCATTAAAGCCTTGTCGAATATTTGATCGATCACACCGGATAGAGTACCGGCATTGTCGATATTCACTTCTTTAACTTGCTCGAAGAGTTTATCAAAGTTTTGAGGAGTCAATTTATTCAGAATACCTTTCAATCGCCTTTGCTTTGCCTGTTCTTCGTCTGTTATCTTACCAACTTCGTACTTCCGTTCGGCTTTATGCATCACTTGCATTGGAGTCTGAGGAGACGGTATTAAGCCCTTCTGATAACCAGTCCCACGTGACCACCTGTCAGAATCGGAATTATTACGTTGCATAGCCCCCTGACCACCGGGGGACGGCATTGGCCCACCCAGAATGCCGCCAGCATACTGAACAGGTGGTGGCTGACCTCGCGGGGTTTTTAAGACGCCAAAGTTACCTCCATGCGGTCGAAAACCGCCTGCATTTCCGATATACATCATGTCTGGTCTCATGTCTCGGCCTGCACCCATAGACCCGGGTAGTTTATTCCATTTGTCGTCATCACCTACATTACTTGCACGACGGTCTATCCGTGGTCCCACCGCTGGCCCACCTCTACCAGGGCTCGGGTATGGTTCACGATGAGCATTTACATTTGATACTGCCAATACTTCAGCTATATCAGTTGTAATCTCGAAACCTTCAGGAAGATCAGTACATTGGTCACAGAATTTCAGTAAGAAGTCTCTGGAATACTTTTTTGTCATCCCATCATTGTCATCCTCACTGCGATGTTTCAAGTCTGCACGAACCCGTTTCCCATCTGTTTCCAGTTTGGGAGTAGAAATATCGGCCGCGTCTTCCCAATCATCGGGCTCAAATTTGCCCTGACCACGTTTTTCATCAGAGCTGACATCTTTCTCAGAAGAATCAACCGATGCCTGCTTTGTTGGAATGTCAGAAGAGCATCCAACGATTTCAGAAGATGAAGTCTCTTTTTTTTCTTCCGGATGTTTATAAGCCATAAAAAGATCAGAAGTTGTCCCCCGAGCATCGGCATTTTTCAAGATTTCTTTTAAAAACTTCCTCCCTTTAGCTGTATTACCCTTCCCCTTACCGGTTTCAAGCAAACCCAAAGACGAGGGAGAAATCAAGCCCGTAGTATTGCTCATGGTACCCTCTACTTCTAAAGTCAAAGTTGAAGTTGATGGAACAGAAACCGCAACAGCATGTGATCCCTCATCTAATGGAACAGATTCTATACTATCAGCATGTTGAACAGAAACCGCAACAGCATGTGATCCCTCATCTAACGGAACAGATTCTATACTATCAGCATGTTGATCATTCTGGCAATCATTTCTACTTAAATGATCCTCCAAATTATCAGAACTTGGGATCTTATCACCATGAGAAGAACCCAAGTTCAATGAGGAAGTTTCCGCACTAAGGACATCAAGCTCGGAAGTGGCAATTGATGTCGATGATTTTCCGTCAACATCATTTACAGGTTCTTTTTGTTGTGTATCAGGAGTCACCAAGGAGCCAGGCTCACATAAGGCTAAATGTTCGGTATCCAATCCAGTCTCGGTGCCAGCAGTGGTTACATCCGAGACAGTTGTATGTTGATTTTGATCAACAGAATCTTTTTCTCGTTCTTTAGACCCCACAATCTCGGCCACTGACCCTTCAACCTTAGGGGTGCTATCAGAATTAGCTGCAGAACCAATAATTTTGGTAGAGTTGAGGCCTTCTTCATTGGTTGAGGGCACTACTTTGTTGCTACTTTCTAACACATCTTTGTTGGTTCCTGAGAAAGAAATCGGTGATGTTTCTTGAACTCCACTGTGCAGGGAATCATGATTTCCTACCGAAGAGCTTATAACAGTGGATGATTGCCCACCAGGCTGTGAATAACAGTGCATAATTTATGTCAAAGATTGTGAAATGCTCCTTGTACCAATAAATAAAACAATAAAGAGCAACCCTGGTGCATTAAGGCCGCTCAGCTTTGCAAAAAGAAAGTCTTTGTACACAAGCTTTGCCCTCTGCATTTTGCAAAGACCAAAGAGAATCTTTCATGACTCTGAGTCCTTGAGTTACCAACATACCAACCATCCAGTCACAAAAGGGTAACCTTATCCAATGATCTTAAAAGATAAACAATCCAAAAAAAAAAACTCTTAAGAATAGGTAGGGAAAAGTTCAAAAAAGAAACCACAAATACTTTGACAACCCGGGAACCAACTATTTCATATATTATTCATGATAAATAACCCAAAAATATCTATCACGACATTCATCATAAATAAAGCATGAAAATCGGTTCCCCGGTTCTCAAAATATTTATAGTTCTCATTTAAACCTGCCCCATAATAAGTAAATACCTTATCTGTGGGAATAGACTGGGCCTTTTTGCCGGGATACGTCTGTTCCTCTTTTAAGGAGCCAGACATATTAACCGTTGCTTTGTTTGAAACTTCAGTCCCACTATCGACAAGTGCCGTGGAATCCTCAACGGCAGCAGGAGAAGCAGAAGTGATAGAGTTATCGGTCAAATTCTCAGATTGCAAAGACCCGAATGCTGCAACAGATGGTTTGCTTGAGGCGGCTATCTTAATAGCAATTGGCTCAGAATTTCTATGAGGATGAGTGGAGGTACCTTCCCCACCCACCTTTTGAATTTTAGAAATCTCACTTTTGTTCAAGGGCGGTGAGCTACCAGCCAATGAAGAGTCACCAACCTTTTCTCCATGTGCACTAATCGCTGGTTTTACTGTCACCTGTTTAGACGTGTTCTGGTAACAAGATTACATCAAAGACCCCTCAATCGCATATCACTACTTTATTTTTCACTAAAATTTAGTGTGACATGACCTAATATTAAAACAAAAGGCTAACCTGATTATAAAACCTTGGTGCCTGAGAACCAGGAGTGATCTGCGCACTAGTCAAAGGATTAGGACCAGGTGACGGGTAAAAAAGAGAGCTGGCATTGTAAGAATTTGAATAATAGTTCACGGGATGAGCAGAGGGGAATGACGGAATTGCCTGCGACTGAGCCAGCCCATGAGGGTGTGTCCTTGGACCAGAAGACCCACCGTTCACATACCCGTCGGTCCTTTTATCCAGCCGCAGCTCCTCATGAGTGTCTGGGTGAGTGATCTTTACGGTTATGCGTGTACCACCATAATTACCGATCTGCTGTTGTGGGTATTGCGGTCCTAACCCCATCCCCATATTTCCGAGCTGCGGGCCCAGCTGAGACGAGAAATTCATGACTTGATTTTGATGAATGATCCCCTGAGACGACATTGGATGATGTGGAATGCCCGGGACAAATACCTGCGGTGGCACTTGTGGTGGGTTGGTGACTGGTAAATGCATGGGGAGTGGCACTGTATTTGCCATTCCCTGGGATTGCATTGGTGGATTTGGGCCACCAAATGGAAGATGAAGTTGAGATTGGTGAAGTTGAGATTGGTGAAACGGCATTTGCATGGAAACCCCGGATACAGAAGGCATAGGAGGACCAGTAGGCTTCTGACTGTGGGCTGACACCGGGGCGGTTGAAGCCAGCACATCCCTCTTTTCTTTTGGGGTAGGATGGGCCTCATTGGCATTAGACTGATCAACGACCCCAACATCTTTCCTGGGTAATTGCTGTCTCGGAACAGCTGGATTTGGAAATGAACTAGTTTTTAAAGAATCAAGACGAGCCTGCAAAACGATATTCACATAATCAAGCGTATTTTATATATTTTACTAATAATCACTTGATTTTAGTCAAGGTACAAAAACAAATATCTTATAAAAAAGAACAAACATGTCAAAATATAATGGAACACGGTTATTGACAAAATATTGGCTTTGTGAAATGAAGTTACATGAAATCCACCAATATAAAGGTTGCTTGTTTCATGTAAACATTTTCTCGTTTTAAAAACATTTCTAGTCTATCACTCACTCATATTTTATTGTTATATAAGCACGTCGAGCTAAATGCATCGACTTGAATCTAAAAAAGCTCACTTCTTCCCATGTACATTGTTCTTTTTTCATATTTCCAGAAGTACGATCATGCCACAAGCTAGTACCATTCAGAATAACTATAAATTCTAATCACTCTGATTCAATATTTACCTTACCCATCTCAGATGTTATAGAAAGACTCCAATAATTTTAGAGGTAAGGAATGCCATAGCCAACACCACAAATGGGAGTTTTTATCCAAATTGACACGCCAGTACCTCGTTAACACTTGGGAGGTAAGGAATGCCATAGCCAACACCACAAATGGGAGTTTTTATCCAAATTGACACGCCAGTACCTCGTTAACACTTGGGAGGTAAGGAATGCCATAGCCAACACCACAAATGGGAGTTTTTATCCAAATTGACAAGTCAGTACCTCGTTAACACTTGCGTGTGGGACCAAGAAAAACAAAAACATACCTGGGCCCGTTTTTGCTCATCCAAATTTGGTGGGGCAGAGTTGGTTCGAGCAGGTACCTACAAAAACCACAACATAATGATTTTAAACAGGTCATGAGATCATTTAGGAGTCAACTTAACGCAATTCAGAGAAATTTTCTTTGCACAAAGCTATGCAGCGCATAATACCTGCATTACATTCATGACACCTGGACTGATAGAGCCAAATTGAAGAGGAAACCCCCTAGAAGCATCTGTCGAGCCTAACACAAAGAAAAATGTATCAATAGACAACATGTAAATACTCTTAACGCAACTCAGGCTTACGTCAAGATTAAAATACGTTGTAGTGTTAAACTAAGAAAACAACAAAATCATGCAAATAAAGTAAAACGTGCATCAAACAACACCATCATTGAAGTCGCACCCTTGACAGGAGTCGCAGGACCTGTGGCGCCAATAGTGCCATAACTGGGAGGAGTCGCATTACTCTGTGGAGCCTTTGGCAAGCCTGGGGTGCTTTTCTGGATTGATGCATCAGTTGTCTTTACAGTAGCACCCGTAAATGAAGCATCAGGTGTTCCTACAATAATAAAATTAAAAAATATGAAGTTGTTAAAAAAATGCACATAGATACAACTTAAAATTCGATGTACATACAGATACATAATTATTTTCAGATTAATGTAAACATATAAAGGCTCGAATCTAAAATTCGATAGCATATTACTTAAATACAGATATCTTTCTAATTAGCAAGTTTCATTGTCTTTAATGTACTTACGGGAACGATAACAAACTTACATCCATTTTGAGTAAGGTTAAATGATGAATTTCAGTCCATTCTTCAGAAATAAAAAGTTCACCAATAACGTACCTTAGCCTATTTTTAAGAAATTCTTCCAATTACACATATTAATCGACTCAGAAGAAGGCTAAAAATTTCCATGCCCAATGCTTCAAATTTTTAATTCCACCCCAACTAGGCAATAGCGAAAGCCACCTTACTTATATTTAAGCATATAACCATCATGTCTAATTGATCAAAATTGGCTCAAAGCACTTCAGCTACAAAAGTTGGAACTTACTTAGTTTGAGAAGAATACTTTTTGAATTGGACTTGGTTAACTATTCTTAACTTAACTACAACTAATTCATAGGAAAAAACTAATTACTTCAGCTTAGTTCTTGCAACAATTAAATCAACAATAGTTGGCAATTCGGGTGCGCTTAACACTTAGGGATCCCTAGATAAAGCAATAAAGCTCACAAATTTACACTTAAAACAACAAAAAATAGATTCCACACTAAGAAAAATAACTAAATTGCAACTTGCAAACATACCCCTTAATGGCGGTTGAATAGGTGCACCATTCTGTACAGCTCTGCCAAGAGTAGCGGAATTCGAAGAACCCAAATTCACGTTCGGATGAGAACCCGTTACCCTAGTCTGCGCTCCTTGTGCATTACTATCCACCTTCTTAAAGCTACAAAAGAATCCCAATTTTAAAAACATCAAAACGAGCCCTAATTTCACACAAAACAGAGACGTAGTGAACGAGTACCAAACCCTAATTTTGTTTTTACCTTTTACCGGTATAAAACGAAGAGGATGGAGGGGCGTTGGTGCTGCCGGCGCCGCCGCCACCCTTCCCGCCACCACCACCACCGCCCTGAAAGTTCCTTTGCGAAGCGGGATTACCAGATCGACCCGATCTTCTGTTCTGTGACGGCTCGTTTTTATCACCCCTTGATTGATTGACGGACATATATCCAATTCCTCACGAAAAACACAATTTGTTTTTTCCTTTCTCCTAATCAATACCCCAATAGAAATATCCCTCAGATCTCTCCGATCAAATCATGTAAAGACTAATTTACAGTAATTTGATGATGACCGAATCCAACATTTTACAGAAATCAAAGGTGAGAAGCGTGTGGTGTTTGTTTAATCAGTTACCACAAGTAAGAAACAATTAGGGTTTAGCAGCGAGAGGCGATAACCATGAAACCGGCTATGGAGGAAGGAGAGTGATGATGGTAAGTAACAGACGTGATTAGATTGTGAAAAGATTGGTTTTTTAGGAGATGGAAAAAATCCTCCTGAATGGGTCGGTGGCGCATCGAAGAACCCTTCATATCCTGTGTGTTGTGTGTAAGAGACCTCCTCTTACACTCCCTCAGGGGTAAGATGGTAATTTTCTATTTCCTAACGAGCAAATATCTTACCAATTTTATACTATCTTGTACTTTTTCGTCAGTTGAATTATAACTGAACGCCTCTAGATCACGAGCGATGGGTGTGTCTGTAGCTTGTTTACTGTCTGGCAGTAAGTAGTAAGGTTGCACATGGGTTGGGTTTGATTGGTCGGTTGAAAGCATTTTAACAATTCAACCCAATTTTTGTTTGGTTGAAAAATCTTAACCTAAAAAGTGCAGGTTAGGTTGGTCGGGTTTAAACTGGTACATTATTTTACAATCTAGCTAAACGATTGTGTTCAAACAAAATAAACCAAAATGAAAAGATACAAATAAGGCTAACAAAATCAAAGAATAAAATTGAAGGTTCATGCAAATAAGAAAGCAAAAGTTACGATTGAGGGGCTGTTTGGTAGCCTCTTAATGGTGACATTAAGAGGTCACCTTTGAATCGGTCAGAGGTTAGAGTTGTTTGGCAAAAAAAAATGCACCTTTTAACAATTACAAAAGCCTCTTAACGGTTGAGCCTATAGGGTTTTACAAAATGGTTCAGAGCCTTCTTTTTTCCATAATTGCCCTCCTTTCATTCCATCGCATCCTCATCCACGCCTCTCACGTGAACGACGCGACCACCAGTCCAGCGGCCACCTCGTCGGCGGCCCTCTCTCCGTCGCAGGCCCCTCGTCGGCGAGACTCTCTCCGTCGCAGACCACCCCTTCGGCAACCCTCTCTTCGGCGCCAGCCACCCATCGACAGGTATCCATCGTCCCCCTTTCTATTGCTTTCTTATTTTCTTCTTTTCTTCCACATCGACAGGTATCCATCGTCATCCCTCTTGATTTTTTCCTCTGGTTGCCATATACATACTGATTTTTTGATTTGCTGTTGATTTTTTGATGTACTGTATTCTTTGTTTTCCTTCATCATCATCAGTTTGCTCGATTGCTTCACACTCTCTAACTCTTTCCTTTTCACATTGAAAAAACTATTTATCCGTATGATTGAACGAAAGAACAAAAAAATTATTTGGGAATTCTTATAGCAACTCGATCGAATTATAGGAATTCAGAGATTTTAGATTCGATCCTTGTCCTGTTCCTAATAACAAAGTTGCCACTTTTTACCCCATCTGCAATCAATGCCATTTGTCTTCTCCTTGTGTGCTATTTCATTGTATTATTGTTGATCAATCATTCACAGGGTTAAAATGGTAATTTGTTGTCATTCAGACCGTCCATTCAGAGCAGTTACCAAACAACCATATTTCATTCTGCACTAAGGGGCTGTTTGGTTGGTTTTCAATTAAGTTTTGTATGGATAAAGTTGTTTGTGTGGATTAATCTGTCTGTATAGATTTAGAAGGTTTTTATTTGAGAGAGTTTTTTCATAGATGGAAGGAACGTGTTTTTTAATGAGGGGGGTTGGTTTGGAAAAAACTTGGCTTTCTGCATAAAGTTCCCCCTTGAAATCTTACTGAATAAGTCATTTTCTATACCATTAAGCCACTATCAAACAGTCATATATAACTGAGTGAATAAGTTGTGAGTCTCATTAAGCTCATTAAGCTGCAAACAAACAGGCCCTAAATCATACAGAGCCTCTTAAACATTCTGGCCTCTTAACTATTCTCCACTCAACCATTCAGCAACTACCAAACAGCCCCTGAAATTGTGATATAACTTTGAATAGAACTAATTACGAGTTGGTCGAATGTCTATCTAATGTACATATATTAATTAAAGACTTAACAATCATATTATGTCCATGGTATAGAGAGGCATGAGGCATCGGTTTCATCAGGTTAAGTTGTGTTCAAATGCCCCTAACTCAATTCCAATCTAATATTTACGATTTAAATATTTTACAACTTGATTAAGTATAGAGTAACTTTGGGTTAGGTTGGGTAGGATTATTTTGGGTTAATCGTTTTTTTGTGCAATCCTAGGCAAATGGGATATATGCTCCCAAACCGAGACAGTTCTTTTATGCACTGACCCAACTTGGATCTAAAGTATATACATTTGTGTAACACCCTTAATTCTGAAGATAACAACTTATTAAAAAATTTCTAAATACATCAATAATTGATTCGTCTACAAACACAATTTAAGAATTAACCTCAATACATACATTCATTCTATACATATAATCTATGACAAGGACGGGTGCTACTAAACCCAACAACAGTTACTAACTCCAACCTGCGGAAGACTTCACCAACTACTTACTCTTGTGTAAGGCTAAGGCTCAACTCTTCGTGAGGCTACTAGAATCCGAACCCCCAACTGGAACCTGATGCACATGCCGACAAATAAAAAGGTTAGGCTTAACACCTAGTGAGCTCAAGAGTTTTAACATGAATGAATAAATCTTTAGAAGACAGGAAATCAGTTTTAAAGCAAGATCCTTCGAATATATTATACTTCAAAATGGAAACGACACATTTTCCCATAATATACATTTTTAAAGACAATGCTTCCCAAACATGCATTTCTTATAAAACGATGCAACCTGTAACTCACCCAAAACGGGGTCATAGTTCGATACTCAAATGTGCTAAAATGTAAATAGTACGTCATATCCCAAAACACCCAAAACGCGGGTGGGCATAATAATCGACCCTTAAATAACGGAGGACAAATCATAAAGATAGGGTGTGTCATGGAAAACCCTAACTCGAAATAATACCCACACGACCATAAAATAGAATGAACTCGAAATATTAAAACGTGGACAATTAAATATCCAAAATACGACGGGCCGACGACGGGGGCTACCCGTATCCGTTGAGAGTGGAGGAACACAAAAGTATGTCACTCATACAACGTTAATCGTATGACACTTCACGACACACAAGCCCAAGTGTCCCTACGACTCCCTTCAAGCTACACCAAAGAGACAGTTGACCTTAGCGAAATATTAACGAGAATACCGCTCAAAGGCCCGGCACAAAGGGGATACAAACATGGCATTGCCCCACCTGGCGGAGGTTCTATAACGCCCATCCAATGACTACTCCAGCCATGATAGCATAAACCCAAAACTCAGCCCTCCTGATGTACACCTTGAAAGGACAAGGCATAAGCCATGAGTCTCGGAGTCCAACCCCGTACCACCCAAATGACCATCAAATAAGACCGACTTACGTGCCTATGGATCCAATGCAACACAGTCTAAAAATTACACGACTATACCTGAGTGACAACAGCACTCGAGCCTGTAATTATACATATGAAATAAAATGCATTAAGATGTAAGCCATGAAATGGGACTCTACATCGAGCCATTAAACCCGGACAAATGTCCACAAGACTCTTTCAAGCCAACACCGATCTAAAATGCTCAAAATCCATTTGACCAATAATCAATGGTCCTCCAAATAATGAAATGTCTTTAAACAACGTTTATGAAGACCCATGTCTCAAAGACGAGATTAACCCAAAACTCCACACGAGATGGGACTAAAGATTTTCCAAAGGGTTTATGAATGCCAATACACCAAAATGCATATAACATGAAATAGACTCCATTTGTACAAAATCATCAAAGATGCATGAATCATGAAATAGATCTTACTTATACAAAGTCACCAAGAATACGTAAGTCATGCTATTTAGTTGCTAAAATGTTCAAACCCAATATAAGCATTTTAAGAGGTTAACACAACCCAAGTTTACCAAATATGAAAACTTATCAAAATACTCACACTTTGACGAATAACCAAGTAAATCATATTGTACTTCGAAATACCCAAAACTTATCAGTAGTTAACCATTTCATGTAAAACACTTTAAAATAAACATTTTGGCATGTACACCATTTTCACAAATCAACTTGAACTTACCTTGCTAGATTTAGGCTAAATCTAGGTTTCACCCAACAAGCTCCTTTGAAGGTCGGTCGAATCCTTAAGCCGAGAACTTCCAAAACCTAGATCCAAACATTCCAAACCATACATAACCATAATCAACCACATAGAAACATTCCCCAACATTATAAACCAAAATCCTCAAACGAGATCAAAACCCTAGTTTCTCCAAAACTAACTAATCCGAGATCTGAAAATCCAAACACTAAGAAAACATCCAAAGAACATTTATAACCTTAAATCAAGGAAGCTTACCATTAAATATGACGAGACTTTTCGAAGACACCCAATCCAACTCTTCAACCCGAGTTCCCACACTTTGAACTTGATGAGGAAGATGAAGATGGAGGTTTTGTGGGTTATCATCCCAACTAGTTAGATGAAGAAGGTTTATGTGGTTTGAGGAGGGAAAACCCTCAAAATAGGTAGAGGTTCGACATTTGAGGATTGGGAGAGAAAAGGGAAGAGGATTTAGGGTTTGGGTTGAGAGAAATGACGTTAAATGGTTGAAAATTGGGTTTTTAGCTCAACAGGGCGCTCCACGGGTTATGTCGCGACCTTAAGTTGCGGCATAAGCCGCCCGCTTCCCCAAAACTCACATCCAGTGAGTTACGCGACTTGGGTCGCGACCCAAAGTCACGTGCCAACTCGCGACGCCTAGAAAACCTTGTTTTCTCGCGTTTTCGCACCTGATTCGATCCTCGATGATTCTATAGCAAGACGTATCTGATTTCTTGATACCTTTACTTCCCACGAGTTAGACGATTCCCGAATTAACTGTAACACCCCGACTTTCGAAAGGTATCATTTCAGGTTAATACAGAAACTGGTATATCAAGGAAAAATAAGATATTTAATCTTGGATTTGAATCCTAGATTTTATAGTCTAGATGGATGAAGGATTCAATTACGAGTCCAACGGTTCTTTCCGGAGCGAAAACGGAGCTATAACGAAGAAGTTATGGCCAAAACAGTATCGAGGAGAAAACCAGGGGAAGCGGGCGACTTATGCCGCGACCCAAGGTCACGAGACAAGTCGCGAAACCCCCTGGATGAGCTTAAAACCGATTTTCAGCACCCAAACTTCATTTCTTCATATCTCCTTCATCCTAACTCCGATTTAGGTGATTCAAAGTGCTACAGTTTTGTTTTTGAGAGCTCTTCAAGGATCTAGCAAGAGATTGGGGGTCTATTGGAGTATACAATAGTATTTTGTGGTGGTAAGCTCCTCATCTCTCCCATTTTATCTTCTTCACCAAGTTTTCTAGGGTTTCATCCACCCTTTGTGCTTCCTTTCATAGATTGGAGTTTTGTGGTTATTTTGGTGAACTAGAAGTGTTTTGGTTGGTGGATTCAAGATTGGGTTAAGGTAATCTTCTATTCTCTTCATTTATGGAAGTTAGGGTTTCGGTATCATTTGAGGTATTCATGTATAAGGTTTGGGAAATGATTTTTGTGGTATATTATGTTTATTTATGGTTGAATATGTATGGATTTAGGTTTTTGGGAGTTTTGACTTGAGAATCCAAGTGTTCTTCAAAGGAACTCTAGTTGGGGGAAAATCTAGATTTAGCCTAAATCTAGCAAGGTGAGTTCAAGTTGATTTGTGAAAACGGTGTACATACCAAAATGTTTATTTTAAAGTGTTTTATATGAAATGGTTAACTGCTGACAAGTTTTGGGTATTTCGAAGTAAAATATGATTTACTTGGTTATTCGTCAAAGTATGAGTATTTTGATAAGTTTTCATATTTGGTAAACTTGGGTTGTGTTAACCTCTTAAAATGCTTATCTTGGGTTTAAACATTTTAGCAACTAAATAGCATGATTTACGTATTCTTGGTGACTTTGTACAAGTAAGATCTATTTCATGATTCATGCATATTTGATGATTTTGTACAAATGGAGTCTATTTCATGTTATATGCATTTTGGTGTATTTGCATTCATAAACCCTTTGGAAAATCATTAGTCCCATCTCGTGTGGAGTTTTGGGTTAATCTCGTCTTTGAGATATGTATCCTCATAAACGTTGTTTAAAGACATTTCATTATTTGGGGAACCGGTAATTGTTGGTCAAATGGATTTTGAGCATCCTAGCTCGGTATTGGCTTAAAAAGGGGTTTGGGGATATTTGTCCGGGTTTAATGGCTCGATGTAGAGTCTCATTTCATGGTTTACGTCTTAATGCATTTTATTGCATATTTATAATTACAGGCTCGAGTGTTGTTGTCACTCAGGTATAGTCGGGTAATTTTAGACTGTGTTGCATTAGATCCATAGGCACATGAGTCAGTCTTTTTGATGGTCATTTGGGTGGTACGGGGTTGGACTCCGGGACACATGTTTTATGACCTTGTCCGTTCAAGGAGTACACTAAGAGGACTGAGTCCGGGTGGTGCTATCATGGCGTGGAGTAGCCATTGGATGGGCGTTTTGGACCTCCGTCGGGTGGGGCAATGCCTTGGTTGTATTCCCCTTAGGCCGGGCCTTGGAGCGGTATTTTCGTTAATATATCGCTAAGGTCAGTTGACTCTTTGGTGTAGCTTGGAGGGAGTCGTAGGGACACTTGGGCTTGTGTGTCGTGAAGTGTCATACGATTAACGTTGTATGAGTGGCATACTTTTGTGTTCCTCCACTCTCAACGGATACGGGAAGCCCCCGTCGTCGGCCCGTCGTATTTGGATATTTAATTGTCCACGTTTTAATATTTCGAGTTCATTCTATTTTATGGTCATGTGGGTATTATTTCGAGTTGCGGGTTTTCCATGACGCACCATATCTTTATGAATTGTCCTCCGTTATTTAAGGGTCGATTATTATGCCCCACCCCCGTTTTGGGTGTTTTGGGATATGGCGTATTGTTTACATTTTAGTACATTTTAGTATCGAACTATGACCCCGTTTTGGGTGAGTTACGGGTTGCATCGTTTTATAAGAAATGCATGTTTGGCAAACATTGTCTTTAAAAGTGTATATTATGGGGAAATATGTCGTTTCCATTTTGAAGTATAATATATTCGAAGGATCTTGCTTTAAAACTGATTTCCTGTCTTCTAAAGATTTATTCATTCATGTTAAAACTCTTGAGCTCACTAGGCGTTAAGCCTAACCTTTTTATTTGTCGGCATGTGCATCAGGTTCCAGTTTGGGGTTTCGATTCTAGTAGCCTCACGAAGAGTTGACCCCTAGCCTTACACAAGAGTAAGTAGTTGGTGAAGTCTTCCGCAGGTTGGAGTTAGTAACTGTTTGTTGGGTTTACTAGCACCCGTCCTTGTCATAGATTGTATGTATAGAATGAATGTGACTATTGAGGTTAATTCTTAAATTATGTTTGTAGACGAATCAATTATTGATGTATTTAGAAATTTTTTATTAAGTTGTTATTTCCAGATTTGAGGGTGTTACATTAACACCGAGGGAAATCTCCAGATTACGGGTGTTACAATTTGTATTTTAGTTTGTCATAAGATAACTATCCATTTTCTATATATAAGACCATCCACTACAAGGATTTCTATTGGATTTTTAGCCGTCACGCATAATTTCTTATTAAAAATGTTGGTGGTTGTGAGAATGATTTTTTAATAGAAAACTAGTGTTCGAACCCGCGCATTGCACGGTGATTAAAACTCAATTTGAGATTACTCAATTATCATGATGTCACCTCAATACGCCAAGGTTTTTTCCTTTTATATAGACCTAAATACATTTAAACCACATTTCTTATACACACCACTTTGTTCCAATGTTTCAACTTCTCACCAATGTGACACAACTGTAAATCAATCATAATTCACCATTTGGTAATACTCATTTCTCATGGTGCTACTTCAACACTCCAAGATTTTTCTCTTATATATATGAAGATGATAATGGTTTCTAAGTTTTTTTTTTCAAAAAATGATCATCCAAAATAAGACAACCCCTTGAATCAAACTAAATTTATTTGCACAAAAAATGTCATCTAAGATAGATAACCATATGAGTTAAACCACATGGACTTACCCAATGCATCTAATCAACCTTTCTTATACACACCACTTTGTTCCAATCATTCAATTTCTCACCAATGTGGGATAACTCCAAATCAACCATAATTCATCATTTGAGACTACTCAATCCTCATAGTGCCACCTCAATACCTTATAATTAACAATTTAAATTATATATGATGATTAATTAAGTTATTGATGTGGAAAAAATAAAACTATATAAAAATAAAAAGTATTGATTTATAAACATTTGTTACCTTACAAAAAGAAAAAAAAAAGAAATCTATTCAAAAAAGGTATTGATTTATAAACAGTGTTAGTTTACGGAAAAACAAAAACAATTAGATGTCTATATATTGGTTGTTTAATTATTTAATTTATATATTGATGTTAAAATCATTAAACTTTGGTTCAAATCATTTTAAAATAAACCAAAAAAATAATATAAATTTAACTTAATCATTAAACTTGAGTTTAACTATATTTTGTCAAACACAATTTCACAATTTTCAACAACATCAATCAACTTTTTATAAACACATCTTCATTACCGAATCTTACATCTTCTACCAATGTGGGACAACCTAAACAATATTAATGTTCTATCTCTTAACAAAGCCAACATTTTAAATAAAAAAAAAATCAAAATTAGGAGAAATTAGATAAATAGCAATGAAAGCTACTCATTGTGACATGTCATCCTCTTAAGGTTTTGTTTTTATATATATAAAGATAAAGATTGGTTTTTAATAATTGTTAATGTCACATCTATATCTTTTTTCTTATGTGACAATGAATAATATAAGAAATTGTAAGGTATAATTTTTTAATAAAAAATTGTTTTATGTCACATCTTGTTTTGTGGAATATATTTATGAAAAATGTATGAATAATTTGTTTTTGGCTATAGAAAAAAACAAGTAGTCTGATTGTTAATTAATATCAATATAATTTTTTTATCTATTAAAGTATAAATTTAACATTAATATATTAACGGATATTAAAAAGTGCAAGATATAATTTATATTACAATGCATGCAAAAAAAAAATAATTGGAGAAACAATTGCAAAATATTAACATTACATTCGATTTTCTTATAAATTTAACATCTCGTATGTGGTACAAAAAAATAATTGGAGAAATAATGAAAGCATGTATAATTATGCACAACATGTTCGTCGAAGATGCACGTCATATTAATATTCATAAATTTGATGATATTAATTTACTATAACTATGCATCAAATCTCTCATAGCATACTTCATAAGTACGAAAATTATCTCCAAAGTTACATACAACTGATACAAGTACATAATAGGTCAATGAATCATTGTTTACAACATATTTGGTTGATGAGATTTGACAAAGATTTGGAGAAAAAGAAAAAAATGACGATTAATGTGATTTTTTTACTTTGTATTTTAATTTAATGTTTTAATATTTAATAAACGTTATGTATAATTATAAACATTTATTTATTGAAAAAAAAACATTTTATAAATTTAATATTTTATTTTTTATTTACTTTATTATGATTATTTATTTAATAAATTATTTGGTATTAAATTATAGTTGTTATTTGACTAAAATATAGTTTTTTGTGATGAGGTGTCTCTTTAGAAAAGGTTAGAAATCCTTGTAGAAAAGGTAATTTTAGATAATTTCTAAAGCTTGACAATTTAGAAATTGTATTTAGTGGATGGTCTAAGTATATACCTTCTTATTTTTACTTTTGATTATGAGGTAGAAAAAATTATATTTGCTATTAAGAGTAAAATTTCATTTAATTAATTAAAAAAATATAATAATTACACATATTTAAAAAGTTGCATGTCTTTTTTATATTGGCATTTATTTTGAAGTAAAGGGAGTAAAACTTTTATATTTATTAAATTTATAATAGATTTACCTACATTAATACATGATATTTTTTTAGTCTTTTTGGGTTAAAATATGTTATACCCAGTAAAAATATATGGTTATAATTTTGAAAATAGGTTCACAATAACGCTGTGTTCTCAAGTTTTTTTTACGAAGAAAATGAAGGGAAATGAAATAAAAGTAGGAGGGAAAGAAAAATATTGTGTTCTCGAGTTTTTAAGGAAAGAAAGAAAAGGAAAGGAAGCGGAAAGAAAACATTGTTGAATTTCCTCCCAAAACTTTCCTCCCAAACGTGGGAGGAAATGGAAGGAAAGGTAAGAAATGAATTTAAAAAGAACTAAAAATATTTATAAAATTACGTATATATCCAGTAATTACATTCCACTAAAAAATAAGTGAGATTATATTGGTAAAAGTAACATCTTTCCTTTCCTTTCCTCCTACTCGAGAACATGAAATTTTATTTTATTTCCTTCTCTTTCCTTTCTTTTCCTTTAATCTTAAGAACACAAATACAAATATTTCATTCTTTTCCTTCCCTTTTTTTTTTCTTTTCTTTCCTTCCAAAACTCGAGAACACAACGTAAGTGAAGCAACAAAATTTGTCACAAAAACGAGTCAAATATTAATTATACTAATCTTATAAAATTTGTCATAAAAATACTAATCTTATAAAAACTAGGTTGAACCCATGTATTACACGGGGTAATTTAAGAAAAATTAAATCATGTCAGAAAACTTATATTACAAGTATGAATGATCATCGAAAGTACGATGCTACTTTTACAAGTTTTTTCCCTCCAGAGTTTTTTTTGCAGCTGGTTACAAAATGTCCTTGTTTTAGATAGTTTTCACAAATGATGTTTTACAAAAAAATTAATAAAAAATAGGAAATAAATATTAAGAATTTATAAAACAAAATTTATAATAGAACGTTCTGGACGCAGTGGTAGTTCTGGGTAAGTATATGCTTTGGCAATTTCTTTTGTCTACTTATGTGGTTCTAAGTACAGATCGATTAGTTTATGAGTATCTCCGAGAGATTGTATGTTTGTGTGACAAGTAGAAAAAAAAACAAGATTTCATTTGACATCCCAGCCTCACAAAGGTAACTAACCTGCTATTGCAAGGTTGGACTAGCTGACAAGTGCACCACAAAAACAGGTCACATTGATGCCACTTACCATTGTCACCCATTGCATTATGTTACAACATTAATTTGTTAAAAAGAACAATTGAAATACGTATGTTCTCTCATGTTGTTATTTATGTGGGTTTATAGTCGAGATGTTGGTAGTCTTCAAGTTGCGATTCTTGTGTCGTTGTTGATTGTTGATGACATGTCTATAAGGAAGTAACATTAATTGTTAATTATTTATTTACATTCAGCTGCATCGTGCCGGTATATTACTAGTTTATAATATAACGTAAATGAAATTATGAAAAAAAATATATAGTTAAAATATTAATAAAATAAGAACCATGTATCATAAATTACCAAATACTTCTTTATATACAACATCATTTGTTCTATTGCTAATTATACATTCATCATCTATAATTAATATTTTTAAACCTTGCCTACTTTTTACTCTGGATAAAGCAACATACAACTGACCATGGGTGAAGATTGGTTGTCTCAGAAACAAACCAACTTTTGATAATGACATTCACTGGCTTTTATTTATGGTCATGGAAAAACATACAACAATTGGAAATTGTTTTCTTTGAAACTTGAAAGGAATCCTTTTGTCTGTAGGTGTCATAGACATTTTTGGAATAAATGTTCGACTTCCAATATTGCTTCCATATATGATCTTTGCTTCTATAACCCGATTTCCTAAACATAACACCCGTAGTCTAGTTCCATCACATAAACCCAGATTTATGATCAATGATCCTTAGTAACATAACTGGAACATCGACTTTTAGTACTATCTTATGGTTTGGCAAACCCAATAATTCAAGACCATTTAAGACATCAAGTGAGTACAAAGTTTCATCAAACTGTTCGTGAAGATGCTCTGATTCACACAAACTATCTGAACTTAGGTACTCCTTTTCGTCTCCTGGAAACAATGATAGCAAACGATCATTTATTTCTTGAACGACTTCATGCTTGGGTGCAAGTATTGCTCTTTCCTGAAAATAGGATGAATTCTTGACATTTACAAGAATAGAAGGATAGACAAATTCAATTAATGCAGATATAGGATCCGTTGAATCGGTAATGAGAAGATCATCAGGTATATCGATAATTGCCTCACCATCATTCACAATACCAACCTTTCCTTCTCCTAAATTCAAAAGTCAGCTTGCAAAAATCCTTGTTTGTTCGATATCAGAAGCTTGACTGTCAACAGTTAACCTCATGTTTTTAGTTAACCTTAGGACTTTTCATTTTCCCCAAATGTAAGATGAACTTAACGACGCATTAACAATGTCTTGTCTACTTGCGTTGGGAATAACCGACATAATTTGTCTGAAATCTCCTCCAAAAACAACCACTGTGCCACCAAAAAGCATTTTCGAGTCAGTAATGCCTTGACTACCAAAAATATCGTTCATACTTATATCCAATGCTTCAAATGCATGTCGATGAACCATTGGTGCTTCATCCCATATAATAAACCTAGTCTTCTTTATTAACTTAGCAACATCACTGTCTGGCTTTATATAACAAAGAGAATCTTCGTTAAGAATTAGAGGAACCTGAAAGCGAGAGTGTGTTGTCCTACCTCCTGTAATAAGTAAAAAAGCAATACCACTCGAAACAACGTTTAAAACAATTTATCCTCTAGATGTTATTGATGCAGATAATGTATTCCATTGAAATGTTTTACCTGTTCTGCCATAACCATATACAAAAAACACACATCCTTGGTTATTTTGAACCGCTTTGATGACATCGTCATAAACACCTCGTTGCTCGTTTGTTAAAGCACCTAGAAGTTGATGAAACTCGTTCTGTAGATTAGCTATGTCATAATCTAGCTCCTCCGTAATCAAACGATTGTTTGAAGAGTCAACAAAATCATCATCAGGGTAAGACATAGTGATGAATTTTTTAGGCTGGAATTGTTACGAAGTAAAATCTTTTCAATCTCAAACAATGTCAAGTTTTTGACTTGATTATCATTAAGAGATAAACCTGTAACATATATAATATAAATGTTAAACAACCATAACATAGAAATAATAATTGAAAAAATATTTAAGAAATAAAATAATATTTAAAAAAATAATAAAGCAATAAATTGGTTTGTATTTAAATAATAACTGTATAAATACCTAAATAGATAATTAACATACCTAGAGACTTTAGTGCAATTTGTTGATTGTATAGAATCCCATATGCCAAGTATTGCCATGTTTTTTGGCAAACAAATTCAGGTCTAGACAAACTATTTGAAATCAACATGGTTGCAAATAAAGACCGTAGATAAAAACCAGAACCGGTTAAACTTGCTTCTTCAATGGCATCAACATATTCCTTGTCGTCAATAAAAAGCCCAATAGCATAACATGCATCTCTAAAAATAAGAAATATATCTCCATTTACTGTACGAATGTCTTCGAATGATTTAGGACCTTTGACTTTATTCAAAAGAGTTCTTAAATAATACGCTTCAACAAGAGCAGGAGAAATTGAATGAATTCTTCCAATTGAAAAGCCTTTTTTCCTTTGATCCCAACGTCGCTCTTCCAGTTTCCACACAAACTCTGTAGGGAATTCAACATTAGTAAGTTTTCGTGCTTCTTCGTAAAGTTCATTACACTTCATCCAAGCTATGTAACACCCTCAAATTTGGTAAGAGCAACTAATTAAAATTTTCGACATTACATCAAGTAAAAGATAACTCTCCAAAATAAAACTTTCTATTTCACCTCAACAAATATAAACTCCAGTCTTATACAAGGACTAGACCAAAGTCGGTGTTACTTAATCACAACTATAAGTTGCTCTTCCTGAAAACAAGTGCGGAAGACTTCACTAAGATATCCACGTATTGAGCACACGACTAGCACTCCTCTCAGCACAGTGTCACTAGAGCTATTCCCAACCCGAACCTGTTGCACATGCCGACAAATAAAAAGGTTAGACTAACACCTAGTGAGTTCAAGAGTTTTTCCACATGAATAAAGATATCGTTGAAAAGAGGTAATGTCGTTTAGATCATAATCTTTCAAAATGATTTGCTTTGAATATGAAAATGACTCGTTTTCCAATAATATGCATTTTGGGTAAATAAACACCAATATAAACGTTTTCAAATCTAAACTACTTCGGGGACAAGGTCACAACATATAACGTTCTTTCGTAAATTAATTTCAACCCAAACTCACTCAAAACGTGAATAGAAATCTAACTCTCCATTTATGAAAATGGGGTTAAAACTTTATATCCCGAAACACCCAAAAAGTTAGTGAGACATAATACTCAACCCGTAAATCATGGATAAGATCCATTTATACAAAACGTCACCGAAACTTGGATAATAAAACTCAATACCTAAAAACAACACATTTCGGTGACGGGGGATACCCGAATTCCATCGAAAGTGGCGGACACACAAAGTTAAGCCACTTATCAATGTTCTCGAGCTTCACATAGAGCCATGGATCCCCGTATACAACTCCCAACCAAGCTACCACCGCAAGATACCCAAATGACCCTAGTGTATACTCGACCTCTAAATGAGTGTCACCACAAAAGCCACAAGTCTCCGTATACGACTCTCCAAGAGCACCACCGCAAGACTTAGCTCCGTATACGGCTCTCCAAGAGCACCACCGCAAACTTACATAACAACATGACTTAGGGACCACTCACTAGACTTCAAACGCGGACACTAAATTCCACGATGAGTAACCATACTGGATTACAAACGGGCATCAAGTTCAACCAACCACGATATATACCTCGAGCCCTTCAATAAAGGTTACGCGGTTATCGAGTTTAACCACCCATGATCTATACCTTGAGCTCTCACTAGCCATAAACAATATCCAGTCCCAAAACGGGGGTAAAGTCCCCAACTAAACCAATTGACTGACTCATATGCCTATGGATCCAATACATTACAGTCTAAAACGTTACACGACTCAAACGAATGAACTAACGCATTAAAAACATGTAACTCTCAATTAAGATGCAACTAAGTACACCGTACGTCCAAGGCTCCTTAACGAGCTACCAAAACTGAACAAATGTTCCACATACTCAATAGGGTTACATAAACCAAATTACATCTTTCCCCAAAACCTTTTCGACCCAAAACCCAAAAAGATTATTATTTCTGAAATGTTCCCAAGGTCGGGGATGATCCAACCCAAAAGACTCACACACTCTTACTTTTAAAACGTCCCATTACATGAATGATGCATAAAACCCAACAAACACTAAAAATGCATTTTGACAAATACCCTTTTATGAAATAAATCATTAAAACACATTCATCTATGACACATTTAACAAAATGTCCAAAATCCCGAATGTGGGTGTTTTACAAATTTTATAAAGTTAAATACTTCAAATAATCAAAGATTACCAAATAACTCAACAGTTGATAATTTCATGTAAAACACATAAACACTTTGAAATGGACATTTTGGCATGTACAATGTTTTCACAAATCAACTTGAACTCACCTTCCTAGATTTAGGCTAAATCTAGATTTTACCCCCCAAAACTTGAATCTCCATTGATGAAGGCTTGAATCTCTAAGAAATCTCTCTAGATCTTAGATCCAACACATCTACACGGTCACCTTCACTACACAAGTCATCAAAATCACACCCAAGTTGAAGGATGAAAGGAAAAAGGATGAAATCATCAAACCCTAGCTTAACATTGAGAGAGATTAGGAGCTTACCACCACAAAATACTCTTGTATTATCCAATAAACTTCAAATCTCTTGATATATCCTTGAAGAGCTCTCAAAAACGAAACCATGACAACTTGAATCACCAAAAACGGAGTTGAAATGCAAAAGTTATGAAGAAATGAAGTTATAGGGCTGATAATCGGGTTTTATGCTCGAACAGGGCTCCACGCGGGTTACAATGCGGCCTAAGTCGCCCCACAACTCTCCCGGATGACCCTAAGTCGCCCCGTGCACTGTTCGTCCGATTTTCTTCATTTTTCATGCCCGATCATTGTTTTGTCCATAACTTCTTCGATTTTGCTCCGATTTTGCTCCAGAAAGAACCGTTGGACTCGTAATTGAATCATTCATCCAAAAAAAAAAAATATAGGATTCAAGTCCAAAATCCTATATCTTATTTTTCCCTTAAAATTACCGATTTCTGTATTAACTTGAAATGACACATTTCAAAATCGGGGTGTTACAAGCTAAGAACCTTGAAGACGCCACAAAAGTTTTGTTTATGAAATTTTTAATATCATCTTCAACACCAAAAATGACTTGTTCTTGTCCAGGGAGATGGAAATGAAGCCTCAAAACAGAAGGAGTCCTGTAATGAACATCATATCCAAATATACGCCAAGAAGCTTCACATACAGATACATATCTACAGTCATAATATTCCTTTTATGTCATCAACAGAATTATTATTATCTTCTTCATTACTGCTTTCTACAACCACAAGAGTAGCTCTATCCAGACCCTTGTTGATATATTTGAACAAATATTTTATAGAATAAGCCTCATTGCACCACTCCACATTAATGTGTGCCTGATATCTTTTCAAAAGATATTTGTTATAAGCAACAACATTTTTGTTATCTAATTTAACACCTAACTTTTCAACAAAACGTCCATCATTTCGTCTGCGATATAGAGGAAAACCATTACCATCAATGGAAGTGTGTTCATAAAACCTTTTTGGATAGTTTTTGAACACTTTTTATCAATCATGCAAGGACAATTAATGTTTTGTTCACCACAAGGACCATGGATCATGAAGTCCTTCACAAGTGAGTACAAATCTGGATATTCATCTTTGTCTGGGATCTCAGCTGAATTAATCAGATCAATTTGTTCAACAGTATGTAGCTTGAAATTAGAGTGCATAAATAGACATATATGACTATGAGGTAATGCACGCTTCTAAAACTCCACTGTATAAACAACTACACAAAAAGTGAAATTTGAATTTAATGAAGATAAACTATTAGTATTAACCTTTTGTTAAAATTATAATCATAAATTTAACATACCAGCCTGAACCTTACCGAATAATGCATCGTCTTTCAACTCTTTAATAAGTGCATCAAACTTCATCTTAAATAATCGACAAAGGGTGTTTCGTTGACAGAATGGAATTTGATAAAATTGTAATTTGTCGAAGGAATTCGACTTTGAAGTAAAAATTCATATGAAATTGCAAAAAGAAAATCATGACAATTTAGTGATTATTTGTATCAAACCTCATACTAATTTCAACAAATCACATACTAATTTCAACAAATCCCATAGTAATCACGACACATTAATTCATATATATTTATGATATTTAATAATATAATTAAATCCAAAAATATTCCATATTGGGCTTATTTCGAATATATTGACGAAACGATTACAATGGTATAATTTGTAAAAAATAGAAATGTCTTTTAATGCATTTTAGTTCATATACATTATTTATGTTTATATGATAAGAGTCCAAAATGAAAAATAAAAAAGTAAATGATTAAAAGTAAACTACATACCTAATTATAAGGGTAGTAAATGTAACGTATAAATTAAAAAGGAAAAATTGTATCAAAATGGAACCAACTTTCATCTAATTCCTATTTTTGGGAACCAATTTTCAAAATCGTCATTTAAGGGTTTAAATCAAACTTTTTATTTATTTAAGGGTCTGGTTAACTTGTTGACCTGCTAATGATTACATCATTCTATTTTTTTGCCAACTAAGATTCCACATCATTGTTATAATTATATAAATAAATTTAAACCAATGACATGCCACATAATTCTTTTATTTTGAAAAACAATTATTTCACATCTCATTTTTCAATATCTCATTTTTTTTTTCAATTAAAGGTAATTCAAAAAAAAAAATCCTCTTCATCACTACTCTCACCTCTGACCTCCCTCACCATCTCTGTCACTTCCTGAGCATCAATGGTGGCTAAACAACACCAGATTTAGCAGCTTATTTTTAACATAATTATCCTTTTTCATCATATAACTATATTTTAGATTATTAAACCTAACCAAAACCAAGAACATTCTCAAACGTATCAATGATTTTTGCAGCCGAACATAAGTAGAGGTTACAGTCTTCATATGAGATCCGACGAATTCCATATCAAGTTCTTAATCACTTATCAAATTCTCATATGTGAACCCAATACAAATTCCAAATCAAGTTCCATTATCGATCAGTTTCGTAATTGCCGTCTTGCAAGTTTGTAACAGATTTACGTTTCACTACCAACTCAATAGACGCTTGGTTTTCGTCATAAACTTCGGATTATTTTCACCATGCTCATTCCTATCAAAGATTTGAACAACCTTCCCCATGAAGCACAATAATTGCACCAGAAAAAAACAAACAAATTTATAATCGACAGATATGGTGTCGATGGTGTGAGGATGGCAACAAAGTTAGGGAGGGAGAGGCGTGAAGTCGGCGATGGGAAGAGAAACACCAACAAGAAAAATAAATGGGGAAGGTTGACGGTGAGCAGGGGTGGAGATGGACGGAAGTCGATGGGGCGATCCCAGATGGGGAAGAAGAAGAACAACTTTTTGATTTCTATTTGGCTCTACGATTTAGGAAATATAAATTTTATTTTATTTATTTATTTGATGACATGTACTATTAATAAATGATGTGGATATTAGGTTTAGCCAAATCACTTTGAGGTAACCGGTTACCTGCTGAACAAGTCAACGAGACCCTTAAATATATGTGAAGTTTGTTTCAAACCCTAAAATGAGTAATTTTGAAAGTTGGTTCCCCAAAATAGGAATCAGATCAAAGTTGGTTCCATTTTAATGCAATTTTACCATTAAAAAAATTGAATTAAGGAGAAATTTAAGGAGGAGTGAATGTGGGTGTGCTAATTGAACTTATAATGTAAACTGCGTCTAGATACATATTTAGGCGGAAAAATACTGAAGTCGGCTCACCAGAATACGACACATGGCATGCTAGTTACTTATTTATTATATATATATATATATATCGATTTGAACGTGGCTTTGTTTCAAAACACCACGTTCAAATGCATATTAATTACTATGGATAGTGTTATATAACTGTGATTGTAATAATTATTTATGTTGTAGATTACAAATTATTTTTATTTTAATTTTGTTTATACATAAATTTTAGACTTTCTTTTAAAATGAAAAACTATATTAATTTTTTATTCTTGGTTTAAAATAAAATTTTACATTTAAGTTTCATCATACGGTTACAGAACTAGTATTTTTAAAATATCCTTTTAGCTTGTCGATAATGTAATCTCCTACAAAATTTGTCTACTTTTAAGGTGTTTGTATGTGTTACAAAATTGACTATCATTTGAAATCACAATAATTGTTTTTTTTATAAAAATATTTTTTATAATAAATAAAATTATCTAATAACTTTTAGTAAATCACAGAATTCACCCATGTGATTCATTGACTACTTCGGTTTTCGTTCCTCGATTTTGTTTATTACATATCTACCCTTACGGTATGTATTTTGTTTTGATTTCCATCCCTTCCATTAATACATGTTATATGCATGTCATTAAGTATCCTTTACATAAGGGTATTTTGGTCATTTTATAAGAAAATGTGGCATGATATATTCAGGAAAAAAACTAAACCCTAACATCAATTTCCCTACCAAATCATTAAGTCTATAATAGTAATGAGTGATTAAGTTCAGAAAGAGCTAGACGCTTGCGAACTTTCTTAGTGGTGTCAGTAACATTAGATGCTTGCAAGCAATCTAAGAAGGTCAAAACAATTATCCTTTATGGTGAGAAGTGCTTACGGAGTTAGGCCTTAACCAAACGAACCCCATGTTTGCATGAGAAGCACTAAGTTCAAAAAGAAAATTTTCACTTACTGCAATGGTCATCTTTTGGGCTACAAAATTTTGGAAGATTCATAAAGTGGAAGAAGAAACCCAGGCCCACTCCAAACTGACATAATAAAGATTTCAGTGTTAGCAATAAGATGTGTATAATGAATCCACCGCCATCGAGAGGGCGAGTGAGGTAGCCATTTGGTAGCATTTCCCTTCATACAAATTGAGCGACAACTTTACATTTGGGCCTGCACCAAACCTACACACCAGAAAGTGAGAATTTAAATACCCACTCAAGATGAAAAACGAAATTAGAAAAGCTGATAAATGATAGGTAAAATGTTATTATAAATATACCACGAGACTTCTGTTTTCTAAACTTATAGTCGCCGACCAAGTCTACAATCTGTGAATTATGAAAAACCGACCAAGTCTACAATATGTGAATTATGAAAAACAATTTAACAAAGCTCAAATCTTAGAAAAAAATGTGTAACTATTTAGATCTAAGAAATATAAAGTTTTACCTTTGTGGGCTCTAAGCTTACGAGACCACATGCTTTGGCCGCTACTCCATTGCAACGTTGTGAGACTAAAAAAGAGATATATTTTATCCCTATCATGAGTAGAAAGATTTAGGGCGGTTTAAAGGAGAGAATGATATAAATTAGGGTAGTATATACAAATGGAAGTGAACATCAAAGCTTAAATTGTACAAGTGGAAGTTAACATGAAGAAATTAGGGCAGTATATACAAAATGCATATTGATGAATGCTTACCCACGGTTGGGATGTGATGCAACACAGTAACATCAAGAAATTAGTTGAATTACATAAAAATGGTAAAATGAAACCTCCATTTAAGCAGATAGAGCCCATATGCTAATTTGTATCAACCCATCTTTTCCGATCTTTGTTTCTATCGGATTTGTTTCACCGATCCATGTAATGACAACTAAGAACGGTATATGACAGATGAATAAAACATGAAAACTAATATCAATTTCTCAAACCTTTAGAGCGTTCACAAGCCCAACATGATCCTCCGCGCTAAGAGCTGCATGATTAGCCAAATTGGATTCGACTATGAAAACTAATATCAATTTCTCAAACTATCAACAGACCTCGATTGAAGTTATTCAAATTGGATTCGACTATGAAGTTGAAGGTGCATAAACCCTAATCAGGGTACTAAATTCTAATGCAACATTCAAGCGGGAGGGATTGATGATGAGATTGGGGTAGGGTGAAAAACTCCATGAATGAACGGGATTGCAAGAATCTCATGAATCAGTGGAAGTAGGAAGGGATACGAAGTAGGGGAGGAGAGAAATTGGCGCTTATGAAGGAACGTGGAGGGGGATAGGTCATGGAGAATGAGACAGGAGGAAAAGGTCGTGGAGAAGGAGAACTGATTTCAATTGTGTGTTGTAAAGGTTGTACATTAAGCTTAATAATGGATAATCTTGAATCTTTAAAAAACTGAAATACCATTTTTATTAAGTAGTATAGATTAGGTGCATTGATATCATGATGTAGAATGCTTTAGAATGAACAAATTCAATACGGTTGATCTAAAAAGAGTATCATGATCCGTCATCATGGATGTTAAGAGCTAAACTAATAAAGGGAAAACAAAAGAATAGGTAACTGACTAACCATATGTTATGTAAACATGAAGATTGTTTTTATAGAAAGTCTCCGTAGAAATTGAATAAATGCTTAAGATTGGGTCCAAGCAAATCCATCACTAAACCATTATAGTCTCCCTCCACGCCAAACCATCTTAATACCATCTACGATTGGTATATTTCTATCTATGAAGTTTGCACTTGGTATAAACTAGGGGATAGGGACCCAAGACTAAAGGTGCATTCAACTTCATTTTGTCCTAATATTAGAGTAGTGGATTTTTATGTTTCTTTCTAGATTAAACACATAATCTCTTATACCAAATCGAACTCGTTGGATGAAGAGCAACACCTAACACTATCACATTTTGATGCTAGTGTGCCTATGGATGCTAGTGTGCCAAGTTATAGAGCTCATCATACTAGGACCCATGGCCACGAGCTCACCGACTCGTACTAAGATGTGGATGAGGGCACCCGAGGATCCTAACCATACTCATTCACTAGGATTACATTTACGGCCCATGGCTAGTATCCGACTCCACATAACCATACCAAGTTGCCTCCAAGGACCCAATGTCTCAACTAGTTACAAATGAGAAATAACTATCCATAAAAACCAACTAAAAAATTACATCACAGGGTCAATGGCAAATGTTTGACTCTAAGAGCCTGCACCATAAGGCCCTCGATGACCCCATGACTAATCCTGGTCCCAATATGGAAACAATCGTCTCATCTAAAATAATAAAGACTGACTCCTATGCCCATGGATCCATTGCATTACAATCTATGACATTACATGACTCCAATTAAATGACCAAAACACTCAAAACATGTAATTCTCAAATGATACGCAATAAACACAAATCATATTCAAAACTCCACAACGGGCTATTAAAACCGAGCAAATGTCCCCAAGACTCATCTTAGTCAAAACCAAGCCAAAAGCTCAACAATTTACTTGTTCATACAATAAAAGTCAGTGTAAACCATAAAACACATTTTACCTACAATTATGCAAACACGACGACCAAAAGTATGATTAGCCCAAAACTCATCATTGGTTGAGACAAACTATTTTCCAAATGAACTCATATCCTTATATTTCCAAAATGCCTCAGAACACAATAATATGCATTTTCCAAACGGTTTATAATATCAAATACACTAAAAGGACATTTACGTCAAATGACCCCCATTTATACATAAAATCATCAAGGAAGGATATCAACATGATTTATTTATCAAAATGTCCAAAAATCCCACATATAAGGGTTTCACAAGATTTATAAAATCAAATACCCAAAATTGACAAAACTCATCACATAAACCCACATTTGATATTTATCAAGTAAAACACATAAATACTTCAAAATGGACATTTTTGGCATGTACATAGTTTTCAAAAATCAACTTGAACTCACCTTGCTAGATTTAGGTTAAATCTAGGTTTGTTACCATAAACTTGAGTTTTCTTAGTGAAAACTTGAATCTACAAGCAACACTTTTAGATCCAACACTTGCAAAAGTGTTTCCTTTACCCTTCAAAGATCCAAAATCTAAAGCAAAATGGAAAGGATGGAAGGGAAAATGAAGAACACGTCAAACCCTATCTTAAAATTGAGAGATGTGGGGAGCTTACCACCACAAAATACTCTTAGATACTCCAATAAACTTCAAACATCTTGATATATCCTTGAAGAGCTCTCAAAATGAGACCATAGCAAAAAGAATCGTCAAATCGGAGTTGAGATGAGGGAGATACGATGAAATGAAAAAAAGGCTTAAAATCGAATTTTATGCACTTCACCCGCCCGCAAGAGTGACATGCTGTCACTTTCACCCAAAATGTACCGTAGGCTCCTTTTTCTCTGCAAAAGTGACAAACTAAAGTGTCAGTGTCAATTTTGCATGACGAGTTCGCCTAGAAGGTACCGAGAGTCCTTTTCGCCTGTTTTCTCGGTACATTAGATGCTATTATGCCAGTTATCGTGCCATTGTCAAAACTTCCTGGCACATTCGTTGGGACGACCAGACACACTGTAACTCCTATCCTATCCTATCTGTGAATCCCAGTTTGAACAAGTAACAATGTGTCGAATGATTAATTTGTATTGAATGATTGAAAGAGAGTTACAAACATATGAATGAAAAGCAAAACTCTCTCTAAACTCTATTAGGCGCATGACTAATCTCTCTGATTTTTTCTGACCCTAATGACACTCTAAACAAACTTTAAATACCATGGCCTCTAACATGCCAAGCCTAAGCCCAAGCCCATTACAAACTAAACCCAATAAACATATTAAAGGCTTTACAAATAATAGATAAAACTCTATAAATACTTTTTATAACTTTCAACGCAATAGAACTTTTAGTCCTAACAATCTCTCTCTAAAGTTGTATAAATAATTTATTTTCTTGAAGTCTTCAGATCTTGATCTCCTCTCACTCTTGATTTTTTGAAAAAAATTGGTGTTGCTTGTCTTCAAGTCAATCCAAGCCCCCCTTGAATAAAGTGTTAAGTGCATTTTGTGCATGCATCATAGTAGTTTATAATTACATTTTGCATTTAGTTTAATTGTTTGCACGTAGATTTTATTATATTTTTAGTTAATTTCCGTTTAATAATCACTTGAGGATATTACATTGGTACTTTTGTGTTTTCTTCGTATTTTGACAGATATTTGCGTTGAAATATAGAGATGGATGATGATGGATTTTTGGAGCATTTGATCAATTTTTATGTGGTGGACCAATTATAGAAAGATGGCCCAAAGGTGGACCAAAATTTGAAGAAAGAATTCATGAGGGGATGTTTTGAAAGAATATAAATCAAGAGGGTTATTTTTGAAAGAGCTGCAAAGTTGAGGGAGCTAGTTTAAAAATTTTATTTTATAAATATAATTTTTTAGGGTTCTTCACTCTTTTCTCCTCCCACCACATCGCCGTATTCTCTTTTTTTTTTTCCTTTAGTTTTTAGTTTTTTCATTTTATTTCATTTGTAATTCTCTTTTTCTTTCTTAATCTTTTAGTTTAGGTTTAGGTTTAGTTTTATTTGTTTGTAATTCCTCGTTTCTTAAGTCGTTAGAGATGGGAATAAGATGCAATCTTTTTGATGGATCGAATATGAAGATGAAATTTTGATATATTCTCATCCAATATTCAACATCCGTTGTAACGTTTCATCTTCTCCCATATTTTATATTTATGTTTGGATTTGTTATTTAGTTAAATTTTACATTATCTATTGTTAATGTTCTTCTCCTTATATTACTTCTCCTTTTTTAATTTATTGCATCGTTCTTAATCCATTCTACTGCTTTCTTAGGTTAGAAACGATTCTTGAAGATTGACACTTCTTGGATCGATCTTTATAGTTTTCTTAGATTAATTTTATCTTGCTTTATATTTATGTTTGGTAGTATACCTATCGTTTGATTAGGTTGTGTGTCTCGGATAAAAATGTTGGGATTAACCAATTGATTTTAAAACAATTATTAGATTTTAATTGATTGATTTTTAATCAGCGAAAGTTGTTATATGGTTAATCGGTTTTAATCAAGTGTTTGTTAATTTGTTTAGTCGGAATATGGACACAAGTTTGATTCTCGACTTAGAACGAATTGGTTGATGACTACGGTCCTAACATGAAAATAGTTAGGGACGTAGGTTGAGAACATATTTGTGTTATTTAAATGCTTTTTTTTCAATATTTGTATCATACGAAAGTAGGAGCGAATATCATTTTAGAAAGGTTTTTCCACCTCGATAGAGGGTTAAAGTATTTTAACACAACAAATACTCACCATTATTAAAACCGAGACTAACATTGCCCTATCTTCCTTAGCATTTGTTTTTATTGTCTCGTCTTTCTTTTTAATCTATTTCAATAAAAATCAAAATATTGATGATTTCCCGTAGCTAGGCCATAATCTAGAACGAGTCCGTGTTTAGTCCATCGCCTCCCTGTGATCGACCCGTATACTACACTTCTCATACGTTTGCGGTTATAAATTTTAAAACACATCATAAAGCTTTGATTCTTCATAGTTTTAACTAAGCTCATAGGAGGAAACAACTTGTAGCAAACACCGCTTGATAAGGAGTAGAAGAATCAATCAGGTAAAACTGTAATCTTTTTTGCTTAGCTGCAATCTTTGAATCTAATGGTTTTTCAACCTCAGATTTAATGGGTTTTCAACCTTAGATTTAAGAAAATAATAATATTCTGTTACTCGCCCTTAGCTTTTGCTAACTCCCCCTCAACATGATAATCTATGTCTTTGAATCTTGTGTCTTTGCCATTTCTTCCCCTCATGATGATTAGGAGCATCCTGAGCATCATGTATCGTCAAAGACTGGATGGATAAGAAGCAAAATACCAGATAAAACTTTTTAGTAACTAAGAAGGGTAACCAACTAACACCATAACACAATAGTAACTGTTATCACACCAATTAAAATAATAGTGTGGCCTATTTTCAGAGTTGGCATCGATGTATCTCTGATAGGACTTCCAGTTATCGCTGAAGTAAAATTTTAAAATTAACTTCTCAAACTATTATGGCAATATCACAAAGATATGTAAGTGGAATCACAAAGATTCATGAATGTGTGAAAGAAATATATCATATAGATTTTGGCTCAAAGATTGATTCAACCTGTGACGCAGGTTGGAAATCAATAGACATAGTGAATTAAATATGAAGTTCAGAGACAGGAGGTGATGTCTTCCTTTTTCAATATCTAAGATCTCCGAATGAGAAATAGATAGATTATGTGCTAATTCTCTGTCAATATTTGAAACAAGCATCTTTTGTGAGATACTTTAGTGGCTAGGTGGGGTGACACGAGTTATCGACACTGGGTCCATGTCTGTTTCAATATTCATCTCCAAAGAACGAGACTGGATAGATTGTGTGCTAACCTAGATAACTGACTCGGTTTGGTAAGGACCAATAAATCTTTTAAGTCCTGTCACACTCTTACCATATTATTTTCACTCCGAACCCATCTATTCATCTAGACTCCTCACTGATATCTATGAAAAGGATGTGTTTCTTGGCTAGGTCCTTCCGGTTCTGGATTGACCATAGAAACTTTAAAAATCCTAACACTCCTTTAACTAGCCAAAATAAAACATTGAAGTAAACATTTAAATACGATTCCTAAACTGAAATGTTTAGAAGTCAAAAACATTTAAGAACGAGTTATGAACTGAGATGATTAGAAGTCCATTAAAAAAACATGGCACCCCCTCTCAAAAGTGGCATACTCTTTGATTGTAGTCATATGACGTGAATAATCTGAATTAAATCACACAATACATGCCTACAAAACAGATTTGAAAGATTTTGGTATCCATGCTTTGATGGATCCTTGATGGTTAAATGTCTTAGCTTTGAAGCTATGAAAATGAGGACCAGTGATACTATAAGTACCATATAAACTATTAACATACCTTGGATGGACAAAGTCACTTTTTCCACAATGAGTGCAACAGATCTTTGCTCGATTTAGACTGATGAGCTTAGCAGTAGAATAGACATAAGTAGGTGAATCAATCTTGGAAATAAATGACTTTGTATCAACTACAGGAGAATCATGAGACTTGTTTCCATCACTGTCTTCTGTAGTTGATTTATTTCTCCAAAACATCTTTACTTTTCTGAAAACAAGATTATTTGAAGAATCATTAAGCTCGCAATCAGAAGAACAAGAGTAGTAAGTTTGTCTGTTGTTAGAGGTACCTGTCTTTCTTTGTTTCCGTGAACTCTTTTAGATTTTTTCTTTGAAGATTTGTTCACAGAAACCTTTTGAGAAGCAGATGTAGAACATTCGCCTTTATAAAATTTGACCGGTTCCTCTTTCACTTTACCAAGAAATTGAAGATGACTTAAAAGTTTAGGCGCAATGTAACACCCTCAAATTTGGTAAGAGCAACTAATTAAAAATTTCGATATAACATCAAATAAAGGAAAAAACTTCATCCTCTAAATCAAAACCCAATATCAAAATTCTATAAATGACCTCAACAACAATGACATCAGTATTAAGCAAGGACTAAACCGAAGTCGGGTGATACTTATCCCCAAAACAAGTTGCTATCCACAAAAATAATGCGGAAGACTTCTCCAATCCAATCTCACTCGTGCATGCAACTAACACTCCTCTCTTCACAAAAACGCTAGAACCATTCCCCATCCTGAACCTGATGCACATGCCGACAAATAAAAAGGTTACGCTAACGCCTAGTGAGTTCAAAAGTTTTCAACATGAACAAATATATTTGTTGAAAGAAAAGAATGCAGTTTAAATCATTATCTTTCAAAATGATTTACTTTAAATATTAAACGACTCATTTTCCATTTACACACACCTTTTAAAGACAAGTATCCCAACATAGACACTCCTTTATAAAGCAATTTCAACCCCAACTCACCCAAAACGTGAAAAATAATTGGACTCCCAATTTATAAAAATGCGGATAAAACTTTATTTCCCGAAACCCCAAAACATGGGTGGGGCACAATACTCAACCCATAAATCTTGAATAAAAATCTGTATATGCAAAACTTCACCGAAAACAAGGATAATAAAATAACATAATTTAATACCCAAATAACACCTTTCGATGATGGGGGATACCCGATTCCGTTGAACGTGGCGGAACACAAAGTTAAGCCACATAGCCATGTTGTCGAACTTCACCTCAGATCATAACTGTATTGCCTGCTCTGCCGAGCTACACGTCTAGTCGGACTTTATTCCAAGTTCTAAAAAACACCGTATCCCCTATTGCCTGCTCCGTCGAGCTTCACCTCAAGGATACGCGATCTAAGTGCCTGTTCGGTCTCTATTGAAGTTTTATCCTCAGGGTACTCATTCGAACCTTAGTGCCTACTCCCTAGCATTCAAGATAGACGCCTCAACTCCTTACTTGATATATCATGATGTCTAACCCTTGTGCACAAGAATTAGAATATCAAATCACAAACCCGTGGTCCCAAAGTAAAACCCGTAAAGGTTCCTCCCCGCAAAACGACCAGGACAACAACGATGCCAACACGACATAATTTCCAAGGTGAGAATATCAAGACTCCTCTCCCTTAATTATGACTGACCTACATGCCTATGGATCCAATGCATTACAATCTAAAATACATGATTCCAAATGAATGACACACACACACACTCAAAACATGTATTCTCCAAAATAAAGTGCAATAAATGCAACTCACACCCAAGGTTCCACTTTAAGTTATTAAAACCGAACAAATATCCCCAAGACCTGACAAAGCCGAAAAAACGAGACTGGGGCTCAACCAATCGAATGACCATATGCTAAAATCCACTAAATGCAATAAAATGCAACCGACCAACGTTTTATGCGAACACATGATCCAACAATGCATGAATACACTCCAACACAAAATTAGACCGGGACAAGTCATTTTCCAAAGAGTTTATATCTTTATTCCTTCTCATGACTCAAGAACAAGTATTTCTCCAAAACACGCGTTAAAATGCATTTATACTCAAAGATCTCATTTCATAACATAATCATCAAAATATCATTACTTGTGATTTATTCATTAAAATGCCCAAAATCCTAAATGTGGGTGTTTTACAAAGTTTATAAAGTTAAACATTTCAAGTAATCAAAACTCATCAAATAATTCAACAATTGATAATTTCATGTAAAACATATAAACATTTAAAAATGACATTTTGGCATGTACACCGTTTTCACAAATCAACTTGAACTCACCTTGCTAGATTTAGGCTAAATCTAGATTTTATCCCAACTTGAGCTTCCTTGAAGAAGTCCGAATCCTCAAGCCAATTCTTCCAAAACCTAGATCCATAAGTTTCCAACCATCAATATACTTATTCAACCATATAGAATCGTTCCCCAAACATTTTACATGAATATCTAATCTTATCTCAAAACACTAATTCCCATAGATGAAGAAAATAGAAGGTTACCTTACCCACAACTTGAATCCATCAACAATGCACTTATAGGTCACCAAAATGAGTCATAAACTCCCAAACTTCGAAATGATGAAAAGGGTTAGGTGAAAACCCTAGAAATTGATGAAGATGATGAAGAAGATGAAGGGTTCCAAACTTTCTTATCAAATCTTTAGCTTAATGATGAAGATTCTCCATAAACTTCAAGGATTGTGGTCTCCAATGGTTGAAAACCCTAAATAACCCAAAAAGGTTCATTTTGGGAGAGAAAGGAGAAGAGAGGGTGAAGAATAAGTGAAATGGGAGTGAAAATCAGATTTTAAACATAGCTTGGGGCTGGTCGCGACATTGCCACGCGACCTTGCCCCGTGGCACAATCGCTGGCAATGTCGCCAGGATTGTACCGCGGGTGCTCCCTTGGCCGCGACTTTGCCACGCGAGAGTGCCCCGTGGCACAATCGCGGGCATTGTCGCCGAGTGTAACACCCTCAAATTTGGAAAGAGCGACTAATTTAAAATTTTCAACAATACCTTAAAGGATAATAAAATCTCTTACTACAAGTCCATAATTGAAATACATTTCTAGGTTGAACCATCAACAAATAATTAAAGTCTTACATAAAGACTAACTAAAGTCAGGTGTTATTATAACCCAACAACAGTCGCTATCTCCAATATAAGTGCGGAAGACTTCATCAAGCTAATAACCTCTTCGAGCACACAACTAGCACTCATCTCTTCACAGTATCACTATAACTAATCCCGAAATGGAACCTGATGCACATGACGACAAATAAAAAGGTTAGGCTACCGCCTAGTGAGTTCAAGAGTTTCATACCATGATCATAAAGGAAATCGTAAAACGGAAATATTGTAACTTATAATCATAATTCTTTAAAATGAATTACTTTAAATATGAGAACGACCCATTTTCCAATAGTATGCAATTTATAAATGAACGCCTCAACGCCAAACATTCTTTCATGAAGTAATGCAACCCAACGCTTACTCAAGCGTGAATAATGGTAAATGCTCAAATGTTGAAATTTGAATAAAACTTTACAAATCAAACGATAGAAATAAAAGTAAACTCAAGCCTCCAAAATTATAACGTATGGGGAATAACCCAAACTCAAAACGTCACAAAAAACAAGGATAAAACTAAATACCCAAAACAACACCTTTCGGTGACGGGGGAGACCCGAATTCCATGGCTAGTGGCGGAACACAAAAGTAGGTCACATTCCAAGTTATTGAGCTCACCATACTAGGATCAAGGCCACGAACACGCCGACTCGTACTAAGATGTGGGGGAGGGCACCCAATGATTCATAATCATGCTCATTTGCTAGGATTTACATTTACGACCCACAACTAGTATCCAGTCTCACATAACTGTACCAAGTTGCACCCTAGGGTCCAAGTCTCAACTAGCTACAAATGGGAAATAACTATCCCATAAGAACATGCTCAGAAATTACATCACGGATGCAGGTCCGGGTATTGGACTCCACGAGCCCTCACCGTATTATCCTCGAAATCCCATGACTAATTCTGGTGCCAACATATAAATAATAGCCCATTTTCTTTAAATAATAAAGACCAACTCATATGCCTATGGATCCACTGCATTACAGTCTAAAACATTACAAGACTTCAATCGAATGACCAACACACTCAAAACATGTAATTATCAAATGATACGTATTAAGTGAAATCATACTCACAACTCCACGACTGGCTATTAAACCGGACAATTGTCCCCAAGACTCATTTTAGTCAAACCGAGCCAGAGCTCAACAAAATTGCTTTATCGTACAATAACTATCGGTGTAAACAATAAAACATTTTAACTAACGGTCATGCAACTCAACGACTAAAAGTTTGATTAACCCAAAATACAAAGTCGGTTGAGGCAAACCATTTTCCAAATGAACTCATACCCTTATATTTCCAAAATACCTCATGACACAATGATATGCGTTTTCCCAAAACGGATATATAAGATCAAGTACTCAAAAATGACAATTACGTCAAATAAACTCCATTTATATAAAATTGTCAATGACACGTGTCAACATGATTTATTTATCAAAATGACCAAGAATGTATGTTATATAAGTTTATAAAGTTAAACACTTCCAAATGACCAAAACTTATCAGCAGTTAACAAATTTCATGTGAAGTACAAAACACTTTAAAATAGCCATTTTGGCATGTACACCGTTTTCACAAATCGACTTGAACTTACCTTGCTAGATTTAGGCTAAATCTAGATTTTACCCCAACTTGAGCTTTCTTGAAGAAATCCAAATCCATGAGCAAAATTCTTCCAAAAACCTAGATCCACAAATTTTCAATCGTAAATAACCATATTCAACCATCTAGAATCTTTCCCCAAATCATTTTACATGAAAACCTCAACTTATATCGAAACCCTAATTTTCATAAATGAAGAGAAGAGATGATTACCTCAACCACAACTTGAATCCATCAGTCAAACACTTCTAGGACACCAAAACGAGCCACAAACTCCCAATCTTTATTTGATTTGATCGGTTCAAATTTTTTGCCAGATGTTTATCTCTTCCATTAATTGGTCATTTTAAATATGTTATTTAAGATGACTAGATTATATTATTTAAAAGGTAAACTGTTGTTTTATATGGATGTTGCCGATCGAGATTCTTAATGTTATCAATCGTTTTTTAATGTCCGGTCACAGTTGGCTTGAAGCCACCGTCTTAGGTTGTTATCCCAATTTTAGTTTTTGGGTCGAAGCCCGTTTGGGTGTTGGCCTCGAGTTAGTAGTTCCAAATATTGTTTTTGGGCTTTCACCCTGGTTTCTCGTATTGGGCATGTGCCCTAGACGGCTGGGCCGTAGGATGGGCCAAGGTCCGGTTTTGATGGATCAATTCGCTTTTGGGTTAGGTTTGTTAACCTACAAATTAAAATTTGTCAATTAAATTTATGTTGCCATATGAAATTTTGTTCCTTATGATTTGACCTTTTAATTATGTTAATTATATTTTGGTCAAATATTTATTTTATGTTTACAATATTGAATAATATATGGTTTGCCCCAAAGACCCGTGGTTGTGGTTGTTTATTTTTGTATTTGGAAAATTAAAATGTATTAATTGCAAGGGTTGTAATTTTAAATTTTCCTAGATAGGGGCAATTGTAAATAGATTATGATATGTTATCTTTCTATTTTTAAATTGTAAATCAAACGAAGACGAAGTTCCACGAGGTCGAGACGGAGTCCCTGGAGTTCACCAAGATGGCGAGGCCAGTGGGAGCTTGAAGACGTCTTTAGTTTTGACCGTGGTTGTTGTGTTGGCTCATAATACCACATTAGGGGCAAATCCGTATATTATTATTGTGGTTGTTTATTTTGTGTTTGATTTTATTTATTGTTTTATTATTGTTATGATAATTGCAAATATTTTAAAAATAAAATCAAACGCAAATCAGATTTTGAATCAGTAAATAAAATATGATATTTTAAAACTGATATGTTTATCAAACTCAAACCGATTTAATAAATATAAACTTTTACAACAAGATTTTTAAATATAAAATTAAAACGTTTTAAAAGAATTAGAATGTTTTCTAAAATTAAACCTTTTACAAAACGTAAACTTAACGCCACCCATTTAAGGTACTTGTTGAGCATACATGATTCCGGTGTGGTCAGTGCTCGGCCAATCATATTGGTTGAATATAGTGTAAGACAAGGAGCCAAAATAATGAGATTTAAGTAGACAGTTGCTTGGCCATTCACTTAAATAGTCGTATTTTGGACGACTGGTCCCAGTAAACCCTAAGTCTAGTATTTAGGTGGGATCACGATACCTTAGTATGGTTTGTTTACTTGAGAATATCATAGACAGTTGCTTGACCATTTATGAGTATTTTCAAGGCGTTGAAGTGAGATTAAACATGCCAATTTCAATATATGATATATTGAATAGGATCCCACGACATCTAAGAGTTATGTTGAACATAATTGAATGATGTCTACCTAACTAACCTAATTCCATAGACAGTTGCTTGGCCATTTATGGAAGTAGGTGAAATATGGATCTTAGCTCAAATCAAATGATTTTGAAAGGTTAATCCATTTATTTGAGATATTAAAGTTATAAAAATTAAATCATGTTTTTGTAGATGTCTACCTCAGATTCAAACTCAAACAACTTATCCCAATTCACACTACGGTCAATCCTAGATAATGAAAAATTGGACGGAACGAATTTCATCGAATGGTTTCGCTTCCTAAGGGCAGTCCTTAGGTATGAAAAGAAGTTCTACGTTCTTGAAACCCCCCCTCCAAATGTTCCTACCAGAAATGCTCCAACTGAAGTCATAACTGCTTATGATAAGTACCAAGATGACTCTCTGATTGTTAGTTGCCTAATGTTAGCCACCATGACTCCCAAATTATTACGGGATCATGAAAACATGACTGCTTGGGATATGATATCTTCACTGAAGTCTATGTTTAAGTTACAAATAAAACGGGAGAGATTTGATATAGTTAAATCATTGTGTGCTTGTAAAATGATTGAGCGTTCATCAGTTAGTACCCACATTTTGAAAATGAAAGGGTACTTTGACCAACTGACCCGTCTTGGTTTCCCACTGGGTCAAGAGTTGGAAATCGATATGGTTCTCAACTCTCTACCCAAAACATATAAGCAGTTCGTTAAGGACTATAATATGAAAAGTTTGAATAAGACTCTCACAGGGCTTCACGACATACTTAAAACGATTGAGAGGGATATGAAATCCAAGTTGGGTTCAACCAAACCAAAACATGCTTTGATGATCAAACCTGACAGTGGGACAATCAAGAAAAAGGGGAAGATAACCAAGGGTAAAACACATGTTGGAAGATCCAACATAGATAAGGGCAAAGGAGAAATTCCTGAGGTTGCAGTATGGTATAATTGTTTTCACCATGGGCACCAATGAGAACTTGTCCAACCCGATTGCCAGAAATCAAGAAGCAGAAGGCTACTAGAACCGGAACTTTAGGTATATTTACCATTTGATTTAATTCACTTCTGACTAAGTGTTACATATTGAGTATGATACTCATATTAGTACTATGTTTCAGGAAATAAGAAGTGAAGAGAAGATGAAATCAGACCAAATGGAGCTAAGTTAGTTGTTGTTGCTCAAAGGGACATATGAAATGAACTTTCTAGACGGTCTTACATTAACACTTAGCAAGTGTCTTCATGTACCTAGTGCTACTAGGAATTTAGTTTAATTTTCTCAATTACAACGAACCGAATTTATGTTTTCAGAAATAAATTTTTCGTTTTATCTTAATAAATGTTTTATGAAATTAATAGTTGTAATTATAAATCAATATAACGAATTAAGCATGGCTTAAAAATGATCTATTTGTGACATTTAAACAAGAAACACATAGCCAAACTCCAGGTGAACGGAGAGTTGGAATCATATGATGATTCATATGATACACGTGTATCTTGTTAGTCAAGATGACAAAAGTGCCTTCAAAGGGTAAACCTTTAGGGGCTACAAGAACTATTAGGGGTTAACCATACTGATGTATGTGAGACTTATAGTTATGTCACAAGATACGGTCATACTACTTCATTACATCTTACTGTTGACTTCAGTAGACATAGGTATGTTTACCTAATAGAACAAATACAAAATCTTTGAAATTTTCAAAGAGTTTTAGAAAAGAAGTAGTGAATATGCTTGGCAAAGGATAAAGATGCTTCGGTTAGATCGAGGTCATGAATATCTGAGCCAATATATCATCCTAGAGATTTTTGGGATTGTATCCCAGTTGACTCCTCACGGAACACTGCATTACAACGGTGTATCCAAGAAGAGAAATAGAACCCTGTTAAACATGGTTCACTCTATGATGAATCTCACCACTCTGCCTAAATGTTTATGGGGTTATGCCCTAGAAACAATTGCCTAAATACTAGTTTATGTAGCAACCAACAAGGACCAATAAAACTCACTCTCTTAAATGGACGGGAAGATCCTAAAGTTATCATATTTGAGAATATGGGGTTATAATGCTTAAGCTAAGCATAAAGCTTTTGGAAAGCATGATTCAAAGGTCTGAAAAGTACATCTTTATGTGATATCCAATTGGATATTATTTCTACAGGTCTAGCGAGAACAAAAGTTTTGTTAACGCACCCTGGTGAGTTCTTAAGAAAAAATATCCTGTCAAGAATCACAAATGGGGACACAGTAGATCTTGAAGAAATTCAAGAACCACAAAGATAGGACGATGGTTGACACTCACATTGAACAAGATGTTGAGCTTCAACAAACTGTTGAAGATAATAAACGAGATACAAAATAATCAGAAGATCGGATTACTGATAAACGGCAATATTCCATGAAGACTGATGTCAAAAGCCACATTCCTTAAAAGGAATTTTGATCGAGGACGTATACAAGGCTTTAAAATATCAAACCTAAAAGTGCAAGTTGCAAAAGTCCATTTATGGACTAGAACAATCATCTCGTAATTGAAATCTTGTATATAAGAAGGTCGGTGGGAGCATAACAGTATTCTAAATCCTATATGACATCGCAATGCTTGAAGGTGTAAAATCATGGATTAGAACAGTACTTCGCAATGAAGGATCTAGAAGAGACAAAGTCCTTGGTATAAAGATCTATCGTGGTAGATCAAAGTGCTTAATTAGATTAAGCAAAAGTACATACATTGACAAGATCTTGAAACACTTCAAGATGAAGGGTTCCAAGAAAGGAAACTTGCCAACAGTACATAGTGTACATCTGAGCGAAACTCATAGTCCTAGCACTAAAGAGGACATGAACTGTATGAAGGGTGTTCCCTGTGTTTTCAGCCAACTGTTCAAATCATGTACGACATGTTAATGTACTAAGACCGGACGTCTCGTATGCCCTGAGCATGACGAGCAGATATTAGTCAGACCCAAGTGATGCTCACTGTATAACAGTGAAGAACATTCCGAAGTATCTGAGAATAACTAAAGATATGTTCTTACTGTACAATGGTTATGAAAGAGATCTGTGTGTTTAAGGATACACATATGCTAGTTTCCAAACCGATTGTAATGACTTAAATTGTAATAGATATATATGTATTGAACGGAGGTACTATGAACTGTAAGAGCTTACATACAAATCTACTTGTCAAGCCTATGTCTCAAAACAAACATGATGTTCATGTTATAGGCTTGAGGATTTTTAAATTGAATAGTAATTTTAGTAAACTTTAAACTTTCTGGAACATTAAAACAATTATGTTTTTATCTGATATGACATACTGGGTATGAATATATACATTAAACATTTCTGTGTTCTTTATTAGCATGTTTAAGTATCCTTAAATAAATATGATGATCATATTATTTAGTTTTGTCCTTAATCGATTATTACTAGGGGACTAGTAATAATTCAAGATCATTGTGAAGTCTGGTCATAGTCCAAGTTGGAAATGCACTAGGTGCAACCAGAGTCACATGCGCTTGTCGGTGCATAAGGCGTTGGACAATACCCACGATTAGGTGAGTCCTGAAATAGTAAACACTATTTATCCTCATACATGAGATGTGCATTGGGATCTAATGCACAAGGAGTGTTATGCTTTGATATAGTCTAACGTTACCCTTAACCGGGTAATCATAAGGGCTATGTTAGGTATAACATGAATTGTGTAGTTAGTCATGTACATGCAACATGGGATTTGCTCCTTTCAAGATGAAAGAGATATTTCTGGGCCCCTCGATTACATAGTTTGATTTACATGCATGAACTAGTGGATTAGTTGGACTAATGGTACTTGTATAATCAAATATGTTGGGATCGAGAAACATATTCTTTGAACAATAAAGGATGAGATAGATCTATGTTTTAAGTTCAAAACAAAATATCGTGAAACAAAAGGATAATGAATGATTATACTATATGATTGATTGGATCAATCAAATTGCTCGAAGGTAAAAGCACATTTACATAGCCTTGGGGGCGGTGACGTGTTGCTAGATGCTTACCATCGTCTGTGTTACTGTGTATCATGTGCAAGTGGGAGAATGTAAGTTATTATATGCCCACGACACATGTCACACAGAGATACTGCTGAGGAGTATGTAAACCTATAGGGTCACATACAAAGAATGCGTTTGTTTTCATCTTTAGAAACCCAGATTAAATCAAGTTGATTAAGAAAATAATTATTCTTAAAGGATAATTATGAAAATATGTGTTAAACTGTAATTATGATAATTACAGGGTGAAAACATAATTATGTTAATTACGGGGTACTATCTGTAATTATATATAATTATATTTAAAGTTTAAAAGATAATTGTATATATATTTGAATTTGAATTTGAATATTACTGATAATTACTAAACCTTATTTAATCCTTAGTTGAATTATAGTCTAACTATAATTCTTTTGGTATAAATAGGGCGTTAGGCTAAACCGTTTTTCATACAATTGAAATAATTAGAGTTAGCCTATCAGAGAAATACAGAAAAGAAACATTTTCTTTTCTGTAAAACACATATAGATCTAGGGTTCTTGGGCTAGCACCCGGTGGAGACGGAAAACGTGTTCGTGTGTGGACTACCAATAGATGAAACCTACTTTGGTTTCTTGGTGTTCCATTACAATCCCGACTGATCTACAAAAGATACATATTCTAAACACCCTATGGTGTGGTTTTATTTTGATTAAATGCATCATTGGACCCGATTGGGTTTTAAGTTTATTTAGAAAAGTTTTCTATATAAATGTTGTAACCAAATTTATTTATTTTTCCGCTGCGTTTTATCGGTTACAAATTGCATTAAAACCCAACAAAATCTTTGCTCTTAAAAACTGGTGATGAATCACCTAAGAGGGCTTTGCAAGAAGAAGCATCTGATGGTGTAGAGGAAGGTTCAGACAGGTTGATTATTTCCTCAACGAGCTTGTCAAGCTTCTTTTGTAAGTCAGCTTTGCTCGCTTGCTCTATCATAATATCTGTCGCCAAGGCAGACATTTTAGAAGCGAGTTTCTGAATTTATGTCTGAAATACTTCCCTTTCGCAGTCAGATACCTTTTCTGTTTTGTTGGAATTCAATCTCTCAATTTTGGTTAAAAGCTCTTTCCTTTCCTTTTCAAAATTGATTTGTTCCTGTTCGAATGACTCCTCAAGCTGAACTATTTTCTTTTCTAAAACGAGAGGTGGAACATAGAGTTTATGCTCAGTAGGTTCCTCCTTGAACTCAACAGGTTTTGCTTCAAGTTCAGCGTTTGAATAACTACGAAAATAGTCATCTGACAGGTAGGCGGACTTGTCTTTCTTGTAAGACGCATTCAATGAATCATACACAAAAGGAAGTTGCATTTTAACAATACTTTTGCTTTTCAAGTCCTCCAATTCCTCATTTTCATCAGACGATTAGGTCCATCTGATTTTGTACTCAGGATACGTCTTATCAAGGCCAAGGAAATCAAACTTGTATAGAGTAGAGACCATGGATAAAATCCTTTTGAGGTAATGAGGATTGTCATATCCTATTCCCCTGTTAGCATTGAAATATTGGAATTCCTTTGGTTTGTTTAAATGAAAAGTTTGATATGTTTAACCTTGCTTGCAAATCTTCAGTTCAAAGTCTCTTAGCTTTTCTATTCAATCCTTGTTTTCAGTGAGAAGAGAGTTACTTTTACTAACATACTCAGTTCTCAAGTTCTCTGCCTATTTGAGCTTGTCAGAAAGGTCAGATAATTGGCATTTTAACGATTCTCGTTCTTTGGAAAAAACATCATTTTCTCTTTGAAATTATTGACTAAGCACAAATTTCCAGCATTTTCTAAACCAATACGATCAATAACTTCATGTTGCTTTTCTAGCATTGCTTGTAAAAGAGAAACTTTCTCTTTGAGCTTAGAATAAGTTGGATAAGACATTGTTACTTATTATTACTTAATGTGCGTACAAAGGTTTAGCAATTAAGAACAACGATTAATTAACCCTAAACTAGGTTAACAAGCCATATATATATACCACTAAGGGTATTTACACATTAAGCCCAAAACTTCTATTCAACTACAAAATAACCCTAACAATCTGTAACACCCTCAAATCTGGAAAGAGTAACTAAATTAAAATTTTCAATAATGCCTCAAAAATAGATAAGATCACTTACAACAAGTTCATACTTGAAATATTAAACTAGGTCTAACCATCAACAAAGGTAAATAAAGTCTTACACAAAGACTAATTAGAGGTCGGGTGTTACTAAAACCTAAATACAAGTTGCTATTCCCAAGACAAGACGAAAGACTTCACCAAACTACTCACCCTCGAGCATACAACTAGTATTCCTCTCTTCATAGTGTCGCAAGTACCATACCCCCAACCGGGACCTGATGCACATGACGACAAATAAAAAGGTTAGACTAACACCTAGTGAGTTCAAGAGTTTTCAATATAAATAAATACATATTGTCAAAAGAAAGAAAGCCATTTAAGTCATGAATCTCCAAAATGATTTACTTTAAATATGAGACGACTCATTTTCCAATAGTGCACATTTTAAAGACGATTACCCCAACGTAAAACATTCTTTCGTAAAGTAAATTCAACCTAAGACTCACTCAAAACGTGAAGAGAAATTGAACTCCCAATTTATAAAAACACGAATAAACCCTATTTCCTGAAACACCCAAAACACGTGTGGAACATGACATTCAACACATTAATCATGGATAAACCCCCATACACATAAAACGTCACTGAAAACATGGATACTAAAACTCAATACCCAAAACAACACCTTTCGGTGACGGGGGAGACCCAAATTCCATTGAATGCGGCGAGCACACAAAGTTAAGCCACATATCAACGTTCTCGAGATTCATATAAGGCCATGGATCCCCGTATATGTCTCCCAACCGAGCTACTACCGCAAGATATCCAAATGACCCTAGAGTCTACTTGACCTCTAGATGAGTGTCACCACAAAAGCCATAAGTCCCCGAATTCGACTCACCATGGGCACCACCGCAAGACTTAGCTCCGTGTATGGCTCTGCAGAGCACCACCGCAAGCTTCCATAAAAACATGACTTGGGGACCACTCACTAGACTTCAAACACGGACATTAGATTCCACGATGAGTAACCAGACTGGATTACAAATGGGCATCGAGTTCAACCACCCACAATCTATACCTCGAGCCCTTCAATAAATGTTACACAGTAATCGAGTTCAACCACCCACGATCTGTTCCTCAAGCTCCCGCTAGCCATAAACAATTTCCAATCCCAAAACGGGGATAAAGTCCTCAACTAAACCAACTGACTGAATCATATGCCTATGGATCCAATGCATTACAGTCTAAAACGTTACATGACTCAAACGAATGAACCAACGTATTCAAAACATGTAACTCTAAAATAAGATGCAACTAAGTACACCATACGTCCAAGGTTCCTTAATGGGCTACCAAAACTGAACAAATGTTCCAAAGACTCATCTGAGTGTACACCAAATTCGAACCCTAGCTCATATTTGGGGGGTTTCCTCCTAAAACTAAGTGTTTCTTCTTCATCTAGCAAGTTGGGAGCTAGAACCATCATCCCTCCATCTTTATCTTCTCCACCAAGCTTCTTAGGGTTTCACCCAACCTTTTACCTATTTTGAAGACGAGAAGTTGTGGCTCATTTTGGGTGACTTAGAGGCATTTTGGTTGGTGGATTCAAGTTATGGTTAAGGTAATCTTCTATTCTCTTCATCTATGGAAATTAGGGTTTTGGTATAAGTTGAGATCTTTATGTATAATGTTTGGGGAATGATTATTAATGGTTGGATGTAAATATTTACGGTTGAAGTTTATGGATCTAGGTTTTTGGAAGTTTTTGGCTTAAGGATCCAAGTTTCTTCAAGGAGCTCAAGTTGGGGAAAATCTAGATTTAGCCTAAATCTAGCAAGGTGAGTTCAAGTTGATTTGTGAAAACATTGTACATGCCAAATGTTCATTTTTAAAGTATTTATGTGTTTGACATGAAATTATTACTTGTTGAGTTATTTAGTGGGTTTTGATCATTTGAGATGATTGGCATTAAAAATCTTGTAAAAGCCCCCACATCTGGGATTTTTGGATATCTTGAAAGATAAGTCATTTTAAAGTGTTTTGATGATTTATTGCATAAAATGGAAATTATTTGGTAAAAAGTCACTTTTGGTGTTTGTTTGGGTAAAATGTTTAATTTCGTGTTATGGGACGTTTTGAAGGGATAAAGAGTATAAATATATTTGGAAAACCATTTGTCCCAACCCAAATTGTATTGAAGTCGATTCAAGTATTTTTGCAACATGTGTTTACATGACGTGGGTCGAGGGAGTTGGTCATTCCTGTGAAGTCATTTAATGTTAGACTGTGTTGCATTGGATCCATAGGCACGTAAGTCAGTCTGTTTTGGATGGTCAATTGGGTTATTGCGGGGTTAAACTCCGGTATCCATGTTTTACGACCGAAAACTTTACAAGTAGGCATGAGGAGGGTTGAGTCTGGAGGTGTTACCGAGGAAGTAGGTACTAAGACCTCCGCCGCTTGAAGTAATGCCTGGGAGGTAGTCTTTAAGTGTGTCAGGCGTTCGGGGTGGAGTTCTTCGTAATGTTCACCAAGGTCAATTGTCTCGAGGTGAAACTTGTTAAAGAAGTCGTAGGGACACTTGGGCATTTATGTCGTGAGGTGTCATGTGATTAACGTTGCATGGGTGGCATACTTTTGTGTTCTTCCACCCTCAACGGATGTGGGTCTCCCCGTTGTTGGCTAACAACATTTTAAATATATTGACGTTTTACTTTATTGTCATTGGGCTTATGTGGTTGACAGTAAATAAGGACCTTAATATTGGATCTCCCTCCACGTATATTAAGGTTTGAATGAAATACGTCTACCCCATGTTTTGATAATTTGTTTCCTTTCAATTTATGGTCGCGTGAGTATTGGGCCTAGTGTCCATGTTTTCTGTAACATATTGTACATGTGGGTTTTAACCATAATTTATGGGTCGAGTATTTTGCCCCACCCGTGTTTGGGTGTTTTGGGATACAACGTTTTATCCACGTTTCTTAAATCGGGAGTCAATCCCCATTCTCATATCAAGTAAGTTTGGGGTGCATCATTTTGTAAAGAATGTTTGTATTAAGATGTTCATATTTGAAAATGCACGTTATTGGAAAAGAGTCGTATCTGGGTTTAAAGTAGATCATTGAAAGGTTATGATTTTAAGTGGAGTTTATTCCTTTTAAGGATATATTTATTCATGTAAAACCCCTTAAACCCACTAGCCGTTAGCCTAACCTTTTTATTTGTCGGCAAGTGCAACAGGCTTCATTTGGGAATAGTTCTAAAGACTCTATGAAGGGAGAAGTGCTAGTTGTGTACTCATGAATGGGAAGCCTTCCGCTTAGGTTTTGTGAAGAGCAACTTGTATTGGGGGTTATGTAGCACCCGACTCTGGTTTAGACCTTGTATCTTGTTAGAGTTTGTATTTGTCGAGGTAATTATAGAGTTTTAACTCGAGGTATATTGAGTTTGGAATTGTAAGAGGAATTCTTGTCCCTATTTTGATGTTATATAGAAAATTTTAAATTAGTTACTCTTACCAAATTTGAGGGTGTTACAAGTTGGTATCAGAGCTAAAGTTTGAGAGATTTAAGTGTTGATTTTGGATGCCTAGACTCAAACTAGTGTTCTTTTAAGTGACCGAGAGAGAGAATTTCACCAATAGACACTTTAAGATTGAATGTTTTGAGGTTGATGGAGACACTAGGGACGAGAATCACGTCGAGAGTAGCAAGGATGATCATAGACAACGTTCTTAATTACACCTGGCCAGTGTTATGGTGAACCTACGAGTTACATGTGTATGCTTGGACTACTTTGACGTGACAATCGTTGGGGTAGTGAATAAGTTTCTAAGTGGGTAGCCGTTAGGAGAGGTTGATGATCTTGGCATATGTCACTTGGGGGGGGGGTGACAATAAGCATGGTGACTGCTTTAAGTGGACCGTTTAGGGTCAGAATGATTGGTTGGATTAGAACCATATACTTGGAATCGACATTATTCGAGAAGAAGTTGTAAGGTGAACCTATGAAACCCTTGAATTGTTATCCTAAGATGATTGAGTATCAGGATGACAATAGTGTGCCGGGAAATTGAGGATCTTTGGTCTCGAAAATTGAGGCGCGTAGTTTTGAGACATTGAGTGTCGATCAAATTCATGCACAAAATTTTATTCTAACATGAATTGCATCAACTATTTCTCATGTTTATGAAATCATCATGTGAAATTTTATAACGAAATTTTGGAAAGATGTTTAGCGCACACAGGGTTGTTAAACCATGATTTTAAACATGCATAAAACTATTTGATTGCATGAGGTTGCAGACTTTGTTGAGACTTTCTTTACTCTTATTGTTGTCCAACGCTATTTTTGGATATTGTGATGTTCGTATTTTGATGTTGTGTAGGGTCTTGGACAAGTAACTATGGTTTCTGACCTTAACATTGGATCTCCTACACATATGTTAAGGTTTTGTACGAAGAGTTATCCTCCATTATTTTGATGTTTGATGTTTATTGGAAATTTTATTCTGTGTGAGTTTTGATGAGTCTTATGGAGTATTATTTTACGGTGTCTTGCAACGCATGAACGAACATTGAAATGCGTATGCTAGATTCATGGCGTCTGTTGGTTTATGGTATATTGAAAAATTCATTTCACGAGAGTTTTGTTGGTGGATGTTACCCCATATGCTATTTTTGGAGTTTCAGTATCGTGTGATTTCTCTTTGGAGTTTTATACGAGCATATTTCGCTGCACACTACTTAGCACTATAAATGATTTATGCTTTTGGTGTGAGTAAGCATATGGATGATTTATGATAGTTTGTGTTAAACTTTTGCTTTTAACATCATTGGGTTGTTGATTTTACTGTTATTGTCTCACGCAATGCATTATATTGAATTACTCGTATGCATGGCATTATAGGCATCATTTTGGGTCAATGAGTGTTTTATCTGTGCGGCTAAAAGTTTGAAGTCGATTTAAATTATTTTATGTATGACTAAATCGCAAGCACTTATCATTTTAATACGTTTGGGAAATAAACTAATGGATGTGGGAAATTTTATCTTATGTCATTACATGGTTAAATGAGAGATTTTCGGAACTTGATTATGTAAAACTACCCTTTGGGAGTCTTCTACAAACGCCTTGTTATACACTGTTTTAGTACGTAAAATTTTCTCATTTGTGGCATAAATTTATTCATGTTGGGACCATAGTGGTCCATATAAAAAGTTTGATTGTGTATTTTTGTTTACTGTCATTATTAGTTTGAGTAATGACCAAACGGTTTTCAAAATGGTTTTATGTGTGTGTCGATTGAGACCACTTTGTACACCTACCGAGTAAACGGTAGTGGATTTTTATTCGTATGATTAATTGTTGTAAAACTTTTTGCATTTAGAAGTTTTATGAAATTTCAAATTGGCATAGTAGTTTGAAAAATCTTGAACTCATTAGAGCTATAGGTGCAAACCCTCTTGTGATAGAGGTCGTGTTTAAGGACTAAAATAGTCCTCGGAGGTTGAAATGTCAGATGACTTGACCTATGGTTAGTTTTGAATTTGGGATCTCGGTTTCATTGACTGGTTCATGCAGAAGTAATTGAAACGTTAGATTTATGCTTTCTCCTAGCTAATTAAGTGATGATCTTTCCGCTTTGGTAAATCTTCGGGATAGAACCCTGTGCAATTGTTTACGTATGGTTGGGTTCGAATCGCCGGATTAATTGTGCGGCAGCATGTTATGTGTCTGTGGTGTTTCACCTTAATGGGTATTGGTGAATAATGATGATATTATGGTTGGCTAATAAAGCGGTATGATTTGGGGTTTAATTTCCATGAGTAGGTGTCAACTTAGATTCGACATTGCGAATCTGGAACGAAATCTTTGGTGAGGAGACCGTGATGTGTTGGAATTAGAAGTATCGTTTCTATAACAGCAATGGGTGATCAACTCAGCAGTTGTACGCGGATTCCTTCACCACTCGGGTAAAGTCAACCTGGTTGTGGATACTCAAAATTGAAATGAGTATGGGCGAGCGACGGTTGGATCCTTTCTGCAAAGGTTGTTGTGTTCTTGAAGGCAAGAAAATAGTGTAACATAATTCCACGAAGGAAGATTAGAAGCATTTAAGGGTAAAGCTCGCCTTGAGGCGTCCTTGGTGGAAGTAGTTAATTAAGATCGTAAGCTGCTCTTGAGGTAATAAGAGCAACCTAAGGTTGGGAGGCAACATATCCTAATGGTAGGAAATGATTCGATAAGGACTCGATGTTCATTCAGTCATCTGTAAGGTATATCGAACATTGAGATCGGGTGTGCAACAACCTGTTATGAGAAATACAATGACAACCTTAACCGGGATGTAATCGGTTTCGTATATGAGGCAAGATATCGTGAAAGTATCCCTTTTTGGATAGAGAGCCAATTGACCTCGCTTAATGTGACATTGGATGTTTTGGGTCGAGGCCAGATTTCGAGGACGAAATCTCTTTTAAGGTTGGGAGGATTTGTAACACCCCGAAATTTATAGCTGAGAAGAAGACAAAAAGTACGACCGTGTTCCGCGCGAGTGTCCACCCGGGGATCTGTCCAGAGCGCGGTGTGCCTCTCCGTGCGAGTTAGGTCGCGCCACCACTCGCGCACGTGCACTATGCGCACATAAAAGGGGGAAAACCGGCCTCCGCCCCATTTTTTCTCAAAAACCTCAAATCTCTCCCCCCCCCCATTTCTCTCCCAAACTGACCCCAACCCTAAATTCAAACCCTAACTCATATTTGGGGGTTTTCCTCCTAAAACTAAGTGTTTCTTCTTCATCTAGCAAGTTGGGAGCTAGAACCATCATCCCTCCATCTTCATCTTCTCCACCAAGCTTCTTAGGGTTTCACCCAACCTTTTACCTATTTTGAAGATGAGAAGTTGTGGCTCATTTTGGGTGACTTAGAGGCATTTTGGTTGGTGGATTCAAGTTATGGTTAAGGTAATCTTCTATTCTCTTCATCTATGGAAATTAGGGTTTTGGTATAAGTTGAGATCTTTATGTATAATGTTTGGGGAATGATTCTTAATGGTTGGATGTAAATATTTACGGTTGAAGTTTATGGATCTAGGTTTTTGGAAGTTTTTGGCTTGAGGATCCAAGTTTCTTCAAGGAACTCAAGTTGGGGAAAATCTAGATTTAGCCTAAATCTAGCAAGGTGAGTTCAAGTTGATTTGTGAAAACGTTGTACATGCCAAAATGTTCATTTTTAAAGTATTTATGTGTTTGACATGAAATTATTACTTGTTGAGTTATTTAGTGGGTTTTGATCATTTGAGATGATTGGCATTAAAAATCTTGTAAAAGCCCCCACATCTGGGATTTTTGGATATCTTGAAAGTTAAGTCATTTTAAAGTGTTTTGATGATTTATTGCATAAAATGGAAATTATTTGGTAAAAAATCACTTTTAGTGTTTGTTTGGGTAAAAGGTTTAATTTCGTGTTATGGGACGTTTTGAAGGGATAAAGAGTATAAATATATTTGGAAAACCATTTGTCCCAACCCAAATTGTATTGAAGTCGATTCAAGTATTTTTGGATCATGTGTTTGCATGACGTGGGTCGAGTGAGTTGGTCATTCCTGTGAAGTCATGTAATGTTAGACTGTGTTGCATTGGATCCATAGGTATGCAAGTCAGTCTGTTTTGGATGGTCAATTGGACAAGAATTAGACACTCAATCTCAAGACCCATGGTCCCAAAGTACAACCCATAAAGGTTCCTCTTCGCCAAACAACCGGGACGACATTAATGCCAACACGACATCATTTCCCAAAGTGAGAATCCCAAGAGTCCTCACCATTAAATTACGACTGACTTACATGCCTATGGATCCAATGCATTACAGTCTAAGATACATTACTCCAAATGAATGACACAGACACTCTAACATGTATTCTCTAAAATAAAGCGCAATAAATGCAACACTCACCCCAAAGCTCCACTTTAAACTATTGAACTGGACAAATGTCCCCAAGACTTGGCGATTACAAAAACTGAGCCTTAAGCCCCACCAACAGATCCCCATATGCTAAAATCCGCAAAATGCAATAAAATGCAGGCGACCATGACTATGCAACCACATACTCTAAAATGTATGAATGCAATCCAATATCATTTAGATTTGAGCAAACCGTTTTCTAAACAAGTTTATAACCACAAAGGTTTACAATATCCGAAATATTCACAAGGTTGGGAATGACCAAACTCCAATGACTCACCCGTTGGTATTTTCAAACCATTTACAACCCGAAATACACCTATTACCAATAACCATAAAATGTATTTTCACAAAATACCCTCCATTTATGAAAATGGTTATCAAATCATTTTCATTATGATACATTTATCAAAATCCCAAAAATCCCAAGGATGGGTGTTTTACAAGTTTATGAAGTCAAACACTTCCAAATAACCAAAACTTATAAGATAATCAACAGTTAACAAATTCACGTAAAACACATAAACACTTTAAAATAACATTTTGGCATGTACACTGTAACACCCGGATTTTCGCTTAGTAAGTTCCCGATCATCTCCAGCCATCTCTTCACCTTCCGTCTATCTTTTAGGGCGAATTATGTTGTTCTTTCGAGCCTTAAATCGACCCATGCGAGAATCACGAGTTTTTAAACTTTTTGGATTTCGGTACACTTGGCGCGATTGTGCCACGCGATAGTGATAGTGTCACTATCGCCAGGGCACTATCGCGGGGAGGGTTTTAGCCGCAGTACATTCCGCGCGATTGTGCCACGCGATAGTGACAATGTCACTATCGCCAGGCACTGTCGCGTGCAGGGTCTGACCGAGTTAAAATCTGATTTTCAGCCTCATTTCTCATTCTAACTCAATCTTTCCTTTTGTCATTCCCTCCCAACTTCTTCCTTTCATAGAAACCGAACCTAGGGTTTATCTACTCCTCAATCGCACCATTTATTGCTAGAAGTTGGGTGTTTCCTCCAAGGTTTCGGTTTGGAAGTTTCACCACCATCTCCATCTTCATCCTCTTCATCATCTTCATCAATTTCTAGGGTTTTCACCCAACCCTTTTCTTTGTTCTTGAAGTATGGGAGTGCGTAGTTCATCTTGGTGATCTAAAGGTATTTCGATTCGTGGATTGGAGTTGTGGTTAAGGTAACCTCTTGTTCTCTTCATTTATGGAAATTAGGGTTTTTGGTTGTATGTTGAGATCTTGTGTAAAATGCTTGGGGAACAATTCTAAGGGTTGAATATGATTATTTACGGTTGAAAATGTGTGGATCTAGGTTTTTGGAAGCTTGGGTTGAAGAGTTGGAATGGATGTCTTCGGAAAGCTTTGGGTAAGATCTATGCTTTGGAGGCCAATGGTTGTGGATTGAAACCTAGATTTAACTTAACATAGCAAGCTGATTTCAAGTTGATTTGTGAAAACGGTGTACATGCCAAAATGGTTATTTTAAAGTGTTTTATATCTTACATGAAATTATTAACTGTTGATCAGTTTGATTATTTTGAAAGTGTTTAACTTTATAAACTCATATAACACACATTCTTATGATTTTTGGGCATCTTGATAATGAGTCATAAATGGGTGTATTTGGTTATTTATTGCATAAATGAGATTATTTGGTTAAAAATGCCTTTTTAGTTTTTGTTGGGTAAAAAGGTTTAATTTGGTGTTATGGACGTTTTGAAAGGATTAAGAGTAGAAGTCTATTTGGAAAACCTTTTTGTCTCGACTTAAACTGTGTTGGAGTCCATTCAAGCATTTTAGAGCGAGTGATTTCATGGTATGGGTCGAGTGCGTTTATTATTTGAAAGACGTAATCATTGGTCAAAAAGAGGTTTTGAGCATTTTGGCTCGATGTCGTTTTAAAGGAGTTTTGAGGACACTTGTTCGGTTTAATATGGCTCAATGTAGAGTCCAGTTATGACGTACGTACTAATGCGTTGTGTTGCATGTTGAGGTTGGCTACAGGCTCGAGTGCTTTGTTCATTCATGTGTAGTCTAGTGAGGTTAGACTGTGTCGCATTAAATCCATAGGCACGTAAGTCAGTCTGTTTTGGGATGGTCAGTTGGGTATTGTGGGGTTGAACTTCGGTACCCATGTTTTATGACCAGAAACTTTACAAGTGATCGCTAGGAGGGTTGAGTCGGCTAGTGCTACCGGAGTAGTAGGCGTTAAGACCTCCGTCGCTTGAAGTAATGCCTGAGAGGTAGTCTTTAAGTGTGCTGGGCCTTCGGGATGGAGTCATTCGGAATGATCCATCAAGGTCAACTGACTTGGGGTGACACTTGAGAGATCTTCAAGGATCTAGCAAGAGATTGGAAGTCTATTGGAGTATACAAGAGTATTTTGTGGTGGTAAGCTCCTCATCTCTCCCACTTCATCTTCTTCACCAAGTTTTCTAGGGTTTCACCCACCCTTTGTTCTCCCTTTCGTAGATTGGAGGTTTGTAACCATTTTGGTGAAATAGAGGTGTTGTTGTTGGTGGATTCAAGCTTGGATTAAGGTAATCTTCTATTCTCTTCATTTTTGGAAGTTAGGGTTTCGGTATCAGTTGAGGTATTCGTGTATAAGGTTGGGAAACGATTCTTGTGGTTGTTTATGATTATTTATGGTGGAAAATGTATATTTATGGTTGGAACCTTGTGGATCTAGGTTTTGGAAGATTTGGTTTGAAAAATCAAGTTTCTTCAAGGAAAGCTCTAAATGGGTAAAAAATCTAGATTTAGCCTAAATCTAGCAAGGCGAATTCAAGTTGATTTGTAAAAACGGTGTACATGCCAATATGTTTATTTTAAAAGTGTTTTGCGTCTTGCATGAAATTGCTAACTGCTGATAAATTTGGTTATTTTAAAAGTGTGTAACTTTATAAACTTATATAGCATATATCTTTGGGATTTTTGAGCATTTTGTTAAATGTGCCATAAATGAATGGGTTTTGATGAACTATTTCATAAATAGGAATTTGGTCAAAAATGCACTTTTGAGTGTTTTGTCGGGTTTTATGCATCATTCATAAAACGACATGTTTTGAAAAGTACTAATGTATGGATCCTTTGGTTTTGGGTCCTTCCCGACTTTGGGGAACATTTTAGAAATGGAAAACCTTTTGGGTTTTGGGCTGAAGGCCAATGATAATTTGAGAATCAAATATTTTGGGAAAATGTGTATTTTGGGTTGTGTAACCATATTGGCTCTCGTGTTTTAGCCAAACGTTTATTAAGCCTATTGGGGCTTGATTTGTACTTGGTGGAGTCTTTGGAACATTTGTTCAATCTTGGTAGCTCATTAAGGAGCCTTGGTCGTATGGTGTACCTAGTTGCATCTCATTTGTGAGTTACATGTATTGAATGCGTTAGTTCATCCGTTGGAGTCACGTAACGTGTTAGGCTGTAATGCAATGGATCCATAAGCATAAAGGTCGGTTTTATCGTGTAAGTGGGATAAGATGCATGTGTTTTAATCTGGAAATAGGCATTGATGATACGATGTAAGTTCTAAATAATCAAGTGTGTCAAGGATGGCGAGATCCCAATGTAAAGATCTGGATAGGGTTGAACTTGGTGATTCTTTGGGGCTAAAGACTTGGATAGAGTTGAACCTACGTTTGCACTGAACTAAAGACTTGGATAGAGTTGATGTTCAAATGATTAAAGACCTAGAGAGGGTTGATGTCTACTATGACTAAAGACCCAGAGAGGGTTGACGTCTACTATGACTAAAGACCCAGAGAGGGTTGATGTATATTATGACTAAAGACCTAGATAGGGTTGATGTCTACCTTGACTAAAGACCTAGATAGGGTTGATGTCAATGGTTGTTTATCCTTGAAGATACTCTTATAACATACATATGTGTCTTAACTTTGTGTACCCGCCACATTCAATGGAATCGGGTCTTCCTAGTCACCGAAAAGTGTTGTGTTGGGTACTGAATCTTGTATCCTTATTTTCGATGACATATTGTATATGGGATTTATTAACCATGATTTATGGGTTGAGTGTTATTCCCCACCCGTGCTTTGGGTGTTTTGGGATGTGGAGTGTTATTCACAGTATCATAATTGGGAGTCGATTTATATTCACGTTTTGAGTGAGTTTTGGGTGGCATCGTTTTATAAAGAATGTTTGTATTGGAACGTTGTCTTTTAATGGTACAATTTGTGGGAAAACGAGTCATCTCTATTGCTAAAGTAAATTAGTTTGAAAGATCTTGATTTGAACTGATTTCCTTTCTTTTAAAGATATATCTATTCATGTTGAAACTCTTGAACTCACTAGGTGTTAGCCTAACCTTTTATTTGTCGGCATGTGCATCAGGTACCGGTTAGGAATCGTCCTAGTATCACTATGAAGAGTGAAGTGCTAGTGGTGCGCTTGGGAAACGAGTAGCTTTGGTGAAGTCTTCCGCTTTGGTTTTTGGGAAGAGCAACCTATATTGGGGTTAAGTAGCACCCGACTTCGGTTTGGTCCTTGTTTAATACTAGAGTTTATAATTGTTGAGGTTAATTATAGAATTTTATATTTGAGGTATGATGGATCTTGATTTGTATTTGATTTTATATCGAGATTTTTAATTAGTTGCTCTTACCAAATTTGAGGGTGTTACATGGGTTTTCTTCAAAAACCCACTTGGTGAGTTCCTACTATCATCTTCTAAACCTTATACATGTCAAAGCTTACATTTTGAACTCCTAAATATCTCCTTGGTTTCGGATTTAAGTTTATTACATTTTGACCTAACTTGAGTTTTGGGAGATTTTAGGGTTCCCAATCATTTTCAACTAAAATAAAGGGTTCCATCTTATATGAAGTAAAATGGAGTATTACTTGCACATTTTATGTGAGTTACTTGAAGGAATGCATATAATCTCATTTTATGATTTTCATTCTTATCAACAGTTAAACATGGAAATGCATTTTTGAAATAAATGTTATTGGAAGCTATGTGTTTAACTTTGGTTAGTCACAAATGAAATTGTGACAAATCTAGACTATTACTAGTGGATCCCTAGGTATTGAGTCGGCTTTTATTTTGGGATGTTTTTCCCCATTGTAGCTATGGATGCATTTGATCCTCGGAGACCCTTTGGTACGGTTATGTGGGACCGGTTACTAGCCATGGATCATAATGTAGTCCTAGTGAACGAGTATGACTTGGTTTCCTCGGGTGCCCTCCCCCACATCTTAGTATGGACCGACGTTGTTCGTGGCCATGGATTCCAAGTATTTAGCTCATAACTCGGATTGTGGCTTACTCGGTGTTCCACTACAATCCTTGGTAAAATGGGTATCCCCTATCATCGCAAGATGAATTTTGGACTGAACAGTCTTTATGTAGCAAAGATTTCAATTATAAACCCAACTTTCTTGGAAAGATTTCCTTTTGTGACAATTGCCTATATTTCTTCAATTTATAAATTGTATGTTCTCACTAGGCTTTAAGCCTAACACTTTTTCTCAAATGATGTGTATAACAGGTTCCCTTAGCGGTGGGTTGCCAAGGGTTTGAGTGACGAGCATGGACTTGAGGCATTTTTTAGATGATTAGTTTATGGCGTTGGGCATTTGATTAAGTCCCTTCTTTTGGTGATTTTGGGTTGACAACCAATGTAATCTAGATAGTATAAGTTCAGATTAGTTTGTTGTCAATTTATATATCAGTTCACAGGTTTTTGTAAATGCCTTATACATTTGCCCTTCTTGGGTGGTTAATGCCAAATACAAACGTCATTTTGCAAAACTTTCGAATTTTATGTTACTCTAATTTTTAGGGTGTTACATAATGTATATTACTAATTGTACAATACCGGATATGGCACATGTTGTCAATATACTCAGTCGTTATACAAGTAATCCAGGACGTAATCATTGGGAATAACTATAGAGTGTTGAATTACTTACGACATACTTAGAGTTATGACTTGCACTATGGAAAATATCCAGCTGTGTTGGAAGGATATAGCGATGCTAATTGGATATCGGATGCCAAGAATTCAAAATCCACAAGTGGTTATGTATTTACTCTTGGTGGTGCAGTTGTGTCCTGGAAAAGTACAAAACAAACTTTGTTGGCAAGATCAACGATGGAATTTGAGTTGATTACTTTGGATAAAGTCGGTGAAGAGGCAGAGTGGCTTCGAAACTTTTTGGAAGATATACCTATGTGGCCAAAGCCAGTACCTGCTATATGTATTCATTGTGACAATCAATCAGCAATATTGAGAACTTTAAGTTGTATGTATAACGGTAAATCTCGTCATATCAGAAGACGACATAAAACCATTAGATAACTTCTCACCCATGGAATTATTTCTATCGACTATGTAAAGTCGGTTGACAACCTAGCGGATCCGTTTACAAAAGGTTTGTCAAGAGAGAAAGTTGTCAGATCATCAAGAGGAATGGGTTTAAAGCCTAGGACGAAAGACGATACTTGATGGCAACCCTACCTAATTTATTGGAGATCCCAAGAAGTAGGTTCAAAGGGACAACCGTGTAACATCCGGTATTTCAGGTAAGTATAGGGCTTCGTTAATCTTATGGTTATGTGCTAAATGAAGTAGGACATATATGTTAATTGCTATTTTGTTTAAAGTTTGTTATTGGTAATGTTTTGGAGATCGCAAATCAACTCTTTGAAAGTCAGTGTGTTGCGCAACTTACAGCGCGGGTTGCAAGTCGCAGCACAAGCCACGGGACCCTCTGGAGTGCAAGCCTCGGGGCATACGCACGACTTATGGCGCGGGCTCCAGGCCGCGACACAAGTCGCGGGACTACCTGCAGGTCCCCAAAACCCCGTTTTGCCCGATTTTAAATCACAAACACACACATACACGTTTTGAAGAGCAATTTTTAGGGTTTTTAGGCTACTTTCTTCCTCTTGCTACCTCAGATCATTTATTGCAAGTATTGGGAGGTTAAATATCATTTATTGAAGCTTCAACTTACTTGGAGGACCATTTATTTGGTGTGGTCTCATCAAAGAATCTCAAGACTTCAAGTCTCCATTTCATCCTCTTCTAGGGTTTGCTATTTTCTAGGTTTTAAGCCAAAACCTAGATTGTGAGTTTACTAAACTTTTGTTAAAACTAGATACACATCATAATCTACTACTTGTCCACTATCTTGCATCTTAACTTTAAATGTTCATTTTGAATGTCTAAGTATTTGGGGTTTTCCTTATGTATACATGTTTATACATATCTTGCCATGACTAGATGGAATACATAACTTGTTATTGGGATGATTTCTTACTTGAGACACCATTTGGTGGTATTATATCTACATGATGAAAATTATGGTCATACAAGTCTTATATCGGACTTTATATTGATTGGGATGGTAATATTGTACCCATGGTCGGTATTGACATATTCTTGGTAATAATGTGCCTTAAGACCTCCTATAAATTATGTTAGATGAACCAAGTCAGTAGACACTAGGAGGATGTAGTCTTGGGTGCCACCGTACTGGTATGTGCCTAGACCTCCGTCATTCGGGGTAATGCCATGGTTGTAGTCCTCGGATGTGTCGGGTCTTTCGGATGTCACTCTTAGTAGTTGGCATCAAGGTATATCGACTCTTTGGGTGAAACTTGATTGGTGCTATGGGTCTCCTCTATTGACTCCACATTTGATGAAATTTGGCTAACTGCTGATTAGAATGTTATTTGTTTTTATATGCTATTTCTTGTGTAAACTCACTAGCCTTTTTGGCCTAACACTTGTTGGTGTCTATGTGTATCTCAGGTTCTAGTGGTGCCGTTCCAAAGCAGGTCTAGTGGCGCTTGGGGGAAGGTGCATTTGAGCGCACTTTTTGTGAAGATGTCTTGGGTCTATATATGACACCCTTTTTGTAATCTTCTTTCTAGCATGGAAACTAGATTAGTTGGTTGTTGTCTATTTTCCGTTATATTACAACTGTAATTAAACAGGGTTAAATATTTCCCCATTTTTTTGGGAGGCTCTTGCTATGGCAATTTTAGTATACCACATGTTCGTTCTTCGGATTTTTATTATCCCTATTTTAGATTGTTACAAGTTGGTATCAGAGCTTTAGTTTAAGTGAACTAGGTATTGACCTTAGTATACCTAGACTTAAGCTTTAAGCATAGAGTTAAGTTATCCACCTTGGGGTAAAAGTCTTAGGTGGGGAGAGCGTTAGGACTTACGGAATTACACTATTTGGGAGTTGTAATGGTAGTGACAAGAATCCTTGTGTATAATTCGTTCATAATTTCACTTAGCTACTACTATTATGAATGTGTTGTTACGTGAGCGTGCTTGAATTACTATTATTATGATGATTGAAATGTGTAGTAGTACGTACCCTGAGTTTAACTCACTTAGTCTTTTCTCAACCTCCTTCTCGTATATGTATGGCAGATATCCATGGTAAACACTCAGAGCAGGCAACCGAACCCTCAAGAGGGTCGCGTGGAAGTGGAATCTACTGCCGACCAACCTCCTTTGGTCGAGACCTCTACGGGACCTCCCAAACCCGCTATCTTGGGAGGGGGACCCGAACATATCCCACGCGTGAACCTTGTCGATAACAACCTGATCATAGAGGAAGTGTCTATGGAGACCAGAATCATAGATAGTATGATGCAGGCCATGAACTCGGCCATGGCTCAACAACAAGAGTTCTTTATGAAACTTCTGGAGGATCGAGATGCCAGTCAGCGACAACATGAGATGATGGCAGAGAATATCGTGATGGGGTCGGGTGGTGGACCGGCCGTTGTGTTAACTGAGGAGCAAACCGAGAACGGAAGCAAAGGGAAAGTCAAAGGATGCACTTACAAAGCTTTTCTGGGGTGCAATTGAAAGGAGTTTTCAGGTTCTGCCAATCTGGTTATTTGCATGTATTGGCTCAAGGAAGTATAGATGGCTTTCGAATCTAGCGAGTGCGATGTCTCGCAACGGGTTAAGTTCGCTTCCCAACTACTTATGGTGAGGCTTTGATCTGGTGGAATCTCACACGGTCCGCCCTCACTCTCGAAGTTCTGGCCAAGCTAACTTGGTCGGTTTTCAAGGAGAAGATCATGAACAAGTACTGTAGTGAGCGCTCGTTGGAAAAGTTGGAAGAAGAGTTCAGAGGTTTGAGAAAGGGGACTCTGTCTGTCGCCGACTACTCCAAGCTTTTCTTGGAGAAGCTAAATCTGGTGGGACACCTGGTCCCTGATGAAAGGTCAAAGATCAAGGCCTACCAGCATGGATTGTCGGCCAGTATGAGGACGACAGTGAGGAATGCTAGAGGATTGACCCTTCAAGATGTAATCGAAGAATCTTTGATGGTAGAAGACGATCTAATGGTGGAAAAGGAAGAAAGAGGTCAAGTGGGAGATAATCGAAGGTGGGAAGGGTCATCTGGGCCCGTTCGTCAATCTAAGTCGTTAGTAGGTGGAAGAGTTGGAGACAATCGGCATGAAGATCGATGGTGCCACAAGTGCAAGACCAAGCACTCTGGCCCATGCAATCCAAGATCTCACTCGGGTCCGGTCGAGTGTGCCAAGTACGGCAATAAGGGTCACGCCATTCGGGAGTGCCCTATCCGAGGGCCGGTATGTTTTGAGTGTCGGGAACCGGGTCACATAAAGAAGGATTGCCCGAAGCTTATGTGTGGAAGCCATGGAAGTTCTTTCGGGTCGACGGCACGGGTCGAGCAACCGTCGAGAGCGCCAAGCCGAAAATTCCGGATGACGACTGAGGAGGCGAAGGAGACCGCCGATGTTGTTTCGGGTATGTTCCTAGTAAACTCCTTGCCCGCTCGTGTGTTGTTTGATTCGGGTGCTACGTGTTCCTTTATCAGATATTTTCTGTAAGCAATTCATCACTCCTATTAGTGTCCTTCCCGATGCACTAGTAGTAGAAGTAACTAACGGGGATCAAGTAATCATCCGAGATCGTTTTTGTGATTGTACTCTAGAGATCGATGGGAATCCCTTTGGAGTAGACTTGCTACCAATGGCTATAAGGGGGGGGTTCGACGTAGTCATAGGCATGGATTGGTTGTCGAGGTATAAGGACGACATCTTTTGCTCCAAAAAGCTGATCCGAGTGCCTTCACCTGAAAACGGTGTAGTCACCATCTACGGGGAGAAGGGGAAGCGAAGTAACCCTATCATCTCCTCTCTTAAGGCTCGTAAGTTCCTAGCAAAGGGTTACCCTTCGTACCTAGCTTACGTGGTGGACACAAAGAAAGAGAAGAAGTCGGAGGGAGACGTGAAGATTGTACAAGATTATCCGGACGTATTCCCGGAAGATTTACCCGTAATACCGCCGGAACGTCAAATGGAATTTCAAATCGCCCTCACTCCGGGAGCGGCTCCGATAGCTCGTGCACCCTATCGTTTGGCCCCAACAGAAATACGGAAGATGATGACGCAACTTCAAGAGCTGCTTGAGAAAGGATTCATTCGACCGAGCTCGTCACCATGGGGAGCTCCGGTTTTGTTCGTGAAGAAGAAATACGGGTCCATGCGGATGTGCATCGACTATCATGAATTGAATAATATCAACAAGTGTCTCTAGACGCAAAGGACTTTGTTTGGGACACAAACACAAAACATAGGCGGTACAAATGTTAATTCAACAGTTGTTACCATGACTGGAAGTCTAAGTGACCCAGGTTATTCTTTCTTTGGATAGGGCACAAACACAATCATCTGTTATTGCTGGAAGTCTTTGTGACCCAGCCGGAACGCCAATAGTAACTCTACCTCTTGGTGGATTACGATGATTGGGTGAAAGTCTTACCATGGCCATCATCACACCAGCTGTGAACGTAGGCGGTACGACCGTTAATTCAACAGTTGTTACCACAACTGGAAGTCTAAGTGACCCAGGTGTTAGATTACCCGAGTTTGTCTAAAGAGAACATTTGGACGGTGCCTTAAAGGTTGTCCAAACCCACATCGAGACGGCCATGAAACAACAGGTGGATGATCTCAAGCGACCGATCAAAGGAAATAGTAGTGTCTTGACTGAGCCTTAAAAGGTGTCTTGACAGAGCCTGAAACACATACACATCTACCACCAACCCCACCTCCGCCTTCCGACTACTCCATCGATGATCTAAAAGCCATGCTACTCGCAAAGCTCCTGTCCCAATCCAACACCGAGTCTTCCACTGAAGCCGCTCTGCTTACCTTACTTCGTTATCAAGTACAAACACCTCCACCTGCACCACCATATACTATCTCACCTGATGTTATCCAGATCCTAACAGATACCCTACAATCTATGCAGCAAACTCTTGCTACACTCTCTGACAGAGTTGCCTCGTTGGAGAAGACCTGCAAAGGTCAAGCATAGGGGCTCAAGCGCAGACAAGATGATCAGGACGATCCTGATCACCATGAGAGGGAGAAGCGCCCACGTTTATCCGAGCTAGAGACAGTAAATGTAGGAAAATCGACAGAGCTACAAAAAGACACGCCTACACTTGTCCAAAACGAAGAACAAGGTCAGACTCACCAACAGGAAAGGGGTGTGGACATGAATACATCTACTGATGCAAATTCAACGGTTGAAAAGCCTGAGGAAAGTGATGGATGGACATCTGATGAACCGTATGAATGGGCTCTCATCGATCTCGAATCGGAAATAGATCCATTGGTTGAACAACCGATCACTGAACGTGCTCTAGTCGCGATACAAGTTGAAGTCAATGATTTGTGCTATTTGATGACGAAAAGTTTCTACAACAAGGAGACTACAACAACTTGTTTGATCAAACTTTACAGCAATATCCCCTCTCAAAGTTATATTCAATGGACATTCCTCTGCTAACCTACACGGCAGATCAATCCAACCTAGCTCAATCAGAACCCCCATCTTGTGAAGCCGCCAATGCTCAACGAGATCCACCATTAAAATGCGAAAGGGTAATCATTCTCACACCATTTCTAGAAGAACCGTATAAGATATTTGTTCATTGGATACATGAGTACAACCCGATTGCTCTGTACGGTATTTGGTCCATGAAGAACAAACAGAAACAGAAACAGATTGAGTACATAAACATGCGAAAGACGAAAGGCAAACCAATCAGTTATGTTAGAACAAAGTACAAGATCAAGACCGTCAAGCAGATTCAATCATCCCGTCTTCTCAGAGTATGGTATCTAGTCTTCAACATGACTAGACATGATGACAATGTCCTGTCCTGTCCTGTCCTATCCTATCCTAAAAAAAAACTTGTTATAAAAAATAATTTTACATTTGAATATAAAAAGACAAAAAAAAATGGTAAGACACTAAGAACACTATTGTGTCAACAATAAACTATTTTTGTTGTAAAAGATAATTTTACATTTAAATATAAAAAAATAGTGAAAAACTGAACGAACGGATTTGTGATTAAAAATGATAAAAGACACCGAGTTACGACACCATTGTCAATAAGAAACAATTTTTGTTGTAAAAAGTATCTTTACATTTTAATATATACATTATTTTTACAAATTATTCCATATGCATTTTTCTAAATTATTTGAATCCAATAACAAATATTTTTTTGTGTGCAAAAATTTAAAACTAATAGCTATTTACAATATTTTAAAAAAAAAATTGTGTATCTAGACGATATGTGACGTTAAAATGTTTATTTAATTATTGTTTAATGAGATTATATTATACAAATTACATGCTAAATAACAACATTTTAGAAATAAAATATAATAAACAAATAGAGTAGATTACATTTTTTTGTTCCTATGGTTTATTAAAAATTGCAATTTTCGTCCATATGATTTAGAAGTTGCGGTTTTCATCCCTATGGTTTGTAATTATAGTTATCTTTGTTCTTATGATTTTCAAGTCCTTGTTGTTTTGATTTTGTACGTAAAAGTAGAAATTAGTCCAACAACGAAAATGGTAATAAATTGCAAACCATAAGAACAAAAATCAAAACTATTAACAAATTATAACAAAAATTGTAATTTACTCTAATATAAATAAATAATATAGTCATGAACCCATATCAAGAAACTCAATAGATATGATTAGCTATTAATGTAATATTTATAATTAAAAAATTTATCAGTTCAATCTACAATACTATTAAATAAATTATGTTGAGGTTGAAATAATAATAATATTTACTAATTAATTATAAAAAATAATTGCATATCATAATGATGAATTCTAATAAAAGAGTAAATAATAAATAAATACATTACTTATATTAAAATATGTTTTTTAGTAGTTGTGTTTTCAAAAGTGTTCCTTATTGATTTTGCAATCATTATTTGATCTTTATTGGTCAAAATGTCCATCTTTGATAACTACATTCAATCTAACAACAAAATCAGATTAAGATGAAGAAGAAAATTGATAAGAATCCAATCACAAACCCAACTACAGATGAATACTATGAATCAATCAATGATTGCAAAATCAATCAAAACCCAAAACTATTTTCAACTTATGATTTTACATATTGCACAAAATTATTAATTCCGATCATAAAATAAAGATCATGACTCATGAACAAGTGAGGCAAATTTCAAGGAATTGATCGACCAAAACCGACATCAACTAATTCAAGATATTCAATCCAGCATCAAACCCAAATTCAAGAAACTCGAAACGATGGATTAAAAAATTAAACCTCAATCTTTAAACACGAAAACTATTTTTTGTTCCAAATAATATACAAATAACATTTATAGAACAAACAATGTAGTTCGATACATTCATGTCGGGAAATAATATTAGACTAATATCATAATTAAGATCTATCAGCATACATAAATGTTACTACATTTAAACAATTAGCATATGTTACTGGATCAATAGGGTTCATTCCTAATAAAATCTGATTAGAAACTATAACAAGAATAGGAATTACATACATTTTACAAATCCAGTAACCAACATAGATTCAAGTTCAAGTCTCTACCTATGGCATTGACCTTTCATTATACATAGTAGATTTGTCCAGGTGAGGCATGGCAACAGGGCCAGGATCGGTTTGGTTTCACTACCCTTTCCCCAGCCCCGGCCCCGGTTCCCGAGGGGTACAGGGAATCGCTCCCCGGTTTTTGTTGGACCTATCCCCGATGGCTGGTTCAACAAAAAAAATGGTTCAAAATTAGTTGAAAAATATAATATATTATATAACACATTTAAAAATATAATTTTAATTGATATATATTCATACTGGAACGGGACGAGTTGGAGAATACATTACCCGGTCCCGGTTTTCACCATCTCGGGGATCCCCGGACATGCTTTTAAACAGAGTATAGCCAAGGTCTCAATAACAACCAATACAAAAGTTATATCTAAAGTAATGCAAAAATTAAAGAGTTAGCTAGCTATTACAAATATTACCTTGTATAACAAAACTTCCCCACCATTCGGTTTTTGGATGATACTCGTCCTCAAGAGTCCCTTCTAGAAAATCAATGGCTTTTGATGCATAGAAGAAACAACATAAAACATTATACGTTAGAGATATATACGATAAGAAAGATAGTAATCGAAAGTGTACCCATTTGAAGCTATAAAACATAGAAAAACAACATCATATAACAAATTACGAACCAGAAAAACATGATAATCAGAATAAAATTGTGAGTCGAGGCAGATTGCAGAAGCAGTGAAACACAGATCCAATCTTGAAAAGGTGCTTTAATCCGTTTTATGAGTTTGTGCTAATAATACCTTATTATTATGATTCTTCAACAGATGCTTTAATTCGGAAAAAAGGATGAACCCCCTACAAACTCCGATAAAAGTAAGTCCATCCATGAATGCAAATATCTTGAAGATCTCACCCACAACATACCATCACCATTTTTACTCTTTGATGATGATTTTTTTAATGTGCAAATAACTTTTCAGTTCAGTAATTTAGGAAAGATGTATCACCATAAAAAATCATTCAATGTTTAGAAAAGAATTGACAAAACTAAATCAAAATTAGGTTGTCATTTGTGAACAGAAATAGATAAAAATTAACAAGATCAAAACTAAATTGCTTACCGAGAACATAAATATAAGAGATGGAGAGAGAGCGAGAGCAAGAGCGAGAGCAAGAGCAAGAGCAAGAAAATTTGAAGTAAGCCCTAATTGAGTGTGTAAATAGCCTCTGAATCGCTTTCCACGCTCGAGACTGTAACAAGGTATAGTTAAGATCTATCAACATACATAAATGTTAATTACATTTAAACAATTAATGTTACAATTAGCATATGTTATTAGCATATATGGGATCAATAGGTTCATTCCTAATAAAATCTTATTAGAAACTACAACAAGAATAGGAAGTACAGGGAGGGGTTTAACCCACTTTTGAGGCATTCAAACTACACCAAACAAATCCAGTAACCAACATTGATTCAAGTTCAACTCTCTACCAATGGCATTGACATTTCATTGTACATAGCAGATTTGTCCAGGTTAGGCATGGCAACGGGGCGGATGGGCGGGGAATGCAATCCCCGGCCCCGGTCCCCGACGGGTACCGGGAATCGCTCCCCGATTTTTGTTGGGCCTATCCCCAGTTTATCCCAGGTTCAACAAAAAAATGGCTCAAAATTAGTTGAAAAATATAATATATTATATAACACATATTAAAAGTATAATTTTAATTGATATATTCGGGTTGGGGAATACATTACGCGGCCCCGGGTTTCAACTTCTCGGAGATCCCCGGACCCGGTACCCGTTTTTACAGGGAATCCCCAGCCCCGAACGGGGCGGGTGAACCGGGTTCCCCAACGGGGCGGTCAAATCACCATGCCTAGTCCAGGCTCCCAAAAGATATTTAGAGTTTCTAAACATAGATACCAATCTACCAAGAGAAATAACTGAATTGTGGTAGAACAATCAAACCAATTATGTAATAATTACTTTTATATGTTTTTTCATTTTTTTACAAGATTGCATTTTTTCACACAAATTCTGAATGCATCTTCTCTACGATGGTGTCTATTTTAGATTTACTGAATCTTTTATCATTTGCTTATTAGATCAAATTGTTTAATGCATCTCCTTTTGTGTTCTTCAGGTTCTTGAGTAGTTGCTATATAAGTTGTTTTTGTGACTTCTTTAGATTTACTAAGTAGTTGCTATATAAGTTGTCTACTTTAGATTTACTGAATATTTTATCATTTGCTTATTAGATCAAATTGTTGTTAATGCATCTCCTTTTGTGTTCTTCAGGTTCTTGAGTAGTTGCTATATAAGTTGTTTTTGTGACCTATTGAACAAATAAGAGACCGTTTACCAAACGCTTACCCGGGTAAGCGCTTACCAAGCTATATTACATTAACTGATGAATATGACAATGATCAATAATCTTTCCCAGTAAGAGCAAAAGTAACGGCCAAGAGTCTTACCCGGTAAGTGAGGACGACGGCTCTTACCCGGTTAGCGCTTACCGGATAAATTTTTGCCTACGCTACCGTTTTAATGGACTACAATCTTACCCAATAAGGTAAGTCATAGCATCGAATTTAACCGGTAAGTGCTTACCGGGTAAGTGTTTCTGTGTTTGGGTAAACGGCACCTAAGTTATGTGAAGTCCTAAAACCACAGGAAGTATCAAGAAATTCAGATTACATAGAATGTCAAGAAAGGAGATGGACAAAGATCGAACATAAATGGGACATTTTACCAAATAGTGTTTAAGGATGAAAACACATACTAAGATGAATGATGTTACATATGCACAAAATTGAACTGTAAGTGTGATTGATCATGATTGCAATAAAACGATATATACATATATATATATATATAGGGGTTGTTTCATTTGCAACCCTTAAAAAGGTTGCGAACCTTGCAACCCACATCTTAACCGTCGGATTCATGATCGGCGGTTATAAAAGATATGGGGCCCAATATTTTTAATTAAAAAAAGAGAAAAATAAAAATAAAATAACCGTCGATCATGAATCCAACGGTTAAGATGTGGGTTGCAAGGGTTGCAACCTTTTGAAGGGTTGCAAAATATCCTTCCACTATATATATATATATATATATATATATAGGGGTTGGATATTTTGCAACCCTAGTAAAATGTTGCAACCCTTGCAACCCACATCTTAACCGCCGTCGGATTCATGATTGGCGGTTACAATAAATATGGGGTCTAATATTTTTAATTAAAAAAAAGAAAAAGAAAAATAAAATAACCGTCGATAATGGATCCAACGGTTAAGATGTGGGTTGCAAAGGTTGCAACCTTTTGAAGGGTTGCAAAATATCCTTCCACTATATATATATAAATATATAGAAGTAGATCTACGATTGAGCGTACCAAGAAAAACATATTGGTCGGTCTTGATATCCCCACTCGGAGGTGGTTCTGGAGGCTTGAAAACAGAAGTGCTCCCTATAGCTGAAAGACTCCAGACCATTTCTCAGTCATCTGATATATTATTAAAAACAAATAAATGAAAAAGTAGTAAAGATACTATTGAATCTTATACCCTTTTTACAGTATTATGATGTCTTTTACTTGTAGGAATGTACTTGGATCCCCCCCAAAAAAATCAAAAATTGCTCGGTCTGCCTGGTGTGAGATCTGTAAAATTGAGAGGAAGACCAAAGATGTCTTTTATCAACATGTGTTAGGGAAGAAACATTTAAAAAGTACAGAGAAAACACGAATGCAAATACAATGGCAAAAAAATTCAAACAAAAGAGGGCATACACTCCAGATGACTTGGAGATGAAAAGACAAAAGGTATTAGAAGGCGGTGAGAACTTGTAGGATTTGCAATACAGTTTGCAATAATCCAACAATTTTCAAATTTCAATCTTGCAAGGAAGAAACATTCATCAATGTTGAATAAATACAACATGGTGTAGTGTGAAAGGGTGTTTTGAGTAATTTGACAAACGACAAATTGTTTAGTTTTTCAAAAAAATTGTCGTTTATTTGTTGAACTAGTTCAATGTGTTTGGTATACTTTAATTGTTATAATCTTTTTATATTAGCCAAACACAAGCAAATAAACGAGTTAATCAATCTCGAGCTCAAACAATAGAAAAATATTTGAGCTTAAGCTTGGTATTGTTTTTTTAGAGCCAAGCTCGAAAACCTGCTACTCAACTCGGCTCATTTACACCCCCTAGCTCGAGCCCAGGACCTCACTCATACGGGTACCGATGTCATATGGATTACACACACCTCTACTTTTGTCATTTGGACTACACCCACACCTCTACAACTGGGACAGATAAACGGGGACACACGCAAGATATCAGTTTGCATCAGTTGTGATCATTTCAACACGCAAAGATGAGTAAATGTAAATCCTTCTAAACACCTTGGCAAAATGCCGTATGTTGCAAATTTTTGATTTAGGAGGGGATTTAGCATTTAAGGGCACCTTCTTTTCTTTACTAGAAGGCACAATATAGTGACATTGCAACAATATCAGATAGATTAACAAACAAAATACATTTCTATAAAGGTGCCCTCGAACTGCCAAACAGAACCATATTGTACTGAATATGTTAGAAATCATGACAGTTTAGTTTCAGTTATTTTTTTCATCCCTTTGAACGGTCAGTTTAATTTTTGGTTTCTAGATGGCCCAACCACCATCAAAGCAAACTAGTAAATAAGCATACACATTTACTATTTCCATTATCTATAGTTTTCTGTATATAGAAAAAGATAATCATAATTACCATGTATAGAGTTAAAATTGAAAAAAAAATGTAGTCAAAGTCTCATACACGGAAATTAGAGCAATTGAACCAAAAGGTGAATGGCTCTACCGGTAACCCAGTTCAGCGATACCCGGGTCACCAGTAGAGCCCATCCAGGAGGCCGAGGGCACAAATCCCACCAAAGGTGAGGAGTGTACGTGGTGTTTGTCTTGTATAAATATTATATACTTCAAGATTAGAGCAATTGAGCTCAAAATTAATGTAAATTGTTGTTTGGACATGATGAATTAACCTTGAATTCGATTAAGATTCTGTAGCCACCCTAAAACCAAACCCATCAAAAAACCAAACCACCGAGGTTTCAGTCAGAAGATGGTTCACAATTTCATAAGAAACCCGATTTTTGGTGTGGCCCCAACACAAGACCAACAAAATCAACCCTAGGCATATATGTGCAGGTTTCTATGTTTCATGTTACTGCTCATGTGTTTATGCATCTAATATTATTTTTCTTCGCCTTTGCTGCAGGAAAACACAGTGACATATATGTTTTCATACATATTTTGCCGCAGGAAAACACAGTGAAATATTACCTTGAAGCTATAAACATTATACGTTAGAGATATATAGAAATCCAAAGTGTACCCATTTGAAGCTATAAAACATAGAAAAAACATGATAATCAGAATAAAATTGTGTGAGTCAAGGCAGATTGCAGAAGCAGTGAAACACAGATCCAATCTTGATTGAGGTTAGAAGCAATCCGTTTTATGAGTTTGTGCTAATAATACCATATTATTGTGATTCTTCAACAGATGCTTTGATTCGGAAAAGGAAACCCCCCCTACAAACTCCGATAAAAAAAATCACTAATAAGAAGATCAAAATCAGATTCGTCATTTGTGAACAGAAATAGATAAAAATTAACAAGATCAAAACTAAATTGCTTACCAAGAACATAAATATATTTGTCATCAAACAATGGTGGAAAACACATGGTTTATAATGAAACACAAGATTTATGGATTCACAAAATCTTCTTTATTTGAACAAAATAGAAGTTATTAAAAATGTAATTACCGTACCTTTGGGGGTTTTCCATTCCGCCTTCATTACTAGTATCTGAAATTTGAAAATTCGAAGCAAGCCCTAATTGAGTCCGTGAATAGCCTCTGAATCACGTTCGAGACTGTAACAAGGCATCGATATTTCAATGAATATGCAACGAAACACAGAGCGGAAGAAACTTTAGAAGAATCATCTACGAATACCTTGAATCGCCATACTAAAATCTGGGTTTTTGAATAATAGTGTGATGAAGGGAGAAAACAAAACGGAAAAATTGGTGGTATTATGAAGTACAAATGCTACTTAATTTGTATAGTTTTTGATTGACTCTCAACTCAAAAACTAGCCGTTATCGAACATATTTCCTTCTCAATGAGTTGTTGTTGTTGTTGTAAACTTGTCGCCGGATAACCAGAAAGTGATCGCAAGTTTTGGGGAAGTCGATTTCATGAGGATTTTAAATTTAGAATTTGAATAATAATTAATGGGCCATTGGGTTGTAATCAAAGTTGGCCCATATTTTATAAGTGGGCCTACACTTGGGATATATCATATAAACTAGATGGATGAATAAGGGATCTTTGACAGTTGCTGAATGGTTTAGTGGGATGTTTGACAGTTGCTTAATGATTTAGTGCAGAATGGTTAAGTGGTCTGAATGATTAAGAGGTTTTTATGATATAGTGTAAAATGAAATATGGTTGTTTGTTAATTGTTCATAATGAAATCAGGACTCTTAATGGTTAAGGGAGGGTCAGGATACAAAATCATTAAGAGGATTTTGGAATCATTAAGAGGCAACACTTTTTTTTGCCAAACAAGATTTATCTCTTAGCGATCCAGAGACTGTCTCTTAATGAAACCATTAAGAGGTAAACAAACAGCCCCTAAGAGATGGCCCCAAAACCGGTTTGGATCAAGTATAAATTCGTTTTAGTCCAAGATTGTCCTCTTATAACTGGTCTCGTAGTAACTGGTCCCAACCCTAACCAAAAACACTCGGTCCCGATCCCAGTCCCAACCAAAAACACCCGGTCCCTCGGTCTTGGGTCAGACCAAATCAGTCCAAAAAAAATTTCAAAAATCAGTTTTAAAATATAAAAAATCTTGTTTGAATGAAATGTCAAAAATAGTATTTTTAGGATCATACAAGTACCTCTCCATATTTTACATCAAGAATCCTTCTCATGGTTCTATACAGGTAACAAATTTGCAAACTCAAAATGGATCGTATTTACAACAAAAAGAGACCCAACAAATAAGAAATTATATCAAGAACGGAGAATATGGGGAAGGAGGATTGAAGGTTCGAGTTGTTGACTTTATAATCGATATGTATCCCGCGACTTTAAACTCATTTTCTGACTTTTTAATATCAAAATGATCAAATCTTGAAAACCTATAAGAAATAGGTACAATAAAAATAACTTCTTGTATAATAAATTGAATTATCTAATAACTTTTAGAGTAAATCACATAATTCGCCCATGTGGTTCATTGACTACTTCGGTTTTCGTTCCTCGATTTTGTTTATTACAAATCTACCCCTACGGTATGTATTTTGTTTTGATTTTCACCCCTTCCACTAATACATGTTATTTGTACGTCATTAAGGGGGCGTTTGGTTCGTAGAATGAAATTTGATGGAATTGGAATTCATTAAAGGAATTTGACTTTGAAGAAATTGGATTAGAAATTGATGGAATTTGACCAGACGTTTGGTTGATAGGAATTGGATGAAATTCAATTCTTTCACTTTAGCTAGGAATGATAAATTCCTTGATTTGTGGAATTCAAAGTATTCCATCATGATCAATATGTGAACGAAACAAATGAATTGGAATTTAGTCAAAATAATTATCCATTCCAATTCATTCAAAATCCATGAACCAAACACCCCCTTAGTGTTGTGGAGTTCGACTCGTTAAGTTAATTAAACTAGTTTTAGTGTGTGTTCGAGATCGACTCGAGATAAATGAGCTTGAGTAGCTCGTTAAAAGTTCGAGCCTTTAACATCCATAGTCATAAGTCATGTCTTGAAAACGTTGTGGTCTTACCATGACTCTTAAGATTTGAGGTTTGACCTGACTGATACATCATGTCTAAAGTCGTTTAGAACCTTAATTAAAAATAGGAGTATATACAACAATTGCCCACGTGGTTTGTTAAAGTTATAGTTTTCACCCATCAACTTTGTTTATTACAAATACACCCTTGTGGTTTGATTTTTGTTTTGGTCTTCATTCCTCTCCTAATGACAGTTAAGTGCCCCTTACACGAGAGCAGTTTGGACAAATTTTATTTTTCCCTCTCTTTCTTGACCCTTCTTCTTCGAACTCAAACCCTTGTCATCTTCTTCAATTACAAAACAACTACAAAGTTCAATAAAATCCAATTCCATCATGAAGTTGTTCAAGAAATCAAGAATCCATTAGAAACTAAAAACAAAGGATGTTAAGGATCCTCATGAAGAAGCATCCAAGTTTTACAACAAATCCATAAAAAAATGATTTGTCATTTTAATCACTCATCACTATTCTAAACTTAGGCGACGTTTAATTCACATAATGAAATTTCATGGATTTGGAATCCATCGAAGGAATTTGACTTTGAAGAAATTTGAATGAAATTTGATGGAATTTGACCACGCGTTTGGTTGGTTAGTATGAATTCAATTCCTTCACTTAAGCCAAAAAAATGATGAATTTCTTAAATTTGGGGAATTCAATGAAATTGAAAGGATTCTGTCGCTTTCATTCCGCTAACCAAACATGAGCTTGGAATTTGGTCAATGGAATTGGCCATTCCAATTTCTTCAAATTCCATGAACCAAACAGCCCCTTATTCTTAATCAAGGTTTCTAAAATGGAGTTAGACGTGACACGTCGGTGAGGTCAAGCCTCAAATCTTAAGAGTCATGGTAAGACCACGACATTTTTCAAGGCATGACTTATGATTAGGAATGTTAAAGACTTGAACTTTTAACGAGCTACTCAAACTCATTTATATCTCAAGCTCGAACTTAATAATTGTCAAGCTCAAGTTGATCTCGAACACACACTAAAACTACTTTAACTTAACGAATCGGACTCCATAACACCAATGTTCGACTCGGCTCCTTTGAAAACTCGATTAAATTTTTTGAGTTGAGCTAAGTCAAGCCATTTGTGCATACCCCTTGTCGAGCAAAACCAAGGTTCTAAATGACGTGATGCGTGGCGTGGCAACGAGGGCAAGCCTCAAGCCTTAGGAGCCACGGCGAAGCCATGACGTTTTCAAGACGTGACTTATGACGTCAAATTTCTAATTTATATATAATATTATATATAAAAACATATGTTTTGGTGTGTTACTCAATGATAATAAGCAAGTTTAATTAGGTTCTATATATTTAAAACATGCAAATAAAACATTAAAAACATAAAGAAAAACCAAATGTCGCATTACAAAAACTGCGCATTAGGGCATGGCGTGTCACGGACTTAACGTGGTGTGAGACACAAGCCTTGGTGCCATGGCGGCTGTGCGGTGAGTTTTTTAGAACAGTGAGCAAAACATGTTCATATGTTCTTGACTCGTATACTCAAAGTATAAAGTATTGAGGCCAGGCCAATAAACAAGCTAATCTATCTCGAGCTCAAGCTCGAATATTGGAAAAATATTTGAGGTCGAGCTCGATTATTACCGTGAAAAAGTATTAGAGCTCGAGCTTGATAATATATTTATACCCGAGCTCGAATAGGATGGCTAATAATCAAAGTATAACACTGCCAAAAACTCGTATATGAGAACTGAATCTTGAGTCTATATTTCTTACAAACAAAAAATTGTAGTTATAATGTTACGATCTTGATTCAATAACTCAAATGGGTACTTCAAAAATCAAAACTTTCGATCAAATTTTCACATTTCTTTTTCAGGGTACCTGATCTTTTTGAACATATCTTTCAGTTCTTGATGGTCCACCATTTCTTGCAAGATCTTATCATTCACCTCCATACCACCACCCTTTTGATCACCAGCCACCGCGGAAGACGAAAAAACGAGCTCCGCTAACCGCCCTTTCTCCACCTGTCGATCGTACTTCTCCTCCTCGGTCGTTCCAGCCGCCATCAGATGGTACGTATACACCACCTTCTTTTGCCCAAGTCGATAAGCTCGACTGATCGCTTGTCTCTCCACCGATGGGTTCCAAACCACATCCAAAAGAACGACTCGTGAAGCACCGATAAGATGAATCCCTTCGGAACAGCATTTTGTCGATGCCAACAACACTTTCACTTTGCTGTTTGGATCGTTGAAACCGTTGATGATCGTTTGCCTGGTCTTCTGGTGTATCTTTCCTTTAATGATCATGATTTCCCTTCCATCGTCCCAATCGAACTCGAGGGTAATTTGGTCTTTTAACAGCTCTAACGGCGGGATATACTGGCTAAAGATCAAGACTTTTTCGTTTAACGATATGCTGAGCCGAATGAGCTCCATAACAAACCTTGTTTTCACTCCAAGATCAGGATGAAGTCTTACTTTTTCGAGTTTTTGTTTTTTCGCCAAGTTTTCTTCTTTTTCGGATAACGAACAATGGAGGAGAAGAGACGGATGAACAGAAACCAACGCGACTTTATGTTCGTACTCGAAAGTGTTCGATAAATTTCCCAAGTTTTCGATAAAACGCTTTTGAAACTGAGGTGGATTCAGCAGGATCACACTTTGTTTTAACCCGGGAAGCTTGCTTTCGAGAATATGGCCTTTGTGGACATGAACAAAAGGCGAAATGATCGTTTTAAGCTTCTCTATATCTTCGGAACCCGATCTACAACCTCTAGATTTCTTTTGGTTCTTCTGTTGAATCATATCCGCAAAGATCCTTTCGTTCTGAATTCCAATCGCGGTTGCAGGCCTTACTAATCGCAAAGTGTTAAACAGCTCCCGGAAGTTGTTTTGAAACGGGGTTCCTGATAGAATCACGCGGTTTTTGGTCTTGAGCTTCAAAAGCGTGTTCCAAATGTTGCTTGTTTGATTCCGGGGCGTGTGTCCTTCATCAAGAACGACTAATCCCGGGACATCGAGCAAAAGATTTCCCATTTTTTCAAGATTTGTGTTCTTCGTCATGTTCCCAGCTAGTTTTTCGTACAAATTGTAGCTCACACCAAGCACGCTTTCACCGTTACACCAAGAGCGAATCTTCATCGCACGGATCAAATCTTTTTTATGTTTCATATCACCATTCACCATCTCATTGCTCAGAAGATCCGAGTTGTTAAGGTTAATAAACGAAAACCCCATTCGCCATTTCTTGAATTCAGCTTCCCACGTCAGAAGCATGCTCGCGGGAGCCACGATCACCGGGCAACATTTGGGAAATTTCTTGAGAAAAGACTCGATAAACACGATGGTCAAGAGGGTTTTACCGGTTCCAGGAGCATGCGAGATGATGCAGCCACCGCCACCCTTTCGCGAATCAAGTTTCTGTAATCTTGAAATCTCGATAGTTCCCACCAAATTCTCCCACAAAAACTTGAGCCCTTCTTGTTGATGGGGATACAAATGCGCTCGAATTCGGGTAGGAATGAGTTCCCAGAACGTGCCTTCGGTTTTTTCGCATAGATTCCAATCCGAAGAATCGAAATACAGGTTTTCAGGACTAGAAAACTGTTGTTCATCTGAAAGATAACTTCTTTTTGATCTACCTGGTGCATAGTTTGCCTGCAAGTATTGGATATAAGTTATTTAGTTCAAGAATCTGACACGAAAAGGATGAAAAAACATCGAGAGTTCGAGTTACCCACGAGCTTTGATATCGCAAATCTACTCTCGAGAAGAACAGCTCCACATAAACCGCATCTCATGCCCGTTTGTTCTTCAAAGTAAATATCGTCGTGCTCCCCTCTTTGGCAAAGTTCGAATTGAGTTGGTTTGATCTCCTCATCGTTCTTGCCGTTGTAATCATCTTTATCTCGATTCTCAACCTTCATAATCGTCAATAAATGTTTTGCGTGTGAAAAAAACACAAAAAATACGTTTATACATGAAACACATACACATACTAAAACAATATTTGAAACTACTTCTCTGTCTTTTGTTGATTCTCATGGGGTTTGGTTTTCACATGATGTTTCATCTATGAAATAATATATGAAACTGGTTTTCATGGTTAGTAACATTTAGTCGGTTTCTATTTGATGTTGGGTCTATGTTTATAAGACAAACAAGTTGATAAACAAGTGTTTTAGGACATATTTGAAATAAAAGATCATATTAGTCTTTTTATATCATGTTTTATTTCAGAAATTTCCTATAAAAACTTGTTGTGACGCTGTATATACCGTTGTTTGATTCTATAAACTTAATTCCTATAAAGCTAAGTCATTCAGGTATATTTGGTGCACAAGAAAGAAAAGAAACTAACCATGGGAGTTTTGTAGGAACCTATTTCTTCACATTCGAGCTCGAAATCCATCTCTCGGTACAAACGTTCCAAATCTGAATCATCGGTTTTTCGACTCAAACACTCGTCATCACTATCATCAAACCTGAATCGTAAAGAAAGACGATCATCATTGTCATCATCTTCATCACCCTCTTTGTCATGAATGCCTCCATTCCCAACGATCGAATCCAAAATAGCATCTACAAACCCACCATTTTCTTCCCGTGGAACTCGTCTACTCTTACATTCTCGTTGTTTGACACTATTTGCAATATGTTCTACATTCGTTTTTCCATTTGTATCGGTATCACTAGAACAATCCGTTGGCTTTTTATCCATTTTCTTCATGGCTGCTTTCGGTACCGAATGATTCTTCTCTTTTCTGTTAACCGATCCAGATAAAGCCTTTTCCTCCATGTTCTTCATACCAGATTGCTTCGTATTCGTGGGCTGCTTGTTTGGCTTCTCGATTGGTGGCAAAACATCCGAATCGTGTGAGTTGTTGGTCTCACTTTCAATAGAACTCGAAGGCTTGTCATCTTCAGTAGATTGATTATACAAGCCCGTGTTCGTATTACTCGTGGGCTCATGATCATCTTCAGTAGATTGATTATACAAGAGTTTGTTTATCCAAAAGTCCAAGTTCTCCGAGTTATCATTCTCGCCTTCCCCAAAACTCGATGGTTCATCATCATCGTCTACGGTAGACAGATCATAGAAGCATGTATTCCTATCGTTTTGCTTCCGATCATGATATTTGCAGAATGTTTGAAAATCTTCATCAGCATCTGGTTACGATTATAGCCGTTAGAAACAACACGGTTATAGAATCAATGTGTCCTATGTAAAAAAAGTTGTAACAAGTTGATAGAATGCTTTTAAACATCGTAACTTGTTAGGACACATTTGAAATAAAATGTCATACTAGCTTTTTCATTGGACCGGTCATATGAATTAAATTATGTCATACAAAAAAACCAACATGACATTTCATTTCAAAAGCGCCTTCAGAAACTTGTCTAGCAACACAATTGTTTGATATTAAGTCCAATAAGTTATCTATTAGAACATTCATACATATTTGACGTTTTATAAAGCTGATTTTGTTGCAGTGAGATCAAGAGTCAAGAAACACTCACCTATTTCATCAAAAATGACAACGGTATCATCTGAATCTGAGTCATCCGATGAGTAGACAAAGTATGTGTGCTTCCCGGTTTTAAAGGAACTTGCCGAACCAAAACCATTGCTCTCCATTGTGATCTTTGAGGGCTCGATATCATCGATTTTCTCTACCCCATCGCTCTCTTTCGATAAAATTCAGTAACAAATAAACGAGGGACAATATGAAGGAACGAAGAAAACGGTATAAACAAATAGAACCTAAAGAGATTTACCTTCGTCATCACTTTCTTCGTCTTTGATCGATTTCTTGAGGCTTATCTTTGATCTAAAAGAGCACCCGGACCCTAAATAAAGCATTATCCATACATTCTTTTTCAGTACAACAAACGAACAACAATTTAACTTTATCCGTTCAGACAACAAACGAACATCAATTTAACAAATTTTGAAAAAGATTGAGAAGATTGGAATTGAAAAAGTACCATGTTCATAGTCTTGATCCTCATCAGAATCATCAATCCTTATGGCTTGATCAAGGCTTCTTCCCAATCTACTGGACCCTTTGGATGCTATATAAAACATTAAGGCAAATGATGGGGAATCAAAAGGCACTCTTGCCCATAATTTTTGCTAAGGAGGTGCACTTTAAGTTGGGATTAAAGGCAGTTTAATCATGTGGAAAAGTCAACGTGGCTTGTTTGACCGGAGGAAAAGTACATTTGGTAAATTTGGGAGATAAAATACATTTTTTTCAAATGAATTCGACCTTTTGAGCAAGAAGCAACACTAAGTCTTAGAAGTAAGTCTGATGTGTTTTTAGCATAATTCCACTGTTTCAGTGGATTTTTTCAATTTTTTTTTGTAGATTTCGAGGGATTTCTTTTAGGGTTTTTTTTTTTTTTTTTTTGAGAGAGATTCTTTTGTCGATTTCAAGGAATTTTTCAGTTTTTTGATTAATTTCTCGTGCATTTTCTAATATCTTGAAACACCCTTAAAGTTTAGTATGTCCACTTTTCATACCCAAATAAATATTCTACTTGCAAAAATCGGATGAATGCGTGACCCCTAGATCATAGGTCTGCTTGAATACAAATTTAAAAAAAAAAAAAAAAAGACAAATGTTTTACCATTTTCATTGCTTGTTTCCTCATCAGACCCATCAACTATCTTGGCTTCATTGATTGTTCTTCTGGTTGATCTACAAGAACCTTGGAATCCAACAAAAAAGAGTATATATAATACAAATAAAATAATTAAACATGGAATTGAAAACATTAATTACCATTCCCATTAACTACTGTCTTAGAAGCTCTTTTTTTCTTCTTAATCCAATAATCATCCACATCAATAACTTCATGTTCAGAATCAGACCCACTCTCAGAAAACCCTAATTCTCTGTTTCGTTTTCGAGATTGGTTGCTTGTAGAACCACACCATTCTGCATTATTAAACCCCAAACCATTATAATCAAACATACGAATTATACAAGATCCAAAACGATCAAAAAGGGTTTGCAAGTTAAAAGAAACCCATAAAAGTTAAACCTTTTCCCGGCGATATATATATATATATATATATATAGATATAGATATAGATATAGATATAGATATAGAAACAAGCCATTAATGAAGCAAGAATGATATTTGGTACCTTGCGAAAGAAGCTTTCGTTGAAGGCGAGTTCTTTTTGCGATACATGAGTTATGAATGGTCGACATTGTAATCAAGATTCAGACATAATGGTCAAAGGTTTGATCTTTTTGTTGGTGAGCATATGATATGAATGAGAGCAATGGAGAAGGAGGGAGATGAAGGGTCTGGTGTGTGTGTCTGTCAGTGTGTGTGTGTGAGAGATAGAGAGGGAAAGGCTTCATATGATTCGTTTACAATTTTAACATTTGTAGCATCTATTTTTGCTAAAAATATACTATAATTAAAGAACAAAAGGAAAGAGAAAAAAAAAGTTATGTATTTTTATTAAATATAAGTTTTTTAAATAGGAGAATTATATTGAGATCATGATAACTATGAAAATAAGATTTATTTCATAAATAACTTTAATAGTTTATAGTTATTTTATCTTTTATCGTTATATCCTTTAAACGATAACACACTTATCTTATAACACTTTTCCTTTTGTCAAATCAAGAGAATGATAGTGTACACTTGTTATCTCGTTAAAATCTTACGGCAAAATAAAAACTCAGTGAGAAAAAATAAAAATATGACGAAGGAAATAATACAAAGCACCAGATTCTTTGCAATATAAACTTTTCCTTTAGTCTAATATTTCCTTTCATTTGTACATTAATCACGAGAGCTAAGAAAGCAATATGATGTATAAATTGTTGTCTTATAAAAACCTTACACCAAGAAACAAAACTGAATGAGAAAAATAAAACATTGGGTGAAAAAAAAAAGCACAAGATACCAATATTACATATATGGTAGACTCCCTCTTTTGTCTACTCCTCCTCCTAATTCATGCATTAATCAAGGGAGTTTGGAAAAACATTTACATTTTAATACTTTATACTAAGGGTGTTAATCTAAACCACCCACACCGCACCGCAATGCACGGTTTAGAATTTCCGTGATACGGTTTGCGGTTTGCATTTTTACCAAACCGCACTATGCGGTGCGGTTTGTGGTTTTCAGTTATCAAATCGCGGTTCAAACCGCACCGCACATTATATATATGTATATGTTAGAAGATGAATATGATTGAAGAACACGATGGATATGCTGAAGGTTTGAAACCTCGATATATTGATTGAGAGAAACTTACAATACAGAAAGTGAAAATTATGAAAGAGAGATTATTTTCTAAACTACAATACAACAAATATATATGTAGGCAAGATGGGCTTGGGCCCTAACATGGGCCTGGGCCTCTATATACATTAACATCCCCCTCTCAAACTCAATCGGGAGAAGAATGCGCCAGATGGAGTTTGGAAACTAGATCGCGAAACCGTCCTGGTAAATGGGCTTTAGTAAAAATATCAGCCGGTTGATCAAGAGTCAAAATAGGAAGAAGCTGAATAGTCTTACGTGTCACATGTTGACGAACAAAGTGACAGTTAATTTCAATATGCTTTGTTCGCTCGTGGAAGACATCATTGTGGGCAATCTGAATAACACTGTTGTTGTCACACCACAATGGAGTTGGAGACTGTTGAGGAGCCCCCATGTCAGAGAGAAGCCAGCGTAACGACACAAGTTCTTGAGCTATATCAGCTAACGCTCGATATCCAGCTTCAGTACTGGATTGAGCTGTGAGAGATTGTTTCTTGCTTCGCCAAGATATAAGAGAGTCGCCAAGAAAGAAACAGTAGCCAGTAGTGGAGCGTCGATCAGTCATGTCACTGTCCCAGTCAGCATCAGAAAAACATCGCAAAGTCAACGATGAGGTGGATGAAAAATGAAGACCATGAAACATGGTCCCTTTTAAATATCGAAGAATGCGCAGGACAACAGCATAGTGATCAGAACAAGGTGCAGACATGAACTGACTAACAGTATGAACAGCATAGGCAATATCAGGTCGAGTCACTGTCAGATAGACAAGTGACCCGACTAACTGGCGATATAGAGTAGGATCACGTAGAGGTGGACCAGCATTTGGAGCCAGATGAATGTTGTGTTCAAGAGGAGTGGATGTTGTTTTGTTGTCTGTAATCCCAGCTTTCGACAAGAGATCTGAGGTATACTTGGCTTGACACAGATAAAGACCCGATGGATCAGAGAGTACCTCAAGACCAAGAAAATAGTGTAAAGAACCAAGATCCTTCATCTCAAAACAGGAGCTGAGAGATGACTTCAGATTAGCTATGCCTGTAGAGTCACTGCCAGTAATAATCATGTCATCCACATACAGGAGAAGTAAGATTGTGCCAGCTTCAGTTGTCCGAGTAAACAGCCCTGAATCATAGTTGCTGGGTGAGAAGCCCAAAGAGGTGACAGTGGTACTGAATTTCTCAAACCAAGCTCGCGGAGCTTGCTTTAGGCCATAAAGAGCCTTTCGAAGACGACAAACATGACCTTGTGGAAGACGAACGCCTGGAGGAGGTGTCATGTAGACTTCCTCAGATAAGTGACCGTTCAAAAAGGCATTCTTAACATCCATCTGAAAAAGAGGCCATTGTTTGGTAGCAGCAATGGCAAGAAGACTGCGAACAGATGTGACGCGAGCAACAGGTGCAAAAGTCTCCTCATAATCAATACCATACTCTTGATTGAAACCCTTGGCCACAAGCCGAGCTTTGTACCGATCAATAGAACCATCCGATTTAGTTTTGATTTTGAACACCCATTTGGAGCCAATGGGTTTCTTGCCTGGTGGAAGAGGGACAGAATCCCAAGTTTGAGCTTTGTCAAGTGCCTGAAGTTCCTCATCCATAACTTTCTGCCAATCAAAGTTAGAAGAGGCTTCCTTGTAGGAAGTAGGTTCGTGATTTGATAGCAAAGTAGCATAAACATGATAATCACGAAGATGAGAATGAACTTGTCTTACCCGTTCTGATCGTCTAACATTATGAGATTGAGAAGTTTCAGGAGCCAAAGACCCAGCAGGTACCTCAGATGTTGGCGGTGCGGAAGGAGCAGATGATTGATGATGATCAGGAAAGCTAAGAGAGGCTGACTCAGAAGGAGTTGGAACAATAGGTGTAGGTGATATAATGTCAGATTGGAGTGAGTCCAATGAGACGGAAGCATCAGTGAAAAACGGAGGTGTGAGATTAGGAGACTCACGAAACTTGGATATAGAAGAGAAAGGAACATGTTCCCAGAAGGTAACACGTCGAGAAATACGAAGACGCTGGGAGATAGGATCCCAGCAGCGATAGCCCTTGTGCTCAATACCATATCCAAGAAAGCAGCACAGTCTGGAGCAAGGTTCAAGTTTGGTATGTTCATGAGATTGCAGTTGAACAAAGCAAGCACTACCCCAAACTTTTAGAAGTTCATAGGCAGGAGTGACCTCATAAAGAGCCGATGAAGGATGGGAGTAGGGTGACGATTGATAGTATAGACGGCAGTAAAAGCAGTTTCACCCCAAAAGTGTTCTGGACATTTCGCAGAGATGAGAAGTGTGCGAACTGTATCAAGAATATGACGGTGTTTGCGTTCAGCACGACCATTTTGAGGAGAAGTGCCAGGGCAGGAGTACTGAGAGAGAGTCCCCTGAGAGTGAAGAAAGGAGAGAAGGGATGACTCTTTGTATTCCATAGCATTATCAGCTCGAAGAATCTTTATAGATTTTGAGAACTGGGTGTGGATCATCCGAGCAAACATAATATAGATTTGAGGTAATTCCGAACGATGTTTCATAAGATATATCCAGGTGAAACGAGTGTGGTCATCAATAAAAATAACAAAATATCGAGCACCACCCATGGATGGATGTGGTGCTGGTCCCCATACATCAGAATGAATAATATCAAAAGAAGAAGTAGAATTGGATTCATTCAATTCAAAAGGTAAAGCATGATGCTTGCCAAGTTTGAAAGATAAACAAGAAAGATCAGTTGATACACAATTTCCTAACACACCTAAATGAGCTAATGACTTTATTCTGGCTAGAGATAAGTGACCCAGTCGGGCATGCCACAGCTCAATGGAAGAAGTGTTAGAAACCGAGGCAACAAACCTTGAAGAGGGTAAAGGAAGACGCAGGTAGACCACTTCAATCATCCGTCCAACTTTACGGCCGAGTCCAAGGATCTGCTTGGTCTTTGGATCCTGTACAACACAACCAGAAGAATGAAATAAAATAATCAAATTAGATTCAAGAAGTTGAGCAATCGAAACTAAGCTCAGAGATAGCTTTGGAACATTTAGAACATCCGATTATTGTATAAGAGGAGTGGAAACATTTCCACTAAAAGATACCGGTAGACCAGTGTTGTCAGCAGTTCTTACTGACGTAAATTACTGAGGTGGTTTCTTAGAAGCGAAACCATCAGGGCAAGGTGTCATATGATTGCAACACCCAGAATCAAAAAGCCATACGTTACCTGATGCAGCTGAGTGTGGAGAGTTCATACCCATAGCACCAGTCATGATCTGTTCCATAAGTTCCTGATTGCGACGCATCAGTTCCATTAGATCAGGTGAGGAGGCTGTAGAAGCCTCAGTATCAGCAATAGTAGGCCCAACAACAACATGAGTCCGATTATGAGAATTAGTGTGCTTTGAGTTCTTCGGACAGTCAGTCTCATAGTGGCGTGGATGCGTGATGCCACACTTACGGCACTTACGGATAGGACAATCAAGAAGAAGATGAGCAGGAGAATGACAGAAGGCACACTCGGATGTGTTCGTCTTGTCCACAGATCTGGAATGATTGTTATTGGTCCATTTGCCTTTTGGCTTGGAATGAGACGTGTAGAGAACACTATCAGTAGCAGGCACTGGTGACCGCATGTGAAGACGAGTTTCTTCACTTAGCAATTCTGAGATTGCTTCTTCAAGAGTAGGTAAAGGCTGCCTATGAAGAAGTGAAGCACGAACATTCTCAAATTTATCAGTCAAGCCCATCAAAATGGTGATCAGGTGCAACTGGTTGAAGTAGGCGGTGAACTGTTGAGCGGTTTCATCAAAAATCTGAGGTGCTCCAAGACTGATATGATCTCTGAGAGACTGCATTTCAGAGATATAACAATTGGTGGATTGATCAGTAAGTTGACGTTTGCTCTGAAAAGTGGTCCACAGTTGATACTGATGAGATAGACCAGATGATGTATACCGCTTGGAGAGAAAATCCCAGAGACTTTTGGCTGTAATATAACCAAGGAACTGTTGGTTGATCTCAGGAGTAGTGGAGGCATTAATGAAGCCCAAGATACGGGCATTATTAATGTCCCACTCGTTCATTCGTTTGGCAAAGTCAACAGCATTCTCAGCTGTTTCTTGAACTGGAGCTTTGGATGCGCCAGTAACATAGGTGTAAAGACCATGAGACTTTAACAGAATTGTCATATGATGGTGCCAAAGAATATAGTTGCTACCGTTGAAAACAACGGAGATGGGATTTGAGTGACTGAAATTGGTAGCCATGAAAAGGAAAAGATAATGAGAAATAGTATTAAAGACCGGAGAAAAGTTCGACCTTCGACTGAAGGGATGCTCGATTGGAGGAATGCTCGACCGGAGGGTGTTTCGACCGAAGAGGGTGTTTCGACCGAAGTGATGTTCGACCGAAGGAGATGTTCGACCGAGGGGGTGTTCGACCGAAGGGGGTGTTCGACCGAGGGGGTGTTCGACCGAAGGGGTTAAAGACCGGTAGAAAAACGACCGGTGTTGCGGCTAGGGTTTCCAACAGATCGATCGATCGATGGCAAAGGCAAGAACAACGACGACGATGGCAAGAACACCGACGATGAACAGAAAAATCGCGATGAACAGTAAACCGATGAACAAACCTACAACTCTGATACCATGTTAGAAGATGAATATGATTGAAGAACACGATGAATATGCTGAAGGTTTGAAACCTCGATATATTGATTGAGAGAAACTTACAATACAGAAAGTGAAAATTATGAAAGAGAGATTATTTTCTAAACTACAATACAACAAATATATATGTAGGCAAGATGGGCTTGGGCCCTAACATGGGCCTGAGCCTCTATATACATTAACAATATATATTTTTTATTTTACATATTACACACATATATGTATATATATAATAATTGTAATATTTATGTAATATGTATTTAGGAATAAGACATGTTGAATATATTTATTTTTTAGATTACGGTTACGTTATCATTGATTTCAAAATGAACTTTTAATCTTATAATTATTGGATTGTATGTGTAAAGTGCGTTAGGTACAAACCGCATATACCGCACGCACCGCATCGTGTTTTGTGGTGCGGTTTGAGGTATATGCGGTGCGGTTTGCGGTTTTTTCCCCAAACCACGCCAAATCGCATCGCGGTCACCTCTACTTTCTACATGTTTCCCAAATACGGTTCTATATATATATATATATCGATTTCCTTAACATATTTTTTAACATATAATAAAATAATTAAATCCAAAAATATTCAATATTGGACTCATTTCGAAGGTATCGAAGAGATAATTGTAATGGTGTAACTTGTTAAAATTAAAACGTATTTTTTAACGTATTTTAGTTAATATACAATTATATGTATTAATATAGTGATGGTGTAAAATGAAAATTAAAAAAGTAAAAGGTATAAAGTAAACTAACTAAATAAGTATAGGGGTATAAAATGTAACTATACATTAAAAATCAATTAAAACTAAGTTTTTGGATGGTTGTTGTCGTGGTTGTGAGAGAAATAGAGGCTTAGGATGGGGTATGAGTTTTATAGGGGGATAGGGTTAGTAACACTTTTCTCTAATTTCTTTTAGAGCATCTCCAACAGCATCTTTAAAATTTCTCTAAAATGGAGAATTAAAAGTCAAAATCTACATAAAAATTTACATCTATCTCCAACAGATTCTCCATTTTGGAGATGAAATCATTACTTATAATATTAAAATATTGTATAAATCTAATAAAATATTATTTATCTCTCATACCCATCTCATTTGAAGAAATCTTAGTGGTAGAATATAATAAAAAAATAATTTCTCTCTCATGGTAATCATTTTTGGAGATTTTGGAGAGTTCTTCGTATTTGGAGAAAATTACAATCTCTCTTCTACTTTCTCCATTTTGGAGAAAAATTTGGAGAATCTATTGGAGCACAAAAATGTCTAAAATCTTCATTTTCTCCATTTTGAAGAAGCTGTTGGAGATGCATTTAGGAAAGGTCAAATCGGAAGATTTTCACAATTTTTTTTTTTTGACAAATATGCTTTTACCTTTTGGAGTTAAAGTAAATTTGGTCCTCCTCATTATATAAAAGACTAGGCAAAACTTCCGTATTAAGAAACTTGCGAGTGGGTGGGGATTAATGGTTGTCGGCGGTGGTGGATCCATGGTGTACCGGTTTTTGATTTGGTCATTGACGGAGCTATGAGGTTGACCCAGATAAGAATTTGATCAATAACTTTTAATACCTAATATATCCTTTTAATTTTAATTTTAATTTTAATCCACAACAAATCATGAGCTTCTAATTTATTTCAAAATTGTCATTGCTATTTATAACTATAGATTAAAATCAATTAATGGTTTAGATCGGTTTTTCATGGTTCTCAACCTTAGGTTCATTTGAGAAATAGTAAATATATAAGAAATAGAGAAGTAATCATAGCAATTCATACGGTCAAGATCAGATTTACTGGTCAAATATTGCGGCTTTGACAGGTCAAGAATTGCGACTTTGACTGGTCAAAAGTTACGGCTATTCCAAAAATAGAAGAACAGTTTCGTAATTTTTACAAAATACACGGGTTGAGTTCATATATGAATTTATGTAATTCACATATATACTGTATGTTCATATGTGAACCAGTGTAATTCACATATGAACTTTTTTAACTGATTCATATATAGGGGTGTACATAAAACCGTCAACCCGCGAAACCCGACCAACCCAACCCGCTCTCAACTCAATTAAACCCAACTCGCGAAACCGCCAAACCGCTAATTAGAATGGTTGAAATTGGGTTAGGAAAACTCAACCCAACCCAAACCGCCAACCCGTCGCTATTTTTTTTTATAAAATTATATTATATATATATGCAGTTTATTCACAACCCAAATTAACTTTAAGACTTATGGATTATAATTTATAATTGGATGATTGTAATTAGAGCTGTAAACGAACCGAACGTTCAGTGAACCGTTCGTGAACCGTTTGGCGGGAAGTTCGTTTATGTTCGTTGATTTAATAAGGGGTTGTTTGATTTTTTTTAAAAACCTCTTAATGGCTCTTAAGTCTGAATCGTTCAGACCTTTTTACACAGTACCTCTTATTAATCATAACTAAAATAAGACTTCAGACTTTAGACCTCTTAAAAAACAAACGACACCTAAATAAACGAACATGAACACATTTTTTTGTTCGTTTAGTTAAATGAACGGACATGAACAATGGTCTCGTTCGTTCATTTATGTTCGTGAACGTTCGTTCATTTATGTTCGTTCGTTTGCATTCGTTTATGTTTGTTTATTATATAAATATATTTATATATTGTGACATTAATATGTAAAATCATTAAGTAAATTGAATTTTTAGAATTCTTTTTTTATCGCTCATAAGTTTAAACAGTTTTTCATTTTGTTATGTTAGTTTTTAGAAACGAAATGATGAGTAATGGTGGTTGTTTTTTGTTCATTTATGTTCGTTCGTTTATGTTCATTTAACTTTATTTATGTTCGTTCGTTTATGTTTGTTTAAGTATATTTGTGTTCGTTTGCTTATGTTTGTTTAAGTCCATTTATGTTCGTTCGTTTATGTTCATTTATGTTCGTTTAGCATATTAACGAACGGACATAAAAGAACACGAACAAACACATTTTCTTAATGAATGAACATGAACACAAAAATTTTCATTTTTTTAAGTATATAATATTTATATATGGCAAAATGCAACAAAAAAAACTCACACACCCTCCTCACCTTTGACCTCCTAGGAAGTCAAAGGCTATTTTATCGCTAAGCCAAAGGCCCTTTGGTCTAAAAAAAGTTCATTCGTTTACCGTTTGTGTTTGTTCGGTTAAGTTAGACGAACGAACACGAACAAACCCTAATTGTAATAACTAATAACTTTATTGAGAATAATTTTAGTATTATTTATCGTATTTCAATCGGCAAATTTATGTATATTACTAACCCGCCAACCCAACTCAACCCAACCCGCAAGAGTTGGGTTGGGTTGAGTTATATTTTTGAATGAGTTGGGTTGGGTTGAGATTTTTCAAACCGCCATAATTGGGTTGAGTTGTAAAAACGTCCCAACCTGCGTACACCTTATTCATATATGAACTATTTAACTGTAGGTTCATATATGAATCAGTTGAACTAATTAACAGATTCATATATATATATATTACAATCATGTGTTAATCAAGTATATATTATTAACTTTATAAACTCATTCGAATTGATGAATGGTTATGATTAAATCGAAAAAAGAAAGAAATTAAATTAAATGGAAGACAGTTTGGAACAAGTTTTTTTACCTCTGGAAAATAATCATGTTTTATTTTTATATGATAATCATCAACCTCTCACTACTGAACGGTCAAACTTTGTTTAATATGTTGTTTGTTTTTATTTTTAGAAGATAATTTATATGCGTGTTTGTAACGTTGTTTTCATCTATGAATTGTGATTGTTCTGATTTTTTTAACCAAGTTCACAGATGAAACAAATAAGTTTTGTTTAAAGTTGATAACATTGGTTGTTCCAAATCTTTTATTAAACTTCATAGGTAAGTGAATGAGAAGTTTATAGGTGAAACAATGATTTTGTTTAAAGATGGTAAGTGAATGAATGTGAAAAAGACCAAAATATTCCGATTAACAAAATTTGTACTAATTAGATAGAAAAAAGGAAACCTTTTAAAATGGACAAAGGTTTCTTTAATCTCAAGGGGAGCTTTCAATATGAAAAATAGGGAACCTTGAATATATATAAAAAAGGGGTTTTCAAAAGAAACAAAGATTTCTTCAAATACACTTCCACCAAGAGTAAGAGTGTGGTTAAACAAATATTCCTGCAAAAAATTATGATTTAAACATATAATTTTCTACTTTAGACAATTATCATGTCTCTACATAAAAAAAAAAAAAAAAAAATTGAACCTTCATAGTGTTTTTACTCATAAATTACAACTCCCCTCTCCCATATTCACATCAAGATTGAAACTTGATGATGCACATCACAATCAACACACACAAACTAGAGGAGAGATCAATCTTCTTGAATCTGTATCTATAGAGTTCTATATTAAGCATACCACAGGGTTGAAACATATATATGGTTACCATACAGATTCTTCAAGGAACAAATACCATACCACAAATTATATATATGGTTACCATACAGATTCTATATATGCTTAATATACAACGAACCACAGGGACGAAATAAACACACAAATTTGGTCTCCGATTTCGGTCGAGATCAACATAGGGACAAAACTAGAGGGGAGATCGACGAAATCAAAACAGAAACTGGAAAGGAGATCGACTGATTTGGGTGGAGATGTCTAGAGAGAACCGGAGGCATATGAAGAGGAATTAAGGGGTTAGGTTACCACTTTTTTTTATCAGAAGATTTTAAGAGATAAGAGGGTCCGGGAAAAAAGGGTTTGAATTTAAAAACGTCTGACCGAATAACTGATAAGTGGTCATTAAGAGGTAAAATTGAAAAAAACAAACAAGGCCCGACTCTAATCGAATAACATTGGCAAATTTGGAATTTAAAAAAACACACTCTCTTTTTTGTTTGGAAGGCTAGACTAATCCCTGGCAAATTATGATTGTAAGACATCAGCCCTGGTTAAACCCCAGTGGCCACAATGTTGCATACATCTGGATTCGAACCCTGGACAGATGGGATATTCACCACATCTCCCAAGGCCTTAACCAGTACGCCACAACCCTTGTGGTTACCCTAAAAAAACCTCTCTTCTCTCCTTGTATAACATACATGCACACACATACAATAGAACATGCACAAAAGATAAACACATTGTAAACACTTTCTTAGGAATATTATTATGGTTTGTGAGCACAAACTGTACCAACAAAGCTAAACTTAAACCTACCACTTGTGAACACCCTAGTACGAAATTTTTTAAGGTTGTTTACATTGTTTGTGTGTGTGTATGTTACAGAGATAAGATAGGGAGAGAGAGATACGTATGGGATTTGACTTTCCTAAAAAAATGTTTTAATATCAAATACCCTTTAATGTTTATTTCATATATAACATTAATTATCTCTAATTAGTGGCTTAGGATGTAACTTACAAATTTTAGAGTTCTCAAATGATTAAGCCCCTATATATAGGACCCTGTTCAAATAAGAGGCTAAATATCGTGAAAAGGTAAAAAGGAAAGGTTCATATGTCAATCAATGAAAAAATCTATTTGAAGACGCATATGTGAACCGAAAGTTGGAGATTATTCATATATGCATCTTCAAATAGATTTTTTTTTAATGATTCACATATGTACCTCCCGTCTTACATTCTCACGATATTTAACTTTTTGTTTAAATCGATCTCCCACTATATATGTGTGTATATATATATATATAGTCGGATGTCGAAATTTTCATGGGATGAAAGGAGTCAAAATTATCTCTTAATATATTATAAAAAGTAACATTATATCTAACAAGAGGATGTAATTTGGGTACAAACCTACAGCAAAAGCTTCCATGAAATGGAACATATCCAACAGCAAAGTTCCCAGTCTGTAACATTCTCTCATTTTCCCTCAAGCTTGAACAATGAGCTCATTAAATGTGTCCAATATATTGCAGTTTCTAGAGCATTATTAACACCAATTAACATAAACCACATTAACTTTTCAAGTTAAATTAACATCAACCCAACAAATAAAATCATGAAAGAGAAGAGATGGAAGTGAAGACATACAACAAAGGCCCTAATGTCAAGGTTCTCTCTTTTATGGGTAATATACATGTGAAAATATGCTTAATTAATAGGTTCAGATTCCATTTACACGACTGGAAGGGACGGGATTGAGGGATTGAACTAGACGCATGAGAGTGAGGTAGCTCCTAGAATTTTGTTCCACCTATTTTGGTGGGACAAAAAGAATAGCACTTTTGGCTGGTTCAGTTCCGTCTTCTCTTAGTCTAACGTCACGTCAAATGTAGGACAACAAGTTTTTGTTTTGTCCTATCCCGTCTTGTCCCATGTACCAAACACAAATATTACAATTTTTTCTTGATTAATTGAAATGGTCCATAAACGCGACTAGTTCTTTCCTTCAATAAATAAAGTGTCTCACACCTTGCACTTCAAAGGCAGGTGTGCCCATCAAAGCCGATGGGCCTCAACCAAGGTGAAGCTCCAAGGTTATCCTTCGGGCTACGTGCATTTCAAAAGAATGCAAAGTTTTCAGTTCAACAATATGATCAACACTTGTGGAAAAAAGCAAGGCGAAAACTTGTATTTAAGACTCTGTTTTTCTTTGTAATTAATCCAAGATTTTAATCTACGAGTAACACAAGCAACCACTGATCAGCATGATTATACATCATATCACACCTATCCAAATTGGTTTCGTATTAAATTGTACCTAAACCTAAACTATTGATAGCCATAAACCAAAATTAGTCACCTTAATTCACATATGAAGCATTTATATGAGAAAATGCTAGTACAATATGCTAGCCAACACAAGTAATAAGCTATTGAAACAAATCATATTGTTTATCTCCAAGACAGGGAAATGCATATTCATGATGAATAACTAACTAAAAAGCATAGGATTGCATATATAGGTTTGATGAAATGGCATACTTAGAAACCCCAAAATGTAGAAACTAATAACTATCAATGGCATATAGTATATAGAAACATTGAAATATTGGACACATTGTTCTTTTCTTTCTTCTATGTTTTGCTATCAACACATATCAATATATGTAATTATAAGAAGTCAAAAAGAATTGAAATTCAAGATTACACAAGTATAACAATCAACATACATTGAAAACAAGAATGATTCATAAACTATCTTTTGAAGGGTTAATGGCACATACCACAAACTCGAACGAAGAAAATCATTCTCATCCACCATACGGTGGTGCCCGTGAAGCCATGCTTGTAACTTGAGCTTGCATCTGTATCATTCTGACTTTCCCAGAAATGGCACGGTGAAAGAATTGTTCGCGTGATAGTAACCTCACATTCCTCAAATACAGATCAAACGGTATAGACCCTTCTTGCACAGCTTTATCTAGTGCATAAACAACATCTTCTAAGGCAAGATCAGATGCTGTACAATCCAGCATCTGTTTAGAAAGTGAATCAGACGGCAAAATCGCATCATCGGGATTCACATTCGACAAATCTCCACCCAATTTCGCCTCATTCTCTCTTACCCACCCTTCTAACACATCTGTATTCATCAAAATCATCTGTAATTGCTGCTCCAAACCCTCCTTCTCTTCTTGCATACCTCTTAACCCTTTCGAAATCTCCTCCTCCCGCTGCCGTAACACCGCCTGAGCACTAAACATCCCTTCCATTTCCGCCTCCCTCATCTTCCTCAACTGCCCAACATCATTATGCACATTCTCCACCAGCTTATTTATCGCATTCCGTTTATAAACCTCACTCGGATCCTCGGAGGATCCAGACCCCATCCTCGGAGGCGGAGACGGCGACGGAATCCTCCCATTACTCGTCACATACGGTGACGGAGGGTATGATCGGGGCGGGATAGCTGGTCGAATAGATCCAGATCCAGATGAATTAAAACTAGCGTTAGCGTTAGGGTTAGGGTTAGGGTTAGGGTTTGGTCTACGTTGCGAGTATAACGGTGGATCGCTACCGAAATAATTACTCAAATTACGAGCTAAATCAACCAAATTAGAGCTAGGGTAAAGCCAATTTTGCAAATAAGGGATGGAGACCAAACCAGATGGATTAACAAACGGATGTTGGCGTTTGATCACCATATCGCGAGTAGGATTCACGAATACGAAAGGAGAATGACGAGGATATGTCTCCATGAGCCAGATGACGACGGGGATGTTGTAAGTTACGTTCTGAAACACCATCGGAACTGTGCCGTCGGACTGCAGAAGGTTGACGGATCGGCCGTCGTTGTGAGTAAACGTGGCGGTTTTGGGTTGGAGAGAAGGGTACGATTCGGAGAGCGATAGGAGGTGTTGACGGATGTGCCATTTCACGTCTTCGGAGTATGGAAGGGAAGATGGGCCACGTTGGGAGAGGACGGAGCTGAGAAATTGTTGAGTGTGTGCCGTTGAAGACGTCGGCGACGGCGGTGGAGGCACCATTTTTTTTTACTCCGGTGACGGAATTTTTGATCGGAGAGGAGAAATCGATTGAGTGGAAGTTTTCAAAGATACAGAAGTGAATTTGCTTCTGCGCTAAGTTGTCTGAGCTGGTAACAAGAAAATAAATTTTCAATTTTAGTCCATATACTTTGAAAGTTATGTACTTTTAATCCTAATTATTTTCTATTTTTTTATTTGTAGTCCCTTTTATAACTCCAATTTTCGAAGTAAAATCATTTGATCACATTAGAATAGCTATATATGATTTTATATTAAATACTTAAAACCAGTTTTTTTTTAAAAACTATTCAAAATCATAAATTTAACTCTAAAAAGAAATTAAAAAAAAAAATCGGTTTTGTAATGTGCTATAAAGTTTATGATTATGATTATTAGGTCTCAAATAATTTAGTCATAGTATATGTACATCTCATTCTTTTAGACGAAGTCTGACTTTCAAGTGGGATTTACTGAATTCATATGTTCGGCTCCTATTATTACCACAATTTCATAATATGTCTGTCATTACGTTCCATCCTTCCATATTTAAGTTGAACCTCTCCCTCATTTAGACAAATGAAAATACTTCAACAACTATGACACAATTGTAAAGTGAAAGAAAACTATTTTAGTGACCTTTTCTTCTAAATTCACTTCAACTTTTATAAAAAGTTTAAATAAACTAAGTCAGTATATTAAGGTTAAACAAGTGCATAAAAACCAAGTCTGTATGGGCACAAAATCCTGACTTTTATGCAACTATACAACCCCATATAAACAGAGACTTACAAATATACACAAGGCTCAGACTTTTTCATGTCTGGGTCAGGCCTTTCAAATATGTTGTCAGTGATAGAAAAAAGTTTGTGATTTTTTAGGTAGCGTTTGGTACGTAGACATGATTGGACGGGACTGGACATGACAGGACAAGAGGTTATGACTGGACTGGAATGGACAGGACAAATGTCTGTCTTATGTTTGGTACAACTAGGACTGACAAGTTTCCCTAAAAGTTGTTTGATGATTTTATATGCCATATAATAGTTATAAATAACACAAATAAAGTATATCTTTAAATAATTAAATTAAAAACATTTTTATTTTTTTTACACAATTTTCATACATATAAAATACATACAAAAACAATTGTAGAAAATTTGAATGAAGAATCTGAAATAATTGACGGTACTTGGAAAAAATCCAATTCATATAAAGAAAATATATTATTTGGTTCAATTTGGAAAATCTTAATGAATTGACAGATGCATAGTTGCAGCGACAGGTAAAGATAAAGGCGATGAGTGGCCGGTGAAGAACGTTAGTTGTAAAAAACGGGAAAGATAGTGGATAGTGGTGGTGTAGAAGATTGTTGTGGTTGATGTGGTGGATGTATAGGTGGTCGACGATAGTAGTGGTGTTGGCGGTGGACATTGGTAATAGAGGTTATTGTAGTGGAGGAAGAGGCAGAGGACACCGACGGTGGTTGATGGCGAGCGATGGTGGTTGACGATGAGCATCGGTGGTGGCGGCAATGGGTGGTGGTGATCGGTGGAGGTGGCGATGGGCGGTGATTGTGGAGGTGGTGGAGAAAGTTGTTGTAGTAATGGATGAAGAGATGGAAGTGGTGGATGATGATTGGTGGTGGCTACTGGTGGCCGTCGATGGTGGTGATCGGTGTTATTGGAGGTGGTCGACGATGGTAGTGGTGGTGGCGATGGCCGATGGTTGTGGAGGTGGTGGAGGAGGTTGTTATGGTGGAGAAATAGGTAGAGGTGGCTGACGGTGGTTGGCGGTGGCTACTGGTGGTCGTCGATGGTGGTAGTGACGGCGATGGGTAATGGTGAGTGGTGACCCTTAAGACTAATACCATATTAGGATTATATATCAAATGACGGTAGATTCAATGATTTTTAGTTTATGTCTCACTTTTGTCCCATGTTGTTCCACCTATTTTGGTGGAACAAGAAAATACCATTTTTTTGTCTCATCTTGTCCCGCCATGTCCAGTCTTTGTCCCCGTCCCATGTCGGGCCAAACGTGGGACAATGAATTTTTATTCTGTCCCATGTCACGCAAAACGTGGGACAATAAGTTTTTGTCCCATCCTATCCCACCAGTTTGCAAACCAAACGCACCCTTAGGCCTGATCGGGCTTTGGGGTTGATAAAGAGTTCAATCGGGTTTTTCTGGGCTCAATGGGACTTTTTTAGGCTTAACCAAGCCTTTTCAGGTAGGGTTTTTCCGAGTCAAGGCTAGGCTCGCATGCCCCCAAGTTTTCAACATGATCAAGCTTTGAGGCCTTGTGTAGACTAGCCTTCGGGCTCACTAGGCCCCGGCTTTTCGGACCACGCTTGGGCTAGATCTGGACTAGGTTTCTGGCTTGAGATTTTTTGTGCATCTCTACTTACAAGTAGACACACCTCGATCCAAAACTTTTCAGATGTAACAAACAACCGTAAATCTATGCTAACTTGTTTTCTGATTAATAAACGAGCTTGAATTTGGTTCAATTTCAATATGCCTTTAATGTATTACAATGAAAAATTAAATGACTAATATTGAAATCTATTACTCATGCTTGTTGTAATTGTATGTGTGTGATTTTTGGCCTTTGATAGGTTGAATAGTTAGCCTACAACTTATATATATATTGAGAGTCCCAAAGGAGATTTGATTAGGTGAGAAGTAATTAACTAGTTTTGTATGATTAATTAAAAAAATTAAAATAGAATAATGAAAAGTCAAAAAAATCTAGAAGATAACAAATGAACATTAAAAAAAGTTTACAAGGTCAAAGAAATATCTAATAGAAAATGACTCGCAATTTATAGATATTTTTATATTCTAAAATTAAATAAAACATTTTTCCATAAATTAAAATTTTATGTTTTTATTTGAGTATATTTTAATTAACGTTTTGAAAATAAAAAATCAGTATCAACGATTGTAACAATCGTCTAACAGCACAATGTGTGTATTGTTCTCATACTCATACTGTCATACAACCCTGATTTCATGATTTAAAGTATTATTTTTGAAACATATATTTATTTTTATTGTTATCTTCTCGCATGATATATCCTTCCTATATATATACTAGAAGCGTACTCGCACAATGCAACGAGATACATTACGATTTTAATGTCTATTTTTATTTTTTGTTTTTTATTGATTTACAGTACGATTTTGGATGGTTTTTATTGAGTGATAATGGTTTTTTTTATATATAAATTTGTTTAATTTAGTCTTAACAATATAATGTTTTTTATATAAAAAAAATTAAGTAGTTTGTTAAAATTCATTAATTATCTTATATATTTTAAATTTTTTATATTTAAATTGAGATATTTATTCTGTTTTGATTATGTTTATCAGAATTCAAATTTCATAGTTTTAGGATTTGGGGATTAGAGATAAGGATTTTGGGGAATAAGAATGAAATTTATTAATTAGGGTTAAAAACATTTAAAAGTGGTACATATTGCTTCATTAATTGTTTTTTAAGAGATTTTAAGTAGATTAAAATTAAATAATAGTACATAATGCTTAATACATCACGATTTTAATGTTTATTTTTATTTTTTGTTTTTTATTGATTTACAGTACGATTTTGGATGATTTTTATTGAATGATAATGGTTTTTTATATATAAATTTGTTTAATTTAGGCTTAACAATATAATGTTTTTTATATAAAAAAATTAAGTAGTTTGTTAAAATTCATTAATTATCTTATATATTTTAAATTTTTTATATTTAAATTGAGATGTTTATTCTGTTTTGATTATGTTTATCAGAATTCAAATTTCATAATTTTAGGGTTTTTAAATTTTTTATATTTAAATTGAGATGTTAATCCTGTTTTGATTATGTTTATCAGAATTCAAATTTCATAATTTTAGGGTTTTTAAATTTTTTATATTTAAATTGAGATGTTTATTCTGTTTTGATTATGTTTATCAGAATTCAAATTTCATAATTTTAGGGTTTTTAAATTTTTTATATTTAAATTGAGATGTTTATCCTGTTTTGATTATGTTTATCAGAATTCAAATTTCATAATTTTAGGGTTTTTAAATTTTTTATATTTAAATTGAGATGTTTATTCTGTTTTGATTATGTTTATCAGAATTCAAATTTCATAATTTTAGGGTTTGGGGATTAAAGATAAGGATTTTGGGGGATAAGGATAAAATATATTAATTATGGTTAAAAGCTTTACAGGTAGTACATTAGGCTTTAGTAGTTATTTTTAAGAGATTTTAAGTAGATAGCTTTAAATGATAGTACATAAAGCTTAGTGAGTTGTAATTAAGAGTTTTTTATGCCATGTTTATAATATAGTATAGATATATATATATACACACACACAAAAGGTTGGGTTCCGGTGAGAAGCGTGATAAGTGATTATTAACTGTTAGATGAGAAATAGACGCATATTACTACATTAGGATAAGATGCACCAGATCAATTCCCTTCTAAGTCGCAATTCATGGGAGGGCTTGAAATTAAAAGAGATCAACGGTTCAGATCCATTTCCCACGCTTCTCATCCAGGGGCGGAACACAACCTTTCCAACCGCAAGGGCCGGGCCTAAAGAAGGGCTACCGGTGGCACGTGCCACCGTATTATCTCTCCGCCGAAAGGTTAAAAATTTAACGTTTATGAAAGGTGCAACCGTATAATTTTAAAAGGTGCCATAATGTGATATTCAAAGATGCAGCTATACCTTGTAATCAATAAAAAAAGCCAAAAAGAACTCATGAAATTAACCCAAAAACCGAAAAAAGTTCTTCGAAATCGATATAAAAAAAAACTTAAAAATCTCTCGAATTCAAGCAAAAAGCTATAAAAATAATTCGAAACAGTGAATTAGGCTAAAAACACATCGGATGATTAATTGAATGCAATTCTATCAAACAACATGAACTCCATTTGACCGATTCTATAAAAGTAGATTCTTTTTGCAACCTAAACTCCACTTCTAAGTTCAAACAACATCTACTTTTAATATTCTATCTTCTATCAAACAACCTAAATTCAGTGGTAAACATTTCATAAAGACCAAAATACCTAATCAAACAAATTAAAACCTAACCAAAGTAATCAAACAATTTCAAAAAAATTTAAACAGTTAAACCTATTATCCTAAATTCATTAGTACTAGTAGATCAATCAAATAAATCTAACAATTACACAATAAAACACAATTACACAATCAAACAAACAATTACATAATCAAACAATTACACACAATTATACAATCAAGCAAATATATCTAAATCTAGATAATCAAAAAATTTAAAACTCAAACAAGCAAATAAGCAATGGGCAATGAATGCTATTTTAAAACTTGAATAAAATGGGAAAAAACCCTGTGATTTAGGGGTTATTGGAGGATTATTTGATGAAGATGAAATTAAAATCAATGGAATTCCACTTGTATTTGGAGGACTTGGTTGTTGCTCTTCCATTAGGAATTTGAGATCTGCAGATTTATCAGCTATCACTTTGGAGAATCAATTTCAACTAATCAACTAAAATCTAAATACTAATCAACTAAATACCTTTAGTCTTTTACCGTCGTTGGACCGTGGACTTTCATTTGAGATTTGACTCAACCCTAAAACCTTATTGGACTGATAGGGGTGGGGGGATTTTTTTAAACCTTTGAAAACCACCTAACCACTCCTTCACACTTGAAAAAACACAGGGGTCATGACCCTCAATAGCCACCATGGCCATCCGCCCCTATTCTCACCGTTAACTCAACTTTTCACACGATCCTTTAACTATAGGTATAACAACCCAACCCAGAAACAATAAGACAACAATCTAAATCTTAATAATGGAATAAAATTCATGCCGAAACGGCCCCAAACTTACACTTTTTAAATTCAAGGTTCCCAAAGTCAACCTATACACAACTGAGATCTACTAAGAACGAACTAAAATGTCGGTCTTCTACTCTTCCCACTATACCTTCTCTTTGCCCTTATCAGTTCTGCCTGATTCACGTCGACCTGAAAAGATTTTTAGTTTTTGAAAAGAGCGAGGGTTAGATCGGAGGTCTAGTGAGTTCCCTCTTACAACAATTTTTAACTCATCAAACATTCAAGGATTTATCATAAAATAAACTATTTTTCAGCTTCAAGGAAAAAAAACTTTAACTTCCAGCAAACTTCTTCGCTCACACTACCGCCACCCTAAGGTGACAGCGTGTCTTTGACTCACACTGCCTTTGTTGGGACACACCCCAACGGCATAGACGGAACACACCCCCCGGTATGAGCACAGGCGGGCCACACCCCCGACTTTGAGCCTACACGCTTAAGACCATGTATGCATACATTTCCACTTTGTCAACAATAAGAAAATCATCTTTAACATTTAAATAAAACTCGCAAGAAAGTACTAAAGCAACATCATTTCAAGGCTTGCATATAATTTTCATAATACTCATGCCATCATATATAAATCAAAGTTTAAAAATAAAACTTTCACATGCTTTCGATAGCAGAAGGATTTAGTTCAGAAAAACTCACCTGACGTCCTTAGCTCGAATCTCGCGTCTACTCCTATAATTCGGTCCGAGACCTATAAAGGAAACACTGGCCGATGAACACCCGATTCTTTCTATTTTTACACAGGGTTGGTCTTAACACCATAAATTCCCCATCACCTATTCCCTAAAATATCCTCGGCCCACAATAAATCCACTCGAGACAAAGTACTTGAATCCTTGAATTATAAAAAAAACAATGGACCAATATAAAAAATATAAAGCCCAACAATGGAAATAATACAAACTATCCTACTTAAATATTGAAATGGGACCCTTTCATGAATTAATACGATTGGGTCGACCACATAAATCCCAACCCAAAAGTAGAACTCCCAAATAAGTGGGCTTCGACCCACCATGATAATCCGGTGACCGGGGTGCTGCCCGGTGTGGTCTGTGACCGGGGCCCCCCTTTCCAGGCGCTGACCGGTGTGATCTTTGACTGGGGCCTCCCCCTTTCCAGGCGCCGACCGGTGTTAGAGAGAACCGGGGTCTTCCCCCCTCTCGACCGGTGTCTAAGAGTCGACCGGGTCTTTCCCTTCTCGACCGGGGTCACCAACTCGACCGAGGTGGTGTTTGACCAGTGTTTATATATCGACCGGAGTCCCTCGATCATAATATTGAATGAAACCAAAAACAGATAACACAATCCCCAACTTACTACCAGAAATTCACAATAATGAAATCCCAAAACCTATTTCCAAATGCAGAAATCGATTTAACAAGAATTCCATTAACCGAAATACAAGACTGAGCCTAAAGCTAGAACTAATCCCAAATATTAAATTCTCAGATTCAAAACCCAAACTCCAAATTACAACTACTATGATTAAAACATTTAGAAAATACAAAGTTCTAATCACAAAGAGATTTACCTTCAAACGACTCAATCCAAAGCTTGAATTTCTTGAATAATCTCTTCTTCCTCGGTCCCTCTCTAGAAATCACCCAAGAGTTCTCCCCAAGACTAGCCGCCACACACACACAACACACACACAACCCTAATACCTCTAGGGTTAAAACCCTCTTTTACCAATTTTCCACTCTAGACCCCTTCCCTTAAGGTCTTTTTACTTTCTTACCCTAAACTTTCATAATATAACTTTAAGCCCGATTATTACAATATCCCCCCCCCCCCCAAAAAAAAAGAATTCCGGGGACGGAATTCCTTCGTCAAACAAACTGGGATATTGGCTCCTCATATCCGACTCTAACTCCCAAGTCGCTTCTTGACCCATATGGAATTGCCACTGAACTTTCACCAGTTGAATTTCCTTGTTCCTCAGATTTCTTCACTTTACGATCTAAAATGATTTCAGGTTCCTCAACATAACATAGTTTCTCATCTGCTCGAATATCGCCCAAAGGCACCACCACATCTGCTTTCACAAAACACCTCTTCTAATTAAACACATAGAATAAGGGATGATTCCCACTCAGATCCTCGGTGGATTTAGTTTGTAGGCTACCTCTCCCAACTCGCTCGACAATAGCAACGACCCAACAAATATAGGTTTTAACTTCCATTTCCTTCTGAATCGGGTCACACCCTTCCCATACGAGACTGGTAACTTCACGTTTGTCATCGCTTGGGACTACTGACTCAAAATCTCAATCTAACCAAAATAGTACCATTCGATTATCCAAGCCATTCTGATCTATACATAGACGTACACAACCATCATATTTACCCCTAGATTACATCAACTTCCTTAATCGATAGAATTTTGCCGGAGTCACACCACAACAGCATGCATCACTGACTAAGTAACCACCCAATTTGCCAATATACCACATGGTCGACTGTAAACATCCCCAACAACTCACAGTCACGAGTTTCTTCATCATGCATCTCGCCAGTGCAAGCAACCCTTTTTAGTACGACATACGTCAGACGCATAAGCACTTTATTTTTCAAACTACATTAATCTCAACCCTCGACATTATTTACATCTTACACGCTAAATATACATCGCCTTCAACGTCATCACTTCAACTTCTTACATATGGACAGCAACTTCCACAATTCAAACCCCTCATAACCCACCCAGTTCCAACGGGCCAAATAATGTGACACAAATTTCCATTTCTCATTGCATCCACCATCACCCGACTAAATGCGCAAGAAACCCCAGCTTCACCCGCTCCACATGGAGTGACCAAGCTCATGCAAACTATTCCAAATAGTTTAACACTGGACGACTGACTCACTTGGAATCCCTTTTTCCGTATTACCAAAACTAACACTATGGTCCTTTGCTCCGAGCACTATATTCAAACACCTCTACCTTCCTCCTTGAAGACTTCAAACCCACTTCTAACGGCCGACTCACTGATTAGAAGCGTGAACTTTTGGGCCAGCCGCACGACTTTTATTTATCAACACTCACACCGCACTGTAACGCCATCTTCTCTCTCTCTCTCTCTCTCATATCCACGCTAGGAATTTATAAACTTGCTAGCAGCATAATTTGAAAACGTTCTTCCACATTTTGTGTCACTTGCCGACCTTCTTACTCTCAGAATTTTCCACCTCTCCGACATGATATCTTCACTCTCTCCTCGCTGCAAGAAATACTGCTCACCCAACATTGCTTATTCTAATCCTTAATGATTCCCAAACGTATCGACTCACAATTACATTACTTGCTTGATCAACTGACTATCCACAATTCTCACGCGAAGTAATCAATCCAACTCTTCTAAAACATTACCCACTATTCGAAAGTGCCGCACAAATCTCGCTCGCCAAACAAGATTACCCAATCGGCTAGAATCCCTTCACTCTCAAAGAATATTTCACATGCCCACGGATTTCCTATCTACTGCACAACTCCCTGAATTAAGCAGTTCAACACTTTCAACAGTCATTCTAGGGATATAAGATAATCCTGCCCAAAACTTGCCGTAAACCAGAACATATAGCTCCTCTCTTGGATAACCGCTAACCATCATTTGACAAAATTATTTTCAAATTAGCATCCCAACCACAATCTTATTACAACTCATTCCCCATAGATCTTCGGACGAAGACGTTCATCCTACAACGATAACGCCCACCTTCTACATATCCTCAAGGAAGCTCCTTACCACTTTAATGATTTGTACTCCTAGTTATGCCATAAAGGCATCACCAACCCATGATTACAACCATCACTCTACTACCTCATCCCCGAACAACTGCAAATCTCCACGACCACTTGGCACACAAACATATAATGTCCTACTCACACTGGTCGTAATACTAAAAATCAGACTTCAAGGCATTTCACGACTTATTTTTCTCGAACCTAAATAACTCGCAAAACTATGATCTCTAAAACCACCCAACAAGATATCGCTCCTTGTCGGCTCATCGTGACCTGCTGAAATCAAACTCCAGTAGCCTGAAGGATTATGTAACACCCTCAAATATGAAGATAACAACTTCTTAATTTTTTTATAAATACATCAATAAATACTTCAAACTACAAACATAAATTGAGAATTAACCCCAAAGCTCACATTCATCCTATACATACATTCTATGAAAAGGACGGGTGTTACTAAACCCAATAACAATCACTATCTCCAATCTACAGAAGACTTCACCAGCTACTTACTCTTGTATAAAGCTAAGGCTCAATCCTCATAGCACTCGCTAGAACCGAACCCCCAACTGGAACCTGATGCACATGCCGACAAATAAAAAGGTTAGGCTTAGCGCCTAGTGAGCTCAAGAGTTTTAACATGAATGAATATATCTTTAAAAGACAGGAAATCAGTTTTAAAGCAAGATCCTTCGAAACCTTATACTTCACAATGGAAACGACACATTTTCCCATAATATACACTTTTAAAGACAATGCTCCCAAACATGCATTTCTTGTAAAACGATGCAACCCGTAACTCACCCAAGACGGGGTCATAGTTCGATACTCAATGTGCTAAAATGTAAATAATACTTCATAGCTCAAACCACCCAAAGCTCGGGTGGAACATAATACTCGACCCTTAATTAAAGGAAACAATCCATATAAATATGATACGCCATTAAAACATGGAACCAAAACTTAATACTCACGCGACTATAAAATGGAATGAAATCTCAATATTAAAGTTTGGACAATTAAATATCCAAAATACCGCGGGTCGACAACGGGGGATACCCGTATCCGTTGAGAGCGGAGGAACACAAAAGTAGGCCACTCAACAACGTTGATCGTATGACATTTCACGACACGCAAGCCCAAGTGCCCCTACGACCTCTTGACGAGTTTCACCCAAAGAGATAGTTGACCTTAGCGAACAACACCGGAATTACCGCCAAAGGTTCGGCCCACGGGGGATACAACGAAGGCATTGCCCCACATGGCGAAGGTCCCAACGCCCATCAGAGGACTACCCCTAGTCATAATAGCTCAACCGGAACTCAACCACTCTTAGTGCCTACTCGTAAAGACAAGGTCATAAACCATGAGTCCCGGAGTCCAACCCCGTACCACCCAATTGACCATCAAATAAGACTGACTTACGTGCCTATGGATCCAATGCAACACAGTCTAAGATTACACGACTACTCATGAATGACTAAAGCACTCGAGCTTGTAATTACCAATAATATGCAATAAAATGCATTAAGACGTACATCACAATTTGGACTCTAAACCGAGCCATTAAAACCGGACAAATGTCCTTAGTACTTTTTCATGCCACCACCGAGCTAAAAAGCCCAAAATCCATTTGATCAACAAATAACGGCTTCCCAAATAATGAAATGTCTTTAAACGACGTTTACGAAGACACATACTTCAAAGACGAGATCAACCAAAAACTCAACACATAATGGGACCAAAGGTTTTCCAAAGATTTTATGAATGCAAATACACCAACATGCATATAACATGAAATAGACTTCATTTGTACAAAATCATCAAAGATGCATAAATCATAAAATAGATCTTGCTTGTACAAAATCACCAAGAATACGTAAATCATGCTATTTAGTTGTTGAAATGTTCAAAACCCAATATAAGCATTTTAAGAGATTAACATAACCCCAAATTTACCAAATCTGAAAACTTATCGAAATACTCACACTTTGACAAATAACCAAGTAAAACATATTTTACTTCAAAATACTCAAAACTTATCAGCAATTAACCATTTCAAGTAAAACACTTTAAAATAAACATTTTGGCATGTACACCGTTTTCACAAATCAACTTGAACTCACCTTGCTAGATCTAGGCTAAATCTAGATTTTACCCACTTAAAGCTTTCCTTGAAGAACTTGATTCTTCAAACCAAATCTTCCAAAAACCTAGATCCACAAGGTTCCAACCATAAATATACATAAACAACCATAAATAATCGATCCCCAACCTTATACATGAATACCTCAACTGATACTGAAACCCTAACTTCCATAAATGAAGAGAATAGAAGATTACCTTGACCCAAGATTGAATCCACCAACCAAAACACCTCTAGTTCACCAAAATGGTTACAAACCTCCAATCTATGAAAGGGAGAACAAAGGGTGGATGAAACCCTAGAAAACTTTGGTGAAGAAGATGAATAGTGAGAGATGAGAATCTTACCACCACAAAATACTCTAGTATACTCCAATAGACTTCCAATGTCTTGCTAGATCCTTGAAGATCTATCAAAAACAAAACCGTAGCAACTTGAATCACCCAAATCGGAGTTGTGGATCAAAAGATATGAAGAAATGAAGTTTTGGGTGAAATGAGGCTGAAATCAGGTTTTAACCCGAGCTGAACCTTTTGTCGTGCGCACGACCCGTGCGCATTTTGTGAAGGGAAAACGCACGACCCGTGCGCCCTCCCACAGACCACGAATATTGCCTGAAACACTGTTTTGGTCATAACTTCTTCGTTATAGCTCCGTTTTCGCTCCGGAAAGAACCGTTGGACTCGTAATTGAATCCTTAATCCATCAAGACTATAAAATCTAGGATTCAAGTCCAAAATCAAATATCTTTTTTTCCTTAATATATCGGTTTCTGTATTAACTTGAATTGATACCTCTCGAAACTCGGGGTGTTACAGATTAAACGTACTTCCTCGAAGTCTTAAATGCTCAAAGCGCAACCCATTCCAATTGTGCTATATATAAACTTCACCCCCACATACCCATCAAGACCTCATCGATTACGAACCAACTGACCGAACTAGCGATCTTCCATTTTGTAAGATCCACACAAGGTTGACCAACATCACATTAGGTACCCACCTTTTCTGAATAACTCTTCGCTTCCTCACGAAATTTCCCTAAACCATCCGTAACTACTACTTCATCTTCAGCGCCCCGCCATTTACCACAAATGGTTTCTGATTTCCACAGTAGCAGTCGACATAGATGTACTTCCACTATGTTACCATCCTACCTGGATCTCCAGTGAAATCTACATCTCCCACTACAGCAGCTAATTGCCAAAAATATCTTTACGACTTCATACTCCACTCCAGACACAACCGTTTACCGACATCCACATCTCAAGTCATGGAGCTAACGGTAAACCATTATAATACCATCATCCTTGACGTCATAGGTCAATGCCTCTATTAACCACCTCCGCTATTCACCACCCTTACTTAGAAGAATACCAATATCAAGCATTTACTACCCTCTGATCGAGCGACACACTTCCACTCTCAAAACTTTCATCATTCTTAATTGCAACCTTTCCTACGACCTAAAGAGTTTATAGCCTTCATGCAGACACACAATTATTTAAACTCTTGACACGATTGAAAATTTAGGAAATACTTATATTATGAAGCGAACTCGAGTGTACACGACCTATCACTAACTTAGCCGTGCAAAACGATTTCAAGTATCGTTCAACCTCAACTCCACGACAAATTCTTTTCACCACACCCCAATATCGGTGTTGGCACATATAAAAAAAAATAATTCCGATGAACTTTACACACACGATTTATAAAATACTACAAAATTGCTTACACTGAGCATGTCAAACAACTCCAACCCTCATTGATATGACAACACATGTCTGTACCAAACTCACTTATAAAATCATGCAATCAAAAGTTGTTTTGATTTTTCATAACCAAAAGTTAACTCATTTATAAAGAAATATATAATATTTCCCCTACCCCAAAAATCGAAATTTATCACCCAATGTCATAAACTTGTTTTTTCAATTCAAACACATATTTGCACACATCGACACGTTTTTAAATCAACTGCCTCGTAAAGCACACACACACCAAAATATCTGATGTGAATGATATGAAAAGCTCCAGCAATTTATTTGACACACAATGCATGAGACTCAATGACATCGAAGGCTATTTGCTCTAACATGGTCAACTGTTTACATTCACTATAATTTATCCCAAACTCATCTCTTCCGACCAACCAGTCGGGGTCCTCTACTGTGCCACAACCTTCGGCACCATCGTCTTCTAACAACCTTGGAAGCCCAAAAACTAGTCACCACGGTGACTATTGATCCACAAATCAATCGTCCTCATTCTGGCCCCAAACAAACCCACCAATAAAACTCACTTCCATCCGATCCTCTCTACATACTATCAGTCAACACTGATATTGACTCTCAACCACCCCTCAATTATCTACAGCTTTAGAAGTCCCATTTCTATCATTCGATTCTTGAATTAACCCCCTCCTGCTTCTCACTAAACGACATTCCCTCTACCTAACCGAAGACTCTCTTGGAGTAAACGCCCACCTCCTAACATCATTCTCTTCCTTTTTGACTCAAGAGATCTCTTCCCAACAAAATAACTACATCCCGCACGACTTACATCCTAATCGGTATTAACCTTACAACCATAAGCGAACTCACACAACATTCCAAACCAACTTATCATTTCAAAGATACGACTCACTAACCAAAACTACACCCATCGATTGTCTCAACAATAGAAATCGAGTATGCCCATACACCTGTAAATTCATAATGGCATTGGCCAGATGCAATTTTTGAATTTACCTTACATGAGAATCCTCACTATCATTATCACGACTCTCGATAATCAAGGTCTTCCTTTAAGACTTCCTAAATCTCAGTTTTGTCCATCTACTCCACAGTTTAAGTTTAGGCTCATCCGGTCACCTAAATCCCTTAAATTATGGCTCTGATACCAACTATAACAACTCAACCCAGAAACAACAAGACAACAATCTAAATCTTAATAATGGAATAAAATTCATGCCGAAACGGCCCCAAACTTACACCTTTTAAATTCAAGGTTCCTAAAGTCAACCTATACACAACTGAGATCTACTAAGAACGAACTAAAATGTCGGTCTTCTACTCTTCCCGCTATACCTTCTCTTTGCCCTTATCAGTTCTGCCTGATTCACGTCGACCTGAAAAGATTTTTAGTTTTTGAAAAGAGCGAGGGTTAGACCGGAGGTCTAGTGAGTTCCCTCTTACAACAGTTTTTAACTCATCAAACATTCAAGGATTTATCATAAAATAAACCATTTTCAGCTTCAAGGAAAAAAACTTTAACTTCCAGCAAACTTCTTCGCTCACACTACCGCCACCCTAAGGTGACAGCGTGTCTGTGACTCACACTGCCTTTGTTGGGACACCCCCAACGGCATAGATGGAACACACCCCCCGGTATGAGCACAGGCGGGCCACACCCCCGACTTTGAGCCTACACGCTTAAGACCATGTATGCATACATTTCCACTTTGTCAACAATAAGAAAATCATCTTTAACATTTAAATAAAACTCGCAAGAAAGTACTAAAGCAACATCATTTCAAGGCTTGCATATAATTTTCATAATACTCATGCCATCATATATAAATCAAAGTTTAAAAATAAAACTTTCACATGCTTTCGATAGCAGAAGGATTTAGTTCAGAAAAACTCACCTGACGTCCTTAGCTCGAATCTCGCGTCTACTCCTATAATTCGGTCCGAGACCTATAAAGGAAACACTGACCGATGAACACCCGATTCTTTCTATTTTTACACAGGGTTGGTCTTAACACCATAAATTCCCCATCACATATTCCCTAAAATATCCTCGGCCCACAATAAATCCACTTGAGACAAAGTACTTGAATCCTTGAATTATAACAATGGAAATAATACAAATTATCCTACACTAACGACAACAATGACCAAATAAGAACAATGACCAAATAAGAGAACGTGAGAACGACCAAATCAATGTGATCTTACACTAAAATCACGTATGATTCATGCGATTTTGATCGTGACCTGAGGTCACGGGCCATGACGAACGTGCACCCGTGCATTGACCGCATTACGTATCACATGCAATTTTAATGCAAAATCAAGTGATTTGTTCGTTTTCGTCGTTCTTTTATTTTGACAATGTTTTCGTTTGTTCTTCCCTATATATTTAATCGTTTCTGTAATTTATTACATATTGTTTTTAGAAAGATAATTTTCTAATAAAACCTTAAGGCATCTCCAATGACTTTTGTAACACGCGTATTTTTGGAATTTCTCTGCGATGGTAATGCGGGAGTCATTTTACTCTTGGAACATAACGGTATCGAAAAATCAGGTAAGTTTTACAATGGAACCATCGGGAATCAAATCAGGCGCAAAAAACATGAGAAAATGAGACTTTTTGAGTGTCGCGGTTTGGTGCGCGACCCTGGGCCGCATCCCAGGCCGCGTAACTCGCTAGAATCGAATCATGGGAAACGAGCGGCTTGCCCCGCGACTGACCTGAGGGTTTTTAACTCGATTTTTGGGGATCTAACTTCATTTTCTCAAAACTTTATCCTCCTAAATCCGATTGAGTGATTCTTGAACCTAGAGTCTCGTCTTTTGGAACTTTTCAAGTAGAGAAAGAAGGGGGTTGAATATGTTGGGTGGATTCAAGGGTTTATGATCAAGGTAATCTACCCATCTTTCTATCTAAAAAGTTAGGGTTTGGTGTTCTTCATCTTGTTTTTGCATCCTTAGGGTTTGGTATAACTTTGAGAAAGTTTGTGGTAAGGGATCTGTAGAAATATTGGAGCTAGTAGAAGGATCCAAGATCTCCTCTTCTAAGGAACTCAAATTTGTGGGCAAAACCTAGATTTAGTCTAAATCTAGCAAGGTGAGTTCTAGTTGCTTTGAAAAACTATATACATGTCAAAATGCACATATTTTGGGTTTTAAAAGTATATCCATGAGTTTACTTCATTTTGATAAGTTTTGTGAACATTTGTACACTACACATATTTTTGTTATAAATCTTTGAAAATGGGTTACAATATTTTATGAGGTGTTTGAGTCACCAAAAAGGGGATTTTGATCTGCCATACATGTGTCTTGAACATTTGAAGAATTTAGGTTTTGTGTTGCTTGGGTCCCTAATATGGAAAGATTTAGAGTACAAATGAATTTAAATGGAATTATAGTGTGAGTTGGGGAGTTTTAAGAACGATAATTGAAAAATGGTCATTTGGGGATTTACTCAACCTACAGGTTTAATATTTGAAAACTTTAAGTCCTTTGATTTTAAAAGTGTGAGTTGTTGGAACGGATATCTTTTAATTTGGGAATATTTGGAAAAGTGTGGACCTTACGGTTTAGGCCTTTGGCCAATTATATTTGGAGAAAGTGCTAAATTTGGGAAAGTTGTACATCGGCTTATGTAGCCATATTGGCTCTATTTGAGTGTCAAATATTTTGTGATGCCTTACGGCTTGATTTGTACACTAACGTGTTTTGGGACGTTGTCCGGTTTAAATGACTCATTATGGAGCGTTTTATGGAAATGCAATTATTATACAAATGTTGGTAATTACATGTTTTGGATGCGTTAGTTCATTCATATGGAATCATGTAATGTTTAGACTGTAATGCGATGGATCCATAGACATAGGAGTCGGGTTGTTCATCATGGAACTTTTAACGTCCATGTTTGAGTCTAGTGAGTAGTCCCCAAGTCATGTTTTTATGTAAGCTTGCGGTGGTGCTCTGCAGAGCTGTATACGGAGCTAAGTCTTGCGGTCGTGTTCATGGTGAGCCAGATACGGGGACTTGTGACTTTTATGGTGACACTCATCTAGAGGTCGAGTAGATACTAGGATCATTTGGGTATCTTGCGGTGGTATCTCAGGGGAGCCGGATACGGGGATCCATATTCTTATGTGAAACTCGAGAACGTTGATAAGTGGCTTAACTTTGTGTGTCTGCCACATTCGATGGAATCGGGCCTCCCCCGTCATCGAAATGTGTTATTTTTGGGTATTCCCTTACCCACACCTTCGGTGTTGAAACGTACCATTTTATTTACACAAATAGTATTTTGGTGAAATACCGTGTGGGTGCGTTTTGGGGAAATTTGGATGTTGAATAATGTAACACTCTAAAAACTTCGACTTATAAAAATTAATAAAGTTGGCAACATGACATCTAAAATTCAAAGATCCAAACATCCTGTAATTAAATGTTCAAAAGGGATAACAACCCAATATCAAAACACAATTCAAAACCTAAAGGTTCGGGTTAGTTTGCTTCACAAGGTTTGCAACAATTAACGGGACAACAATAGTACAACGACTTGCCTAATCTAAGATTAATTCCAATCTAGATTAAAATGGGCGTCGCGAATTCACTAGTAACTCTCTTCACAAAAATCCCCCAAAAGACCGGCACTTCAAGAACTCCTACGTGCCCGGTAGCCAAGCCGACATCCTAAATTCCTCCACGGTTAGGATCTGTGAGGAAAGCACAACCACAACAAGTGTTAGGAAGAAAGCTAATGAGATCCCATAAATATACAGATAATAAACATGGTATTATAAACGTTAATCGTGTTACCGAACTCCTCTGTCTTACGCGGAACAATTCTCCGCCACCAGTTTCTCAAACCTGAATATAAACATACAGGAAGTACCTTTTTATTTACGGGGGAGACCCGCTTCCATAGGGGCGATGTTTACTCGAAAGTGGGATGCCCTTATTGCCTACTTCGTCGAGTTACACCTAAAGGTTTTACGGACATTATTGCCTATCCATATCTAGACGAGTTACACCTCAAGGATACAAGATCGCTTATTGCCTACTCGCTAGTACATACCGTGATTAATGCAAAATTCATACATTAAGCTACTACCTCCTCATGCACAAGGAGTAGTAACCACATTCTTATCAGATGATCAACATTTGTTAAATAGTTATGACATTGAATGCACTTCTTTCCCATATGTACAACAAACACATCCTTATTCCTCATCATACCACATTCTTCATAATTTCATACATGCAAATACATCCACATATTATCCTTACAGCATCCCTTCATAAAGTTATCAGCAGTCGGATTTAAATCATGGCAATGATAGTTTCCTCATGAGCTCCACATAAGCATGAAATCTAGAACATATAATCCACATAGTTACTACTAAATAGATTATTAAAATTTACTAAACATACCCGCCCCTATCGGGTTCATAGAGTCGAAATCCCACCTTTTAGGTTATAAAACTCAAACAAATAGCACATAGAAATAGTGTAGGATAAAGCCATGGTGATAATCAAATACTAAAACATTTAAAAGAGGGTAACTCACCAAGTGGGTTTTGGGGGAAACCCAAACCCTAGGTTGGAACCTTGGGGAAGATGACAATGGAGGTGATGACTTCAAAGCCCAACTTGAACCCTTAACTGCTTATCCCAATCTCTAGTAATAAATGAGAAGAACGGTGGTAGTTGAAACCCTAATTTCGGATGAGAGGAGTTATCAGGGTTGAGAGAGGAGAAAATAGGTAGATGAGAGGAGTAAATGAGGTGAAGTGGGGAGAAAATCGAATACAAGTGACCAGGGGACTCCCGTGAGTTATGTCGCGACTTTAAGTCGCGGCACAAGTCACCCGTGTGCCTGAGACTGAAATCCAACAGTGGGTTACGCGGGTTATGCCGCGACTTGCAAGTCGCGTGTAACTCGCGTAAGCCCCTGTGATGTGCCCAAAACCACCAAAATCCAAGTACTCAACTAGACCAAAGCACAATGCTTAACGATTAACAGTTAAACACGAGAATACAGGATTAAACGGTACTCACGGCTAGAAGTCTTAATACTAGATTTACATAATGAAATTTCGGGGTGTTACAAATAATTATTTAAAATGGGTGTTTGGAAATTAGAAGTAACTTGATTTGCAAATAAAGCCTTTTTATAATCGGTGTATCTGGAATTGCCTTATTAAGAGTAAAATGTTCGTTTTAAATGTTTTATGATTTATATGATGAAAACTGCTTTAATTCAATAGGCGTTAAGCCTAACACCTTTTCTTTTCGACATGTATATTAGGTCTTAGATGGATCTGAGTGGCGAGTGGAACTTGGTAGAAGTTCCGATAAGACGACTTTAGTGGCGTCATCCAGTTTGGTGAAGATAGCAACTTTGGTGGTTTTAGTAACACCCGACTAATTTTGTCCCCGTTTGTAGGACTAGATAGTTCCGTTAGAACTCTGATACATTGTTGTAGTGATTCTTCCTTGTAACTTTAGATATTTGATATTTCAATGCGATGTATTTAAGAGTTTTTGGAGGTTTTATATTGTCTGCTATTTTCGAATTTTAGGAGTGTTACAAGTTGGTATTAGTGCTCTAGTTTAAGTGAACTAGGTATGGATCTTAGATGCCTAGACTTAAGCTGAGACTTTAAGTTATGATTTGTTTGATATGGGTAGAACTTTTAAGATAAGAGTGGGTTGTTGGGGTCGACATAAATGCACTAGTTAAGGGTCGTGACTATGGTGATAAGGATCCTTATGTATATTATGTTCATAATTTCACTTAGCTACTGCTATTATGAATATATTGCTACGTGAGTGTGCTTGACTCTACCATTATTACGATATTCGATATGTGTAATAGTACGTCATAGTTACTAATATAGTATTGGTCTAAGATTCTTAACCTCATTCTCGTGTGTGTCAGAAAAAAATGGCGGATGTAGGGAGAGAAACGCAAACTCAAGAGGCGGACCCTCAAGGTGGGTTGTTGGATAACGTGGTACAATTGATGAAGTCGACTATTGAGCAACAAGAGGAAAGAATAATGAAAGCGTTAGAACTTTAGAAACATTGTTGAAGTGATTCTTTCTTGTAACTTTAGATATTTGATATTTCAATGCGATGTATTTAAGAGTTTTTGGAGATTTTATATTGTCTGGTATTTTTGAATTTTAGGGGTGTTACAACTTTCTCTATTTTACTCTCTATAATAGAAAGTAAAATAGAGAGTTTGTTATATCCTCTTCAATTTATTACTCTAATTTACTCTATAAAAAAGAATATTCTAAGCATATTCTCTTTTATTTTGATTACATATATTTTCAATAACACCCTTATATTTATTAACTTTATAAATTGCATCCCTATATTTTTTATTTTCACAATAACCTTATATTTATTAACTTTATCATATTATTTTAACGACGTTATAACTTATATTTAATTTCGCATTAAATTATCAAAACCAATTTCATTAAATAAAAATGTTACATTTTCAACACACATCTAAAATTAAAATTGAAGGGTTTTTATTTAGAATTGTAACCGATATACGCAACGAAATTTTAAATAAATTTTGGTTGCAACGAAAATTTTTTAAACAATTAAAACCAATCGGATCCAATGATCTATTTAATCAAAAATTCAAAACCACACCATAGGGTGTTTTGAGATGTATCTTTCAGGTTTGTTGTGGTTGAACTAGTTGAGCACTTACAAACCAATCGAGGTTTTCTCTAGCGGTATCCACACACGAACACGCGAAATTCCACAGGGTGCTAGCCCAATAACCCTAGATCTATATGTGTTTTACAGAAAAGAAAAGGGTTTCTTTTATGTATTTCTCTGAAAGGCTATTCTAATTCAATTGTGTATCAAATGGTTTACTCTAACCCCTTATTTATACCAGAAGAATTATAGTTAGACTATAATTCAATTTAGGATTAAATAAGTTTTAGTAATTATCTGTAATATTCAAATTCAAATTCAAATATATAATTATCCTTTTAAACTTTAAAATATAATTATATAATTACAGATAATTCCCCGTAAATAACATAATTACGTTTTCACCCTGTAATTATCATAATTACAGTTTAACACATATTTTCATAATTATCCTTTAAGAATAATTATTTTCTTAATCAACTTGATTTAATCCGGGTTTCTAAAATAATGAAAACAAACACATTCTTTGTGTGCGACCCTATAGGTTTACATACTCCTCAACAATATCTATGTGTGACACGTGTCGTGGACATATAATAACTTACATTCTCCCACTTGCACGCACAGTAACACAGACGATGGTAAGCGTCTAACAACACGTCATCGCCCCCAAGGCTATGCAAACGTGCTTTTACCTTCGAGCAATTTGATTGATCCGATCAATCATATAGTACAATCATTCATTATCCTTTTGCTTCACGATATTTTGTTTTGAACTTAAGGCATAGATCTATCTCATCATTTATAGTTCAAAGATTGTGTTTCTCGATCCCAACATATTTGATCATACAAGTATCATTAGTCCAACTAATCCACTTGTTCATGCATGTAAATCAAACTATGTAATCGAGGGGCCCATAAATATCTCTCTCATCTTGAGAGGATCAAATCCCATATTGCATGTACACGACTAACTACACAATTCATGTTATACCTAACATAACCCTTATGATTACCAGATCAAGGGTAACGTTAGACTATATCAAAGTATAACACTCCTTGTGCATTAGATCCCAATGCACATCTCAGGTCTAAGAATAAATAGTGTTGTACTATTTCAAGACTCACCTTATGACGCCGATCTATGAGGTGATCTTGACCGTGGGTCTTGTCCAACGCCTTATGCTCCGACAAACACATGTGACTCTGGTTGCACCTAGTGCACTTCCAACTTGGACTATGGCCAGACTTCACAATGATCTTGATTTATTACTAGTCACCTAGTAATAAGTGATCAAGGACAGTTCTAAATAATATGATCATCATATTTATTTAAGGATACTTAAACATGCCAAAACGAACACAGAGATGTTTAATTAAATACTCATATCTAATATGCTATAAACTGTAAAACATAACTGTTATAATGTTCACAAAGTAAAAGATTACTAAAATTTTTTAAACCAGACTAAATTATTACAAAACCTCAAGCCTATTGAGCTAATGTGAGCATCATGCTTGCTTTGACTCAAAGGCTTGTAAGAGGATCTGCCGGATTGTCTTCTGATCGAACTTTACATATCTTTATGTCACCTCTTTCAATAATCTCTCGAATTAGGTGATATCTTCTCATGATATGCTTGGAGTGCTGATGTGACCTTGGTTCCTTTGCCTGAGCAATGACACCCTCATTGTCGCAATAGATCTCGACAGGGTCGCATATGCTAGGGACTACTCCCAGATCTGTGATGAATTTCTTCATCCAAACAGATTCCTTTGCGGCGTCCGACACTGCAATATACTCTGATTCTGTAGTTGAATCCACTATTGTGCTTTGTTTGTAGCTCTTCCAGCTCACAGCACCCCCGTTTAACACAAACACGTATCCCGACTGTGATTTATAGCCATCTCGGTCGGTTTGGAAACTTGCATCTGTGTATCCTTGAATACACAGATCTCTTTCTTGACCGCCATATAGTAAGAACATTTTTTAGTTCTTCTCATATACTTTAGAATATTCTTTACTGCTACCCAGTGAGCATCACCTGGGTTTGACTGATACCTGCTCGTCATGCTTAGGGCATACGAGACATCTGGTCTAGTACATAACATGGCATACATAATTGAACCGATGGCTGAAGCATAGGGAACACCCTTCATGCGGTTCATGTCCTCTTTCGATATAGGACTCTGAGTGTTGCTCAGATGTACACCATGTACCATTGGCAAGTTTCCTCTATTAGAACCCTCCATCTTGAAGCGTCTTAAGCTCTTGTCAATATATGTACTTTGGCTTAATCCAATTAAGCGTTTCGATCTATCACGATAGATCTTAATACCAAGGATATAAGCTGCTTCTCCTAAATCCTTCATCGCGAAACACTTCCCTAACCAGGCTTTTACACCTTTAAGGGTAGGGATGTCATTTCCGATGATCAATATATCATCGACATATAGGATCAAGAATACTACTATGCTCCCACTGACTTTCTTGTATACACAAGGTTCATCTTCGTTCTTTAAGAAACAAATTCTTTAATCTTTTCATCAAAACGAAGATTCCAACTACGAGATGCTTGCTTCAGTCCATAAATGGACTTTTGCAATTTACATACTGGTTGTAACCGATATACGCAGCGGAATTTTAAATAAATTTTGGTTACAACGAAAAATTTCTAAACAATTAAAACCCAATCGGATCCAATGATGTATTTAATCAAAAATTCAAAACCACACCATAGGGTGTTTAGAGATGTACCTTTTAGATTTGTTGTGGTTAAACTAGTTGAGCACTTAGAAACCAATCGAGGTTTCCTCTAGCGGTATCCACACACGAACACGCGAAATTCCACCGGCTGCTAGCCCAATAACCCTAAACTTTAAAATATAATTATATAATTACAGATAATTCCCCATAATTAACATAATTACGTTTTCACCCTGTAATTATCATAATTACAGTTTAACACATATTTTCATAATTATCCTTTAAAAATAATTATTTTCTTAATCAACTTGATTTAATCCGGGTTTCTAAAATAATGAAAACAAACGCATTCTTTGTGTGCGACTCTATAGGTTTACATACTCCTCAGCAGTATCTCTGTGTGACACGTGTCGTGGGCATATAATAACTTACAAAAATACATAAGCATTTAATCGGAATTAGAAAATCTTTCTCATAAATGATCAACTAACGCATCCCGAAGTGCAAAGTGAGCTTCTTTGTCCTTAATTTGTCTATATCGAGCAAGATATTGTTTGAATGCATCATTATCGTATGTCATCATTTCAACCTCTATTGGTGGTACTGGATCCCAATATACGAGCATATGTTCAAACCGAACAAGCACATATTCTACAGAAGAGAACTGAACAACAACAATATCAACAAACTCCTTATGCATCTACGCCGTTTGGAGAATATTTTAATGATCTTGGAGGATCTGGATTCGTTCTACCCGATTATTAATTAGTATCAATGTTTTAAAAAACTATTTTCCGCTTACGTATGTTTTTATTGTGGTTGTCGTTATATACTTTTATCTTTATCATTTGTAATGTTTTTATGTTAAAATATATGTTAATGGCGTGTTTTAATTAAATATGTTATGTTATAAATTGTTAAAGTTTTCTATAGTTTTTAGTTTAGTTGGATAAATTTAAATTGAATTTAAAACTTAAAGATAAATATAATTCTAGTTTATTAAAATTGGTATTAGACAACAAATAAAATAAAAGTGCAAGAATCTAAAAAGTTGAAGGACCATTTTGTAGTTATCAAAAGTTTAGAAAAAAATAGAGAGTAATGAATAGTAACTCTGTTTAGAGTTACTATTCAATTCTCTATTTTAGAAAGTAAAATAAAGAGTTTATTGGAGATGATTTAAAGAGTAAAACAGAGGATGGTCTAACAATACGTTTTTATGCAATATATCCATCAAAATAATAACAAAAAACAGTTTTAGGATAACATTTGATTGTTACAAGAAGAAATTAGTCTCAATTGGTGTGCTTCCTTCTAGAAGTAGAAACAAACCCCGTGACAATGACCATTTGAGGTCAAAGTTGACATTAATTGTCAACCTTTGGATGATCACATGTTTAAAATTTTATTTTCTTTGGATAAATACATCCATAAATATATTGGAGCATCTCCAATGGCTTTATCAAAATAGTAAAAATTTAAAAATTGGAGATTTTGAACTATAATTTTGATTCAAAAAACTTCACTAAAAATATCCCTGAAATAGAGAAAGTAAGAGAGAGAATGAGTTTTTCTCCAAATATGGAGATAACCCTAAAAATAATTACTAAGGGGTTGTTTGGCAGTTGCTGAATGGTTTAGTGTAGAATAATTAAGTGGTCAGAATGATTAAGAGACTCTTATGATATAGTGCAAAATGAAATATGATTGTTTGGTAATTGTTCACAATGAAATCAGAGCGCTTAATGGTTAAGGGATGTCCAGGATACAAAATCATTCAGAGGGTTTTGGAAACATTAAGAGACAGACTTTTTTTTGCCAAACAAGATTTACCTCTTAGCGGTTCAGAGGTTGCCTCTTAATGGAATAATTAAGAGGTAAACAAAAAGCCCCTAAATGAGAGTAACAATAGAAAACTTTGAAAGTAGATATTTAGAGAAAAAAATAAGGGGGTGTTTGGTTCGCGGAATTGGATGGAATTGGAATGTCCAAATCCATTGACCAAATTCCAAAGTCTTGTTTGGTGCACATAATTAAAACTAAGGAATCCTGCGGATTCCATCAAATTCCTTCAAACACGGATTTCACAATTCCACGGGGTATCCTATGGAATTCATTTTCTTTCCAACAGATTCCAATTCCAATTCCATCCAACCAAACACGACCAAAATGCGTGATCAAATTCCATCAAATTCCAATTCCAATTCATTCAAAGTCAAATTCCTTGATGAATTCCAATTCCATCGAATTTCATTCCACGAACCAAACGCCACCTTATATTTTAATAAATGAATGAAATTTTTTAATATTATAATCAATGTTGAATTCTCTAAAATGGGGAAGGTGTTGGAGATGAATGTAATTTTTTTTGGATATTTTGACTTTTGGTTCTTCATTTTAGAGAAATTTTGGAGAATCTGTTGGAGATGCTCTCACTGTGTGACAAACATTTCTTACAAATTTTTCTAAAATATAGAATTTAAAGTTAATTTTCAGAAAAAATTGTGTTTTTTCCAACAACACTATCATTTAAAAAAAAGTACGATATTAATTATGTTATTAAAATACTCAATACAATTGGAAAGGTATTATCTCTTTCGTAAACATTTATTTTTAAAGATTTTCATTGGTAGAAAATATAAAAAAGATATTTCTTTTTCCTAAGCAATTATTGTTGGAAATTTCTTCAAATTTGAAAAAAATTATCCTCTCTCGTCCTCCATTTTGGAGTAAAAATCTCCAAAATCTTTATTTTAGAGAATTTATTGGAGATGTTTTAATATCCGTCTAATCCTTCTTGTTGCGTCTATGATCTAAACTGTATTGCATATATGTGGTCTAAGCGTTTTCTTAAGTTACAAATTGCATCATATATTTGTGTGTATATATATATATATATATATATATATATATATACTATATTATAAAGACGAAATAAAAAACTCTTAATTACTACTTATAAAATATAAGGTACTACCATTTTATGCATACATTTCAAAAATCTCTTAATCACAACTTAGTATGCATAAGGTACAACTCATTTAAAAAAAATTCAAACTTTACTTTTTCACTACCTTCCATATTCAAGTTTTTTCCCTTCCATTTGGGATTTCTCCAAAAGAAGAAAAGTTATTTACTTGCACAAATTAACATATTTCTTTAATTATGATGATACATGTATTTTCTTCATGTATACAAGTTTTTAAAACCTTTTGAATTCTATAAAACTAACTAATAATGAACCTATATATACGTTTAGATACAAAATAATACTATCCAACATTTATATTTATTATTTTTACCTATTCTATATTTCAGTATTTTGAAAAAATATTATCATTCGTTAGATATCGCTGATTAATACATGTTTTTAAAATTCAAATATACATTTAACGATTACTTTAATATAATTTCTTAATGCTTCATGATTGAAAAAACTCAAGTTATGCGTTTATCACTACTAATGTTACATAAATTATAAAAATATGATTTACTCCATATATATTTTCTTTTTTTTTCTGATAAGCTATTACATTAATTTTTTATTTCCATTTACAATTGCTCACCCCAATGCATTGCACGGATACACTGCTAGTATATATATTAATTGGTAAAAATCACAAGTTTTCAAATTAAGTTGAAGAAACTTGTCCATAAGGGTGTAAACTAGTCGAGCTTTTAACGAGCTACTTGAGCTCGTTTATCTCGAGCTCGAGCTTAATTATTCTCGAGCTCGAGTCGATCTCGAACACAAAATTAAACTCGTTTAACATATCGAGCCGAACTTTATAACACCAATGTTCGACTCGGCTCGTTCGAAAACCCAATTCAACTTATCGAGTCGAGCCGAGTCAAGCCATTCGAGCATACCTTTTTTCGAGCCAATCATGCTCATATATTTATTAATCATACAATAAAAATATAAAAATTATCGAGCTTAAGCCGATAAACGAGTTAATCGATCGCGAGTTCGTACCCATAAACGAGCATCGAGCTCGAGCCCTACATTGAAAAGTTAATCGACTCGAGTCGAGCTCGAGCCCAGTATTAATTTTTTGAGCCTGACTCGATTAACCTACTACTCGACTCGACTCGGCTCGTTTACACCATAGTTGTCCATACATCAAAAAGTTCAATATATGATAGATAGATAATAAAAATAGTTTAAAACAAACAAAAAGATTTCATAATTAATCCAAATACATGACATGATTACATTTAAAACAAACTGAAAAAAAATCCATTCTAAAATTTAAAAAAAAAGTTCAAATCATCTGTAAATTTTATTTATTCTTTATTCATATTGTAACTAGTTATGTGCCCGTACGATGCGACGGGTGACGTGATTGTAAACGATTTTAAAGCTTTTGTTATGTTAGAGAAGATTTTAAGACATTATAATAATACAATTTGCTTTAAATTTCAAATCCAATAAGATCAAACAAAAACTTTATTTTCTGTAACATTTGTATTTTGCATTGCTTTTTTGTTTTTTGGAAAAAACAAGAGAATCTAATAAAATCAAAACAATCCAATCAAAATTTATTCCCACCGTTGATGGCACACGCGAGACGGTGAGAAAAAGAAAGAAGCCCATAAATTCATTTTAATTAAATTATACTACTAAAATCAATATTCATAACAACTAAAATACGTCAACTAATTCAAATACAACTTGAATTGATTAGGTTGACCTTTCAACTAATAAAAAAATTGACATGCAATACAACATCTAGAAGAGATTCTTTGCATCCATGAATTTCAACAAAAGGACAAAGGTATGTCCTTTGTAGCAGTAACATTTTGCATCTGTAACAAATTGCCAAAAAAAAAAAAACCTTGTCCTAAGGATAAAAAAAAAGAGCTCCATAACACATTTATAACCGTAGTTTAGAAAAGAGAAATAAACCAAACCAAATTATCCTGTATAAGCACAAAGAGAGACTTGCCAAATTCACTTCCATACAAAGAAACACACCATTTCTTCTTGGCATTAGGAGCAAAGTATTCAGCGACAAATTTTCTCTAAAACTCAAAGAAACACACCATTTCTTCTATACAAAGAAAATGACCCGAATAACCCGTTTATATATATATAAATTAATATATTATAAGTTTTCTTTTTAATGCTTTCGATTTTTAATATTTTATAGATTTGGTTATAATTTATAAGTTTAAACTATAAAATTTGGATTTCTAATGTTTTCATTTGAATTTTTTATTTGTATTTTTCTTGTAAATTTTCGATTTTTAAATTTTAGTTTTATAAATGTTAAACGGGTTCGGCGGGTTGTGTCGAGTTAGGCGGGTCGGGTTAGGGTTGTAATTTTATGGCCCATTTATTAAACGGGTCGGATTAGGGTTAGACACCTTCAACCCGTTTAACTTTGAACCCGACACGTTTGCCAGGTCTACGTTAAATAAATGGAAAACCAGATTACCACGAAAAAATAGATAAAAAAGTATATGAATATAGATGTCAGATTAACGGGAAAATATGATTCTTTTTTTGGTGTCGAATTTTGATAATATTTCATATTTTTTTATTTAAAAAACAAGGGGTAGGAGATTTTTTAATTTAAAAATAAAGTTGTAACCGGCTCTTTAATCACATCCATTGGATCTATTAATCTAACGGCTGATGAAATGTTTTTCGATTTTTCATTTATTCAGCATTTTTCCTGGAACCTCTCTCTCTCTCTCTCTCTCTATATATATATATATATATATATATATATATATATAGAGAGAGAGAGAGAGAGAGAGAGAGAGATGAAGGTTCGAACGAGAACACTAACTATTTAATAAAACAAGAAAACAATAAAGCATGTACAAAATCATATGTGATTTTATATTAACCCGAAAAAAACGGACGCAGACGACTTTGGGCACGATCTAAAGTCGCACGCAAAGTCGCGTGAATCATATATGATTTTGTATGTACTCGACTGTTCTCGTGTTTTCTTAAATAGATATTGTTCTCGTATGAACTCACCTCTCTCTCTCTCTCTATTAGATTGTGGTAACTATGAGATCCAATCTCATCCAATCATTTTAATTAATTTATTTTTTTAATTAATTAATAGGAGAGGATATATTAGTAATTTGATAAATTAATTAATATAACATTTTTTTTGTAACTGAAAAAAACCAAAGTCTCATCAATCAAATAAAACAAGAAAACAATAACTATTTAATGTACAAAATCATATGTGATTTTATATTAACCCGAAAAAAACGGACGCAGACGACTTTGGGCACGATCTAAAGTCGCACGCAAAGTCGCGTGAATCATATATGATTTTGTATGTACTCGACTGTTCTCGTGTTTTCTTAAATAGATATTGTTCTCGTATGAACTCACCTCTCTCTCTCTCTCTATTAGATTGTGGTAACTATGAGATCCAATCTCATCCAATCATTTTAATTAATTTATTTTTTTAATTAATTAATAGGAGAGGATATATTAGTAATTTGATAAATTAATTAATATAACATTTTTTTTGTAACTGAAAAAAACCAAAGTCTCATCAATCAAATATTATGTTTCCTTTATTATCTCAACAAATTGATTTTGGGATAATATCCATATGGACCATGTGACATTGTGTTACATTGTGATAACATAACATCATCTGAATCTCATGTGCCACGTGATTTGGCATATATTTGATGTATGTGTTACATTGTGATTTGGCATATATCTGATATATGTGTTACATTGTGATTTGGCATATATCTGATAATCTAACATCTGAATCTCATATGTACCATGAGACACTGATCACAGTGTATCACCACCTACGGAATTAGCAACAATATTCCCATCATTCTATCATGAAGGATATAAGGTTTTGCAAGATGATCACAGTGTATCACACCCATTTTTTCTAATTTAGTTGCATTAAATCCGGTAAGCGCTATCACACCCAAAATTATCGGAACACGCCTAAATTAGATCACACTAACTTATAATGTTTTTTTTGACAAATTTACCCCTTTTTCCTAATTTAGTTGCATTAAATCCGTTTTTTAATCATTATTTATATTAGTTATTTTAGACCGTTGATTAATTAAATGGATGGATGAGATTGGATCTCATGTTTACCACAAAATACTAGGGTCTCCCATGAAAGACCCCCTATATATATATATATATATATATATATATATATATATATATATATATATATATATATATATATATATATATAGGGGCAAGTTCAAACGAGAAGTTAAACATTTTGCGAGAAGGCGAGAAGTGTTTAATCATATATGATATACAAGTTTAATCATATATGATTAAACACATGTTATATTGACAATACATAGACGTTTAATTATACATGATTAAACACACTTACAAGCCGTGTAATCATATATGATTAAACACTTCTCGTTTTCTCGCAAAATTTTTAACTTCTCGCATGATCCTCCCCCCCCCCCCCCTCTCTCTCTCTCTCTCTCTCTCTCTCTCTCTCTCTCTATATATATATATATATATATATATATATATATATATATATATATATATATATATATATATATATACTAGAAGTGTACTCGCGCAATGCAGCGAGATACATCACGATTTTAATGTTTAATTTAATTTTTTGTTTTTTTGTCGATTTACAGTACGATTTTGGATGGTTTTAAGAAAGTGATAATTTTTTTTATAAATTTGTTTAATTTAGGCTTAATAATATAACGTTTTTTATATAAAAAAGTTAAGTATTTTGTTAGAATTCAATGATTATCTTATATATTTTAATGACATCTAGAAAAAATAACCAATTACATATTTAATAATATAATTAAAACAAATTTATAGTAATATAATATATTAATTAATAGTGATATATGGAAATGTCTGCATAAAAGGAAGCCCTGCACATACCAAATTGGTGAGTGCTAGAAACTTACAGTAGTAATATGTATCTTGTGCTTTGATACTTGTAAATTAAGAGATTTTTAAAATATTGCATAAAATGATGGTACCTTGTGTCTAATAATTTGTATTTAAGATTTTTTTATCCATGCTTTATAATATAGTATAGATATAGATATATATAACAAACTGCAACAAGAAAGTTCTAAGCCACACAATGTAGTTTATGAACATTTTATACGGTTTAGATGAACATCCTTGAGATTTAAGGAGCGCTTACTAAACGCTTACCGATTCATTTACCTTATCGGATGAACATGGCAGGGCCAATAATCTTTACCCGGTAAAAGCAATAATAAGGATGTAGAGTTTTACCCGCTAAGTAGGGGTGATGACTCTTACCCGGTAAATTGTTGCATACAATACCGTTTTAATGAACTATAATCTTACCTGGTCAAGTAAGTTAGAGTATTGACTGTTACCAGTAAGCGCCTACCAGGTAAGTGTTTAGGTAAACGCAGTGGTGGATCTAGAAATTTAGGTGACTGAGGTCAAACTTAAGAGCATCGAAAATTTTCCGAAACCGAATAACCCGCCCGAACCAAAATTGTTACGGGTTAAATGGTTTGGTTTCGGTTATTCTTTTACTATTTCGGTTAAACTGAATCACAAATTATACCATAGTTTTATATATTTTGTCTGTAGATAATTGGTTTGAGGTTTTGAGCATGGGCGGAGCCACCTTAGCACCAGGAAGGTGCATTGGCACCCCCTCACCCTTTTTCTTATGTATTAATCTTAAGGTCTAGTTGTTAAAGTGTTATAGGTTGGGCCCTTCTCCCCCCAATAATGTTTTCAGTTTTTATATATCTGATTTACTCCGCATCTCTGAATATGGAAGCTTTTATAAAAACAAAACAAAACAAAACAGAGGTCTCCTCTATTTGTATAAATATAGACATAATATTGTTGTTTAGGTCATTCATACTTTTTAACTATTTGTTACAACTATTTTTAGGACAACTATTTATTAAAAAACATATATACTTAACCTTGAAATCCTAAATTTTCTTACATTTTTTCTAGGCACCTCCTAGAAAAAACATATATGTTATTAAAAAACATATAACAAACCCTTTTTCTAGACACCCCCTAGAAAAAATTTCTAGGTCCCCCCTGGTTTTGAGCATATAAAATAATTAATACATGATAAACCAATTTATATTAATGCTAAAATAGCAAGCGATTGTGATGTTAATATAACAATATAGAAAACCCGATATTAAGATGCCTAATATTGAAATGGATATAGAAAAAAAAATACACAAGATATTAAGAAAAAATTCTTTTGGTTTTTGGTGGAAAAAGTTCAAACGTATAGGGTCTTGTACAAATTGAATGCGTTCTTGAAGTATGAAATTAAGTCATTTGTGAAGGTTTAAAAAAACATCAAACCTAAATCTAGATTGTTTTAGTTTTTGACTTGGGTCAAGAATTCCCATAACTTTTGTATGTGGCTCCGCCACCGAGTAAACGGTCCCTTAGTTGTGCCCTAGAGACATATAGACAAGATCAAAGCACACTCACCTCCTGGGAACGACCCTTGAAAGCATGTTTATTCCATGGTTAACCGCAAGGAGTTAACATGATAGGATGAGATAAATACTTGATCAGTCAAATTAATCTTTATAACTGATATTTTATGTTCTTTTATCGTAATTTATTTACAATTATTGCATTAATCGGTCTAAAATTAGGTATAGCTATATACTAAAGCGTTTGTAAACCAACATGTATGCTCAAAATTTTCTACGTGTTTGCCTACTTGCCTTATAAAATAAAATGTCCCAATCAACCGTCATGGCATCACATGGAAGACCTTTGATTAGGTGAAGTTTTACTTTTGACCACTTCATGCATTTTGACTTTAAAATGTTTTCTTTAGAAGTCGTATTTCATTCTTTCATCCTAACAAATGTAATATTTGGATGAAGAAAACATTTAGAAAGCTTAAATATTTTTATAACTCTTAAAATATTTTTATTTATGTAGTATTCATGATAAATAATCTTAAATAATAATGAATATTATTCACTATAAATATCTAACATGAATACTAAATAAAATAAGTTTTTTTTTCTTCTGGATTTTCAAAATATTTAAGGTTTTTAAATAAACTTGTCCTTCATTCAAAAATGTATGTGTTGAAAAAGGCTTAAAAAGGTTTATTACATTTTCTCTATTATCACGTATCATTATATCGTACATCAAAAGGATAGAATGACATGATGTTTTATACGATTAGATTGCGTGATTGATGCTATTCAAGTATTAATCGTGTGTGTCCGGATCAATTTAGTACATGTCAACTAATTTTATAGAGTGATTAGCTAAACCAAACAAACCCTCGAGTGAGGGATTTGAGATGGTGACAGTTGTAAGGGCTAAAGAGTATTTATTACCCCTAAACCTGACTGTACCAAATTAAACCACACATAAATAAGAAATAATAAAAGAAGAAATTAAACTGACGTAATTGAGTTTGATTTCTATAACCAGTTTAGTTTTGGAATAATTTATTCCATTTAGATGACATATTTCAATTTGCATATGTTGAAGTCGTATTCCATTTTAAGTTGATATAAAAGTCAACCAAGTCTTAATACCATCCTTTGGTCAACCAATAAAAGTCAAAATTACAAAGTCAATATGACGTCATAATTATTCTTCTTGTAATAAATACCCTGTTATATATATTTATGCAAAAAAATTGATTATTATTTGCTAAAGCCTTTATATGTTTATTTATAATAGAATTCAATCATGTCTATATGATCATTGTGTACTAAATCGTCACTTATAGGTTGCAATAACGTATAATTATTATTACATTATTCAATTCGATATCGGAATTAATATATTCATTTTAATAAAATGCAAATATTTAAATTTTATTGTTTTTTAGATAAAAAAAAGTTGTTCAACTTATATGAAATATTATTTTAAGTTAAAAATACTTTGTAAATAAAAGAATGGAATTCAAATTTTAACGAAGTAATAACCGATGATCATGTTTAAATTTTTACACATTTGGAGTTGGATATAGATTTAAAACATACCGAAAACATAAGTGCCAATAGGCGGTATCTCAAATAAGTAATAGAAGTGTAATGTATGATCATTAATTATTCCTATAAATTGCATTTAGCAAATCAATACAATACTGGTATTGTAAAATCTGCATATGTTCTTACTTTAGAATTGCAAATAAAATTGTCGATAGGGAAATATAATAGTCGAGGATGAAAGTAGATCTATTGTTTAAAATCACGTTATCATATACAAATGAAAAATCTAGTACATTGTCCCAAATCATTGTGAAATGATTTGTAAAGAGATGTTTTCTACAAACAAACAAAACCATAACCATCATGTACGTATCATACACAACCCTAAAACTTAATTGATATATTCTTGCGATAAGCGTTGATCTTATCCTTCTGTTTCGATGCATCATGAACTAGTTCGGTGATTGAATCGTCTAACGACCCAAATTTCGAAATTAATCCAGTTACAAAAAAAAAAGATCATCCAAAAAATATCACAATAGAAAATATAACATAACTTATTGAGATTATTACAACAATCTAATACGAAATCTGTTGTAACATCGTATTTTGATGCATCTCTAGACTTGGGTTGAAATTCGGAAATAAGTTATTAGAGGAGTTTTCTTGCTTGTTGGATCTCAAATTTTCACCTTTCGGAAGGTAGAGCTTGGGTTGGGAAACTAGGTTTAACTTAACCTAGCAAGATGAGTTTCAAGTTTTTTTTTTCTTTGTGAAAATTATGTACATGCCAAAAATGTCTATTTTAAAGTATTTTATTTGAGATTTATCAATGTTTGTGAGTATTTGATGAGATCTCGATAAATGCATATTTTTGAAGTTTTTGAACATTTTGATTAACAAATCATAAGAGTGGAATCTTTTGATGATTTGTAGCATATATAATGGTGTTTTATTTCGATTTATTGCATCTTGGGTATTTTGGTTTTATAATTTTTTTCAGCCCCCATACATGGTCTTACGACTTTGCGGAGACCTCTACCTCCTTTATCACTGAGCGGCTTAGACAAATCTTTTTTGTCCATCTCCAAGTTTAACTCAGACGTAGCTCCCTTCTTTTTGGGTGTGAAGGTTAACCTATTCGGGAATCTCCGGGTCTATGCTTATTTTCAACTCCCCGAAGCCGTTTTGCAAGTTCGTTATTACGGGTAGTTCCTACAAAGGATCAAACTTCTTGGGTTGTTGGACATTTTGAGAATATAAATCTCATTATTTTGTTTCTTGATAATTTATCACATCACAATATCACATAACTGCCTCTTGACTCATTTCATACTTTAATACATGAACGACATTATATTGTGGGAAAATACATATTTATTGAGTATTTGGACTTCTCAAATAATAAGTCATGGTTGCTGAATATCTGGTGCTTTTGAAGCATAAGCAAGAGATTTTTGGGGGTTTTATAACCATTGGTTGTTTGTTGGAACCATATGGGCAATTTACACATTTACATGTATAAATGTTGAAAAATGCACATTTTTGGGTAATTTGATGTTTTAAGACGTAAGTCCCATAGGTAACAGTCGTTAGTTGATTTTAGATTATGTTAAACATTGTGTTGGGATTAGCCCAACTTTTGGGTCTTCATTTGTGTATGTGAACATTAGATGCTTATAATTGCATAATTATGTGGAGTATACATGTCGTTGGGTGTGTTTCATCTGCCATGTTATAATTTGCCAAATTTGTGGTTATGATGCTTTAACCTTTATACACTAGGGTTAACTATTTTGTTATCAAGTAGGAAGTTTGAGGTTCGATCCTGAATGTTAGTTGGTATACACTAAAGGTCGAATAGGAACATTGAGGTAGCACTCAATGTAACACCCTCAATAGGTGAGGAGTTGAGGAGATGACGTTGGGGCAATGTATATTCAGCGTGAAAGAATTTGGTTAATGCCTAGGAGTTGAGATCAATGTGGGTCGAAAAAGAAGGTACTTCTGCGTTGGACTTATGTTGTACTAAGAGGGGTTGCTTGCAATGACAAGTTGCATGATGAAGAAACTCGTGATTGAGAGATGTTGGTGATATCTACAGTTGACGATGTGTTATGTTGGTGAGTGGGGTGAATATGTAATCAGTGATGCATGTTGTCGTGGGGTTGACTCCGGTAAACTTTTTATCGGTTATGGAAGTTGTTGTAATCGAGGGGTAAATCTGATGATTACGTGCGGCTATGTATTGATCAGAATGGCTTGGATAATCGAATGGTACTAAACTGGTTGGATTGAGAATTATGTGTCATTAGTCCCAAGTGGTGACAAATGCAAAGTTACTAGTCTTTCATTGGAAGGGTGTGACTCGATTCATAAAGAAATGGAAGTTAAGACCTAGATATGTTGGGTCGTTGCTATCGTGAAGCGCGTTAGGGAGGTAGAGTATAGACTGGATCTACCTATGGATCTGCGAGGAGTGCATCCCGTTCTTCCATGTATCTAATTTGAAGAAATGTTTAGTAGAAAGCGATGTCATTATACCTTTTAGAGGATGTCTAAATAGATGAGAAGATAAGTTGTGTTATGTCAAGGAACCAGTGGCAATTTTAGATCGTAAGGTGAAGAAATTGCGGAACAAGGAAATTCAACTAGTGAAAGTTCAGTGGCAATTCCATAAGAGTCAAGAAGCGACTTGGGAGTTAGAGTCGGTTATAAGGAACCATTATCCCAGTCTGTTTGACGAAGGAATTCCGGGGACAGAATTCTCTTGAGGAGGGGATATTGTATTAACCGAGTTGAAAGTAAAAGAATTAAAAGTTTGGGGTTAAATTTTAGAAAGGGCTTAGTGAGAGGGCCTAGAGTGAAAAGTTGGAGAGTGGCGGCTGATATTTTGAAGCGGGTTCTTGGGTGATTTTGGAGAAGACGATAAGGGAAGAAGACTATTTAAAGCTTTCAAGTGTGGTTTTGAGTTCTCGTTGAGGTAATCGTCTTGTAACCTAGATCCTTTACTTCTTCATGTTTTAATTATAGTAGTTGTGATGTGGAGGTTGGGTATTGAAATTTGAGATTGAGTTTTGAGAGTAGTTCTGGCTTTGGCTAAGAATTATCTTTCGGTTAAAGGGGGGGGGGGCTATTGTTAGATCGATTCCTATATTGGGAAATGAGTTTGGGATGGAATTTGTTATTAATTTTTGTATTATGTCGTTTCGGTGGTATTTGTACATCAACCTCGGGGGATTTAGTTCGAACAATTAAGGCACCAGTCGTTTTGTTGACACCGGTCGCCTTGGAAACCTCGGTCGAGACTTGGGGGAGGCCTCGGTCGAGACCATGGGGGAAGACCCCGATCGAGACTTGGGGGGGAGGCCCCGGTCGAGACCATGGGGGGAGACCCCGGTCGATACCTAGGGGGACCCCGGTCGGTATTAGGGGAGGGGACCCCGGTCAAGTTCAACACCGGGCGACCATCTTGAGTCCGGTCCCCGATTCATGCAGGTGGGCCGAAGCCCAATGTCCTTCTTTGGTTGGGTCACATTTAGGGAGATTGGCCCATTTCACTTCAAGAATTTTAGGTCCTTTGTCTCGAGTATGGTTAGTGAGCCGTGATGCTTTTAGGAATTTAGATGATGATGGGGTTAAGGGTTAAAGGTCAATTTTGTTATAAGTTGGAAGTATAGAGAGTTCACCGATCAATGTTTCCTTTATAGGTTTCAGATCGAATGATAAGGGTCGACGCGAGATTTAAACTAAGGACGCCAGGTGAGTTTTCTCAACTAAAAACCTCGCAAGTTTATAAAGTCGTTTTATGCACATGGAAGTTAATTAAATAATTGTGTTGTTTCAACTGTTTGAGACGTGAGAAAGTTATTTTTAAGACGTATCTTTATTTACGCAAGCTTTATATACGTGAGTTTCTTTTCATGCGATATAAGTTTATTTGATGATTAAATGTATGCATACATTGTTGTGAGCGGCCAAAGTCGGGGGGTGTGGCCCGCCTGTACTCATACCCGGGGGGTGTCCCGTTTATGCTATATGGGGGGTGTGTCCCATCTAAGGCAGTATGAGACAGACACGTTGTCACTTTAGTGACAGTAGTGTGTGCCGAAAGCGAGTTTTATACGTGATATGTATTCTTCTGTAAAGCTGAAAGGATTGATTTCATTTATTCTCCGTTAACTGCGTTTAACTCTCTTTTGAGGGATCTCACTAGACCGTTGGTCTAACCCTCGCTCTTTCAAAAATTAAAAACCTTTTCAGGTCGCCGTGAGTTAGGTAGCGCGAGCAAGGGGAAAGGGAAGGCTTGATCGGGAGCGGTAGTAGCTGACTACCATAGATTGTTTGGTTTAGTGAAAATCTTAGTTGTAATAGGTGGTTTTGATGCAAACCTAGCTTGCTTTAAAGATTATAAGTGTTATGTTTAAGGCCGTTTTGGCAAGATTTCTCTTATTATTGGATTGCTCTATTGTTTTAGTTATGGGATGTTACAAGTATGATTAACTCAAATCTCATAATTGGTTGAGACAAACTATTTTTCAAATGAACTCATACCCTTATGTTTTCAAAATGCCTCATAATACAATAATATGCATTTTCCGAAAAGGTTTATAAGATCAAATACACAAAATGACACCTACATTAAATGGACTCCAATTATATATGTAAAATCATCAATGAAACATGTCAATATGATTTATTTACCAAAATTCCCAAATTTCCCAAAATGGGTATTTCACCATGTTTATAAAACTAAACATTTCAAAATAACCAAAACTTATCAGATGATCAGCAGTTAACAATTTCATGTAAAACACAAAACACTTTAAAATGAACATTTTGGAATGTATACCGTTTTCACAAATCAACTTGAACTCACCTTGCTAGATTTAGGTTAAATCTAGATTTTACCCCAACTTAAGCTTCCTTGAAGAAACTTGAATCCTGCAAGCCAAAACCTCCAAAACCTAGATCCATACATTTCCAACCGTAAATAACCATATTCAACCATAAATAAACATTCCCCAAATATTTTACATCAAAATCCCCAATTTGGCCAAAACCCTAGTTTTGACCAAAATTCTCCAAAACCATATAAACCAAGATTTGAGAAATATAAACACTAGAGAGTCAACAATGGAGGATTTATAACTTATTATAAGGTTTAAAAATGGTTAGAATGACTTACCAATGAGTCTCTAACAAAACCCCAAAATATGGTAAACAATGGTGAAGGGATGGTGAAAAAGGTGAAGTGAAGGATCTTTGCCTCTATCATCCAAATACTAGCTTGATCATGAAGAATCTCTTTAGAACTCAAGGATTTATGCCTCAAAGGCTTCAAAACTCTAAATAAATGAAGAGGCTCGGTTTGAGAGAAAATAAGGATGAATAGGTGAAGTGGTAAATGAGAAAAGAGATGAAAACTCCACATTTTAAAACCCTGGGGCCGACGGCGATAGCAACCCGCGAAAGTGACATATGTCATTTTCGTTGGCACTCTCGCTGAGAGTGTACCACGGGCAATAAGCCCTCCACGAGAGTGACTCGCGATTGTGCCATGTGGCACTCTCGCTGTCACTTTCGCCCAGACACCCCAAACCTCGAAAATCCGATCTTTTTCGACACTAAGGCCCTCGACACTCTTTGGAACTTTTAATAGTGTATTCTCAACATGAATCCCACCAAACACAAGGTACATAAACGCCTGGGTGCCCTTATACTTACCGAAAATCACGGGTGTTACACTCAACTAGAGAACAAACTAGCACTAAGATTCGGTATTCTTGAGGTGACACTCGGAGGAGTATGCACTTACAGAGGCCTTGAGGTGAAACTCGGAGGAATAGACACTAAAGGTATTGAGGACTTGAGGTGACACTTGATATAACGTGCATTAAAGTCATAAATCTGAAGTGTAGTTCGATAACATAGATATGTGGCATACTTTCGTGTTCTTTCCACGTTCAATGGAAAGAGGTCTCCCATTATCACCGAAAGATGTAGTTTAGATATAGTTTTATCTATATTTTGGTGTTTTAGATGATAGAGGAATATTATGATGTACTCACGTTTTGAGTGAGTACTATGAAGATTTGAATGGTAGTTAGAGACACGAGATGGATTTTAGTTATTCAAGGACGTCTTCAATACCTGTGGAGTTAGAGAATTGTAATTGGGTTTTAGTAGCACCCATAACTAATTTAGAATTTGTGTAATGTTTGATTTATAAATTGTTGATGTTAAATCTTAGATTGCCATTGTAGGTAATAAAGTGTTGATCTTTAGAAAGAAATTTTAAAACTAGTCGTTTTTTTCCTCAGATTTTGGGGTGTTACATTTTCAATATACGAAATGTCAATCTAAACCTTAACTCAAAACAATAATCAGGCCTGAACCTACATCCCTGGAAAAATCTCAAACTCCCAAAGCTTTTTGCTTGCCTTGAATTTAATTATTTTAAGCAAAAGAGGGTTAGACCTAAAACTGTAGTGAGCTTTAGGCTTGTCATGGAACATTGACATCAACAATAAAATACAGTTTAAAGCAACATGAATATCACATTTTCTCAAATAAGCATGCACATGTGTTAAAAAACAATTTAATTCTAGTGTAACTATGCATAGTGGTCGCAACTAATGTGACAAACTAGCACGAAATACAATTTATCCTTTCAATACAATTGTTTTTGTGAGTATGCATGCTCACATGATCAAATGTTATAGATATTATGGTTTGAACTGTCATTCTTATTGCTAATGACATATGTATGAACACCATGAAATTCACTAGATGATTCTGTCTAATCCCCTTATTTTCGAAAAACCTTGCAATTCAGACCACTTTCAGGTGGAAAGAAACAATAAGGACAAGAGAAAGCACTAAGATTCGTGTTTTAGGAAACACATGAAGATCAAGATTCGATCTTACTGTGAATTAATTATTAGAATGTTTATTTACTTTAAAACCTAGATTTTTAAGACTTAAGCGTTAATCTCAACAGTTGTCAAAATTTACTTTCACATACGACATATTTAGATGATCTTATGATGATATGTTATTGGTTTTATATAAATTTTGGATTTGTATAGTTTTACAGACAACCTGTCAACAAGCATCTTATCATTTTCTTTATAAAAAAAACTTATATTTTCAAATTTATTGGAATAACCGACATTTTGTTAGTTCATCTTCATGTTATGTTCATTTTCAGTTGTAGTAAACAAAGTATATGTAAATGTTTGATAGGTCATCAATATTGTAACTCTGAAACCATGAAACTGTTATTTATGAAGATAAACTAGTTTTCTAACATATATCTAGTTTTATTGAAACTGGTCATGATACTTGTAACACCCGAAAAATCTTAAGGTAAGTATTTATTCCTTGCATTTCATTAATTGCGGTTATTTGAGAAAATCAAATCCTTTACATGTGCATAATCACTTTTATAATGTTATATAATCATCTGAATGTCTGAACTTGCATTTGTTATCGAATTCGTTCAATTTTCGAGACTTGGAGGAGTGGCGCGATAATGCCAAGAGCACTATCGCAGGTCACTATCACGGGGTTTGTACCGGGGATGGGTGTGTGTCGCACTAGTGTGACTCGCGATAGTGACATGGTCACTATCGCCAAGTCACTATCGCGGGGTCTATACCAAGAGCCCTTTTGTGGCTCGCGACTATGACACGCGATAGTGCCCATGGCACTATCGTCGGGCACTATCATCGTCGGGGGGCTGAGGGTTTAAATGAGATCTTGGTCGATTTTAACTTCACTTTTTCATTTCCTCTTGGCTTCTTAGCGATTTTGGAGCTCCCAAAACACATCTTTTCTCCTCTAAACCCTAACCCTCATTAATACCAATCATTTTGGTTGTTGGGATTCTTGATCTTGCATTCAATCTCATCAAGGGAGCATTTAATAGGGTTTTCTTCAAGTTCAACCTCTCCTCTCCAAGACTCAATCTCTTCAAGCTAGGGTTTCCTATTTTCTAATTTTTGGTCAAAAACCTAGATTGTGAGTTTACTAAACCTTTGTTAGAACTAGATACACATCATAATCTCCTACTTGTTATTATTGTATCTTTACTCGAAATGTTCATCATTAAATGTTCAAGTATTTGGGGTTCCTCATGGAAATATGTTTATGTGTAACTTGCCATGATTTAATGTATGCATATATTGGTATTATGATGATTTCTACTTGGAATGCCTTTTGGTGATATAATATCTACATGACGAAATTGGTTGTCATACAAGTCTTACGTTGGACTTTATGCTAGTTAGGATGGTAGTATTGTACCCATGGTTGGTATTGAAATATACTTGGTTGAAATATGCCTCAAGACCTCCTATAAATTATGTTGGACGAATCAAGTCAGTAGACACTAGGAGGATGTAGTCTTGGGCACCACCGTGATGGTATGTGCCTAGACCTCCGCCATTCGGGGTAATGCCATGGTTGTAGTCCTCGGGTGTGCCGGGCCTTTCAGATGTCACTCTTGTTAGTTGGCATCAAGGTATATCGTCTCTTTGTGTGGAACTTGATTGGTGCTATGGGTCTCCCCTATTGACTCCACATTTATTGAACATTGGTTAATTGCTGATAAGAATTGTAATTGATCTTATATGCTATTTCTAGTTTAACTCACCAGGCTTTTTGGCCTAACACTTGTTGGTGTCGATGTGTATCTCAGGTTCTAGCGGCGCCGCTTCTAAGCAGGCGTAGATGCTTTGGGTGAGAGCTTGGGGGAAATTTGCACTTGGACATATATTTTTGGAGAAGACGTATGGGTTTATAAATGACACCTTTTTTGTAATCTCTTTTCTAGATATAGAAATTAGATTAGTTGGTTGTTATTTATTTGTCCGTTAAATTACAACTGTAATTAAACAGGTTTGAATATTTCCCCATTTTTTGGAGACTCTTGCTATGGTAATTTTTATATACCACATGTCCGTTTTTTGGATTTTTGTTATCCCTATTTTTAGGGTGTTACAAGTTGGTATCAGAGCTTTAGTTTAAGTGAACTATGTATTGTTTTAGCATATCTAGACTTAAGTTTTAGACATTATTGTTTCACTGTCCACTTGGGGTAGGAGTCCTAGGTGGGGAGAGTGTTAGGACTTACGGAATTATGCAAATTAAGAGTTGTAATTGTGGTAACAAGAATCCTTGTGTATGATGTAACAACCCTGAACCTTTATACATATATCAAAATAACATTTATGTCTAAAAACTGCCCCAGGCCTACTTTACAGAGTACAAGGTTTACAACCATCACCTATTACACAACTGAGTCAAAAAGTAAACTATTGCAGGAAGTCTTCTAGCTCCTGAAAATAGCTCACATCTTCTCCTTACCCTTATCTGTACCTGCTACCTTTCGATAACCTGAAACAGGATTATAAATTTTGAAAGAGCGAGGGTTAGACCAATGGTCTAGTGAGTCCCCTCCAATCACTACTGCAACAGTTCAAATATTATTTAAAACATTTAAACAAAGCTTTATATCTCAAAAACATAACTTGCTCTTTTAATCAAACGTTAAAATACTTTATGCTACACATGCATAACTCAATCTACTGGCCATCACTGACCACTTTTTACGCTTCGCAAGCGTACCTTAAGCTACTGACCAACACTGCCGTCAAAGACGGTATGTCTGTCTCATACTGCCTTATTATAGGGACACACCCTAATGGCATAAATGGGCCACACTCCCCGGTACGAGTAGGCAGTCACACTTCCCGACTTAGGTCAGACTTCTGACTCAAATGTATGCATACACTTAGTCCTTACTATATATAAAACAAGTTTATATAAACTGAGCATAAACATGCCAAACTGATTAAATCAACCTTTTTCAATAAAACTGTATAACTTTCAATACTATAAACGTGCAGTTTATAAAACCTACATTTATCAAATAACTGTTAAAATCATAAAAGATTTAGTTTGAAAGACTCACCTCTGATTCTTCTTGCTTAAACTCTGCCTTCTAACGATTAACACCACCTACGATGGTATCAAAATACAAAGGTAAGCTAACTCGCTACTAACATTCTTTCCTTCTCTAAACAAATCAACACATTGTGCGACCCAGTCAAAACTTCTCCGGTCGACTTATCCCGGTCAAGACCACTCCGTTCAACAAAACTTAGGACCGGTTAACAAACTATCGGTCGAATAGATATACCGGTCGGCACATCCCGATTGAGACCGGTCGACAAAATATCGGTCATCAACATACTAGTCGACGAGCTATACCGATCAATCAAATATATCGGTCGACCACACTACCGGTCGACCACACTACCGGTCGACTACAATACACCGGTCGAGTATGATATCGGTCGGTCGCAACATACCGGTCGGTCGCACCATACCGGTCGACACCTTCGTTCCGGTCGACGTTCATACTAAGTCGGCTACTTTACAGAAGAACCCAGAAACTTCAAATCTTGTAAATCGATCAATTATACGGTTAAAAGCTTGAATAACAAGACTATTTACCGACTATAACATGCAGATAGAAGTATTAAGCTAGAATCATACCTCTATTTGACCAAAACGGATCGATTCCTCAAAAACTCTTTCTCTTTCTCCCTGCTTCGCTCTTCTTTCTTTCTCTAAGTCGGTTTCACACTTTTTATCAGACTTTGATATGAAACAAACTATTAAGGTTATGGTTATATATATATATATATATATATATATATATATATATATATATATATATATATATATATATATATATATATATATATATATATATATATATAAAACCAAAGTTTCATTTAACCCCCTGAACTTTGGGTCTCGTTTAACTTTTCACCCAACTTCCAAAATAAATAAAAATTTTGGATCCGGATATTACATATGATATGTTCATAATTTCACTTAAATATTGCTATTATGAATACATTGTTACGTGAGTATGCTTGCAAATATCGTTATTATGATAATTGAAATGCATATTAGTACGTACAATGAGTTCAACTCGCTTAGTCTTTTCTCAATCCCTTTTCTCGTGCTTGTATGGCAGATATCAATGGTAAACACTCGGAGTAGGTTACTGAATACGCCAGAGGGCCACGTGGAACGGTGGAAGTGGAATCTACTGCTGACCGACCTCCTGTGGTCGAAACCTCCAAGGGACCTCCCATACCCACTATCTTGGGAGGAGGACCCAAGCATATCCCACATACGAACCTTACGACTGACAATGCTATCATGGAGGAGGTGACTATGGAGACCAGAATCAGAGACAGTATGATGCTGGCCATGAACTCGGACATGGCCCAACAGCAAGAGTTCTTTATGAAGCTTCTGGAAAATCGAGATGCTAGTCACCGAAAACCTGAGACGATGGCGGAAAACATTGTAATGGGGTCGGGTCGTGGACCGGCCGTGGTGTTGACTGAAGACCAGGTGGAGAATGGGATCAAGGGAAAGGCCAAGGGATGCACCTACAAATCTTTTCTGGGGTGCAACCCGAAGGAGTTTGTAGATTTCGACAACTCGGTTGTTTGCATGTATTGGCTTAAGGAGGTAGAGATGGATTTCGAGTCTAGTGATTGTGACATCTCGCAACGGGTCAAGTTCGCTTCTCAACAGCTTAGGGGAGAGGCTTTGATTTGGTGGAATCTCACTCGATCCTCCCTCACTCCCGAAGTTCTGCCTAAGTTAACTTGGCTGGTGTTCAAAGAGAAAATAATGGACAAGTATTGTAGTGAGCGCTCGTTGGACAAACTGGAACGGGAGTTCAGGGATCTGAAGAAGGGGACTCTGTCCATTGCCGACTACTCCAAGCTCTTTTTGGAAAAGTTGAATTTGGTGGGACATCTGGTCCCCGATGAGAGGTCGAAGATTAAAGCTTACCAACAAGGGTTACCGGCCGATATGAGGACAACGGTGAGAAATACTAGAGGATTGACATTGCAAGAGGTCATTGAAGAGTCCTTGCTCATAGAGGACGACATGATTGCGGAGAAAGAAGAGAGAAGGCAGGTCGGGGAGAAGCGGAAATGAGAAGGGCCATCTGGGCCCGTTCGGCAGTCTAAACCATTTGTGAGTGGAAGAATTGATGGAAATTGGAAGGAAGATCGGTGGTTCCACAAGTGCAAGACCAAGCACTCAGGTTCATACAAACCAAGAACTTACTCGGGTCCGGCCGGTTGCGCCAAGTGCGACAAGAAGGAGTGATACCCGAGAATGTTCTATCCGGGGACCGGTGTGTTTCGAGTGTGGGGAACCGGACCATATGAGGAAGGATTTCCCAAAGCTAGTGGGTGTCAACCATGGGAATTCCTTTGGATCTTCGGCGCCAGTCGATCAACCGTCGAGGGCGCCAAGCCGAGCTTTTCGGATGACTACCGAGGAGGCAAAGGAGACCGTTGATGTTGTTTCGGGTACGTTCTTAGTAAACTCCTTGCCCGCTCGTGTATTGTTTGATTCGGGTGCTACGTGTTCCTTTGTATCGGATATTTTCTGTAAACAGTTTGTCACTCCTAATAGTGTCCTTCCTAATGCTTTAGTAGTAGAAGTAGCGAATGGAGATCAAGTGATCATCCAGGACTATTTTTGTGGTTGTTCTATAAAGATCAATGGGAATCCATTTGGAGTAGACTTGCTACCTATGACTATAGGAGGGTTCGACGTGGTCATAGGCATGGATTGGTTGTCAAGGCATAAGGCCGACATCTTTTTCTCTAAAAAGATGATCCAAGTACCGTTGTCGGGAGGCAGAGTGGTTACCATATACGGGGAGAAAAGGAAGGGTAACAACCTTATCATCTTTTCTCTTAAGGCTCGCAAGTTTCTAGCGAAGGGTTACCCTTCGTATCTGGCTTATGTGGTGGACACGAAGAAAGAGAAGAAGTCGATGGAAGATGTGAAGGTCGTGCAAGACTATCCGGATGTCTTTCCGGAAGACTTACCCGGGTTACCACCGGAACGACAAGTGGAGTTCCAAATTGACCTCACTCCGGGAGCGGCTCCGATAGCCCGTGCTCCCTACCGATTAACCCCGACGGAAATGAAAGAGATGATGACGCAACTTCAAGAGCTATTAGAGAAGGGTTTCATTCGATCGATTTCGTCACCTTGGGGAGTACCGGTATTGTTCGTGAAGAAGAAGGACGGATCCATGCGGATGTGCATCGATTACCGAGAGTTGAACAAAGTCACGGTGAAGAACAAATATCCTCTACCTTGAATAGACGATCTTTTTTACCAACTCCAAGGCACGGGATGCTTCTCGAAGATTGATCTTAGGTCCGGTTACCATCAAGTGAGAGTGAAGAAGAGGACATTCCGAAGACGGCTTTCCGAACGCGATACGGTCACTACGAGTTTTTGGTGATGCATTTCGGTTTGACCAACGCTCCGACCGTATTCATGGACTTGATGAACCGCGTGTGTCGCCCATTCTTGGACAAATCCGTGATAGTCTTCATTGTGTGGAAGAACCGGAGGCGATATTGGAGTCGAAGGTGAAAAAGTTATTGCACAAAGATGTAGTCATGGTTAAAGTTCAGTGGAAGCACCATCGGGGTGCTAACATTACTTGGGAATCTGAATATGACATGAAGAAGCGTTATCCTCATCTGTTTAATCTAGGGTGAGATTTCGGGGACGAAATCCCAATTAGGTAGGGAGGATTGTGTTGGTCCCAAATTGCAGTAAGTAAACAAGCAAAGTATTGTAGAAGGGGGGTTGAATACAATACACACAGTTTTTCACTTAATTTAATTCTTATTGATTTGAAATCAAGAATTACACATAGAAAACTTTGATTGTTGTGGAAGAGAACATATGAGATATGTTCAAACAATCTTACACATAGAGAATAAAGAACAATTGTAAAACACTTAGAAAACAATTGAACTTCGTAGAGAGAAAGTTGTCAGGCACTTAGAGAACTTGAAGGTAGTAGAGCTGGGTGATCTTGCATGTTGAAACATCCATCATATTTATAGTGCCTCATGCATTTAATGCATGAGACACCTGTTGAGCAAGGGATGGACACATGTCTTCTGCATGGTACATGATGTACCTTTTGTCTTGAGGTGTTTTGTCTTGAAGTGTTGACCTGCAGAGGATGGTAGAGACCTTTCCTTAAAAGAGTGTAAGAGACAAAGCTTACTTTATCTGATCTTCAGATGAGGTCCATGTCAATGCAAGATATCACAAATATACTTTGTCAGAAAAGTACAATGTGTTGGAGAAATCTTCAGGCCTTGAAGATTAAGGAGTCTTCGGTTGCCGAAGAGTTCTTCGGCTCCTGAAGACTGAGAGGTCTTTGGCTCCGAGGTCTTCGGCTTCCGAAGATTGAGAAATCTTCGGCTTCCGAAGAGGTCTTCGGCCGAAGAGGTCTTCAGCTCCTGAAGACTGAGAGGTCTTCGGCTCCTGAAGACTGAGATCGGCACCATCCTGGCCAATGGTGTTGATCAAGTAGGCATACTTAGCTTTAGGTTGAGGAGTCTATCTTCAATCCGCTTTGAGAGATATTCTCCTTCTTTGTCTTCTTCGGTTGATCTTCGACTTCACCGAACATTTGTATAGAAACCAAGCTGCTAAAAGAACCTCAAACATATTCTAAGTAGGATGATATAAGATGGAAGATCAGGAGGTCATCTTCAAATCTTCAGATGACCCAACAATCTCCCCCTATTTGAGGATGACATCCATACTAAAGAATAGAACAAAGAGTGTACTGAATAAATACATTTTGACCCATTTTTACTCTTTTTGGGTTCTTTTCACATAGACCATTTTTTTGTATATTTGACATTTACAAGGAAATGAAAAAGTATAGCTATACATACGAATAAATGAAAACAATGAATAAAGAATGAGAAAGAAAAAAATATATACAAAGATACAGAAGACAGTAGCCCGGATTGTTTGAACTTGAGTGGTTGGTTGCTCCCCCTCAATTCATACTCCCCCTCAACTAATGTCAGGTGGCTTTGATCACATAGTCCATTGCAAAATTAGTTTCAGCAGAGTTTAAGCTTGAGTGGTAAGATGCTCCCCCTCAACTCATACTCCCCCTCAACTAATTCATGGTGTTCGAAAAGAAAGAAGTTAGAAGATTTTCGGGATCCTCCGAACCTGCTCCTGGAAGGACAAATTCATCCTTGGATCGTGCAGAAGCATCAGGACTGAGAATCCTGGGTGATAGGCTGTGAGGTGGAGAAGAGGCACCTTGGATAGGGAAGGAGTCCAAGTCATCCTTATCAACCAAGGAAAAGGTTGATGAGGGAATAATAAGGGTCCCCAATTTTACAATTGTATCCTTTTGTGAGGATACAAAGGAGGTGGTTTTGGGTTTAGCAGAGTCCCCGGACCCGGATGGGAAAATTTCAACACCTGCCGATTATGGAGAATCGGTGGGTGGAGTTTGTGGCTTGGCCCTTGAAACCTTCCTCAGCCTCTTGAGAGGAGAGGGAGGGGAAGAAGGTGAGTGCCTCCGCTTTGAAGAGGGATGTGTGACCGGGGCAACAACCGAAGGTTCTTTCAGTCGTATGGTCATCTTAGCTAGTGCGGAGGTGCCGAAAGCCTTTGAATATTCTTTCTTGCTAGTCGGCTTCACTTAGGAATAGGGAAGATGGGGCCACTACAGATGAGGGAGCCTTGGACACCGGAGTGTAGAGAGCATCAACCCATTGTAGATCAGGAGAATTTATGAAGGAAAACATACCTTGGCTGAGAGCTCGATTGGTGGATAGAGGCACTTGTTGAGAGAGGTCTTCTTGAGTTTCTAAGTGTTGATAGGAGAGTCATCACCAAATCAACTAGAGAGCCAACAATTTTTCTCCCCCTATTTGATGATGACCCCAACACATAGAAAAGAAATGGTACAGACACCAAGAAAAATTATAATACAAGAAAAACTAATAAATTTAGTTGCCTTTTTTTGTGGGGGCTCTTTTCTGTTTTTTTTTAACAGGAAATTAAAAGAAAAGAAAGAGAGAAGGGGGTAGAAAATGGTAGGTAATCATGGTGAGAGATGGTAGGGATGGGAAAAAGTAAGAGGTGGTGATGGGAGATATGGAGAAAGGGAAAAAAATGTGGGAGAGAGGTCTTGGGAAATAGGAAAGGGAAAAAAATGTAAGAAAAAAGGGATAGGTAGGATGGAAAGGATGATAGGAGGTGTAATAAAAGGAGGTATGAGAGGGAGGGAAGTCTTGGGAAAGACAAAAGTAAAAGAATGGGGAAAGGGGCTAATGAAAAGGAGATGAGATGTAAGAAGAAGTCAAAGAAGGGTAGGGGGACTAATCTTCGGCTAGGGGGTGTTTGGGATGTTCGGCTAGGAGAAAAGAAATGAAGGAGGAGGAATGGGCTGTTGGCCGAAAAAAATGGATGAAGTGTGTGTGGTAGCTTCGGCCAAAGGGTAAGGAGGAGGTAGATGTCGGTGAGGATAAAAAAAATAAGGAGGGTGTTTGGAGGTGGAGACCGAAGATAAAGGGATGTAAGGGGGGTCGGTTGGTTGGGGGCCGAAAGAAAAGAAAAGAGAGGGTGAGAGAGAGATAGCCGAAGAGAGAAGAGAGGAGGGTGTTTGGTTCGGCTTGGTGAGGGAGAGAAGAGAGCGAAAGACCGAAAGAGGGAGGTAGGTGAGAGAAAGAGAGGGATTCGGTGGGGTGTAGGGTGGGGTCGGCCGATTGGGGTAGAAAGGAGGGGGGTTCGGTTTGTGGAGTGTGAGGGTGTTGGCTAGAGGGTGAGGGGAGGGGAGGGTGTTGGCTAGAGGGTGAGGTGAGGGGAGGGTGTGGTTTCGGCTGAGTGGAGGGGTAGGTGGATGTTGGCCGAAAACCAAAGGAAAAAAAGGGGGGGTGTGGGCTTCGGCCGAAAAGGAATGGGATGGGGGGGTTGTTGGCCGAAAAAAGGGGGGGGGGTTGGTTGGTGTGGAGAACCGAAAGAGAAGAGAGGGGGGGAGTCGGTGAGGAGGGGAGTTCGGCTAGGAGAGGGTCAGCTAGGGGGGGTGGGGGAGTTCGGCTAAGGGGGGTTGTTTGGGATTTCGGTGGAGTGATAAGGGGGGATGGGGTGTTGGCCGAAAAAAAATTGAGTGGGGGTGAGGGTGGGTGGGTTTCGGCTAGAGGGTGAGGGGAGGGGAGGGTGGGCGTCGGCTAGAGGGTGAGGGGAGGGGAGGTCGGTTACCGAGAAGGTGGGAAGAGGGAGAGAGGGAGGCCGAAAGGAGGCAAAGCCGAAGGGGGTGGGTGATGGTGGCTTCGGCTAGAGGCCGAAGGGGTGGGGGAGGGGGGAGATCGGCTAAGGGGAGGAGAGGGGTAAGGGAGATATTCGGTTGAGGGGGCTTAGGGGGTTGTTGGTTGGTAGCCGAAGTGGGGAGGAGAGGGGGGAATGGGGAGGGAAGGGAGAGGATGGAAGGAAGGAAAGGAAGGGAGGGGTTGTGAAGAGAGGGAGGGAAGGTGAGGAAAAGAAGAGGAGAGAAAAAAAATATTTTTTTTAAGGAATAGTATTTCGGTAGCAAAAAAAAACAAATTTTTTTTTTTAAAACTTCGGCCGATGAACAGTGACCAATTTTTTTTTAAATCTTCGGCCGATGAACAGTGACCAATTTTTTTTTAATGAATAGTACTTCGGTAGCCAAAAAAATCAATTTTTTTTTAAATATTCGGCCGATGAACAGTTTTTTTTTTTTTTACATCTTCGGCCGATGAGGAAGAAAGGAATGTTGTAGGTGAGAGTTGGATGGAACATCTTTGAGAAAGAAAGATGGAAGATCGACAGGAATAGGTAAAGAAGGAATGTATGGTTGAGAAAGTGGGATGATTTGTGGTGAAGTTTGAGGTTGAGACGAGAATGAAATATCAAATATGGATGATGGAGGAAGGAGAGGTGATATGATGAGAAATGAGATCAGTAGGTGTGAAATGTAATGATGGGAGAAATGAGAGATCTTGATCTTCAGAGAAGACTATCTGAAGATTAGGGATTGGAGATGAGAAGATACGTAGTTCACCATTATGATGAGATGTGCCTTGAGAAGAAATGAACATATGGATTTGAGTTAGATGAAGGATTATGAGAATCTTCATCAACGCATGATGATATCCACCAATCATCATCTCATGAAGAGATGATGACTTAAGATCATCAAACTTCACATGAGTAGATGCAGTTTCTCCGAAGATGGTGGACTCGGTAGGCTTTTGAAGAGTGATAGAGAGGGGTCGAAGATAGTGAGAGGGGTTGAGGGCCAAAGGTGAGGTGAGGGCCGAAGAAAGGGAAGGGAGGTATAAGGGAGGTTTGTTCTTTGGTGGGTTTAAAAGGCCGAAAGAGAGAGATGAGAAGAGAGAGAGAGAGAGAGAGAGAGATGTACCCGGGTAGATGAGGTAGAGCACTCAGCAGACACAAGGGCCATAGAGAATGATTGAGCTTCACTGTTTATCAACATCATCTATTCTAGCCATGAAGCAAAGGTTGACTATTTCTTTGTCACTTTCAGAAGTGGGTTCATCTGCCCAATCATGGGTTTCAGTCATTTGACCTTTTCCCTTTTTGAGCAAGGTTTCATTTCTCTCCTTCTCTCTTATATTTTGCCTTGTATTTCTCAGCCCGGTCAGACTTTGAGGAGACAGACATATTTGTCTTTTGGAAAGAAGGTTGATTAGAATTAGACTTGGTTCTGACAAACCTAGAGGAGGTACGGTCGGAGGAGGGTAGGTTGGATTTATCAGAAGACCTGCTTCTGCACTCAGAAGTAAAGTGTCCTTTCCTCCCACACCTGTAACATTCCTCATTTGATTTTCCAGATGGAGTGGTTTTAGAAAAAGTAGAAGAAGATTTTCTTGAAAACTTGGATTTTCTCGAAGAGAAGCGAGAGTTACTGGAAATTTCCTCACCTTCATCATCAGCCTCACTAAGGTAGGCTTCTGAAGGGTCATTGGGGTCCTCTTGAATATTGTTGTCAGAATCAGAGGGATAGGTGATCCTAGGGACACACACAGTACTTTTGGAAGATTCACCGACAAGAGCTAGAGAAGAGCCTTTGATGTCTTTTGTGATTGACTTCCTAAGCAGTTTAGTCTGCTCATAGTTGAAGAGTGTGCCATACAAGGCAGTAAGAGGCATGGAATCAAGATCCTTGGTAGACTTGATACAAGTACAGATGTTTTCCCAAAACTCAGGAAGACAGTCCATGAACTTGCACAAGACTTCCTCATTATCATAAATGCGACCCACAAGTTTAAGATCATTGAGAAGACTGTTAAAGCGATTGTAGTAGTCTGAGAGAGACTCACCCTTCTCATGAGAAAAGAGTTCATACTTTCTTACAAGAGCAATCTTTTTGCTCTTTTTCACCTCAGACGTACCTTCATAAAGAACACACAGAGTGGACCACATTTCTTTTGAAGTAGTGAGGTTAACAAGAGAGTGATAGACCTCATCAGGCAGAGCAAGGGCAATGATGGCTCTGACTTTAGTATCAAGAGCTATACGACGTCTGTCTTCATCATTGTATTTACTGGGGTCCTTTACAATGTATCTCCCAGTAGCTGGAGTTCTTTCTTCCTCAGAAGAGTCCTCATCAGCTTTTCCCTTGTCTGCATTATATCGGTCCCAAACTCTAGGAATAAAAGGACCTTCATGCAAAATAGTAGGATATCTGTTGTCAACTCCTTCTAAGAAGAGTATCATACGACTTTGGTGGTTTGGCTATAGAGCCATTGTCGTATGAAACGGCAGTGGTGTTTTGAGAAGAAGCATTGTTTAAAGAAGAAGAAGAAGAAGAGGCTTCCATTACGGATCTAGTTTATTGAATTAAACTAAATCACTCTGATACCACTTGTTGGTCCCAAATAGCAGTAAGTAAACAAGCAAAGTATTGTAGAAGGGGGGGTTGAATACAATACACACAATTTTCCACTTAATTTAATTCTTATTGATTTGAAATCAAGAATTACACATAGAAAACTTTGATTGTTGTGGAAGAGAACATATGAGATATGTTCAAACAATCTTACACATAGAGAATAAAGAACAATTGTAAAACACTTAGAAAACAATTGAACTTCGTAGAGAGAAAGTTGTCAGGCACTTAGAGAACTTGAAGGTAGTAGAGCTGGGTGATCTTGCATGTTGAAACATCCATCATATTTATAGTGCCTCATGCATTTAATGCATGAGACACCTGTTGAGCAAGGGATGGACACATGTCTTCTGCATGGTACATGATGTACCTTTTGTCTTGAGGTGTTTTGTCTTGAAGTGTTGACCTGCAGAGGATGGTAGAGACATTTCCTTAAAAGAGTGTAGGAGACAAAGCTTACTTTATCTGATCTTCAGATGAGGTCCACGTCAATGCAAGATATCACAAATATACTTTGTCAGAAAAGTACAATGTGTTAGAGAAATCTTCAGGCCTTGAAGATTAAGGAGTCTTCGGTTGCCGAAGAGTTCTTCGGCTCCTGAAGACTGAGAGGTCTTCGGCTCCGAGGTCTTCGGCTCCTAAGACTGAGAAGTCTTCGACTTCCGAAGATTGAGAAATCTTCGGCTTCCGAAGAGGTCTTCGGTCGAAGAGGTCTTCAGCTCCTGAAGACTGAGAGGTCTTCGGCTCCTGAAGACTGAGATCGGCACCATCCTGGCCAATGGTGTTGATCAAGTAGGCATACTTGGCTTTAGGTTGAGGAGTCTATCTTCAATCCGCTTTGAGAGATATTCTCCTTCTTTGTCTTCTTCGGTTGATCTTCGACTTCACCGAACATTTGTATAGAAACCAAGCTGCTAAAAGAACCTCAAACATATTCTAAGTAGGATGATATAAGATGGAAGATCAGGAGGTCATCTTCAAATCTTCAGATGACCCAACAGATTGTAACACCCAGAAAATCTTAAGGTAAGTATTTATTCCTTGTATTTCATTAATTGCGGTTATTTGAGAAAATGAAGTCATTTACATGTGCATAATCACTTTTATAATGTTATATAATCATCTGAATGTCTGACCTTGCGTTCATTATCGAATTCGTTCAATTTTCGAGACTTGGAGGAGTGGCGCGAAAGTGCCACGCGATAGTGCTAAGAGCACTATCGCAGGTCACTATCGTGGGGTTTGTACCGCGGATGGGTGTGTGTGGCGCGAGTGTGACTCGCGATAGTGACATGGTAACTATCGCCAAGTCACTATCGCGGGGTCTATACCGAGAGCCCTTTTGTGGCTCGCGACTGTGACACACGATGGTGCCCATGGCACTATCGCCGGGCACTATCGTCGTCGGGGGGCTGAGGGTTTGAATGAGATCTTGGCCGATTTTAACTTCACTTTTTCATTTCCTCTTGGCTTCTTAGCGATTTTGGACCTCCCAAAACACATCCTTTCCCCTATAAACCCTAACCCTCATTAATACCAATCATTTTGGTTGTTGGGATTCTTGATCTTGCATTCAATCTCATCAAGGGAGCATTTAATAGGGTTTTCTTCAAGTTCAACCTCTCCTCTCTAAGACTCAATCTCTTCAAGCTAGGGTTTCCTATTTTCTAAGTTTTGGTCAAAAACCTAGATTGTGAGTTTACTAAATCTTTGTTAAAACTAGATACACATCATAATCTCCTACTTGTTATTATTGTATCTTTACTCGAAATGTTCATCATTAAATGTTCAAGTATTTGGGGTTCATCATGGAAATATGTTTATGTGTAACTTGCCATGATTTAATGTATGCATATATTGGTATTATGATGATTTCTACTTGGAATGCCTTTTGGTGATATAATATCTACATGATGAAATTGGTTGTTATACAAGTCTTACATTGGACTTTATGCTAATTAGGATGGCAATATTGTACCCATGGTTGGTATTGAAATATATTTGGTTGAAATATGCCTCAAGACCTCCTATAAATTATGTTGGACGAACCAAGTCAGTAGACACTAGGATGATGTAGTCTTGGGCGCCACCGTGATGGTATGTGCCTAGACCTCCGCCATTCAGGGTAATGCCATGGTTGTAGTCCTCGGGTGTGCCAGGCCTTTCAGATGTCACTCTTGCCTTTCAGATGTCACTCTTGTTAGTTGGCATCAAGGTATATCGTCTCTTTGGGTGGAACTTGATTGGTGCTATGGGTCTCCCCTATTGACTTCACATTTATTGAACATTGGTTAACTGCTGATAAGAATTGTAATTGATCTTATATGCTATTTCTTGTTCAACTCACTAGGCTTTTTGGTCTAACACTTGTTGGTGTCGATGTGTATCTCAGGTTCTAGCGGCGCCGCTTCTAAGCAGGTGTAGATGCTTTGGGTGAGAGCTTGGGGGAAATTTGCACTTGGACATATATTTTTGGAGAAGACGTATGGGTTTATAGATGACTTCTAGATATAGAAAGTAGATTAGTTGGTTGTTATTTATTTGTCCGTTAAATTACAACTGTAATTAAACAGGTTTGAATATTTCTCCATTTTTGGGAGGCTCTTACTATGGCAATTTTTATATACCACATATCCGTTTTTCTGATTTTTGTTATCCCTATTTTTAGGGTGTTACAATACTTGATAAATTGATTAAGTTAACAATATATCAAAATGAATGACTTAAATAGTCTTTCACGATCGGACCTATTAAGGTCCAAGCGGGGTCATGTGCACCCGTTCAACCAATTTTTGTAAGTATAACTCTTTTCGTGGTATGGAAGGTGCATTTGTTAAACTTTGAGGTGGTTCTCCACGATATTAAGAAAATACAAGGAACATCAATCAAAAACTTGAAAAAATTCGCCGAAATCAACCAAAAAACCTAAAAATCTATCGAAAACAACCAAAAAAACTTAGTAAATCCCTTGAAACGGTGAAATTCGGCTTAACATAGATCAGGCGACTTTACGAACCTTTGATCCACCTTCAAAGAACACCCGCTCGGCCAAAATCTTGGATCCACCACTGTAGTCTTCGATAACCTTTTGAAACAAAAATGCAATGTTTTAATTAATGCAAAAAGTCTAAATGTTAATAAAGAAACTGATAATAACTAATACAATAATATATGGTATTTGGTCAAATAAATATATAAAATTTAAATTTAACACAATATACATATAAACTCATGGTAAAATGTAAGGTTGCACTTGATCCTAGGTTATGGAATCAAGGAGTACTAGGTTTACTAATCCAATGCACATACAAAGGAGATAAACCAACATATGACTGACCACCTTAACACATGAAGTAATTTAATTTTTCATAAAATAATTTAAAAATATCATAGTTGGTAAGTATTGACGAAATGTAACATGAAAACATCATATTCGATCGTTTTTGTCAACAACCGTCCATTCTTGTGACATCTAACATTTTACTTGTATTTTTGCTACTTTGATATACGGAAACATAGTACGGATATTTGAAAAGTCAATAAATATATTGATTTTTTTTTCTTTTTTAACTTGACTGCTTTGTAATTTTAATATAAACTAACGTGTTTATATATATATATATATATATATATATATAGAGAGAGAGAGAGAGAGAGAGAGGGAGATCTAGAGAGAGAGGGAGGGGATGGAGGTTCAAACAAAAACCCTCATTTTACATAAATGTGGGAACATCTTATCACACGTGATAATACACGTGAAGAGACCTGGTGGTGTGTGGGCGACTTGGACAATGACCTAATTCGTGTCAAAAGTTGTTTGTGTCTCTGATTTAATATCGCATGTGATAGATTACTGTATCACATGTGATTGACTTTTGTAAAAAGTGTTCTTGCGCTTTTTTAAATGAATGTGTTCTCATTTATTGTTTTATAAAAAGTTGTTTCATAATGTGCTTAATTAATTTGTATGTGTTGTATTTTTGTTTCACATTGTGAAACAACACGATACATTCAAATGCATTATTTTACAATATAAAACAACAAATGATCAATGATTCTCACAGTCCTCCATTTCTTTTTATGATTCCCTAAAAGATTTTTACCATACAAAATTATACTTTAGTTAACAACTTTGAGATCGGGTTGCTAAACCCCATTTCATTCCACAATAAAAATATTGAATTACGATATTGTATTTCAATTCGAGGATTTTTTTTTTTTAAATCAAAATGATAACTGAAAGCTGTTACCATCAACAATTTATAATCACGAATATAATTACATATTTTTTATTTATTTTTCCAAAAATAAAAAGATAAAAATTTCTTTACAAAATCAAAAAGGTACGTCTTGCACAAATTCACATATCTTCAAACCCCACTCTTCTTACATTTGTTGTATTTTTTTTTTTAACGGCAAGTTAGCACACGTACACATTCTCGGGGTATTCGGGCTTCCACTTAACGGTGTCACCCGACTAATCCCCGTCGATCACGACCCAACCCAAGTAAGGGTACCACTATGTGGCAGACCCATGATCATGGATGTCACAGGATGCTCACCACAGGGTTCGAACCTGGGTAGTCAGGGATACCATCCACTGACCCCTCCATGATGTTACCTTACCACTGGGCTACAACATAAAGGACTACATTTGTTGTATTAATTTTAGATATATTTTGATTTAGTAATTAAGAAACGCTATATAATTTTAATATCATCAAACCATTATGCGCACACACATTTATACATTGGTTGTCTATCTTTGTGATTCAACAAGATGTACAATTTAATTTATCGTAAATCAAGAACAAAAAATTATTGGAATTTTCATTAAATATTTAAAAGATTTGTTTAAATAAAATAAAAATTACATGTAGTGATTAAACATGATATGTTAATTTGCAATTTTGGTAAAAAAAAAAAAGTTAAGAAAAAAGTATAGATATGGACGTGAAATTAAAGATTATAGAATTAACGTTTGATTATAATTTAAATATTTTGTATATATAAATAAACATGTAATTTAACTTTTGGGAAAACTCACACTTGTATTTTCTTATTCTCCATTATAGACCTTAATGGGTTGTTTGTTTACCTCTTAATAGTTCTACTTAGGCTATGTTAGGCAAAAAAAAACTAGTTTTTTGTTCTGATACATGTTTGGATGACCATAAGTTAACTTATTGAAAAGCTACTTATAATAACGTTTTGAAAAACTAGTTTATCAGTTATCAGCTAGCTTATAAACTAGTTTGCCAAATGCCTTAGAGGCAATATTTGAATTGCTAAAAGGTAAAAAAAAAATTGTCTCTTAATGGTCCTAAAACCAACTGAATAATTTTGTATCTTGGACTTCCCTTAATCATTAAGCTCCATAATTTCATTTTGAACAATTACCAAAAAACATATTTCATTTTGTACTATATCATAAAAGTCTCGTAATTATTTTGACCACTAAATCATTCAGCAACTGATAACTATTACATCAATTTATATATGTCAAGACTTTTGAAATTTAAGAATTTTTAAATTATTTAGATAAATATTTGGTAAAGTTTCACCAATGGGTTATGTTGACGTTTTCTAAATCATGATTTAAATTAAATTAATTAAACTAAAATTAACAAGATTCTTACGTGTCATTTTTCAACATGGCCAACTACTAAATAAACAAAGAATCGAATTCAATGATAATAATAAAAAAAAAATCCGTTAATCAAAATCAAAGTAATTAAAAATTAAATATAATAGATACAAAACTAAATTTAAATAAATAATATACAAAAGTATGGGTTTTAATTTATGAAATTAAAAAAAAAATGAAATAAGTGAAAGGGGAGAAAAATCCAATATTATTGGGAATTTGTTACTCTTTTCGGCGGGGATATAAGAGGGTTTATGGTGGATCTGAAAAAGAAAATATTAGATGATTTTTTTTTTTTTGAATTTTGATAGTTATCAATGATTTACATATAAGAGCATCTTCAACAGCTTTTGCTAAATTTTTTCTAAAATAAAGAATGAAAATTTAAAATCTTTAAAAACATTTTCTTCTAACTCCAACAGCTTTTCTATTTTAGAGAATCAATCATTATTTATTTATATTATTATAATATTCCATAATTTATCATCCCAATACACTTTTTAAAAAAAAACTTAAAATAAAATTTTAAAAATTGAATCTTATTGGTTGGATTGAATAAAATAATATTCTCTCTCCAACTTAGAGATTATAGAGAATTCTCTATATTTAGAGATTTTTTGATCTTTTTCTATTTTAGCAAACCATATAGCAAAACTGTTGGAGATGAATAGCAAAGAAAAAGCCAAAATTTTCTATTTTAGCAATGATGTTGGAGATGCTCTAAGTCATTTACTTAAATTACTCAACTTTTTTGCTTTTCTTATTTGGAGATGAGAGAGAAAGAGTGAGAGAGAAGATCATGTGAGGAGTTAAACATTTTATAAGAAAGCGAAAAGTCTCAATATCATAAATGATCATACTTCTTTGGGTGTGTTTAATCATATATGATTAAGCGTCTATATGTTGTCAATATAACATGTGTTTAATCATATACAATTAAACATACCTAAACAAGTGTGATCATATATGATATTGAGACTTTTCACCTTTTAGCAAAATGTTTAACTTCTCATTTGAATATGACCACACACACATATATGTCTTGGGTTTCAGTGAAAAGTTGAGGTTAACCTGAAAAGTGTGAAAAGTGGTTATCAACTGTTAGATGAGAAATGAATGCACATTAGGATGAGATGTATCGAGATGCACCGGATCAATTCTCTTTTAAACCGCAATTCATGGGAGGACATTTGATTAAAAGTGATCAACCGTTCAGATCCACTTCTTACGTTTCTTTCGTTAACCTCAACTTCTCACACGACTCTCTCTCTCTCTCTCTCTCTCTCTCTCTCTCTCTCTCTCTCTCTCTCTCTCTCTCTGTGTATGTGTGTGTGTATATATAGGGGAGCGATCAAATTAAAATCACTCTAATTGTTTTATATAATTCTTTTATTGATGAAATTATTGCATATATTTGTGTTTTTTTTGTAAAAATGAAAAAAGTTTCATCAGACTGCGAAAAACATTAAACAATTTCATCTGAATGAGAAAAATAGATGAAACTACATAAAAAACACAAATATATGAAACAATTTCATTAATAAAAAAATTATATGAAACAACTTGATCATATTAAACAATTTTATGAACCAATTTCATTAATTTAACCAATGAAATTGATGGTTTCCAAAGTTTCCAATCTTAATATGGTTTCCAATTAAAACCACCTCTCTCTCTCTCTCTCTCTCTCTCTCTCTCTCTCTATATATATATATATATATATATATAGTGTTTGGTTCATTTAAGAAATGCTAAATATATGAGAAATAGAGAAGTAATCATAGTCATTCATATGATCAAGATCGGATTTGACTAATCAAATATTGCGGCTTTGACCGGTCAAAAGTTGCGGCTATCCCAAAAATAGAAGGACAATTTCGTAAATTTTATAAAACACACAGGCTGTGTTCATATATGAACATGTATAATTCACAACTGAACTCTTTTAACTGATTCATATATGAACCAGTTGAACTAACTAACAGATTCATATATGAACCTTTGTGATTCATATATGATCTGTATGAATCACAAAGATTCATATATGAATCAGTTGAACTAATTAACAGATTCATATATGAATCTTTGTGATTCATACAGATTCATATATGAACTCATCACGTGTATTTTACAAAATTACCCCTCTACCTTCTATAGACCACACAAGGAATTATCCGGTGCTTCGCGGTCAAAGCCGCAAATGTTGACCAGATGAATGGCTAAGATTACTTCTCTATTTCTCATATATTTACCATTTCTCAAATGAACCTCTCCCTAAGATTACGTCTATGTATTGTCAATGTAGCATATATTTAATCATATATGATTAAGTTTGTGTATTATATATGATATCAGTCATATCACATTTCTTACATTCTCATGAAATGTTTAGCTTCTCATTTGAAGATGCCTCTCTCTCTCTCTTGCTCTCTCTCTCTCTATATATATATATATAATATAATATAATATAATATAATATGGAACGAAGGGAGTCTAATTTATTATTGTTATATTGCAGCACAAAGTTCCAAATAGATAGGGATCTTGGGAAGAAAGAAAGAAAAAGAAAAAAAATAGAAGGATGTTAGAAAGCATGCAAACGTGTTGAAAATTGGCTTACATATTTAAGTGGTTGAACCAACCAAACCCTTTACATTTATTTCAAGGAAGGAAACATTTAATAAGAGTTTAGCAGACTCTTATTGATCAATCTTCTTCTATTCACTTCCCTCTCTTTCATTCAGGTACTCTCTCTCTCTCTCTTTCTTCATCTACTTGGGTCGTTTTCTCCAGCTTCAACCTGCCTTTTCTCCTTCCTCAAATATTTCTTATTGCTTGCTAATTTTCATTACTTGATTAATTCACCTAAATCAATCATTTTCAAAACAAATTTCTCAGCAGCCATCTTTTGCTTGATTTGATTGGTTTCAACCTGTAAACATAGTTTCTCACCTGGGTTTCAACTACCCATGCATCTCTTTTGAGGTTTTCTTCCTCTTCTTCTTCCCAAATCTTCAATTATATATGTGATTTTCTAACCATAATTTCTCTCACTTTCTCACCTTATTTCCTAAACAAAATTTCCCTAATTTCATTCATCAATCTCTTGTGGGTCTTACCTTTCTTGCCTCACTTTTGTGCCATTTTCTCAAACAAAAAACTTCCCAATTTTGTTAGAAAGAAAACCAGAGCTGAAAGAAGATATTTTTGTCATCTGTCTCTTCACACACACACACACACATATATATATCGACTTCTTTCATAATATAAAATTTGTGGGATTCAAACTCAAGGCTCATGTGGCAAAGAAAAAAAAAGGTTCTGAATTTGTCTTGAAACATTCATACATCTATTGTGAGTTTTTATTATTTTAACCATTTTCTAAATTTGCAGATTTCTCAATTCCAAGCTCCATAATAGCCATTCTTTAGACATCTCTAAACCACAAACAACAATTGGGCCCTGGTTTCTAAAAGGATTTGGATACAAAGCTTTCAAGAACAAGATGAAGTGTTTCCATTACTTCAAAGATAAAACCAGGAGCAGATCTCAAAGATCAGCACCTATACTGAAAACCGAAACTAACTTCAGCATATCGGATGATGTTTCGGGTAGGGAACGAGTCACTCAGTCCACAGGATCAGCAAATTCGCCTCGTGGCATCATGGAATTATACGAGGAAAAGGCCGGGAAATTAAGGGTTTTCACGTACACGGAACTTAGACACGCGACTAACGATTTTACGAGGCTACGTAAGATTGGGGAAGGTGGATTTGGATGTGTTTATAAAGGCTCAATAAAGCCTGTTGATAGCAATGGTGATCCCATTGTGGTTGCTATTAAGAAACTCAACAGAGATGGCTTTCAGGTACGAGTTTTATGTGTAACCCTCAAATGAATCAATAACCTCAAAATTAACATAAAACTATGATGAAAGTTATTGGTAACCCACAACTTTGAGCTTATAAATAGCACAGTGATCTAATTTTCTATCCATAGGGATAAGTTGTTACAACCTAATTTACAAGTCTTCAAAAAATGGGACAATGTGTTTGAATGTTTTCCTTTTGTGTACATTGTGCTTTGCAGATTGTACATGAATGCAAATGCATAAGCCCAATTTCTGATCTCTTTTTTTTTTTTTTTGAATCTTGAAACTGGATGCAGGGTCACAAACAATGGGTGGCTGAAGTACAGTTTCTGGGTGTAGTTGACCATCCGAATTTGGTCAAACTAATCGGATACTGCGCAATGGATGGCGAACGAGGGATCCAACGGCTGTTGGTTTACGAGTTCATGCCCAATAAAAGCTTAGAAGATCATCTCTTCACCAACTCTCCTCAACCTCTTCCATGGCAAAGAAGACTAGAAATTATGCTTGGAGCAGCACAAGGTCTTGCTTATCTGCATGAAGAATTAGAAGCTCAGGTATTATTTGTTATTTGCAAAAGATAATAAACTGCCAAAGGATCATTGGCCCAATGGTACCTGGGTCCCGGGTTACCGGTAGATCCCAGCCTCCCAGAAGGTCAAGGGTTAAAACCTCACCGAAAGTGGAGTGTGTGCATGAGTATTTGTTGTATATAAATATTATGTACTTAAAAAAGATCATAACTTATACATGTCTTAAAGCAAATTTTTTTCTCTTTCTAACTGTTTTAGGTCATATTTCGAGATTTTAAGACGTCCAATATTTTATTGGATGAAAATTTCAACCCGAAGCTCTCGGATTTTGGGCTTGCCAGAGAAGGGCCAACGGAGGGTAACACACACGTCTCCACCGCGGTGAGTATTGTCTTTTTTTGGTATAAATATTGTGTTATACTAAACGGAATTTGCATCATGTTGACATCGATATTATGCTTGGTTTTGGTTTTTAGGTTATGGGTACACACGGTTATGCAGCTCCAGACTACATCGAGACAGGCCATCTTACATCAAAGAGTGACGTGTGGAGTTTTGGTATTGTTTTGTATGAGATCCTAACGGGTAGACGGTCGTTAGAAAGAAAACGACCGAAAGAAGATCAGAAACTACTAGATTGGGTAAGACGGTATCCGATCGACGGTAAAAAGTTCGGGACTATTGTAGACCCTAGACTTGGAGATCAATACTCACTCACCGCAGCGAGGAAGATTGCAAAGCTAGCAGATAGTTGTTTGCTAAAGAGTGCCAAGGACCGACCTAAAATGAGCCAAGTAGTGGAGTCTTTGAAGCAAATTTTAGAAGTATCCACCGAAGGAAGCCCATCAAGCAAGAGTTTCGAGATGGTTGACGATGAACCAGGGGAGTTGACTGAAAAGACAAAGACAACGGACGGCTCAGAGTCGTCGAAGAGAAGGTTGGCTCAGTTGGCTAAGTTAAGTGAACATGTCGGGGGAGTTTCTAAGAAAGGGTTCATGATAATGCACAGAGCCAAAGTGTCTTAAAACACACGATGCATTCGAACAACAATAAGAGAATGTTGAGAAAACCGATGCGGTAACAGTGGTGTAAATGGATCAGATGTTGACTCCATTATTGTATAATTGGATATCTATTTACAGCCTAAATAGTGCCAACCTGAGGAAATATGAGATGTATATTCAAGTACATGTTTGCATGGCAAGGAGGAAAAATGTTTATCAGCTATGTAATTCGTTCATTGATCTAAACTTACTTGATAACCATGTTATATAATAGTAATAACATAGATATTTAATCAAATATTTATACAACATAACAATTTAAATTGCATATAGAAAGCAGTCAAAAACGAAAATTTTACTTGCTAGAACAAAACAATGTAAAATTTATGAAAAACTATATATAAAACAATGGAGAAAAGTGGCCCTGTAATTTTCTAATATATATTGGACTCAGGGAAGAAATCAAAAGACTGATTTTTAACATCTGTTATCTAATTTAGATGTTAGAAACTAAATGGAATTCAAGTCCAGCTATCAGCATATACATTTTACTAGGCTAGAGAGAACATTTTGGATCATTTTTACACCGAGTCAACGTTGAATCAACCTCTGTTGCTCGATTGGACCTTCGAGTCACTAGATTTAAAGGTTTGTTTTCTAAATATGTGTCTCTGGGAATGACCTCGGCTGGCTCTTTTTACTGGGTGAAGTCAAACTGGCAGGGTTAGAGTCAGATTTTTAGATATCGACAACAATAATGACAGGAAAACACAGGTTAGGTTGACCAATATCTGAATTTTAGTACAAAAGGCAATATTCCCTCCCATGAACATTTGAAACCTTTTATTCGACACGTTATGCTATCAATCAAAAGTCTAAAATATATCGCAGACCTCTTCTAGCAACAAAGATGAAAAATCTACTGGATTAAAATCAGTAGCAATAACTAGCTTTTAGCCCAACTAGCTCTCATCAAGTTGTGACCACGATAACGGGCAAAATACATTATTCTGGTTTAGAAATATATCGATAAAGCAAATGTTGCAATTTTCCATGACCGAGAGTGCAATACATAATGAGAACTGTGGATGGGAGGAGGGCATATCAAGGATCCAGTTTAAGGATTTCCATGTTTATTTCACAAGATCTAACAATTAATCCAACATATTTCTATGTGGGGATAGTTTGCAAAGTTCTCAAAGCAAGAACAGTGAAGCATACCTCAACTTTTCTTCAAGGACTACAGCATATGTTCGGAATGATAATAAATTTCCTGCACAGAAATGCATAATTTATCATGTGTAGAACTTTTCAAAAAAAGGTGGATAGCAGAGTGGAAAGAACTGTACTCACACCTACTAATTTTGTTGAATACTGCTGCAACCATCAACACCGAACTCGGAGTCTATTAGAATGATGGTTTCGATCATCGGTAAGCTAATTTCATGAGCCATGTACTGCAACAGCAGCCATTGCATTTGCTTGAGGCAGATCATACGATCCATATGCATGAATTCAGTTTTGACCTACAAATCTGACTGTCTCCTTGAGTGCCCCTGCAAATTTAAGGTCAATATGACATAATGAAACCAGGCAACTCCATGCAAGCAGAATCTAGAATGAATCCAAAAAAAAAAAGCATCCTGCTTTCAAAAAATACATATAAGTTTCAAGATATGTCTATTTGTCACAGATGAAGGGTAAGATATGCACAGGGGGGAGTATAGAAAAGTTCATCCAAAATAACAAACCTTTTTTTTATCTATAAGTAGTCAGCTGGACTACATATGAACCCAAAGAGATACTATAAAGTGGTTAAATACAACAAGATGAACCTCCTATTCTCTTCAGACAAGAATAATGTTCTCAATTGGTCCCCCCCCCCTCTTTTTGTGTGTACATATTGCCTTTTTCATGCCAACCATTATGTCCTATAGATTATAGCAGGTCTAACTGTCGTGTTAGAGGCTTAGAGCTAGAGTTCAGCTTCAACAATAGCATGAAAGCTTAACAGTCGCACAAAAACTTCTCTAAATGACATGTACACACAGTGTCTGCAAACATGCAACATTTTACATGTGATTTATAGAAGCGCTTGACAATCAATCAAATATCTAAAATACACCTAATAACACAAAATAAAAGGAATCTGGTGGACAAAAATGAATGTCATCAACATGTAATCAATTTCTATCTGCAAAAATGTAATTTATGCTCGAGAATTTGCCAATATGGAAGTGTTGCAATTGTTTTGGGACATAAAAGAAAGTTATAACATTTAATTTTGTAATTTTGGGTTGAGGGGAGTACTACAAAATTTTGATGGTGACTTATGCAAAATGATACTATTATATTATGCCTAATAACTTTAAAAATCAAATTCTATAATTATGTCCTTTACTTTTACCAACACTGTAATATATCATATGTACAGATACTGAACTAGTAACCATCATGCATTCATAAACATCAGTGACAATGAAAGGATACACAAATTATATCAAAAAGGCCAAATGAAAAATGAGCACAGCTATTCTCTCCACTGTAATAATATACCGAGGACAGTCTACATACGAAGAAAACACACATATACAGAAAACACTGTACACATCTTAGAATGGATTCAAACTTAGATTCCAATAAAACAAACTCCACTTTTCTTTGACTAAATTGAAGTCTTAAAGGTGCAAGTGTTCTGCTGAGCGAGTTGAAGCCATATTGAATCTTATTACTTGAAGAGTTTCTAAAAAAAAAATTGAAGTATTCTTGTTCTGAAAGAGCTTGTCAATATTTCCCCATCCTACACCACCTTAATTTAACATTGGAATGGAGACTAAGATATTTGACTGTCATCAATAAATTCTCATATAACGGTGGGGTTAAATTATATGTATAATATGAGAAATCTGACAAGTTTCTGATTCAAAAAAGAAGACACTTATGGGCAACTAAATCGCTTAAAATGGACTTCCAAATCACATCAAAACAAAAGAAAATAGAAGGAGGTGGAATCTTGTTCAGTCCATAGAACACTAGGTTCAACACCCTTCCTTTTAATGTTAAAGACATGCACATCTATCCACATTCTTAGAAGATGAAATAAACATATAAGTTTAATATAGATGTGACAAATTCAGACTTAGAATACTAATTTCAATATAGATTATACTGATATAATATAGGCATATGAACTGGAAGTTATCTCCAAACGCAATATACGTTGCCACAAGAAAACCAAATTTGTAACCATTATGAGGGATGACAGATACCTACAGGTTGTTTCATGAAAGTCAGCATACGACTGCGCCTCTTGTGCTTTCAAACAGAATCTGGGACTTTCACAAAGATCTTGGGCAGCTGATAAAAATCATCAAACTCTGGTATCAGTGGACAATGTCTCCCTGAGACCCGGTCCCATCCTTCCGTCTTCCACTCTCCTGGCTGACCACCTCCCCAGATAAAGATTCTATGCATGGATTCTCCTCTTCGAACTGAACCTTTCTCTTTGCATTTTATTTAGTTGTTGACTTCTAACATTGGTTGTTGAAGACAACTAGTAGTCACCTCTAAGGAACTACTAGATCCACTGTTAATCATTCTTATACCAGAAGTATATGTTTCCCTGTAAAGCCTATTTCTGTACAAATAATCGTAAGTAAGGTACATAAGAAAGTCTAGGAAAAGGCTTCTTCCTGATGTCCCTCTTAAATATACATCATCTCCTTTTATGTCACGATTGGCTCTTTCCAAAATTCTATATGTTATTTCATCAAATTCAAGGCCTATCTGCCTCAAATGTTCCCCCCACATCAAAGCCCTTTCTGGCAGTCCCTGCCTACGAAGATGAGACAATAACAAGTTGGTTGTCACAACATTGGGAACAAAAGCCATCTTAAGCAATTTTGCAGTCAAGATCATAGCACGATCCAGTATATCATTGCAAATAGCATTCAACATTGTGTTATACGTTACTGTATTTGGAACAATCCCAGATGAAAGAAGCTCATCGAACAACAATACGGCTCGATTCATCCTTCGACTGCCACAAAAACCATGAATCCGAATGTTATAGGTGGTAATATCCGGGTCCCACCCACTATTATACATTTTATAAACAAGAGTATCTGCATTGACCATATCAAATCCCTTGCAGTATCCACTTATCAAAGTGTTGTAAGTAACGATGTCTGGTACCAAGCCAAACTGATGCATTTCCAAAAAAGTATCAATAGCAGACTTCATCCTACCCTGTTTACAGTACCCGTTAATAATAATATTATTTGTGAACAGATCAGGAAGAAGACCCCTTTGCCTCATTTCCTTCTCCAACCTCAATGCCTCGTTTAATTTTCCACCATTGCAAAATCCAGCAATCAAAGAATTATAAGTGAAATTATTTGGCATGATCCCTTTATTTTTCATTTCTAAGAACACATTATATGCCTCCTCAACAAGACCAGCTTTAGATAGTCCATCAATGAATGCAGAAAAGCTAACAGCATCTGCAGCCGTCCCTATGTTTTCCATAAGTAACCACAACTTTTGAGCACCCATCACATTCCCAATTTTAAAGTACCCATCTACAAGCACAGTAATAGCCATTCTATTGACTGGAAATTCCTTCTCTCTCATCTCACACATAAGCTCCTCGGCCTCTCGCAGCTTGCCTTTTCTTGACAAACACATGAGCAATGCATTACAAGTGGAGGACGAAGGTTTTATGCCAAGCTTAATCATCATAAGATAGGCATCAAATGCCTTCTCTTCTAATCCATCTTTGCTGTAAGCAGAAATTATAGAATTGAAAGCAATTACTGTGAGGGGTAAACCCTTCTTGAGCATGTCCTCTAGAAGTTCAGTCGCCTTGTCTGGTCGTCCTGCCCAGCACAATCTTGCTACTGATACATCAGGCAATGAACAATCTGGAAGCAACCCAGACATGGATAGGTCTCTTAACAAGTGGTCCACGTCCTCATCTCTTCCATATTTGTAGTACCCTGCAACCAAAATGTTAAACGTCACACCATCAGCCTCAACATGATTGTTCCTCATTTCCTCGAAAAGCATAGACGCCTGACCAATTTCTCTAGCCTTAACAAAGCCATTCATCAATGCATTATAAACGGTAGCATTTGGAGACACACCCATATCTTGCATTCCGTCAAAAACGTTTCTTGCTTCAACAATGTTTCCCTCCTTGCTCAAGGCATTGATAATTGTACTAAACGTGGCAGCACTTGGACTACAACCCCTTTCCACCATCAACTGCACCCAACTCAAAGCATCCAAAGTTTGTCCACGGATGCAGTATGCATTGATCAAAATGTTATATGTATAAACATCTGGTTCACACAGAAACTTCCTCATCAATTGTAACAAACTCTCTCCGGTATGAACTTGTCCCTTCCTACAGAACCCATGAATCATCACATTGAATGTGATATTTGAAGGACGAGGCCCTTCTCTAACCATATCTCTGAATAACTTCCAAACACTTCCATAATCACCTACTCTAAGCAACAATCTAAAGAGAATAGAAAGTGCTGACAAACCCGGCTGCAGTCCAATCATTCTCATTTTCCCCAAAACCTCCAATGCCTGTGAATTCATTTCGACATTCATGAAAGCACGCATAACTGAATCCAGAACTGAAAAATCTGACTCATACCCCCAATGCCCTCTCCACAATATATCTATCACCTCCTGACATCTAGACGATCCAATTCTCCATATCACCCATGATAACACATCCTGTGCCATAATCCTGAATCCCTGCATGGCTAAAACATGACATGCGACGCAACAAGACCTAACTATCCTATCTGACTCCTCCCTGAACACGAATTTGAAAAACGCAAACGCGCCTTCTCTGTTTCCAAACAATTTCATGATATTTACTAACAAAAAGGGACAAAATTCACGAGAAAATTCATTCAACACAAAATCTGGCTGCGTTTTTATCATTTTCCCCAACCCTAATACGATCCTACGCCTCTCGTTCAGATTTATAACAGCATCTTCACTATTCAAATTCTTAAGAGGTGAAAAATCATCAAGGTAATCACATTTATGATTGGAAGATGATGAAGTATTGAAGCAGTGTGAGCATTGAAAATTTGGGGGTTTTGGGAGTAAAACGACCGCAGTATTAGAACTTAGAGAGTTACAAACCTTAATGAGAGTGCTAGACGAGCGCCGGCTCAGAGTAGCAGACATCCGGCGATCGGCCGAAAAGCTATTTTCCAGCGAGCTGTGCCGTCACCGGTGGCCGAAGTCTTGCAGGATAGAGAAGCAGAGCTGCTACTGCGTTCTTGTAGCAGAGTGGCGGAACCATAGAGAGAAATTGATGCCAGAACTGAATTTTTCAAAAATAACCCTAAAGTTTTAAACTTTAATCAGTTTGAACCTTATACTTCATAGGCGAAGGATCGTGAGAAGTTGAGTTAACTGAACCGTTGATCTTTTTAACTCTCCCATGAATTGCAGTTTAGAAGGGAATTGATTTTATGCATCTCGGTACATCTTATCTCAGTGCATCTCATCCTAATGTGCGCCCTTTTCTTATCCAACCATTTGATAACCACTTCTAACCGTTAACTCAACTACTCACAGGAACTCGACCCATACTTCATAATTACCATTGAACAAAACATGAAATACAAGTCATAAATACATGTCTTAAAACATCATTTATATCAAAATTATATGTACAATTAATCATTGTATCATTACGTTTTTCTCTATAAATGTCCATGAAATCAGAACATTTTTTAGGAGTAACTTTCAACCGGTAAAATCATATATTTGTTCTTTAAATGTTACTGATTTCATGTCCCCTCGAGTTGTCAGGTTGTTTAACTTCAGAGACCCATAAAATTAGTCGAGGTGTGTACAAGTTAACCCAAACACACAACTACCAAAAAATTTGAAACATTTGAGTATGAGCTTATTATGGGTTACGGTGAACGCGATCACACCCCTCCGTAACAAGAAACTCAAGAAAAGTACATGAAAGTATCGATTCATATACTTGATACAACGAATGCAACCATTCGAAAATACAAGTGAACGCTTTACAGATATTCAACGACTCACTCAAAAAACGGTGACATTTTGCAGCGATGTAAAACCAAAAGCGTCGAATTCATAGTGTTTCACCCACATACTTCCGTCTTTCGTGCCTTCGTATGAGTTTGACCTGTTGTGTTATCTACCGACTCTTATCCAAAACGGTGGGTAAAGCTCAATCACCGGGGCATCTTGCCACAAATGGTCGAGCCTAGGATGAAACAACGCTAAGCGGTTAGGATGTCGCTGAAGGTGTATAAGGTCATGTGCATTTGCAATCAGTCGGTAACGAGCCAGCCAGGTTTTAAGACGGGATCGTTCTTGAAGTCACGGCCCGTTACGGATGTGGATTCACCCTGGCGACGGAAACACTGCAAAATGGAAAAAACAACATTAGTTCGAGTCAACAACAGGGTCTTAACTTTGACTTTTACGACTTCATTTTTACCTTGTAGCAAACTATGGTATCATCGGGATACATGGCAAATAATTTTGTTCCAAGCCTCGCGTGACAAGAATCACATAGACTCTCATCGTTAATTTGTACATGTCGAGATCTTTCCTCCAATCGTGCTAAATTTGCATCGAGGCCAACGGCCCGGGATAAATTATGGACAACCTATAATAGTTGAGAGCTTTGCACAAGTTATAACCTCTAGAACAATCTTAACAAAAAACACACACACTATACATTACAAGAACGAGCAGATTCCGATAAAATGTACCAACTCCAACGTTTTTTTTGGCATTTATATTTTCACAATTTTCCGAAAGAGCTCGTTCTTGCAAACCAGAGTTTTTCTTTTTAAATTTTTGCAAGAACGATGACTAATTTGCAATGAGAATCCAAATAACGGTTTCAGATGTTATCAAGTCGAAAACTTTTAAAAAGAAAGTGAGAAAATCAAATGATAAACCTACTTGTCCTTGGTAATGATGATGAAGACGAGCTCTAAGCATTCTTAATATCGTATCGGAAGCAAGCTGTAATGGCATATTCGGGGACAATCTCTGCAAATGAAAACCTAGAAATTTTTAGCAAAAACGACTTTGTGATCCTTAATCGATGGAGAACCTTAATGTGTCGTTTGGAGAGCCTTAACGTGAATAGCCTTCTGATCGGTTTTTTTTTTTAAATGTAAGGCCTTCTGACAAATTTAAGAACGTCTCTGCCTAACAGAAAAATGTCTCGTCCTTACACAAAGAATGCCTCAAAAGCTGTCAGAAGGTCACGGATTTAAAAGAAAAAACAAGTTAGAAGGTTATTCTCCTAAATAACGCTGATTTATACCTCAAGAACTTGCAGAGGATCAAGCGCTTCTCCATGATTATGGAGAAGACGGACAGCAGCTTTGAACATGGGCTTCTTGCCATCCGTGGGGTTTAGATAGATATCAAGCAACCTGAAATCATAGATCCAGGAGAGATAAGTACGTTAACTCGTGTGTGTGTGTGTGAGAGAGAGAGAGAGAGAACAAGAGCAAGAGAGAGAAGGGACCAACTGCATATAGGCATCTGGTCTGCCAATCTCGGCACAATAATGTTCAGCAGCATCGTTGTCCTCCAATTTCCTGGAAAATTTTCATTACATAAATCATGACCTTAAGAAAACCATAACTGTTTATCAATGGTGTTTTGTCTTGAGTTCGTATGATATTTATTAAAGGAAAGTTCAAGTGAGAATCATAAATATTTTGGGAACTTAACCAACTATTTCATGTATTATTCAAGGGGCGGGTTCGAATCCCATTTTTATCATTTTCCTAATTTATAGCTTTTAGTTTCAGGTTTATTATGAATCTGAAAAAATTTGGGATAAAAACTCGAATACAGGACCTCACATACATAAAGCAATGAACTAACCAACAGAGCAATGATGATTTTATAACATAGCTTCGTTTCTTATAGTCAAATGGTGCCACCATTTGAAAAAATTCCTAGGTCCATCTTTGTTTATCATCATGGATTTATTATGAATAGTTTCCATCACGAATATTTACCATGACATTCATTATGAATAAAGAAAAACAGTTGGTTCTCAGGTTCTCACAATATTTATCGGTTCTCATTTGAACCTGCTCCAAACATTGAAACCCCTTAAATGTGAGAATTTTCGAACTTGTGAAAAACTTACACGGCCAGGATTTGGAGCACCAATGTTTCTTGTCCTAGTTTCCGATAAAGGATAGCCTGCAAAAAGACCAAGAAAACACATTTTCAATACTAACTCCATAATAGTCCCTTCGTTCCATGAAAATTGCAACATTTCCTTTTCGGGTAACTTTTTAATCTACAGCTCACTTATGCCCATTATCATCATTGTGAAAAACTAATGATATCGACTTGGATCCACAAGATTTCTTTATTTTGTCACTTTTGAAGGGTATTCAAGACCACATGATAATAGCTAAAGATTTCTCTTAAACTATGTGTCTCGTTAAATGTTGTACTCCCTCCGTCCCAATATAAGGGTCCCGTTTCTATTTTAGTTTGTCCCCTTTTAAAAGCAAGTGCATGCTTTCCAATTCTACCCTTAACTACGAGTGGGGAAACTCATTACTTCCTCTATTATTAAGGGTAAGTTTGTCATTTAGTTAATTAAAAAGTGTACACATTTTTAATACCGTCTGTTTTTTTTCATTGTGGACATTTATTTTGAGACGGAGGGAGTAATTTTCACGAAAACCCTACTAAAAAGGAATAAGGTACGCAAGACACACCGTTATAACAGACCTTTTCCAACCACAATTCTGATTCTTGAATCAAATCAAGGACCTCTTCGGGGTCATACAAGTCGGAAGACTGTAAGAAGAATTGCAGTCTCTCTCTGACGGGATTTTGGAATATCGAAGTCCTACCGTTAATCTGGTCCGAGGTTCCAGCTTCGGCATCTCGAGACGGACTTTCTGATTCGTACGCTTCAAGTGCTGATTTCGTGAGTAACAGAGCATATGACGTATGGAACTGAGGATCGTCAGAGTCTTGATCTTCGATCAACCATTGCAGATATCTGCAGTGTTGTAAACAATATGAAGGAAAAAAAATATCATAAGCAACAATATTTACAAATCAGAAGCACAAAATTCGATATTTGTCAAAGCTAGTAATGACGGGATGTACCTCTGAAGAATTTCGGTTTTTTTTGGATCAATCGCAGCAATTACTTTGTCTGTAAGAAAGAATATGTTGGAACATGATAACAAGAAAACTTTAATCCGATGCCATATATACATGTCATTATTGACAAAATATAGGATTTTTGTCGACCCACTTTTTGCAAGCCGGGGTCTTCATGAAAACAACATTTCTACTCTTTGGGGGAATGTACTTGGAGAAAAGGTGTTTTTTTGCATTTAATTTACACCATTTGTGCAAAATCGCCATTAATGCAACCTACAATGTTCTTTTTTTAACATTTTCACAAGAACGGTGGTTATGTTGCAATGAGAGACCAAGTACGATGATTTAAAATATATGTTGCAATTATCACGGGACAATCGAAAAAGTAGTTCAAACTATAAACAAGTAAATAGAAGTTAACAAAGAGAACACAATACTCGATCGTTAAAAACATCAAAGATCTACCCTTACACGGTGGAAGCTGATGACTCCTTTTCTCAGACGTCAATACTCGAACAGCAAGCACCTGGTTAATTTCTGCAATCTAATTGAAAAAGCCAGCGTTCCATGAGCTAGTAATATTCGATCAAAAATAGACAAGAATGAGTCTTTTTACATTTTGATGGTTTGCTTGCAATAAAAAAACCAAAGGTTCAACCAGTGATCGAATTTTTCAACCATCGGACTTGGTTTTTCGCTACAAAATAACCACATTCTTACAAAAATGCCATAAAACGCTATAGTTTGCAGGATTGGGCGACGTGGGAGAAATTATGAAAACGTAAATGCAAAAACAACCATCATACTGGAACTTTTTTGTCCAAGACCGTTCAGTCTCCCAAAAAAGAACGATGATTTGTTTGCAACAAAGAGTCAAAATACTACGGTTTTTCAAATGCCAATAACTCCTTTTCACAATTTTTTATGCTTATTCAAAAAGCAGCCACATACCCATCCAAGATGTTGCAGTATCAGATCTTGATCAGATAATTCCTCGAGAATCCTTGAAGCTTCAGTTGCTGCAGTCTCTTTCCCGGAGATAATATTTACACCTACATCCTGTGTTTCATTTAACTGTGCCGGGTCTGTCCAATAGCCGGATGAATAGTTTCTTGCCAATATCCGCCATATGGCAAGGGCCTTGGAGCTCATCCCTTTGCTTTCACAGAGGAATGCAAGCGTCCTTAAATGCCCCGAGTCGTTCAGTAAAGTTTCCAACTCCTCCTGCATTGCCCATTAGAATGCATAAAATACTAGGGTTCCAGTGTTGACCAACGACCCCACTTAGTGAACTGTCTTAAGCCCCAATAAAGACTTCATTTTTGACCCTATAATTAGCAAGGAACAAATAAACTATTGCCCTATAGTCTATAAGAAGGTCATGAAGCGTATTCTTTCTGGGGTTCTAAATATACACATGCTTAGGGCCGCTTAAAAGGATGCCTAGGCGTTAAGGTGTGTTTGGTACGCGGGACGGTACAGAACAGGACCGAACAAAAACTTGTTGTCCCATATTTGGTGTGACAATTAGATTGGGACTGGACAGGACGACTGAATGAGACAAACGCATTTTTCTGTTCCACCAAAATAGGTGGAACAAAAATCAGGAGATGAGCCAAACTTGGTAAATTTATAAACTACCCATGTCAAATGTCAATAAATTACCGACTATTAGAGTGTTGCCCTTGGTTCAAATGTCAATACATTTAAAGCGATCAGAAATCCACAAAATACAAAGCGATGAGGAGAGGATAAAGAAAGGCCAGCCATACCACTATACACCAATTTTCAGAAGATGCAAGACTCTCCATTTCATCGACACAATTCAGCGCTCTATACAGATACATTAATAGTGTGTCGACTCCCTCCCTCACAGATGATGACAGATCTTTCTCACGCGAAGCTTTTAAATACCTAAAGAAATTAAAGAAGGGGGTAAAAACTAAAATAAAATGTAACAAGAACAGATGAACTCAACAGCAAAGAAGAACTTATAAACCTGATCGAGTTTTTTAAAGCAGAATCCAATAAATCATCTTTATTCGGAGGATTCAAAAGAAATTCATCATCCACAGCCGTCTCCAAACCTGCTTTCTTAAGAAAGATAGCTCTTTGAATAGCCATCAACCCGTTATCAATAACACTCTCGAGAGGAGCAGGTGGAGGGTGTAAACCCCAATAACGATTTCTAGGTACCTGAAAAGCAACTTGTTATCGGTTTATTTATGAATTTAAGACAGAAATAATCCTTCTTTTACTTCTTTATTTCTCTATTGATACAGATTTTCGTTGTTTATTAAGGGTGAGTTTGGTACGCATACATGATAGAACAGGACAGGACAACTGTTCAACGTTTGGTAAAACAGAAACGTTTGGTAAAACAGAACTGGACAGAACAGATAACATGACCAATTTACCCCTAATAAGTTGTTTATATATTTTATATATAGCAATTTATGAAATTATAACGAAATAAATATTTTTTATAACAAAATATAGTATTAGAAAGTTCTCTTCAAGATAGATCACAGTGACACCAAAATAAAAAGTTTATATAGTTTCCAATTTTTATTTTTTAATCTTTTCTATATTTTTTTACTATTAATATTTAATAATTTAAATAAATTAATCAAAACATAGTAACTATATAAAAATAATATTTTAGGACAATAAAGTGAAAACTTAAAGAACATAAAATAAAATAAATAAAATTTAAAGAATGAATAAAATATAAAAAAGGTGTATTTAATGTTTTAGAAGAGAATTATATTTTATTTTGAAGTTATATTGGTAAAACATAAGTCTATTCCACCTTGTTCCATGAGGTGGGGGTGGAATAGGCATGTTCCACTTTGTTCCTGTATGTTCCACCTAACAGTCATGCCAAATGTGGGACAGTGATCCTTGTTCTGCTCTGTCTTGTCCTATTCTGTGTACCAAACACACCCTATGTTTTTTCGCATATCGGGACATTACTCCAACTTTGCAATAACCATAAAGTTGAAGCCTAATATCATTGATCCATACTTTGGCAACTCCTTTTTTTTCTTGCTTGGCAAAATTAGAAATATACTCAAATAATAATAATGAATGAACGAATAGATGATGAAATAAAGCATATGCAAGTATACCAGCAACGACCAACGATTTGGATCTGGCATGATGAACGGAAATATTTCAGAAGGCTGCATTGTTTCAGATAGTAGGAAGTGGTTCACTGCTTCCTCGAAACGCAAGTCAAACATCAACAGGAATCCCACTTGAGCATGAACAAATGACAGGGTTTCCTTTGATATTTCACCGTCATCATGAAGCTCCTCAACTAAGGAAATAGCCTCCTTAAAATCCTTCTTTCTCAAGAAATCTTTAATTTGTTCTTCAGAAGGTACTTTCAAGTAACAAATAACCTACTTAGATATCAAACCATATATGCATCAAAAACCTAAGGAATTTATAAAATTGAATGAGAAACTAAGACGGAATACCAACAATCAAATTAAGCAACTCGCGCAACGATAATGTGCAAAATCCATTACCAACAATCTTTTAATAACATAAATACACGAATTCAACCAATTATCGAAGGTGGGCATACCTTGGCCGGTGTTGCCACAACCACCACCTTGCCGGTTCCGTCTTCATCATCCGTGATAAAAACCCGACCACCTCCTTCTCCGTCAAGCACTATCTTCTGAACAAAACTCCCGGATTTCTTAAGATACAACTCCATCTTGCCACCGTGAAGAGCAACGACACTTGATCCTATCTCTCCTATACCATCCGGAGATCCGTTAAACACCAAACTTCCGCCCACCGGTTGCCCTTGAGAATCAACGATAACCCCCACATTATCAACCAACATAAGAACCTTACACTCTTTCTTCAACACCTTAAGCCGCGGAGGTGAACTCGACATATCCGGCAACGAAAATATCAACCCACATTGACCCGTAACACACGAACACAAATAATAACCACTCGAACCACCAACAACAATCGAATCATCGATCCAAACAATATCTTTAACCAAATCAACACACGAAATCTCCCTCAACGTCACAAGCGAACCTGCAACACTATCGTAACTCTCATTACTCCTACTAACAAGCCCCACCAAGATCAGTTTCTTCCCAACAGCAGCAGCAAAAACACAGTTATCATCAATTGGCAAATCATTCACCCCGCCACCGTTTAACCTCCCACCGCCACCACCACCCCCGCCTAATCTTTGTAAGAAACTCCCCGTACTCGCATCCCCGCCCCCTCCTACGGTTAACTTGGAAAAACCCTCATTGCCATTACTCTTTAACCTCCTAGCAACAACACTAACACCTTTAAGAGCACCAATTTTTTTCACAGGCTTAACTAATTCTATATCAACAAAATGTATAAACCCATCTGAAACTACTAAAACCTTTTCAATTTCACCAAATATATGTATTGATTCTACTGCATAATCGCTTATTGACATATGTCGCACGAATTTAATTTTGTCATCGTTGTGGTTATTTTCATTATTATTCTCATGATTATTAGAATTGGAATTGGGATGATGAAGAGAGAGTAAGAGGAGTTTACCGGAGACGGTGCCGACGTAAATTAGGGTTTCGTAGAGATTGGGGGAAAAGAGAGCGAGAGATCGAATTGATGATGAAGAGAGGTTGAATTGTGCAAAGGGTTCAAGGATCATGCGACATTTGAGCAGGGGTTTAGCCATTGGAGATTTGAGGTTTTGGGTTTAAAGCTTCGAACTTTCCGCCATTGATGTAGAGAAAGATGGAGAAGACGATGGAGTGATGGTGGGTTTTTTTTATCGATGCGATGCGATGCGATTCAGTCTACGGGGAAAGAAAACCCATCAGCGACTCCAAAATTTTCCAATTGGATTTCATATTTTTATACGGATCTTTGATGAAACTAACGATTTCTCTTTCACTACAAGATCAAGAACAAGAACAAAGGGGGGAAACGAGATGGATTAAACAAAATTAAACCGCAAAAAGAATTAGTAAAACTTTATTGACATCAAAGATAAATGCCCAAATGATATATGCCGTCCTACATTTTCTTTTGTTTGACTGCTTTCGTTTCTCGTAACAAAATTAAATGATAAATTTAATCCTTTTCTTTCATAAATTAATCTGTTTACCAAACTTTAACCATGTAAACACTTTTTCATGTCCAGCCAAGAGGTTCTTCGGAAATCCGAAACATTCCGGATCAATCAAGAAGATGGAGGAACCTTTGTGAAGGTTCAAGAGAAGTCAAACAAGGATCAAAATATTCAAAACATTCTCTAGAAGGATCCATACCTTTCAAGGACTTATATATCTAGAACCTTTCTTGCAAATATCTAGTAGAATAGTCTATATAGAGTTCTAGATAGATCCATAGAGTAGTATAAATAGAGGTAGTCTTTCACTTGTAAATCACACTCCACATTTTCACAACTTGAGTAATAAAAGCATAGAGTTCTCCCAATCTTCTTAACATTCTTGTTTGCTCATCATTGTCCGGTATTATTGTAGTTTGACTGACTTAGTTCGAGAACTAAGGCGGCACGCGAGCTTGTGAAGACAACTTCGTGACAAGTGGTATCAGAGCAAAGGTTCGATGGCAAACAACGTGGAGTTGGATGTTACGGTTGAGGAGGCAACCCGAGGACGGGAAGAGTCTCGTCATGAAGGAGTCGAGATTCGAAGCATGAGTCAGGGGCAATCAAAGAGTTGATGGTCAGCCTGAATGCTAGTGTCGTTGATATGGAGAAATCCACCGGAGATTTGAGTGTAAGGATCGATGATCTTGATCATCACCTTGAAGATGTCCAACAACAACTTGGAGTCTTGGAAGCGTAAGACTCAGAAGTTCGAGAAGTTGTCAAAGCCACCCTTGATATCTTGAAGTTGGAGTTTCACCGAGAAGTTGAGCATCTTCGAGGCATCATTCGGAATGAGCTAACTACCTTGCGTGCACAAGTCGAGAGGGTGGAAAAAGAGCAAGCCATCACTCGTGACCAACTTGAAGAAGTTCGGACCGACATGGGCATTTGCAAGCGAGCTGTGGCGAACGGGATAAACATTAGTGCACCTACACCAAGGGTCAAAGTTCCGAAGCCTACAACTTTTGATGGCAAGAGAGAAGCTAGAGTGATCGGTGATTTTCTTTGGGAGGTCACGAGATATCTCGAAGCTATGGGGATCGAGGATGACGCCACAAAGATTCACACCACCACGATGTACTTGAAGGACACTGCAGTTTTATGGTGGCGTAGGCGACATGGAGATATCGAGAGAGGTACTTGTACTATGCAAACTTATAATGAGTTTATTTCCGAACTTAAGAGGCAATTATACCGAGAGAATGTCATCCATGAGGCAAAGAGTAGACTCCGGAGACTAAAGTTGTAAGTTATTATATGCCCATGACACGTGTCACACAGAGATACTGCTGAGTAGTATGTAAATTTATAGGGTCGCACACAAAGAATGCGTTTGTTTCCATTATTTTAGAAACCCGGATTAAATCAAGTTGATTAAGAAAATAATTATTTTTAAAGGATAATTATGAAAAATATGTGTTAAGCTGTAATTATGATAATTACAGGGTGAAAACGTAATTATGTTAATTACGGGGAATTATCTGTAATTATATAATTATATTTTAAAGTTTAAAAGGATAATTATATATATATATATATATATATATTTGAATTTGAATTTGAATTTGAATATTACAGATAATTACTAAACCTTATTTAATCTTTAATTGAATTATAGTCTAACTATAATTCTTTTGGTATAAATAAGGGGTTAGGCTAAACCATTTGAAATACAATTGAGTTATAATAGTGTGTATCCCAATAAGCAATCATTCAATCAATTAAACAAATAATCAATAACGATAATGCAAACCTGATATGATTATTCAATCGATTCAAAGGATTACAAGGTTTTTTATTAAACTCTTTCTCTCTTCCTCTTGATGTTCACGGCGCACCACCACCACCACACTAACCTCTCAATAATCAATTTTGCAATTAAGAACCTTAACTTAATTAACCACTAACCTAATCTTATTTAAACTTAGGCCATAAGCCTAATGGGCTTGACAAGGTTTAGGCCCAACAACTAAAACTAAACTTATTTAACTTAAAACTAATAAATAAAATACGTAAACAGACTTTGACTATTTATTACAAAAGGACCCTAGACTATTTGTTGAGACGACTTTATCAACTTTAACTTCAGTCTTCTATCTTCAGATAATTATGATCTTGAATCCAATAAATATATGCTTTAACAATCTCCCCCTTTGGATCAAGATCATTCTTTAAGCTCGGAAAATGTAATCTTCCTCTTTGTCTTCAGAATGTAACAATCTCCCCAATAGATGAGAATATCTCTTGGAAAGAAATTATCTCCAGTTTCAGCTCAGAATGCTTCAGCAAATCATCTTCAAAGAAAATTTCTTCATTTCAGCATATCTTCAAAATATCTTCCATTTCTTGATTGACGTTTCTCCCCCTTTTTGATGAAAAGAGCAAAGAGTTCATCAAAACGTGTCTTCAAGAAATTTCTTCCACCATTGATCTTGCAAACAGAACCATTGAGTATCCGTCAATTCATTAAGATGTTCATCCAGATCTTTGCAAATCTAGACAATTTAGAAAATGAAGTGTAACACCTGAATCAACAAATGAATCAGTTAAAATTGTTTATCAGTAACACAAAGTCACTGTGTGTAACGAATACACAATATAAAGGAGCTTTTATGATGTTCACTCCCCCAGGGCTTCCATTCAATCATCAAAAAACCACAAAGGTAATTTCTATGAACGTTATGACAAAGAAACAAATTCTTTGTGTGTTCGTGCAAGTGATAGAATAAATTAAGCATATGATGATTGTTTATAAGGCTCAAAAAGTGTAAACCACTGAGACAAGTAGTTAAACACGGACTCAATGTGCATGAATGAAGTGTGAAGGTGGGGCATACTTCCTTCTTTTCAATATCCAGATTTTCCAAATAAAAATCAGATAGCATATGTGTTGCGTCCCCTTTGAAAATGAAACATTTTCTTGTTGAGAAGAAAATGAGTAGTTGGTGGGGTTTTATCAAGAGTTGGCATGGGCTATTTGCCTGTTTCAATAATGTTCACGAAAGAATTGTGAATCATTAGTAATGTGGCTGCCCGACTCATAAAGTAGTTGGTGCAGAGTTTAAAAATTCTTTTACTCAGATCTCTCACCCTCTTTCTTTTAATCTTTAAGCTCACAGCTAACCAAACTCTCTTTTACATTTTCTCTCATCACGCATCTCATACTCATTTCTTTTTGACTCTTCACATTCAATCACTAAAGGATTAACTTATTGGGTAGGAAATACTGGTTAATGTGAATCCATAGAAGTTTCTTTTAAGTCCTAGCACACTGATCCCATGTTTTCCTATGAAGCATATGATGCTCAAATAGTTTAACTTTATCAGTTACTGCTCAAAGATGAATCAGAAAACATTTAAAATCACATTTTCAATTCAAGAAATCTGTTTGAGAATCGGGAAGTGGTTTGAACATTTAAGAACATGTTTTTTTATAATTGAAAGTTGTCCTTCTTTCAACCATGAATGAGATGAAGAAAAGAAATTATAACTTTCGAGTACAGTCTCACATCTCGCGAAGTTAAGCTTAAAGTCATAATGATATGAACTTGTAAGCATCTCTCAACCTGCAAAAGTCTAAAGGTCTAGTCAAAGTAACTTTATTCACTGAAATTGAAATGACATAAAGCAGTAAAACACTTAGTGTACGAGTTCTGATCATAAATAATCAAAAATCATCGCCATACTCTTTTTACTTGAACGCTCCCCCTAAAATCATGCATTACTAACACATTATCAGTAAGTACAATGCATTCAGTATTGGTCCCCCTCAAACTAACATTGACCATCTATAAAATACTTCTCACACTCCCCCTGAGATCATGAACAAAATATTAAAGAGCATGTATCATGCAGAAATAATAATAAAGAAATGATAAAGAGATACAATAAGAAACTTTAATAGGTAACCACCGATTAGGTCTTAAGATTTAGCATACCAAGTCTTGAGACAAGAAAATTAAATCTCTTTTCGTCTAAAGGTTTGGTAAACAAATCTGCAAGTTGATAATCGGTTTTTACAAAGTAAAGTTCAATTGTTCCCTTTTCTACATTATCTTTTATAAAATGATACATGACATCTATGTGTTTGGTCTTAGTATGCTGAACAGGGTTAGCGGTAATCGCAATAGCGCTCTTCGAATCACAATAGATCGGGATTCTATTGAAATGAAACTCAAAGTCTCGCAGTTGTGTTCTCATCCATAAGACCTGAGAACAGCAGCTAGCAGCAGCTACATATTCCGCTTCGGCCGTTGATGTGGATACACATAATTGCTTCTTCGAAGCCCAACTTATGAGTTTATCTACGAGGAATTGTATATGACCCGAGGTGCTTTTCCTGTCTAACATGCAACCAGCATGATCTGCGTCTGAATAAGATGTTAGCTCAAAGCTTGTATCCTTAGGATACCACAGACCAAGATCTGCGGTCCCCTTCAGATACCTGAAAATCCGCTTTACAGCAGACAAATGGGATTCTTTAGGATTGGCCTGATATCTAGCACATAAGCATGTAGAAAACATTATATCCGGCCTACTAGAAGTAAGATACATTAAAGAACCTATCATGCCTCTATAAGTCCTAACATCAACAGCCTTTTCCCGAAAGATCGGTGCCAATCTTAGTACCAGGTGCCATTAGGGTACCAATCGGTTTACAATTTTCCATTTTGAACTTTCGAAGAATATCCAGAATGTATTTAGATTGATTGATAAAAATACCCGTTGAAAATTGTTTGACTTGCAATCCGAGAAAGAAATTCATCTATCCCATCATGCTCATCTGAAAACGTGACACCATGAGGTTTGCAAAGTTCTTACAGTACTTAGGATTTGTAGAACCAAAAATAATATCATCCATATATATTTGAATAAGAATGATATCGCCTTTATACTTTTTAATGAAAAGAGTGGTATCAACCGTACCTTTTGTAAAACCTGACTTGACCAAAAAATGAGATAGAATATCATACCAGGCGCGAGGAGCTTGTTTCAGTCCATAAAGAGTTTTATCCAAGACGTAGACGTGGTTTGGCTTATCTGGATGTACAAACCCTTCTGGCTGTGAGACGTAGACTTCTTCCTTGAGTACTCCATTCAGAAAAGCTGTCTTCACGTCCATTTGATAGACGGTGAAGTTCTTGTGAGCTGTGTAGGCTAAGAACATCCGAATAGCCTCTATATGTGCCACTGGAGCATAAGTCTCATCGTAGTCTATCCCTTCCTCTTGCCTATATCCCTTGGCGACAAGTCGTGCTTTGTTTCGGATAACAGTGCCATCTTCATCTTTCTTGTTTTTGAACACCCATTTCGTACCAATGATGGTTTTACCTTGCGGTTTGGGTACGAGTCTCCAGACTTTATGTGTTTCAAACTGATTAAGCTCATCTTGCATCGCAATTACCCAATCTGAATCGGCAAGGGCCTCAGATACGCGAGTAGGCTCGATCTTGCTCAGAAAGGATTCATACATACATAGATTTGATGTTGCAGACCTAGTTTGCACCGGTGCAGAAGGATCTCCAATAATTTGATGTACCGGGTGCTCTTTGGTCCACTTATGTTCATGAGGGAGTGGATTAGATGCATGTTGATCATTGTCAGCATCTAGGAATCCACTGTTATCACCTTCAGATGGTTCAGAATCAACGGGGGTTTCAGTTGAAGAAGTCGTTGCAGAAGTGGCAGTAGGTACAACTTGGGCAGTCTGTTGATCAGTCCTTACAGTACATCCTACAGAGTCAGCTACTTCTGTCTCATCAGTATTGGTCACAACTTCAACTGTCGGAGTAGGCTTTTGAACTCGAACTTCTTGCTGAATCGGGGAATTGGATTCAGTAGAGATATCTGAAGTGATTGGATGAGTAGTCAACGAGTCTTCCATCCTGTCAACCACAACAGATTTAGGCAAACGAGATCCAAGAAATTCATCATAAAACAGTTCAAATAATAAATCCAAATCATATAATTTAGAAGTAGACAAAGAAGCATCATCTGATTTGGTCTCATGAGGTGCAGGTCCTGGACTGGTTGGCCCAGAAGCTAGTACTCCGGTAATTACGGGTTCTGAACTGATGTGCTCAGAAGCCATTTCCTCATCGAATGTAACATTAACGCTCTCGATCATAGTCTTCGACTTCTTCATGTAAACACGGAATACAGTAGATGTAGAGGAATAACCAACGAAGATGCCTTCATCTGCCTTATCACTGAACTTGTTCAGATTCTCTCTGTCGTTTAGAACAAAACACTTACAACAAAAAACATGAAAATATTTAATGGTTGGTGTTCGGTTGTTGATCAACGCATACGGAGTCTTCTGAAATCGGCGGTGTATCATGGAGCGATTCTGAGTGTGACACGCAGTCGATACAGCCTCAACCCACAAAAATAAAGGTAATTCAGATTGGCTGAGCATAGTTCGAGCGGCCTCTACAAGTGTACGATTTCGCCTTTCGACGACTCTATTCTGTTGAGGCGTGCGTGCAACAGAGTATTGATGTGATATCCCAACCGATTCGAGATATTCTTCAACTACTTTGTTCTTGAACTCTGTGCCATTGTCCGTTCTCAGAATCTTGACTTGTTTCTGCAGATTGACTTAGGTCGTCTTCAGAAATGTAACGAGAACTTCGGGTGTCTCATCTTTAGAACGTAGAAACTTGACCCAAGTGTATCGCGTATAGTCATCCACAATAACTAGCACATATTTCTTTCCTCCTAAACTTTGCTTTCGCATAGGACCACATAAATCCATATGCAACAACTCTAGTGGAGAACTGGTACTTGGTTCAGGCTTTGGTTTGTGTGGAGCTCTCTTCATCTTTCCTTTTTCACACGATGCACACAGATGTTCCTTTTCATACTTCAGCTCTGGAAGTCCTTTCACTAGCTTTCCACTGACTAGCTTGTTGATGTACCGAAAGTTGAGGTGAGAAAGTCGTCGATGCCATAACCAGCTTTGTTGCATCGAGGCCTTTGATAGTAGACATACCTGATTGTCAGCCTGGACCTTTGACAAGTTGTTGGTGTAGAGGTTTGACTTGCGAGTACCGACCAAGAGTTATTTCCCTTCTTCAGTGCGTATTGAACATGTCTTGGCCTTGAAATTAACCTCTAAGTCTTTGTCGCAGAATTGGCCAATGCTGAATAGGTTGTGTCATAATCCTTCAACGTAGCTCACCTTCTTGATCGTAAGATTTTCATGTACAACATCACCATATCCCAGAATTGGTGAAAACTGATCATTCCCAAAACGAACTGTGCCGCAGTATTTGTCTGTATAATTAGACAACATACTCTTCTGCCCGGTCATATGCTTGGAACACCCGTTATCCAAGTACCACATATGACGGGTCTGCACAATACAAATCAAGAAAGAAGAGGTTTAGGAACCCATTTAAAAATGGGACCTCCACTGTTAGTACTTGATTTTGGCACCCATTTAAACTTGGGTCCGCTTTTTCTTTGAAAACCAGAAGCATAGAAAGACGAATGATAATGATAAGATGAAACATTATATGAACCATACCAAACATCAGAATATTTACGAGAAGCATAATCACATTCACCATAATTTAAAAACTTTTTATTTGATGGTGCTAACTGGAATAATTGCTTTATAGAGTACTTCTTGCGAGAATCAACAAGATTAGATTTTAAAAGTAGCAACATTCACAATCACATCATCTTTACTAGAAGTCTTTTTATTCAAAATAAAACTAGAACTAGATTTAGCTTTATCGTCTATCTTCTGTATCGGTATCCATGCAGTCTTAACTCCAACCCTTTGCTTTCTCAAATCTGAAACATGTGAAACTTTAGAGTTAGAATGATGAGAATTAAGAGAATGCTTCTTCTTTGGCTTACCAGTGTGGATCGGTTTTTGTGAAAGCTGAGATTTTTGTTTCTTACCTTTTGCTTTATTTGATTTCACATAAACTAATTTATCAACTTTCGTTGATGTTTCACCTTTGTCAAAAACACTGGGTAATCCAAAGGAATTAACAACACAAGATGAATGATCAGGAAGTTTAGAAGTAAAATCAAATTGAGCAACACAATCATTCAAAATACCTTCAGAGTTTAAGAAATTAAGATCATTATCAAGTGAACCAGACCTGTCATAAGAATTTAAAGCCTTGGAGTTTTTAGAAAAATTAGAAGTTTTGAACACTGTTGAAAATACAGTTAGTTCTAAGTCCATCAAAAGTCTTTCTTCTGTAAGAGTATTCTCGAGTTCAGAAATTTTACTTTCCAAAACTAGAGGAGGTACGTAAAGCAACCTTCGATAGGTTTAGTCTCCAACTTTTTTACAGAATAACTCTCAAAATAATCATTTGAAAGAAATTTTGATTTATTAGAACTATAACTGTTATTCAACTTCTCATAGCGAAATGGAAGTTGAACTTTAGCTGTGTTCTTTCTTTTATCATATTCCTTGGTTTTATCTTTTTCCGACAAACTAGTCCAAAAGGGTTTGAGTTCTTGATGTTGAGGAGTCAATAACATAAACCCAAAGTCATAAAGTGCAGGCACTTCAGATATACCCTTTTTGAGATGATGTGGGTTCTTGTAACCAAGTCCCCAAGTATCAGGTTTCTCTTTAGGTTTGTTCAAATGAATAGTGTGTTCAGTTTGACCTAAAGAATGTAATTTCTCTTCCAAAGCATTCACATTGTCTATTAAAGAATTCTTTTCTTTTGAAGTAGAAAAATACCTTTTAGAAATCTCTATAGACTTAAACTCACATTCTTTATATTTAGAAACAGTTTCAGATAACTCTTTATGAATTATAGTCTTTTCTTTAGCGCAGGTGTCTATATTTTTGTGCAAAGTTTCAATTAATACAATTTTCTCAGCAATATCATTACTAAGTTTATGTATAGATTGATTTTTCTCATTGATGACACATTTCTCACGCTTCAGTTTAGACTCTAATTCTTGGAGTTTAGACATCATGGCATGCATTTGGGTCAGAAAATCAGATTCAGTCAAGTTACATACCTCATCATTGTCTCCATCATCAGAATCAGCTTCAACTTCTGACTGGTTCTTCCCCATTAAGCACAGATGTGTTGTCTCATCCTTCTCTCCTTCTTCAGACTCTTGATCCGAATGGTCGAGCCAATATTCATCCTCCGCCATTAATGCTTTTCCAGCCTCTTGTTGCTTGGCTAGAAGCATCTTATTCTTGTAATATTCGGAGTTGCGGACTTTAGGTTTTCGACAGTCCTTGGCAAAATGACCGATTCTGCCACAGTTGTAGCACTTCATCGGTTCTTCCTTCTTGAACTCTTCGGCTCCAGCCTTCTTCTTGTCTTCTGGTCTCTTTTCTTCAACTTTCTTCTTATGCTTGTAGTTATTCGGACCAGACGAGTACCTCTGACTGTTGGAGTTTGGCTTTTTATAGAACTTCTTTTGGAAAGCGTTGGTTAACATTAGCATGGCTTCCTTCAGTTGTTCACAATCGTCAGAATCAGACTTTGCCTCACTATCAGCTTCTTCAGATTCAGATTCTATCACCTTCTTCTTCTTGGACTTTTTCTTGACCACAAGAGCAACTGGATCAACAACTTCTTTGTCAGCCTTCTTCATCTCAGCCTTGATTTCATCCACCTCTTCCTCATTCTGTTTGAGGATTTCATAAACTTCATGAAGTGGAATGTCGTTCAGATCTTTCAACTGCCTCATCTGTCTGGTGAATCTCTTCCACTCTGGCTGAAGGTTGCTGATAAATTTCACATTCAGCTCAACTTGAGATTTGTTGATCTTGTTCTTGCTGAGCTCATTCAGCAATGTGACAATTTTGTCATAAGTGGCTTCGAGTGATTCTCCAGCTTTGGCTTTGAATTCTTCATAATTATTCAAGAAGTTGGAAACTTTAAGCTGGTTGCCGACTTTTGATCCAATCATCATCTTCTCCAATTGATCTCACATTTGCTTGCCGGTAGCATTGTAACTATCAATCTTGATGTATATTTCATTTGGTATGCCTTGGAGAATAAATGATCTTGCCAGCTTGTCACCCTTGTGTCTCTTCAGCTGATCTTCAGAATATTCACCAATCGGTAATTTATACTCTGTCTCTTCTTCTTCACCATTTTCTCCAGCTACAGTGAGAACCTTGGTCGGAGGTGTCATGATTCCTTCTTTCAGAGATTTTCTGATATAATCTCCCAAATCATGTCGATCGATGAAGTCCAAGAATCTGTCTTTCCACTGCTCGTACTCCCCCTTGAAGAGTACTGGTGGCTTAACATCGGTTCCAATAGCAAGAGCTTCCCGACATGACATTCTTACTGATATGATTAGTCACAGAATTGATAAGAAACTTTGAACTGATGTTAGTCCAGATAAAATTTAATCACACAAGAAATTTTGTCCCCCTAGGCAGATTTAGCACGGGGGTCCCGCTATATTACAGTTTTGAAAAATTCTCAGGAAAAAAAATTCTAAGATAGGAACAGTGATTGGCACAAACAGTGGAGTGCTCGACCGATATACTTGTTCGACCGGGGAATTGCAACGACCGGTAAGATGATAAGACCGGTACTTTGCTCGACCGATATAAGAGATATTCGACCAATAAAATGTATGAACCGGTATTAGCTTTGACCGATAGAGATCTTCGACCGGTAAACTTCCTTAGACCGGTATTCAAATAGACCGATATACGTCTTTGACCGGTAAGAAAGACCGATAGAATGCGGTCGACCGATAAAACACAAAGACCGATATGCTCTTAGACCAGGGTGGACTGTGTGTGTACCGGTCGACCGATAAGGTGTGGTCGACCGATAGTGAAAGACCGATAAAGTTCGATCGATATAGGCTTAGACCGATATGTTCTTGATACTTATCAACCCAGAAACACAGAAATCAACGCAGAAACTAATCAATACTCAAAATTGAACAACCAAACTTTGCAAAAACGATCGATTAAACGATTAGAACTGATTACTACCAATTAATTTCAACAAAAAATTACTCTAAGTGAGACTTGGTTGATTAACCAGTGTCGACTCGTGAACGCATCCAGACCAGCAAAAATCATCAAATAATCAAATTAAAACGATGCAATACTCAAATCAAATAGTATCCAATCAACATAAAAAGCAAACTGATCACAAATCAATCAAAAATTACTTGAATAGCAATCACACAATAATAAAATTTTGAATCTTTGACAGATAACAGAACCGAAAAACAAAAATTTCAATTCAATCTGTATTGTGCTCTGATACCAATTGTGTGTCCCAATAAGCAATCATTCAATCAATTAAACAAATAATCAATAACGATAATGCAAACCTGATACGATTATTCAATCGATTCAAAGGATTACAAGGTTTTTGATTAAACTCTTTCTCTCTTCTTCTTGATGTTCACGGCGCACCACCACCACCACACTAACCTCTCAATAATCAATTTTGCAATTAAGAACCTTAACTTAATTAACCACTAACCTAATCTTAAGCCTAATGGGCTTGACAAGGTTTAGGCCCAACAACTAAAACTAAACTTATTTAACTTAAAACTAATAAATAAAATACGTAAACAAACTTTGACTATTTATTACAAAAGGACCTAGACTATTTGTTGAGACGACTTTATCAACTTTAACTTCAGTCTTCTATCTTCAGATAATTATGATCTTGAATCCAATAAATATATGCTTTAACAAATAGCCTTTCAGAAAAATACAGAAAAGAAACTCTTTTCTTTTCTGTAAAACACATATAGATCTAGGGTTATTGGGCTAGCACCCGGTGGAATTTCGCGTGTTCGTGTGTGGATACCGCTAGAGGAAACCTATATTGGTTTCTAAGTGCTCAGCTAGTTCAACCATAACAGATCTGAAAGATACATCTCCAAACACCCTATGGTGTGGTTTTGAATTTTTTATTAAATACATCATTGGATCCAATTGGGTTTTAATTGTTTAGAAAATTTTCCATTGTAACCAAAATTTAAAATAAAATTCCGCTGCGTATATCAGTTACAATTCAAAATAAAACCCTTCAAAAGCAATCGAGATCGATCCGTGACTATGTGAAAGAGTTCACTAGCCTCACACTTGAGATCCCCGATCTTTCGGATGACGATGCCTTGTTCTACTTTTTGGATGGGCTCTTTCCATGGGCGAAGACGGAGATACAAGGCCACGAGGTACGAGACCTTACCAATGCAATCGCGGAAGCCGAGTCGATTGTCGAGTTTCATGAGGAAGCAAGGCACAAAGAGAAGTACGAAGGAAGAGGTGGGGGAGAGAAAAATACCCACGAAGTAAAGAAGCCCTCTTCGGAGAAGTGGAAAGAAAAAGAGATTGAAGGATCACCGAAATCATCGGTGAAGTGTTTCCTATGTGATGGCCCACATCGAGTACGAGAGTGTCTGAAGAAGGTCGGGTTCTATGAAATGGAAACACGAATGAAGGAGTACGACGAGGACTCGGGAGACACAAAAATGGGTTCCTTGAGTTTCTTGAATGTGGTCGAGACGAAAGCGAAACCACCAAAGTCGAGACCATACCTACAATTCGTGAATGTGAAGATAAAGGGAACGGATGTTCAAGCCCTTGTCGACACGGGTGCCACTCACAATTTCATTGCCGATAGTGAAGCCAAGAGACTTGGAATTCGTATTACGAAGGAAGGCAGATCCATAAAGGCAGTAAACTCGAAGGCTCAACCTATCTGAGGAGTCGCGAAGGGGGTGAGGATCGAGATCGATAGTTGGAGTGGTAATGTGGATCTAACCGTTATCCCGGTGGACGACTTCCAACTCGTTCTTGGGATAGACTTCTTCGACGAGGTACAAGCCTTTCCCATACCCTTCTCTCGTTCATTATGCATTGTAGATGGAGGTCAGACATGTTTGGTGAATACCATCAAACGTCGCAAGGCCAAGTCGATTTCAACCATACAACTCGTGGAGGAGGCAAGAGGCCTTAACCTCGAGGACGGTCGCAAGAAAAAGAAGAGGCATGAGGCCTCAGAACGAAATAGCACTACTCAACAATCCAAGAGTTCGGATGTTGGAGCAAAGAGTCGCAAGGGAAAGAGTCCTAAGCGAAGACGAAGAAAAGGTAAAGGTTTGAGGAAGGATGTAACGAGGCACCCAAAGAACCAATATAGTACAATTAAGGGAGATCGAAGACACCCGACTCAGGCGCAACAAGAACACGATGAGGGCGTCGCAATATTTGGTGGGGGAGGATGTCACGTCCCGCCAAGAGGTTCTCCGGAAATCCGGAACATTCTGGATCAATCAAGAAGATGGAGGAACCTTGGTGAAGGTTCAAGAGAAGCCAAACAAGGATCAAGATATTCAAAGCATCCTCTAGAAGGATCCATACCTTTCAATGGCTTATATATCTAGAACCTTCCTTGCAAATATCTAGTAGAATGGTCTAAATAGAGTTCTAGATAGATCTATAGAGTAGTATAAAACTATAAATAAGGGTAGTCTTTCATTTGTAAATCGCATTCTACATTTTCACAACTTGAGTAATAGAAGCATAGAGTTCTCCCAATCTTCTTAATATTCTTGTTTGCTCATCATTGTCTCGGTATTTTTGTAGTTTGGCTGACTTAGTTCGAGAACTAAGGTCGCATACGAGCTTGTGAAGACAACTCCGTGACAACTTGCTTCATAACATTTTCGGTTATCAAAATAGATGATGGTAAGCGTCTTTTACCCAGTAAGCGTTTACTGGGTAAGAGTATTCACCATCACTTACCGGGTAAGATTTTCGATCATTGTTATGCCTCTTAGCGGGTAAAATTATTGGTCCTTGTCGTGTTGACCGATAAGGTAAGTGATGTCTGATAAGTGCTTACCCGATAATAGTCTGGTTAACGGCCTCTAAATGAACACCTGTTTACTAATTTCCTTATCACGTTCACATATATCAATATGAACTTGTTGTTTTTTTACATTCTTAATGTATGATTTTGCCGTATTTTGATATAAATAAATGTGCATATAGCAACACCCTTTAAAAAACTGCAAAACACAAAATAATTGAATGAAAACGTATAACAAATTCGTAGATAATTCAAATCTAAACATAAAGACACTGAAAGTAGAGACCCCAAGCACCGGCAAGCAAGGAATAATGATTATAATGTGTTCAAGAACTTATAAATCACGATAATGAAAATGGGAAGAGAAATGAAAAGGCATAGGAGAACATAAGATGTGATGGGTTTTTTTTTTTTTTTTTTTTGGGGGGGGGGGGGGAGGTGTTACTTTTGTAAGTATATGTTATGTGTGACCTTTTCATAACACATGCGAAAAGCGAGAAGTTTTTTTTGTATATTTCATCCTCCTCGCTCTGGTAGATGTAGGCTACAATCTTGACACAATTTGGCCTTCGAAAGACTTGTTTTTTTTTTGTTGAAAGGCGATAATGTTCACGGGAAGTGACCTATTACACTAACGGTGTTAAGCTTAAAAGCCAAAAAGTATATGAAATCAACAGGTTTGGATCAGAAGTGCAAAAACAAAGGTATAGAATTACTGAACTTGTTTGTCTGTGAATAGTCCAAGGATGAAACTTGTAATTTACTCATTATTTTATGATGTGCTAATTAAAATTAATCCAATAAGTAATTTATTTTTCTTTGCAAGTTAATAATTGCTATTTTAAATATAAAAAAAAAAACTACTCTAAATTGCAAGAACATAAAAATTATACAATGACGGAAATATATAAATTTCTTTATATATATATATATATATATATAAAAGAACCTTATATTTTTTATCCAAAATCCTTAATCCTTATTTGTGTAGCATTTTTTTTATAGGGAATTTGATTAAAATGGGCGTATTTCAAATCCGTATTACCCAAATACCCCAAATCTCGTTCAAATCGCCGAAATACCCTTTATGTACGGGAATAGTGGCCGGGAATCCCGGGTTGGTCGTGTTCGAGGTTATGGCCGGGATTCCCGGGGTTAGAGGCCGGGTTTCCCGGGGTTATCCATGAACAATGGGTTTACTTATTTTTATCATTTCATTCAAGTCAAAATCATTACTTCCAATTGGAGAGAGTCCGGGAATCCCGGGGTTACATAGTATCATATGCATACAATATACAGACACAAAGAGTGTGTATGAAATTGGTCAAAATCAATTTTCTCCAAGTCAAAATCATTACTTAGGGGGTTTCCCGGACATAACCCTGGGATTCCCGGCCTCGCAACCAATCCCGGGATCGAGCCCCATCCCGGCCTCGCATCCCGGACAAAAGGGGTATTTCGGCGAATTTAACGAGATTTGGGGCATTTGGGTAATACGGATTTGAAATACGCCCATTTTAATTAATTTCCCTTTTTTATAAGATTGTAATGTCAATTCCCAAGTAAATCGTTATATTTTAGATCCTAATGTAACATTTTTGAAAAATTATCGAAATTATATGTTCACTTATAAACCAACATAACAAATAAACTTTTAATTTATTGTCACATACATTTAAAAAACAAACCCTCATGGTATTTAACCATGCAAGCAAGGCCCTCGCATTGTTTTCTAGCAAATATACATTCAATATAAGGTGCCGTTTGTTTTTTAAGAGCTCTAAAGTCTAAAGTCTTAATTTAGTTATGATTAATAAGAGGTGATGTGTAAAAAGATATGAACGATTCAGATTTAAGAGCTATTAAGAGATTTTTTTTTAAAACAAACAACCCCTAATTCTCTAAACACAAAAGGTACATATTTTAATCAAGATTTGGTTTATGATTCATATTTTAACATTTTAGACTTCATATTTATAAAAACAATTTTCTATGTATAAAACCATGTATAATTTATCTATTCAGATTTGACTATAAATATTCAATTTAGTATGTCATGCTATCAATGAGTTCTTATATGTTAAATTACTGGCAGTCAAAAGTAACAAATGAGAATATAAACCTAAATTGCTGTAATTAAATTGTTTGCACTTTGCAAAATGAATGAAAATGTTAGAGAGGGACTGGTCCCAAATCATGCACTTTAAAACTGGGTCGGCTGTTACCGGTCCCGACCAAAATTATAGGACCAATCTAGGCTCATTAATAGTCTCAGGGTGAGCGTTGTTTTAAAAAAACATTTGTTTTTAAAAAAAAATTACATGAAAATGTTATACATGTTTTTATAATTATGATTTTTGCAATTTAATATTGAATTACACTTTAAGTAATACATTGAAATAGATAAAATATTTATACACTTGAAAAACTCGAAAATCTCGTATTATAATTAATAAAAATTGGGCCTATTATCAAAAAGTATATGTGAAATTCCATAAAATCGCACCTATACATAACCAGTCTTGTACCCTCAAGTCATAAGCAGTACCTACCAGTCTTAGTCAATCCTGTGTCGGGTCTAATTAAAAATTTATAGAAAATATAAGGTCTGAGAGCATCTCCAACAACTTCTCTAAAATGAAGATTTTGTGAATCTTTTGATCTAATAGATTCCCCAAAACCTTCTCTAAAATGGAGAAGTATGAGAGAGATGATGAAAATCTCTAAATTTCGAGATATCTCAAACATGATTACTTATAAGAGAGAAATAATTTTTTATTTCTTCTACCAATAAAATGATTTTAAATTAAATGTTTATGAATTATATTGAATATTTTAATAATATAATTAATTGTGTAATCTCCAAAATAAAGAATCTTTTGGAGATTTCTTTAAAGATTTTGACTTTTTACTTATCTATACTATATTATAAAAGAGATATAAAAAACTCTTAATTACAATATTTTAAGCACAAAATACAACTAATTAAAGTCAATTACTTAATTTACAATTTCATAATGCCTTGGTACAACTTATTCAAGCACAATATCTCACATCATCATCTATTTGTGGAATGAATACTCATTTATTAATATAAATATTTGTTTTTTATATTTAATAGACGATTTGATCAATATTATCTACTATTATTAATGTTTATTTTTTATATTTATTGGATGATTTGATCAATATTACTATTATCAATATTTATTTTTTATTTTATGGTTTGCTATTAATATATCTATATCTATATTAGTTATAATCTCGTAACTCATAACTAATATATCTATATTGTATTATAAAAACATTCATTGATCTAATAAATATATTTTAATAAAAAATAAAACAGGTAGTATCTTTTTAATTTTAAATATAAAATATCTTAAATATAGTTATCATTTAAATTAAACATTTTTTGACCCGTAACAAAATACTTTATTATTATTTTTTATAAAAAACCATAATTAAACTAAACTAAAATATATTTTTGTTTTAAATTTAGGTTTCTCAAAATCGTAAAATAAAATCAAAAAAGACTAACAAAAAGTATGAATAATGATCGAGGGTTCGAGTTATGGATTTCAGAAACCCGCTACATTGCGAGAGTACATTTCTAATCTACTTTAAAGAAGCTGATGAAGATAATCTGAAAACTTGAAGTGCATATAATTCATGTGCAAAATTATCGAACTTTGCCTTTTCTAGTAATGGGCCATAGAATTCAAAAGCCCAAAAATATTACGGGCCGCACCATATTTTAATACATACAACTTGCTTCGGTTTAGTCAGAGTAAATTGTAATATGTATTTTAATTCGATTATTAATTTTAAAACTATATGATATTTAAAAAAAAAGTTCAATAATTTATAGCTTCATAAACATATAATTAAAGATCTAATTTAACGTGCATTTATCAGAATGTTTCAAATAAGAATTTTTTTTTATAAATATAATCTTAAAAATATATTTTTCAAAATAAAAACTAAAAATAAATGTACTACATGTATTTTTAGACATTTTACTCAAGTTGCTTATATATTTTTTTACATGATTTATTGAAAATCGTTTGTAATTTAGTTTGATGTTATAATATAAATTTGAATTATGATTAGATGCTCCTAATATTTAATTTTCAATTATTGCATATTTTTTAACAATTTGAAATAAAAAAATGTTTTGTATCCATTATGCAACACGTGAATTATTTTCTTTCCAACAAGAAATAATATCCCAAATATAAAAAATACTCAACCTTAAAAAAGTTATTGGCTCATATTCGTTGAATATCGTATTTATACCAGATTATAATAATACACACATAAAGCGAATCTTCTGATTTATTCATTGAATAAAACGTGACATATAAAATCAGTCAAAACTACGTATTTATCATTATCGTATATGAACAAAATAATAAAATGCAACGATATATTCCTTTAAAAAAATTTGTAATATTGTTTCATCATGTACAATTTTTTGTTGTTAATATAATTTTTAATACAATAAATAAACAACTCATATGCTAATTGTCAAATGGTTAAATATACACAATAATATTAAGGAATTTTAGAATATAATGTACTTTAAATTCCTTATTTTTAAATACAACATACATTAATTTTTCTTCCAATAATAATTTAGATTATGATGCCTAAAATTCGGACTCTTAATACCACATCATGTTATGTTATGTTATGTTCTATTCTCCGTCCCTCTCGATTTTATTTTTAATATGGTTTCGGAATATGAGTTTATTCTTAATACTTCAACTGATTTTTAGTTTATAGTGTATTATATATAATATTAATATAATGTTAAGCTTATCATGTATTTAAATATGTTTATCAATTTGTCATCTTTTGATTATTTTATTCAAAATAGGAACATATATTATTTATATCCATTGAAAATTATAATATATATCTTAATTGTTACTTATATTGTATATAATCTGATGGTTGCACAATACTTTTCACAAAATGGACTAAAATTTAGCATTAAAATGCATGAATTTATAATATATTGTTATTACATATAAAAGATATTTGTTTGTTTATTTATTTATGTCCTACACATTTAACCCGTATTTCTTTTTAATCATGGATGTTCAACTTAATCTTGATTAATTTTATGGACTCTAAAAAAACAGTTAAAAAAAATCCTTAATGACATTATTGGATTCAAAACGATGACATTAAGGAAAATCCCCAAAAATACAAACAAACACTAAATTTAATGTAACTAAATAATTTTTTAAGAACAATCGAAATAAGATTTGTTTTTTTCCATTAACATTTTAAAAACAAAAAATTATATATATATATATATATATATATTGAAAACGATCCAAATAACTTTTAGAATAAAGAAACCAAATTAAAGGGCATAAAATGTTTATTCCTTAAATAAGGTTCAAAATTTAGCCTTATTTCACATTCTATTGAGCAGACGAGGTTCTGTAAAAAGACAAGATTGCCATCACATACCCTAAACATCAAACATGCTTAAAATAGGCTGGGTATTTTCATATAAAAATAAAAACCAATAAAGGTCCACATAAAGGTTACCAGAAAAACAAAAACATCACAAAAATTAAAAATAAAAGTGAAAAAAAGGGCAAAATTTGTCTCAAAGCAAAGGGTATCTTTGTCTTTTTTTTCCTTCATCACCACCATCACCATGACACCCCACCATCACTTCTATACAAAACCTTCTCCAATTTACTCATCAATCATCATCATCATCCCCCCCTCCCTTCATATTTCTTTATCAGAGAGGGGTAATTATGTAATTTCACATAATATTAATTTGGAAATTGACTTTAGTTTGAGGCTACAAGAGTTCCAGTTTGCACAGCAGTTGCAGTTGCAGTTTTCTTGGAAGTCTCTGTTGATTTCTTGGAAGATGATGATGAAGAAACCTTCCATCTCCTCTCTCTTGCTTCATCATTCTCAATCTGTTCTTGCCTGCATTCTTGGCTACAATATGGAGTGTTCCCTCTGCACCAAATTACAAAAATACCCATCAAAACTTTTGAAACATATAACTATAATACAACTCTTTATGCACAAGGGTACAAATCTTTATGCACAGAATACAACTCCCTATTAAAGAATCCTCAGAAAGTTATGTTGGTTTTATTCACTGATTCAATTTTGTCTAATTTACAACTGTAACTGTACAACTCTGTATGCACAAAGTACAAGCATTTTATGAATAGGGGTTTATTTATTTTAAAAAGGGTGAATCTTTATAAGAATTTTAAAAAGATCGAATCTTTATAAGAATCTTTTTTAAAGGTGGGGACTTTGAAGGTGTTTTTGTACAGGTACAATGAATCTAGTTCACTAAGTGAATTTACAAAAAATACCCATTTATAAATCTCAAGTTCTCAACCCAAGTTGACATGGTACAACAAAATATGCACCTTGTACAACTCTTTATGCATAAAGCACAACCTTTTATGCATATGGGTTATTTTCCCAGGAAACTAATGAATCTTTTTCAGACCTTCGTTTGCTGGTTTATTCATTTGTTGTGAAATTTTTGTAGTAATTTACCAATATACCCCTTTAAAGATCATAACCAAGATTCACATGTGAATAAACTGATAAACAACTTCTCTATGCATCATGTACAACCCTTTTATGCATCTGGTTTCTTCCTCGTAAGATAATGATCTTTACATAAATCTTGCATCTCTATGTTGATCTTTAAGGTACAATGGATTCAGCATGATGTACAAGTCGATGATGCACATATTGATTATTGGAAAAAATAAGCTTCGATTTTATACCTGTACATGAATATGTCGCTGTTACTACCCAATGGCTTAGAGCAAAGGGTACAAGCTTCAAGAAAATGGGGCTCGGCAGACTCGGCGTAATATAGCGCAGCAGACCTCATGGTGTGTATAATAACAAAGGAGAGTTTGGTATTTGCTAAGATGAGCGAGGGGGATGCGTAGGTTAAAGATCAAGGGGACTGTTGGAAGGAATTCTTGCAGGGAAGAGGTGATCATTTTATAGAGTTTTGGAGGAAGAGAGTTGGGGATTGGGTGTGAGATGGAGCAGGGATCTTTTTGTGGTTTTAGTTTATAGATTAATGACACGTGTTGGTTTGATGGGTTCCACCTGTTTCTAGAGTGGTCTATGAGACAGACGATAATTACTATTGTTTGAAAAACCGCTTTCCCCTTCCAAAATCCAAGGGGCCTGAATCCAGTGGCAGAACCTTCAATTATTAAGGTGCTTTTCTGTTATTCACTTTTTGGTCCTTTGGGTTTTGGAATTTACAATTATGGGCATGAATGTTTTATTAATTACAATTTGACCCATATTTGTATACTAAATTACAAAGTGATTGTTTACCGTATTTATTTGTTATTGTCTCGAGGGGAACCAATGCTCGATTTCAAACATGGACACAAAAAAAGTCCAAATGATGCTCATTTTGGCAAATACACAATAGAAGTGTGTAGAGTTACTTTTTTTTTATTTTTTTTTTAGTTTTTTCGATTAGTAAAAGACTTGATCAAAATATTATTTATTTGTCTATTAAACTGTTCATACCCCTCAAAAGTTTCTGACTTGTATATTGTTAAGAAATCTGCCTTTTAACACCAAGAAATGGGAGAATGGTCTACGTTAGTAGATTGAAGCTACTGGCGTATATAATAGGTAGCCTTACAAAGCAAAAATAAATACACGTCTAATAGTCCATAAGGATGGTCTACAACCGAAGAAAAGATGAGCAAACAAAAAGTTCTTATTTATAGGAGCATAAGCTGATAAGCAAAACAAACTAAACTAAATAATCTAACATCCTTATTTAAATTCAAAGCTTCAATTATTAATTCACTCCCGAATCTGAACAAACGCCTATATCATATGCGTCTTCAAGAAAGCTTCGAGCTTCGACGATTTAATCATTGTATCAACAAGTTGCTCATGGGTGCAACAATGACCCATCTCTACAATTCCATCTTTTGTGAGGTCACGAATAAAATAAAATCGAACATCAATGTTGGTCCAACCATGCATCACTAGATTCTTAGAAGGATTGATTGTTGAAATATTGCCACAATAGACGACCATGGAATCATGTTGAGTATACTCGAGACCTTCCAATATCTTTTTAACTAGAGTGTTTGACAAGCACATACATTAATAATAATAAACTAAACTTATATAGTGGACAAAAAAGACTATTGGTTGCTTTTCGAAGTTCAAGATATTGCTCATGAGCTCAACATAAACACAAGGTGTATTTCCTGTTAGTTAAATCCCTAACTTTGTAACTATATGTGTAGGCAATCAATTTCTCATTTCTTTCATTGGTGGTACCTTTTAAGTGCCTTGGTATTATATATGTTGCTTGCAAGTGAGATTCAGTAAGACGGTCCATAAACCTATTGATATCTCTTGCTACAAACATAATCTTAAAATTCACAGACAAAGTATAGACCCCCAAGATTGGTATTTGGGTGAACTAAGAGATATGGTACGGGATGAAGCACGTAAATCCAAGAACATAAATGAATGCATCCAGATAGGGAGGTGCTTAGCTAACAAGATGGTCATAGTAGAAGTAGATAATGTAACGATAAATGAACAACTATGCTATGTAGAATAACTATTTCATATTTTAGGCAAAACTATGCTGAGATTAAAGAATAAAAACATTCATGGTTCAGTTCGGGTTCTACAAAAGATCAAAAATAGCTCGGGAAATTTGAAGTATAGATAATTCTCAAATCTTGAGAATTATTTCCTCATTTTTCTTATTTATTTTTCCCACTTTCTTGCCCATTTTTCCCTCCCCCTCCTTCATTTGGTTTAATATGTTCAAACCTTGTGATGAAGTTTTAAGAATATAAAATTCGGTTTTTCTAACTTTTTGTGCAGCAAAGTGGCCACTTTGTCACCACAGTGGCGACGTGGACTGGAAGTTTGTGGATAAGCCTTGGACATTTATGGAAATGTGATTTTTGAAATTAAATAAAGAGGAACCTGAGCTTTCACAGAAATAATCAAGGAAAATGACAAAATTTGGAAGTCAAAGGAAACTTCAACACTCCTCCAAAAAGTGGCTTTTTGGGTTTTGTCAAATCACACATTTTTCTTCAAGAGCACTATAAAAAGAGGCTTTGGGGCACCATTTGGAGATCATCACTTCCAGGAGCAATATCTCTAACCTGGAGCTTTACATTTACTTCTCATTCTCTCATTTAAGTCTTTAGTGTAGTTGCATTTAATTTTCTTGTAATTTCATTTTCTTGTAACAGATATCACCACTGTGGCGACAAAGTGGTGACAACTTTCTACTTTTATTTATGCAAGTTATGTTTATGTATTATTCTTATTCTCCCATGTCTTTTACTTTTATTATGAACTAAACACCCCTTTGGGTGTGGGTATGAGCCAAGGCTAAGATTAGTAGGCAACACTTGGGTGTTGCCATCGTTGCTAACTCCTAGACTTGGTCACTTGAGTCGAGACTTCAACTTAACGCGGACAAGCCGATCACTTGTTAGTGTTAATATTAGATCTTAGACCCAGAGATGGGCGGATCCGGAAATACGGTTTGAGTGATGCAAAGAAGATTTGAGAAAGTCTTTTATAACCACGTAGAGATACAGGTTTTTGCATGATTTTAACTAAGGTTCAAAATGTCAGTCGATATAGGTGTCACAAAGAGATTTGGGCTTCTATATACATACCGGTGGAACTAAAATCCTCAAAGGTTTACTTAGTTAAATCGACAAGTCTTGAGTCGGCAATAGTGGCAACTTTGTGGGTGCAAGTGGCCACTTTCTGTGGAAACTCACTTTCGAGAGAGAGGTTTTTTGTAGATATTTTGTGTCACTTGTTTCTGACCATATTGTTACTACATCTGTCTTAGTAGCTTGTACCCACATCCTCTCCTTTAACTTGTTAATTATCTTAATCGTTGTTTATCTTACTTAAAACTCACAAATATTGATATTGTTCATAAAACTCAAACGAGCACTAGAAGTTCATGAATGTATCTAATTCTTAGTTGACTAGTCTCTGTGGAAACGATTTTGGTACTCTACCACTTTATTACTTAATAGCGATCATAGTGTCCGTTGTGCACTTGCACCGCCACTGTGGCAACACAGGTGGCCACTTTGTGGACCTATACGATTTTCCGCTATCAGTTGTGCCAGCCTAAAAATTAGAGTAATTTAAAACTTAAAATTTTTGGCAATATGACGGCTGTAAACTGAGTAAAACCTGATTACACAATAACCTGCCAAAATGATCCCAAACTATTGTCCCAAAACGGGGAATATAGAATAATGTTTACAAACTATATGAATGAAGAATAATTATACGACAACCTAATAATCTAAACTATTCCCTTAGATTACGATCAGGTGTCGTTATCCTTCCAAAAAGGTTAACTATTAAATGGTATAAACCGACCTCTAGATCTCCAAAAAGGACCGCTCTCGATCACGCGATCGACCACTCATTCCTGAAGGTTCCCGCCACAAGAATGTACTGCCATACATGACAACCAAAGAAACAAGTGTTAGGCTAGAGCCTAGTGAGAATGTATAATCGTAAGGTAATTAACGAAATGGAGTTACAACATATGAACGCCCGTGTTGTTATGGTTCACAACCAAATTACTTCACCTGGCATCAACCATAAATTTACAATATAATCTCGTTAACATCCTTATAATTCCACCCAAGCCATCTAGCTTGATAGCATCAACCCAAACTAGATCTTTAGCTATTTGGGCATTCAACCCAAACTGGGTCTCTAGCCTATTCGGGACATCAACTCAAGCCGAGTCTTTATCCTATTTGAGACATCAACTCAATCCGAGTCTTTAGCCTATTTGACAATCAACTCAAACCGAGTCTTTAGCCTATTTGACAATCAACTCAAACCGAGTCTTTAGTCTACTTGTGACATCAACCCAAACCGGGTCTTTAGTCTCCCATCGCGTTGCCAATATAACCCACATATAACTCATTAGTTTCATATAACTCATAATATTTGCGAATATCAAGTATTCCTCAAATACTCATCATTTATGATATTCCTCCCAAATGAGGTTTTAGGTTAAACTTCACATTTTCAAATCAAGAGGTGAGAGAAGATGAGTATAGTTACTATTACACCATTAAACATGTATATGAGTAGGAGAGTCAATAATACATTCACCTTGGTGATTTCTTAAAATAAACCAAACCCTAGAAATGGTAGGTAGAGAAGTGAGGTCTTGAGAGTTGCTACTAGCTAAGATCCTTCCAAGATCACACATATAGATGCATTTAAATCACCATTAATGCTCATGGAAGATCATTCAATGTTGTGGGTGGAGTTAGGGCAAGATTCCTTACCAAAAACGCAGGAGACAAACCCTCAATCGGCTTCCAAAATCAGCACCAAATGATAAAATCCCGTAAATGGGGTTTTTATACCCTAGATGCTCGCCGATGACTATGACCTGGCGACAACGCCCTGGTCATAGTCGCTGGGCAATATCGCCGCCCAGCATCCCCTTTCTGTTTGTTTTCCAGCGAATCATTCCTCGACTGTGACTATGACATCTGCGACTATGCCCTGTGGCATAGTCACCCAAGCCCTTTTTGGCGCTCTCTCGACCCGAAACAACCTGATTCTTCCACGAGGAACGCACGATCAAAATCCAATAACAAACCAAGTAACATAACATTATGGTAGGGTCAACAACCATTCCAATGATTTATCAAAATAAAGAAAGCTTACCCGAAACTACGGGTGTTACATCAGTAAACATGAGGATAAGTATTATCATTAATTCTACAAATGATATGAGGTAAGTTGGAAGTATTATTTATTTATCATATTTTACATAAAACTGATTATCTTGATATGGCTATATGAGTTTTTTTTATGTTATGATATCAAAATTAAGGTATACTAGAAGCGTACTCGCACAATGCAGCGAGATACATTACGATTTTAATGTTTCATTTTATTTTTTTGTCGATTTACGGTACGATTTTGGATGGTTTTGAGAAAGTGATAATGTTTTTTTTTATAAATTTGTTTAATTTAGGCTTAATAATATAATGTTTTTTATATAAAAAAATTAAGTATTTTGTTAGAATTCAATGATTATCTTATATATTTTAATGACATCTAGAAAAAATAATCAATTACATATTTAATAATATAATTAAAACAAATTTATAGCAATATAATATATTAATTAATAGTGATACATGGAAAAGTTTGCATAAAAGGAAGTTCCTGCACATATCAAATTGGTGGGTGTTAGAAGCCTCCAGCAGTAATATGTATCTTGTGCTTTTATACTTGTAAATTAAGAGATTTTTAAAATCTTACATAAAATGATGATACCTTATACCTAATAATTTGTATTTAAGAGTTTTTTATCCGTGTTTTATAATATATTATAGATATTTCACTTTTAGTTGGCAATTAATAATAATCTAAAATTTGATATTTAATTATAAAGTAAATATTATATATTGTTAAAATACAAAATTCAAGTATGTCAAAATGAACTATTTTTTTGTTAACCATAGATGTTCGGACCAACTTGTGCACACCTCGACTAATCCCAATGGTCCTGGAGAATAACGAGACAAATCTTCGGTCACCTTGCAGGACTCGAACTATTAACGAACTAATTTAGTCACTACACTTGTAGCTTCTTTGGCAAAACACGATTGGAACTATATTAAATAATTTATTTTGATATAAATAATACATTTAAATTATATACAAAATTACACATCGTAATCTTGATGGATGGAATTGAAAGTATTTGTCAATTTGCACACTCGAATTGACAACTATACTTTTTATCATTGTAACATACGCATTGAAAATTTGTACGTCAAGCACTTTTGCGCTTTTTTGCATGACCCCACCAGGTCGACTCATACCACAATGGCAACGCTGTAATTTAGTTACAAAAGAAGGGCCTAAAGTTCTGATGATGTACCAAACTATATCATATTTTACAAATAATTGATTATCTTCAAAGCCAAATATTACCCAAAAGGGGATTTTCTAAACGCGAGGCTAGGTCACGCACCAAGCTTTACGTGGCGAAGTATTTGGAGTTCTCAAATTATCCTAAAGGAAGGGTGTAGGTGGAAGGTGGGATCCGGGGCAACAATCAACGTGTGGAAATATCCATGGTTACGTGGTGAACACAATTTTAGAGTGGTAACGACGGCCCCCGCTAACTCAAGGGACCTCCGGGTTTGTGAGCTCTTGTAACCCCCCCTAAATTTTGAAAATAGTAGACGATTTAAAACTTCCCAAAACTCCCTTAAATACATACCTCGAAATAACAAATATCTGAAGTTTACAAAAGGAAGAAACACTACAACAAGTATCAGAGTTCTAACGGAACTATCTAATCCCACAAATGGGGACAAGTCCGTCGGGTGTTACTAAAACCACCAAATCTACTATATTCTCAAAATCGGTTGACGTCTCTAATGCTAATCCACCGGAACTTCTACCAAGCCCCACTCGCCACTCAGTTTCATCTAAGACCTGATATGCATGTCGATAAGAAAAGTGCTAGGCTTCACGCCTAATGAGTTAAAGCAGTTTTCATCATATAAATCATAAAAGGTTTAAAACTGACATTTTATTCAAGATACGACCATTCCCGAAACATTAGTTATAAAAAGGGCTTTATTTTCAAATCATGTTACTTTCAATGCCAAACACCCATTTTAAATAATTATTCAACTACCGACTTTCCCCAAAAAGCACCCACGCGGTAATTCACCAAAATATTATTTTTTGTAAATAAATGGTACGTTTCAACATCGAAAGCATGGGTAAGGGAATACCCGAAATAACACCTTTCGGTGATGGGGGAGACCTGATTCCATCGAATATGGTGGGAATACAAAGTTAAGCCACTTATCAACGTTCTCGAGATTCACATAAGGCCAAGTATTTCCATATACGGCTCCTCTGAGCAACCACCGCAAAATACCCAAATGATTCTAGTGTCTACTCGACCTTTAGATGAGTGTCACCATAAAAGTCACAAGTCCCTGTATCCGGCTCACCATGAGCACCACTGCAAGACTTAACTCCGTATACGGATTTGCAGAGCACCACCACAAGCTTACATAAAAACATGACTTGGGGACTACTCACTAGACTCAAACATGGACGTTACAAGCTCCATGATGAACAACCCGACTCCTATGCCTATGGATCCATCGCATTACAGTCTAAACATTACATGACTCCATATGAATGAACTAATGCATCCAAAACATGTAATAACCAACATTTGTGCAATAATTTCATTTCCATAAAACGCTCCATAATAAGCCATTTAAACTAGACAACGTCCCAAAAATCGTTAGAGTATAAATCAAGCCATAAGGCATCGTAAAACATTTGGCACTAAAATTGAGCCAATACGGCTACATAAGTCGATGTACAACTTTCCCAAAATTAGTATTTTCTGCAAGTATAATTGGCCAAAGGCCCGAACCGTAAGGTCCACACTTTTCCAAATATTCCCAAATTAAAGGATACCCGTTTCCAACAACTCACACTTTTAAAGTCAAAGGACTTAAAGTTTTCAAATATAAAAACTCGTAGGTTGAGTAAAGCCCCAAATGATCGTATTTCAATAATCGTTCTTAAAACCCCCAACTCACACTATAATTCCATTTAAAACCATTTGTACGCCAAGTATTCCCATATCATGAACCAAAGCAACACAATACCCAAATTCTTTAAATGTTCAAGAAACATGTATGGTGGATCAAAATCCCCTTTTCGGTGACTCAAACACCTCATATAATATTGTAAACCATTTTCAAAGATTTATAACACAAATATGTGTATGTGTACAAATGTTCACAAAACTTATCAAAATGAAGTAAACTCATGGATATACTTTCAAAACCCCAAAATATGTGCATTTTGACACACACACACACACACACACATATATATATATATATATATATATATATATATAGTTTTTCAAAGCAACTAGAGCTCACCTTGCTAGATTTAGATTAAATCTAGGTTTTACCCACAAACTTGAGTTCCTTTTATGAGATATTGGATCCTTCCACTAGCTCCAAGCTTTCTACAAAGATCTCTTACCACAAACATTCTCAAAGTTATACCAAACCCTAAGGATACAAAGACAAGATGAAGAACATCAAACCCTAGCTTTTTAGATGAAAAGATGGGTAGATTACCTTGATCATAAACCCTTGGATCCATCCAATATCTTCAATCTCCTTTTTCTCTACTTGAAAAGCTTCAGAAGACGAGATTCTAGGTTCAAGAATCACTAAAATCGGACTTAGGAGGAGAAAGTTATGAGAGAATGAAGTTAGATCCCCAAAAATCGACCTTAAATGTCCAGATCGGTCCTCGCGGCCTTGCCCGTGATTTTGAAGTCGCGGCGCAAGCCGTGCGCTTCCCACAACACCACTCCAGTGACTTACGCGCCCTGGGTCGCGGCCCAGGGTCACACACCAACTTGCGGGACCTCCAAACTCTCTCATTTTTTGCGCCTGATTCGATTCCCGAAGGTTCCATTATAAAACTTACTTGATTTCTCAATACCTTTACGTTCCAAGAGTCAAACGACTCCCGTATTACCATCAAGGAGAAATTCCAAAATTACGGGTGTTACAACTCTTTTTAACAAACTCACTTGAATGGGACCAGAACCGAATCCGTCATATTTTTCCCCGTGGGATCAGATGGAAATCCTCAATCTCCCTCCCCGTAGAAATAACTTTCCCGATAAGTTAATCTGGCATTGGTCTACAAATGGGTCTTATTCGGTCAAAAGTGGATACCGTTTGATTATGGAACGACTTCCTCCTAACTCCCATCACTTTGTGAATGGTAAGTGGAACAAAGTTTGGAATAGCAATACCCCACATAAAATTCGTAATTTTATTTGGAGAATGAGTAGAGACTCTCTTCCTCATCGAATCAATCTCCAAAAAAGGGGCGTCAATATCCCTTGCACCTGCATTCTTTATGGTGTCAATCCGATTATCCGAAGAACAGTTGGCATCTTTTTATCGACTGACCAATCACTAAAGAGATTTGGACGGATGCAGGTTTTTGGAATTTTATTGACATGAAGGTGAACCTTGCCAACGACTTTAACAGTTGGTTCTTTGCCATTCTTGACGAATGCTCCCCACCTTTAATTGACAACTTCTTCATCTTGTTGTGGAGTATTTGGAACCATAGGAACGATGCCTTATGAAACAACCTTCTAAAACCTAGCTCGGTGGTTAACCGCAACGCTCAGATTCTCTTACTCGATTGGCAATTGGTGACAGGCTTACGGACTCAAAATGCGACAGTTGGGAGGGTCGATCAATGCAATCGCTGGCACAAACCACCGATGGGATACTGAAAATGCAACACGGACGCTTCTACGAACGATGATCGGGGTCGATCGAGTTGGGGTATTGTTATCAGAGACGATAATGGTACGTTTGTGGCTGCTCGTACGATGACGAGACTCGGAATCCCGCTTGTGAAAGAATGTGAGGCACTAGCCTTAGAAGATGCTTTGCAGTGGACCTCCGAGTTGGGATTGCAACGTATTATCTTTGAAGTGGATGTGAAACAAGTGGTCGATGCCATTCATTTTGTTCAGGATGATGCTTCGGAGTTTGGTGACAATATTTCTCGATGTCGGATGATTTTATGCAGCACTAACTCTTATGCTATCAAGTGTATTGGACGGCTTGCTAACGGGGTTGCACACGATCTTGCGAAAAAAGCCCAGTTCTTTCCTTGTTCCACTATGTTCTTTGATTTACCAAATTTCCTTGTTGATTCCATGAACAATATGTGTAACAACTTTGATCATTAATTAATCTTGGCTTTTATTAAAAAAAGAAGATAATAATCTAAAATTTGATACTTCATTGTAGACTAAGGGGTTGTTTACCAAATTCTTACCAGGTAAGCGTTTACGGATAAGATATTCACCTTAATTTACCTTCATGTAACATCTTTGACCATGAAAATAGATTGTTAGTAAGCATTTTAAATCCGATAAGCACTTACCGGGTAAGGCTCTCGTTCCTTCCCTTGTCTCTTACCGGGTAAGCTTTTTCGTCCCCGTCACGTTCAATCAATAAAGTAAATGATATTGGTAAGTGCTTACCCAGTAAGCGTTTAGTAAACGACCCTTAAATATTATATATGTTAAAATGCAAAAATGTCATTCAAGTATGTCAAAAACAAACAATTTTAGTTACTACTTGTAGTTCATTTGGCAAAAAAATCACTTGAAAATTGTAATAAGTAGTTTATTTTAAAGAATAAATTTAAATTATATACAAAATTACACGTAATCTTGATGGATGGCCGGTGAAAGTATTCGCCAACTTGCACACTCGAATTGATAAATGTACTTTATATCATTGTAACATACGCATTGAAAATTTGTACGTCAAACACTTTTGTGCTTTTTCGTATGACCCCAAGGGCCGATCCATAACATTTATGGCAACATTGTAATTTAGTTACAAAAGAAGGGCCTAAAGTTCTGATGACGTACCAAACTATATCAGGTTAACTGACCTGTAATTATCGAATCATTTATTGTTTAATAAATTTTGAGGTGTTAGATTTATATTTGATTTTGTTGATTTTACTATAATTTTATTGTAAATCATAACAATTTACAAATAAAAATAAATTAAAACAGAAATAAATAAGGAAGAAGACCGTTATTAAAAAATAAAAAGTCATGCGTCCACCCTGTCGTTTTCTTTAATTCTAAATTCTCCCACCTTGAAGATGACGAGGCATGGGGACCATGGCTATTGGCTACATAGAAAATGGATTAATTGCAAAAAAACCCTTTGTTTATTCATAACATTCCAAATTACCCCCTTGGTTATTCGTTTTTGTAAATTGCTACAATATCAATTTTTTTTTGGTATTACATTACTCCTATAAAACATTACATACATATAAACCAAACCAAACCAAATCAAAATGATACATGATAGGTCATATATGTGTTCAAACCTGTCTTCTGCCCTAAAGATAAAATAGTTGTTTGATAAAAGTTTAGAATTAAAACTTATAAATGGTGAATGGAGTAAGTCTCTACTATATTTGAAGTTTTTTAAATGAGAAGTTGTATAACTAGATGAAATAAAAAAATCTTAACATATTTATTTATTTAAACTGAGAAAATGGATGTGTAAGCTTTTTACAGGCTCAAAGTTGTGGCTACATATAATTTTCATCAGGATTTTAATTTGAATTCAAGTTATTGGTTCAGCTCGTTACTTTGAGCTTAAGGCGTTACAAATGGTATCATAACACGACCATTGTACCATCGAGGTGGTAGTGAAAACATCATCGAGCATGATGAGTAGAGGTGTTCATCCAAACTGTAAAAACCGTCCAAACCGCACCGTACCACGAAAAGCAGTTTAGGATTTTCGCGGTGCAGTTTACGGTTTGCATTTTTACCAAACCGCACTATACAGTGCGGTTTACGGTTTTGAGTTATCAAACCGCGGTTCAAACTGTACCTCATCGCATGTTTTTAATTTTTTAATTTTATATAATATATATGTATATTATTTATGTAATATTTTTGAACATTGTGTTTTGGACTTTTGAATTTGATCAAATATGGAAATTGAGAACTGAAAACCATGAAAGGTATTACATTTACAAACCATCATATGAATTTTTTTGAGAATTATAATCCCAACTGCCTACAAACCTCCAATTTCGTTTGAAGTTGTTTTTGTTTACTTTTTAGACTAATTTTAATTGTGCAATATGTATTTGAAAATCAGATATACTGAAACTCTTTAGTTTTTTGGACTACAGTCACTTTATCGTTGATTTTATAATGTATTTTTAAACTTATAGTTATTGGATTGTAGGTATAAAGTCCGATAGGTACAAGTCACATAAATGTGTTGCTTTTGGTGTGGTTTGTGGTTTGGGAAAAAGCTCAAAGCCTCAAACCATATATGTTGTGTGTTTTGCGGTTTGACCCCAAACTGCACCACGAACACCCCTAATAATGAGTCTCTGAGAGGGGATTGTTTGTAACATCTTAGGCGAATCCCAAATCGTCAATTACAAGAAGAATGGAGGGAGACCTGAAGATAACATCAAAAATTTAAGTGGAACAGTTTGTAATAACGTTCCCGTATGGATAGAAAACTGGATTTTTGAGCTCCTTGTAAGTCCATCATTATGGGCTACCAATGACTTTCAACATGGTTTTAAGTTAAATTTGAAGTTATTGAGATAACCCGCTGCTTTATTCTTGGGGCAGTACATCATACAAAACATGTATTGTAACTTCACATTACCGCCACAATAAAGTTTAGTACAATAAAAAAGAACAAATTGCATGAAAATGCAACATACTTTGTCTTTGTTCCTTTTTTTGTGTAACATATTTTAAAAACTTTATTTTAGTACCTTAGGTGTAACATCATAAATATTTAGATCAAAGTATATTACATAACATAAGAATGGAAAAAATTACATTGTATTTTTTCATGCATTATCAGGTGTAAACAAAATAAGAATTGATACAAAATAAGTTTTGTTTTCATATAAAATTTCCTATAAAAAATGTGTAAAAAACTAGTACATCATTTGCCTAAAACGACATCATTTTAAATAAAACAAATAAGAGTGGCAATTTCAAGAATTCGGTATATCTGCAAATTAGTAAACTCAAGGGTTGTGAATTGTAAATACACATAAGTTTGGGGCTCACCAGCAACTATGGAGACACTTTGTCGAGTGGGCCAACGGCATTACGTTCCGTCTTCATTGTCATTGTCTCCACTGCCCGTGACCCAACTGCCCGCTACGGGCAGTCGGGTTGTTCTTTTTTTATTTTCCTTGTTGAAAACGACAACTAAAATTGTTCTACAAAAACATTTCCAAAATCAAATGAAATAGTTTAAACGTTGTTTGTATATATTTTAAAATTAACAGAAGCGTACTCGCGTAATGCAGCGAGATACATCACGATTTTAATGTTTCATTTTATTTTTTGTTTTTTTGTCGATTTACAGTATGATTTTGGATGGTTTTAAGAAAATAATGTTTTTTTTATAAATTTGTTTAATTTAGACTTAATAATATGATGTTTTTTATATAAAAAAATTAAGTATTTTGTTATAATTCAATGATTATCTTATATATTTTAATGACATCTATAAAAAATAACAAATTACATATTAATAATATAATTAAAACAAATTTATATTAATATAATACATTAATTAATAGTGATAAATGGAAAGGTCTACATAAAAGGAAGACTTTACACATACCAAATTGATGGGTGTTAAAAGCCTACAGTAGTAACATACATATTGTGATTTAATACTTGTAAATTAAGAGATTTTTAAAATCTTACATAAAATGATGGTACCTTATGCCTAATAATTTGTATTTAAGAGTTTTTTATCCGTGTTTATAATATAGTATAGATAATTTTTTGAATTGTCTTATTAAAATACTCCCTCCGTCCCAAAATAAGTGTCCACAATTGACTTGGCACACAGTTTTAGACATGCATAATTATTACCCCTTTTTGATATCAAATGACATCTTTATCCTTATTTAATGTTTCACTTTTTTCACAACTCTTATGTATTTATGCATTAATTAAGGGTAAATGTGAGAATTTACCTATCTACTTTTTGAAAGTAGACACTTATTTTGGGACAAACATAAATAGAAATGTAAACACTTATTTTGAGACGGAGGGAGTAATTTGTAACATGTTCGATGGTTTAGACTATCTTTTATTAGAAGCGAAAAAATATATGAAAACTAATAAAAGTTTATTTCACACAAAATTAAAGATAAGGATGTAAAAATATGAATACTTATACTTTTTATTTATAAATTTTTTTCCATTGGAAATGCTTTTAACATGCATTTAATCTCGATTAACTTCTTATAATATACGATCTTTTTATACATATATATATATATATATATATATATATTCTCGATAAATTAATCTTAATATATTTTAAGAAAACGAGTCTATATTAATCTATTTTCAATCATGTTATTGAAACACATAATACAAGAATAATTTAATTATTTATAGAATTAGAAATATATATAGAGAGAGATAGATAGATAGATAGATAGATAGATATATAGATTCATACGAGAATTATAACGATTTAAAGGAATAAAGGGACAATTCTGGACCAATCATAATTATTAAACAAATAATTAATTTTTTGAATAAAGAAATTTATAAAAGGACATTTTGGTCTTTTTTTACTCCTGATTATTTTAGGATAATCTTCAACTACTAAATATAATTGATTTTCTAATTATTAGCTATCTCTCTCTCTCTCTCTCTCTATCTATCTCTATCAACGAAATCGTCCATGGATGTGATTTTTATTAGCTCTCTCTCTCTCTCTCTCTCTCTCTCTCTCTCTCTCTCTCTCTCTCTATCTATCTATCTATCTATCTATCTCTATCAATGAAATCGTCCATGGACATGATTTTGGGTCCATGGATGCGGTTATTGAAGAAAAAATTGTCCATGGATGCGGTTATTGAAGAAAAATCGTCCATGGATGCCGATTTAGGTTCCACGAAAGGATCCCGGAACAAAAAACTGGCCGAAGAGAGCTCATACGCCAAAGGACGGACGAGAATCGGAACTACAACGAACGGTCGAGGAGTCGAAGCAGAGAGAGGCGTATCTCGAAAACGAGCTCGCAAACATGTGGGTTCTTGTGGCAAAGCTAAAGAAGGCACAAGTGACTTCTGTTTTTGTGCATTTGAGGATGTGAGTTAGGGTTTGTATTTTTCAATTTATATGGAAACATCGACTATTCTGTTTTTCCATATCCAATTTATATGGAAACATTTTGTCTAAGTTATTTAGAACAAAATCACATATGATTTTGGTGTTAAGTATTATAGTCAAGTTATTTAGTACAAAATCACATATGATTTTGGTGTTAAGTATTTAGAATAAAATCACATATGATTTTGGTGTTAAGTATTATAGCCAACTTATTTAGTACAAAATCATATATGATTTTGGTGTTAAGTCTTTAGAACAAAATCACATGTGATTTTGGTGTCAAGTATTATATTCAAGTATTTAGTACAAAATCATATATGATTTTGGTGTTAAGTATTTAGAACAAAATCACATGTGATTTAGGAAAACAAACTAATAACATCATTTTATCTAAACTATTTATAATAAAATCATATATGATAATCCTTGTTTTTTGGAAAAGGATTAACCGGATTTGCTTTAATAAAGGAAAATGATAAATACGTTTTTTATTTGAATTAAATATTATAATCCTTGTTTTTTGGAAGTTAATACTATTTTAAATTATCCATAACATAATATGACTTTATTGCCCTTTTACCCTTAATTTTAGAAACTATTATTTTTGAAATTAATTTAAAAAATGATTGGTTGAGAATCGTCCATTTATTCTTTTAAATACACTATGTTCTCGTTTGAACCCACCCCTATATATATATATATATATATATATATATATATATATATATATATATATATATTTATATTTATATATATATATATATAGGTTGTTTTATTTGCAACCCTTAAAAAGGTTGCAAACCTTGCAACCCACATCTTAACCGTCAGATTCATGATCGACGGTTACAATAGATATGAGACCCAATATTTTTAATTAAAAAAAAAACAAATAAATAAAATAACCGTCGATCATGAATCCAATGATTAAGATGTGGGTTGCAAGGGTTGCAATCTTTTTCAGGGTTGCAAAATATCCTTCCACTATATATATATATATATATATATATAGACGGAGGTTCAAGGAAAAACCTCAAATAAATGAAAAACTAAAAAAACACCTTGATGGATATGATTAAACAGACGGTTACAACAATATTTTTTAAATTAAAAAAACCTCCACCCCCTATTTTTTTTTCGAAAAAATACGAAAAATGAACAAAATTCGAGCGAAATAAATTACACCAAATAAACGATCATATTTTTCTCGTTAATTTGACATCCATATTCATATACTTTTTCATTCGTTTTTTCGGTTTTCCATTTATTTAGAGTTTTCTTCTCAACCTGACCCTATATATCTATATCTATACTATTTAATTAAAAACTAAAATGGTTATTGTACAAACTTTTGTACAATTACATTTACCACCATTACAATATTACATTTATCACCCTTACAATTACTTATTTAATTTACTTTATATCCCTTACTTTTTCATTTTTTATTTTACATCATTATCATATTAACACAAATAATCATATATTAACAAAAATGTAATGAAAAAATACGTTCATTTTTCTATAAATTATATCATTATAATCGTCTCGTCAATACCTTCAAAACGAGCCCAATATTGAATATTTTTTAATTTAACCATACTATTAAATATCATGAATATCTACGAAATAATTTGTTTTCTATCCATACGTTTTATTTTATTTTCCACCGTTAGCACATTAAAAATACATAATCGTAAAATACGTTTCATTCTTATTATAAATTATATCATTATAATTTTTTTCGTCAATAATTGTAATATAAACTAATTATTGAATATCTTTATGGGTTTAGGTTTCATAAGTTGTGATTCTTAGGTCATGGTTAATTGTTGATGACATGTATATAAGAAAATAACATTAATTGTTCGTTCTTTACTTACATTCCGCTGCATCGTACGGGTATATACCTAGTATATATATATATATATTGATATAAGAATTAGGTCATATTTGATAAATATAAACCTGGCTTATTTTTTAAATTTATTGTAAAAGTCTTGTTTCACGATAAAAATTAGCTAATAATTTAACTTACTTATGAATAGTGTTTCAATAGTTACATGAGTATTTTATCACTTTTTTTTTCAACTATACCTCTAACTAGTGTCGGAACCGCGCGTTGCGCGGTAGCGTGAGTAACTCTGATATTAATATGTAGGTTGTCTATATGATACATGTTAATTGTTAAATATGATAATCAACAAGTTGTATACAAATTATTTGTAAAAATCATTAAATTTTATCAGTGGAATTTTAATATATATATATATATATATATACATGATAGTTTTTCTCAATTTATGTTAGAAATGATCTAAACTAAACGGTTTGTCTAATTTATGAATTGTTTATATAATTGATGACATTATATGAAGTTTTTTTCTTTTCGAAATTAAAAGATGAAGATACATCTACCAATTTAAGTATATTTATTATAACATCACAAATAATTAAAGTATTTATAATTTTTTTTTGATATTTTATAGATTAAACGATAAGTTTTCAATTAATGACAAAAATTATTTAGAATGTGTTTTATCATATAAATAAATAAATATAGTTTTATGTATTTGTGGATTCTAATTTCATTTAAAAGAAAACTAAAATGAAATTAAAAATATGAGAAAATAAAAAGTTTAGTAATTACTGTGTTGATTTAAAAAACAAATAAAAAAATAAAAAGATAAAAGATAAATGTGTCTGAAAACTTCTCGTTGAACCATTTATAAGAAAACTAAAATGAAATTGAAAATGCAAGAAAATAAATGGTTTAGTAATTATTGTGTTGATTTTAAAAATAAATCAAAATAAGAAAAAAAATATAAATGTTTTTGAAAACTTCTCATTGAACCATTGTCTAGCTTTTACTATAATATACAAAATAGATATTGCATGTATAAATTTTACCATTTGGTTGACTTTGATTAATTTCAACCGTGGTTTCATAGTTGGAACTCCTAAGTTGTATGAAGCAAAATGTAAATTCATATATGATAATTAGTCTATTTTAAACATGATCAATCATTGAAGGTCAAGAAAACAAACTTTGGATAATATTGGTGGATTTACATTCTCATAAAACTTCAATTTCTCAAGTGTGACACTAAAAATATATATAAGTATATATATCAAACAATAAGTGAATATAAAAATGTAGATTTACGACCCTTGAGAGTAACAATGTAATACTTGAATAAATAATACACAAATATTCTTTTAGCGTTAGGGGGTTATGCTCCTGAGAAGAAAATATATAGAAATAAAAGTTAAGCTAATAATAAATCATGCAATTATAAAATGGACAAATAAATAATATATTTAAACTGAATGAATAGTTGAGTAAAAGACTTACATGTAGTAATATATATGTGTAACGTGGTGATAAAGCTTTGATGTTCTTTTGCATATTTGGTGATCTTTAGATCTTGATTATGTTTGTGTCATTTAATACAAAAAACACAACATAAAGATCATATGAAGTCAATACAATGACAAAATTTTTTTTGACTATAAACAAAAATTCATACCCTAAATCAATCTTTTAGTGAGAAAAAATATGTTAGAAGGAAAGAATGAGAGGTAAATCGTTGTATGACAAAAAAGTGAAAAAACTCAATAACATATCCAACAAAGAAAAAAAAACACTTGTGCTTAAATAAGGGAAAATGATGATTAATTAAAATAAATGAAGGAAAATGAATGGTTAATAACATAAACAATGGAAATAAATGATTAATTAACATAAATTGTAATAAAAAAATAGTTAATTCTTTTTGTGGTTTATTCTTTTATATATAAATACATATATTTAAAGTAAAATGATTTAAGTTATAGGAAGTTGGATGGTTTAATTAGGTATTGAAAGTTAATTAAAGGTGTGCCAAAATGACCAAAGTAGTCTCCTTGCAATAAAAAAAATATTTTCATATTCTTTTATATATAAATACATATACTTAAAGTAAAATGGTTTAAGTTATAGGAAGTTGGATGGTTTAATTAGGTATTGAAAGTTAATTAAAGGTGTACCAAAATGACCAAAGTAGCCTCCTTGCAATAAAAAATATATTTTCATAGAGGGTATTAAAGTCTTTAATATATTTAACATTTAAAAAAAATAAAAAAAACACAAAATTTCTAGCTAACAATCCTACGCTAAGAGAGTGTCACCTCACTACTCTTGGTTTTTCTTTAATATACATATATAGATAGATAAATGGTTTTGCTTTAATAGATATATAGATCGATCCATATATATTTTAATATGTTTTTTAAGTGTTTAAAATTTCTAAATTTCTAAATTTCTAAATTTAATTATTTTTTTATCTTTATATACACACATTTATTAAAATGAAATTAAAATTATATATATGAATATGTTTTTTCCAATATGAATAAAATATTATATTAATAAATAAGAGTGTTATTATTTAATATTTACAGATATTCAAAAAAACATAAATAAAACATTTTCTCAATGAAGAAGAGTATTATTATTTAATATTAAGATATATTAAAATAATTAAAAAGAAAATGAAAGGTTGCTCATTTATTAACATTTTTTATTAAAAAATAATTCAAAAACATGAGAAAAAAGATAATAGTGAATCAAGCATTCTCAAGAGGCCACGTCATCTCTCCATGGTTTTGCTTTAATATATATATATAAATTATTAATATATTTAACATTTGAAAAAAATCAAAAAAACCACAAAATTTTTAGCTAACAATCTTACTCTAAGAGAGTGCCACCTCACTACTTCTTGGTTTTTCTTATATATATATATATATATATATATATATAGATAGATAGATAGATAGATAGATAAATGGTTTTGCTTTAATAGACATATAGATGGATCCATATATATTTTAATATGTTTTTTAAGTGTTTAAAATTTCTAAGTTTAATTAGTTTTTTTTATCTTTATATACACACATTTATTAAAATGAAATTAAAATTATATATATGAATATGTTTTTTCCAATATGAATAAAATATTATATTAATAAATAAGAGTGTTATTATTTAATATTTAAAGATATTCAAAAAACATAAATAAAACATTTTCTCAATGAAGAAGAGTATTATTATTTAATATTAAGATATATTAAAATAATTAAAGAGAAAATGAAAGGTTGCTCATTTATTAACATTTTTTATTAAAAAATAATTCAAAAACATGAGAAAAAAGATAATAGTGAATCAAGCATTCTCAAGAGGCCACGTCATCTCTCCATGGTTTTGCTTTAATATATATATATAGATTAATATTAATTATTAATAGTTATTACTAACTATTAATAGTATTACTAACTTAGTATTAATTAGTTTTAATTGTAAATTATTCTTAATTATTAATAATCATGCCAATTATTTTTTATTATTATTACACAATATATTCTGTCGCCAAAAAACAAATATGATAATTTAAAAATAAAACATAAGTTACATATGTATCAAATTCGTATTTCTTTTATTTCATAAATAATAAACTTTGATAAATGCTTCTACTAAAATATTTAATACAATTATTAATTTTTTTTAAAGAAAGTATTGATTAGTTAAAATATATATGTAAGATTGACCAATTTCATTTTTATTCATATTAAATGCAATATTTATTTAAAAACATCAATTAATATTAATTTTTTCTAAAATTTATATGTAGTTATACAAACCTAAAATTTATAATTTTACACACACACTTATATATATATATATATATATATATATATATATATATATCAAAATTCTTTTAATTGCCATATTATATTATTAAGTTTATTTATTAATAGTTTTTAAAAATTAATATATTATATTATTAGTAATTTGTTTTAAATATATTATAAAATGTTAAAAATTAATTTTTTAACATGAATTTTTGTCATTTTACATTATTCAAATATGATTAATTATCATTTAGCTTATCAACTAACTGTTACCTCACTTACTAAACATACCCTTTGGTGGTGTTTAGTTCACAAAATGTTTTTGGATGAAATTAAATTTATCAAAATAATTTGGCTTTGAAAGAATTGAAATGAAGTTATCAGGTTTAACCATCTATTTGGTTGACATACATTAAAATGAAATCTGCTAAAGAATTTGATTTTGTCTTTTTTTGTTCACAAAATGTATCTTCAGAATTGAAATGAAATATTGGTAAATGACCAAAATACAATTTTTCGAAAAATTTGAATTTTTTCTCAAACTAAATATACCTTTTAAAAACAATTCATATGATTCAGATTGATTTTTTAGATCCCAACATTTACCAATGCAAACAGATATTTTCTATTTTCAAAATTAAATTGAATTCTAATAATGATAATATTTGATTATTACTTATAGATATATGTTTTAATAATTATAATGACTACATCAATTTCTTTAATTTTATTTTGATTATTTTTTGACATTTAAAAAAACCGAACTTGCTTAAAAAAGTGATATTAACAAAAAAAAAATCTAATCTAAATTGTTTATTTAATTGTTTTTTTTTCTAAAAAAATTTAAGTCATTTCAAAATGAATATTCTATTTCATCAAAATACCACTTTATTGTCAATGAATATTTAAATTATTTATTTGTTGAATTAATTGGATATTTTAGATAAATTTCTTGAAAATAATGAAATAAATTTAATTAAAAAATTACAATATTTTAATTTTGTTAGATTTCTTCAAAATTTACGAACCGACCTCAATTTCCGACAATGCACGTCTCGCTTCATTGAAAAGGAACTTTCTCGTTTCTACTTTCTGGAACGTTGTCGTTTTTCTTTCATGAGTCATCATCGAAATCAACGGCTAAGACTTCGCTGGTTCAGAATCCACGGCTGCTGTTTAACACCACTTAGATTCCATTTATTTATTTATTATATTTAGGCTCTTGATCCTATGTGGTTTATGAATTTTTTTAATGTTTACAAAAGGCTACGTGGAGCCTTTTGTTTTGTTTCTGGGCACTTGCATTTTTCTGATTTTTTACAATTTGATAGTACAATTATAATAAGGCTAGTTGGCATAAATGGCCAAATCATGAAGAGGAATTGACCTCTTAGTCATCTGTCTTCTTGACTTGCAAAAATGTCCCAAGGGACGCAAATGGAGCCCAAGGGCACAAATTGCGTCCAAAACTCCAATTGTGTCTTGGACGTAATTTGCGCCCTTGGGCTCCATTTGCGCCCTTGGGACTCTATTTGCGTCCTTTGGGACTCCATTTGCGTTCCTTTGGACATTTTTGCAAGTCAGGGAGAGGGATGGCTAAGAGGCCAATCCCTCTCCTAGATTTGGCCATTTGAGCTAATTTTACTTACAATAAATAAATTCAAGGAAAAAGTATTACAATTTGTGAACAAAGATAATCGGGTTTTTTTCGGGTCGGTTTTTCGGGGTTTTCGGGCGTGGTCGGGTTTTCATCAGGTGTTAACCTTTATAGCATCTTCAATAGATTCTCTAAAATCAATATTTTAATGATTTTTGTTTTCAACAAATTCTTCAAAACCTACTCTAAAATAGAGAAATTATGAGACACAATGAAATTCTCCAAATTTAAAGAATTCTCCAAAAATGATTGTTTCTGAAACATGAATGGTTTTTTTAGTATATCTATCAATGAAAAATCTTTTAGATTAAATGTTTATGAGAGAAAAATAATATTTTATGAATTGTAGTAATATTTTAATAATATACTTAATATTGTAACATCTAAAATGGAGAATCTATTGGAGATGAATGTATTTTTTTTTTTTTGAAGATTTTGACTTTTTGATTCTACATATTAAAGAATTTGTTGGAGATATTCTTAGTTGTTAGAGTATAAAATGTCTCCTCCTATGTAAGACTGGTCGGAATTACCAATAATCGATCTTTTTGCTCAAAGAAGAAAATTTTATAATTTACATTGAAAATATATAGATAATAACTTAAAATGAATATTTTTATAACTTTCGTGGAACGAAATGCGTTTTTTTTATAAATTACGTTATTCGTTGGATCTAAATTCTTAACTACAAGCATTAAATTGTTGTACTTTTGCATGAACTTCGGTGATATATAAAAAACCGGTAAAAAGACATTTCAACAACTAATAAATAACAAATATAATAATAAATTTGTTTTAATAAATACAACGTTCGATTTGATGGATGATTTTGTCCAAATTGCTTTTAATTATTAAAGAAAACATGTAAACCCACGATCAAAATTACTAAAAGGATTTAAAATATATATATATATATATATATAGACCCGAAGTAGTTATAAAAAATAAAATACTACGGATTTCTTGAATAATTCAGAATAAAAAATATTATATTTATAAAAAGAAATGGACTAATAATTAATCAATAATATATTCCTCATTATGTGGAAGTGAGTCATCACAAGCATCTTCATATGTCATGTGACCATTGATGATTCATTTGCTTGGTACCCAACAAAAGTTTTCAACTCAATAATTACTTAAAAAAAAAAAGACTTTTTATTTATTTAGTTATATTAAATACCAATTTTAAAATGACAATCATACCCTTCATCATTATTTTCTTTAATTATTTGCTGGTTTGTGTACAAAATTTCGTATAAGATAGAAATGTGCGTATGATTTATATGATGATAAAAGTGTCGTAATTTATTGTTTGACGTTATATCAAAAGTATAATGGTTAATTATAGTGGTTTTAAATAGTTACTTTTGTTTAAGAATCATCCAAGTATAATCATATTATAGAAGCTTAAATTTCGAAGTTGTATTTTAATGGCAAACTGAGAAAAATATTGAAAAACTAGAGATGATATAATAAGGGTAAAAATGGTATTTACCTTTTCATTATATATTGATGATGGCCCAATATTAAATTGAAAATTTATGATAATGCTTAACATATTTAACATCAACTCTTAAAATAATTATCGATTAAAAAAAACTTGAATGCATTTATATCAATTTTGTAATCAAAACTGAAATGTTTGACCAAAAAATGATAATTGTAGCTCTATAAACATTATTAGTTTGAGGGTATAATGGTCATTTAAAGAATAATCAATCGAATCATTGCATGTGTCGATATGCGTTTGTGAATTATTATGCTTTCAACAATACAACTTTCATGTTGCAAGTGTGACAAAAATAAATTTGTTCTATAAGTTTGATCACAACCACCATATTTTGTTATGTGGCATGCAAATTCAAAATATCGAATTACCCATAAAGATAATGTCAAATTACAATTTTACCCTTAATGTGACCATGAAAGCTAGTTTTAACTAATAAAGACCAATGACATTCCACATATCAACAGATGGGACCCAAAGTCGTAACCTCATCAATTGGTGAGAACATGCCTAATTATTTGTTAAAATCATGCATCTCCAGTACCGAAAGGGAAATTCACTTTAGCATGGTTCAAGTGGTTCGACCAATCTTAAGTTTAACTCAACACGCAATTATACGTTAATTTGGGTTGGTTTAGCTAACCCAAGTGGTTAAGTTCCTTTAAAGCTGGTATGCCACTAGCTAACGTTTACAAGATATCTATTTATCACAATTCTTTGATTTTACTAAGGTGACGTTTGTTTTTTAAGAGGTGTTGAAGTCTGAAGTCTGATTTCACTTCTGATTTTTAAGAGGTGGTGCTGAAGTCTGAAATTTGAATCAACAAGACTGTTTGTTTTTGTAAATTGACAAACGTCTGAATATGTATAATTGTCTATTTTATCCTTAAAAAAATTCAACTTAAATACGTCAATTGAAGCGAGCATCGATGATCGAAGGGCGGAAAGTAAAATAAAAAAAAAGAATGATGTTAATAGATTTGCGATGTTGTGGAGTTTTAATCATATATCAAACACCGAAGCGCCGATTTAAGCGATTCAATATGTTTTCGAAAGCCAACACACATATCTACAATATTCATGTTTTGTGTTTTTGCAAACTCGGGGTGCATTTGGACTAAAACCGATGTTGAAATCGAAAGAATGATGTTGGGCGAAAATAAGAGGTAATTAAGTGGTTGGGTTATCACTTAATTATTCACATTAAGGGTTAAGAGACTCTTATAAGAAAGAAAAAACAAACAATCTGAATTATCTTATGTCTGACCGAATCAGACATAAGTGGCAATTAAGAGTTTTTTTTTTTGAAAAAACAAACACCACCTAAAAGAAACTAATCATAGTATTAGTTTGTTAATGTGTTATTATTAGTAATAATAAGTAATTACTCTTATTCATAAGCTAAAATATACTTTTAAAACATTTAACTATTAGTTTAATATGATATTTGTTTAATAAAGCATGTAAAAACACCACTATAATACTCCATGTTGCAACATTATCAACTCCATGTCCTTTTTCATCATCATGTTTAGTACAAGCATTCCAATTACACAAGGGAAAGCTCTTATAATATTTCCAAAATAATTAACTATTCAGTTATTGAAATCACATCCTCAAAGTTATAATGGTTATATGTTAATTTAGAACATTGAGAATGTAAAAAGAAAAATATGATGTTGATTTGTTTGAAAGTGAATTAATACAAAGAGAGTTAAAAAATAATGTTGAGGAGTTCATTTAGAATTATCACTCGTTAGTCGGTCGTTACACAAATATCTTTATCTCATCTTCCTGGGTTTGACTCCAGACACTGTCAAAACCTTTGTGCAGGGTTGGACCTAGTATGGTACATATGACTCCAGGCACTGTCAAAACCTTTGTGAAAGGTGACAAAACCTATAATAATAACACATATTTTTTTGCATGATCTTTACTTACCTTTCAGGTGCAGGTTTGAATCTCATTTGTATCATTTTTCTTATTTTTTTAGCTTTTAATTTCAGGTTTATTACGTTTCTAAAAGAATTTGGATAAAAGACTCGGCCACGGAACCTCACATACAAAAAACAATGAACTAATCAACAAACTAATGATAATTTTAGGAAAAATATCCTAGCATTTTTTATAGTCAAATGGTGTAATAGGTATGCCTCTGCCCTCGTGGTCATGGGGAGGTTCATCTGCTGATAAGTGTCACAACAATGTGCATTTTAGTATCCATTTAGGAATTTATCTCATCTTATTTTTATATACTTTCAATCAAAAATTGAGTCTTTTTATTCATATTTTGCAAATTACTTTAGGTTGAAGAATTGAGACTTGTTTTATGCTAAAGTAGTGCAAATAGTAATTCGGTTGCTAAAACATTTCTGAAGCTCACAAATGTCATAAAGGAAGCAGAAAAAGAAGACATCTTTTGAAGACTTCTCATATCAGAAATCAAAGCAGTTGCATAATACTTTTGGTAATTTGCTGTGAGGTTGATGGACTTTAAGACTTTTGGTTAAGAACTCATGCTTTTGACTTCTTGTAGCAAGTTCTTTGGTTCTTACAACAACTTTACTTTTTGAGTTCTTTACTTTTCATTGCATTTACTTTAATATCTTGAATTCCTGTTTACAAAGTGATGACGGGCTAATTACTTTAGCTTGGGTGTAAGTGAAGGTTGAGAGATTAAGCCAATCGTGTATGTGAATAATTGCTCTCGCCATAGCTATCAACCCCACTATTCACTTCATGTTTTGATGTTTTATTTGATAATCTTTGATAAACCGACATATGTTATTTTATCATATGATGAGTTGATCTTACAAAAAAGACAACATAAACAAAGAGATTTAAAGTGTTATAAAATGTTGCAGCCTGATACAACAACTAGTGCAATTATACCTATATGGAGATAATGACATAGGTACCATGTTTGAATTTGTACTCATCATTGACACGAGGAGGGTACTGCCAGTGAGTATCTAAACTGAACTTCGAAAGGAGGTCATTCGATCCAATAGTATGATGTTGAGAACTATTGGTGCAACAACCTTATGTTATGCTGTAACAAGGTCCTGCTGTACTTGTGTTAAAATTTCAACAAGATCTTGCACCGATGCTTTTATTTAATTATTGTTATATCTCATTAGTTGTTAACTAACTCAAAACAATTTCTTTGATTTGCCATCTTAAATTTTCTTTTAAGTTTGACTTCCTTAATCCTTGTTTTTTTTGTCCCCGAGGTACAATTAGGGGTGCTCAAATTTCCGACCAACCCGACCAACTCAACATGAAAAAACGCAAAAAACTCAAACCGAGGTAACCAGATACATAATCGGATACAAATTTTACCAAAACCACATCTATTGCGTTGGAAACGGGTAGGGCCCAAAGTAACCCGACCAACCCGACCAAAACTTGTACGCTTTTACTTTTACTTTTTTACTTTTTTGTGGTTTTAGACTTTTAGCGACTCTTCTTTCTATCAATTCTCAAGTTTGTGGTAAAACATAGATTTAGTCTAAATCTAACAAGTTGAGTTCTAGTTGCTTTGAAAAACTATATACATGTTAAAATGCACATATTTTGGGTTTTAAAAGTATATCCATGAGTTTACTTCATTTTGATAAGTTTGTGAATAGTTGTACACTACACATTTTTGAGTTATAAATCTTTGAAAATATGTTACAAAGTTTTATGAGGTGTTTGAGTCATCAAAAAGGGGATTTTGATCTACCATACATGTTTCTTAAACATTTGAAGAATTTGGGTAATGTGTTACTTGGGTCCCTAATATGGGAAGATTTGGAGGACAAATGATTTTAAATGGAATTATAGTGTGAGTTAGGGAGTTTTAAGAACGATCATTGAAATATGGTCATTTGGGACTTTACTCAACCTACGGGTTTTATATTTGAAAACTTTAAGTCCTTTGACTTTAAAAGTGTGAGTTGTTGGAACGAGTATCTTTTAATTTTGGGAATATTTGGAATTGGAAAAGTGTGGACCTTACAGTTCGGGCCTTTGGCCAATTATATTTGGAGAAGGTGCTAAATTTGGGAAAGTTGTTTGTCAGCTTATGTAGCCATATTGGTTCTATTTGAGTGTCAAATGTTTTATGATGCCTTACGACTTGATTTGTACACTAACGAGTTTTGGGACGTTTTCCGGTTTACATGGCTCATTATTGAGCGTTTTATGGAAATGCAATTATTATACAAATGTTGGTAATTACATGTTTTGGATGTGTTAGTTCATTCATATGGAGTCATGTAATGTTTAGACTGTAATGTGATGGATCCATAGGCATAGGAGTCGGGTTGTTCATCATGGAGCTCTTAACGTCCATACTTGAGTCTAGTGAGTGGTCCCCAAATCATGTTTTTATGTAAGCTTGCGGTGGTGCTCTGCAGACGGAGCTAAGTCTTGCGGTGGTGCCCATGGTGAGCTGGATACAGGGACTTGTGGCTTTTGTGGTGACACTCATCTAGAGGTCGAGTAGACACTAGGGTCATTTGGGTATCTTGCGGTGGTAGCTCGGTTGGGAGCCATATACGGGGATCCATGATTCTATGTGAAACTCGAGAACGTTGATAAGTGGCTTAACTTTGTGTGTCCGCCACATTCGATGGAATCGGGTCTCCCCCGTCACCGAAATGTGTTATTTTTGGGTATTCCCTTACCCATGCCTTCGGTGTTGAAACGTACCATTTTATTTACATAAATAGTCTTTTGGTGAAATACCATGTGGGTGCGTTTTGGGGAAATTTGGACGTCGAATAATTATTTAAAATGGGTGTTTGGAAATTAGAAGTAACTTGATTTGCAAATAAAAACTCTTTATAATCCGTGTTTCTAAAATGGCCTTATTCATAGTAAAATGTTCGTTTTAAATGTTTTATGATTTGTATGATGAAAATTGCTTTAACTCACTAGGCGTTAAGCCTAACACTTTTTTCTTTTCGACATGTATATCAGGTCTTAGATGGATCTGAGTGGTGAGTGGAGCTTGGAAGAAGTTCTGGTAGGATGACTTTAGTGACGTCATTCGGTTTGGTGAAGATAGTAGCTTTGGTGGTTTTAGTAACACCCGACTAATTTTGTCCCCGTTTGTGGGACTAGATAGTTCCGTTAAGACTCTGATACGTTGTTGTGGTGATTCTTCCTTGTAACTTTAAATTTTCGAATTTTAGGGGTGTTACAAGTTGGTATCAGAGCTCTAGTTTAAGTGAATTAGGTATGAGTTTTAGATGCATAGACTTAAGCTGAGACTTTAAGTATGATTGGTTCGTGTTGGGTAGAACTCTTAGTTGAGAATGGGTCGTAGTAGTCGACAGAAATACACTAGTTGAGAAGTCGTGACTATGGGGATGAAGACTCTTATGTATATTATGTTCATAATTTCACTTAGCTACCGTTATTATGGATGTATTGTTACGTGAGTGTGCTTGACTCTACCATTATTGCGATACTTGATGTGTGCGATAGTATGTCTTCGTTGTCAAATCTTGCGTCTTTATAACTCTTAACCTCAGATCTCGTGTGTGTGTCTTTATAACTCTAAGGAGGAGCACAAGCACCAGAGGATGTCTTTAATGTCCATTTCCATCAAGTTCCATTTTGCAAACCGAACACCCCCTTAGAGTTCAGGAACAAGAAAAATGTACGATTTTGAAGTGGATACTTCATTTTGGGAATTTGGGTTTTAGTCCCATGATGTTTAGGCATCGATTAGTAATGAAATCTCGGGGAAAGTGATGCCAAAACATCATCATGTAGCTTCTTAGTTCGGTACCACTTCACGTAGTCAAGTCATTCTTCATATTTTTGGCAATCCCGTTTGAGTTTCATGTACTTTTTCCCCTAGTAAAAGTATATAACTAGCATAAGTTGCAGAATTCATATTTTAGTGTGTGGATTGTTTTACATTAGTGTTTAATAGTGTTGGGGTGGTAGAACTATGTTGTTACTTATGTTAGAAGTTATTGCATATGTTTATTCAATAGATTTCAATATTCTTGCATGCAATGTTTTCCTTTAGATTATCATATGCTAATTATGAACTCATGGAGCTTTTATAGTTCCTAACTTTTATGTTTCATTGCTTTAGTATTTAGTTCATTATGCACAAATTAAATTGTCTCAAACATTATTATTGATATTTCACTATTTAGACTTTCGTTTTATTTGTCAATTTCACTTCTAGGATGTTCGGATGTTTTAGAAGTATAGTTCTTGCAACGGCTTTTTGAGGTTTTGGGAAGTGTGTTACAAAGCAACCTTTCATTAATTTTGCTACTGTTCGTCTTTTTTTCAATATATTTAGCTTTTTTAAATTAGTTTCAATGTTGTAAAAATCAACATTTTGATTACTAATCGATGTAAAATGACCATAATGCCCTCATCTTTTAGTTGTTATTTGGGATTATTTTTGCACATGCTAACAACTTAATACACACTCTCATTCATGTAATTATAGGTACTCTTTTTTCGATCACATGTGGTATTTGCCAATATTTTGCCAAGGTGCATCACGTTGGCTTTGAAGCAACTGCACTTCTTACATTTGCTCCCCGAAATTGAAACACAAAAAACAAGAATTATAGCCTCCTAATATGCTTTAGTTAACCTCACAATATGCCTCGTAGCCCAGCGAGCTAGTTAAGCATGCGAGTGTCGATCTCTATTCTTTTCCCCCAAAAAAGGATAGAGATGCCCCGTCCCATCTTTATGCACATCGATAGATAACATTCCATCTTTCTCACTTTCACTTTCTCCCGATCAATCGTGAGGAAGGTGCTTGCCAAGGGGAACTACGAAAGGTGTTATGCTCTATTAGGTTAGTGTCAAGCAAGTAATTTAGCCGTCTACCGAGAGAGAAGATAGGAGGATGAATGAGCTGTCGATGGTCGGTTGGGAGGCCGTCAATGGTTGTTGGTTGTGGGTCTGACTCGAAGTTCCGACTTGTGTTTTACAAGTTGTACCATACAAGTCTTGTTTCATTAAACTGTAAATTAAACGGTTGTGGCGTACTGGGCCCAGGGTTCGAATCCAGGGGTACACAACAATTGTGGTCGTGGCCACTGATATTTAATCAGGGTTGATGTCTTACCGTCATAATTTGTCAAGGGATTAGTCTATTCGTAGCTTAGAACCAAGGTTCTAAATGGCGTGAGGTGTGGCGGCGAGGCCAAGCCTTAGGAGCCATGGCGAATTCGCCATGGCGTTTTCAAGGCGTGACTTATGGCGTCAAATTTCTAATACATATATAATATTATATATATATAAAAACGTATGTTTTGTAGTGTTAATCAATAAGTCAATAGTAATAAGCAAGTTAAATTATATTATATATTAAAAACTTGCAAATAAGACATTAAAAACGTAAAGAAAAACCAAATATCTCATTACGATAATTGCGCATTTGGCCATAGCGTGTCATGAGCTTAACGTGGTGTGACACACAAGCCTTGGTGCCATGGCGGCTATGCGGTGAGTTTTTTAGAACATTGCTTAGAACACCCTTCCAAAAAGTAACTTAAAATTAAAATTAAATTTTAATTAAGTTTTAAATATTTGCAAAAACACCCCTAAGCTATAGAGGGTATTAATTATGGTCAATTAATTTCCCTTCCTAGTTTTATTTCTAATAGAAATGAAAACTTTGACAAGTTCAAACTCCAAATTTCTTGGCATTTTATATGAACAGGTATTTTTCTCCAAATCCCAAAATTCCAGTTTCATAACATGAGAAAATACGAAGAAAAAAAAGGTTGTTAAAGTCCTACATCAGCTAGATATGGACTATTTCTCCAATATATACGTTGGAACCCTATTCTCTCGTCAAGGGCCCTTTTGGAGATTAATTTAAAGATTCCACAAATCCTCACATAGTATCAGAGCCAAATCTACCATGTCGGCAATCTATACTTGTCTAACTCCTCACCTCTCTTGCCCCCTCTGGACACTCTAGGGCAATTTGTACTTGTCTACCCTCCATCCTATGGAGTGTGCTATAGTCCCACATCGGGCTAGAATTAGACCATCGTCTCTATATATGATGGAACGTCGGCCTTTTTTCCACAAAATAAGGAGGACAAATTGAAGGGAGCTCTCCAACCAAAAATCTTGAACTTCTATTGAAGTTTAAAGAAAACCAAATTTGATAAAATTGATATCAAACGTGATACATATTATATCCCAAATTCGGCCATAGACAGCCAAAAAAGCATTCTTTCCCCATATGCATAAAGAAAGTTTTGAGAAAAAAAACTCTTATTTTTGAGTTAAAAAGGATCACAACAAACTACTCACTCACCATTGACCATACTCTTATTAACTCTAACCTGTAAGAGCAGAGTTGAGAGCACTGTGAACATCCACTCCAATCTGGGCTTCAGCTTTGTCCAACTCGGTTGATGCCGAACTCAGCTTCTGAGTGAACTCACTCAGACCCTTCTGTACTTGGGCTGGATCGATTCGGTCAAGGGGAACAGCCTCAACAGCCAATATGTCTGCATACGAGTTTGAGTGCACGAAAGCAAACCCACTGCTAATGAAGTATTTCTTCACATCATTCCCTTCGTGGACCGAGAGGAGCCCGGGCTTCAGCTCCGCGATTGTTGGTACATGTCCTGGTAAGATACCCATCTGCCCAGTTGTTGCTGGAACTATCACCATATCAACCTGTAACATCAATCAAATGAAATTCTTAGGAAGAAGACCACTTCCTTTCTATAAACTTCCTAGAAGAAAAGAATCACTACCACATTCACCCGACTTCAATCAACCGCTAAAATTAGATCTCATTGATTATCGATCAATGATGGAGGTTAAATTTCAATCCCTACATCTAAAAGGAGGTCCATTCTATAGTGTGACACTAGTAATCGGATTGTATGTAGAAAAAATTCCAAGATCATTGGGTGTTGTCGAAAAAGGTTGTTAAAGAGAGAAAAAGGACAAGATTTCCCGAAGAAAGCATGGAAATGATATATTGGACTTGGCGAGGCGTAAGCCTCGAGGCGGAAGCCTTGAGGCGGAAATATATACACTGTACACAATATATATACACACACACCAATCTGCATTCCACTGCTTCTGCTCATAAATATATGCAATATATATACACACACTTGACACTTGAGTGCTGGACAACAAAATATATATCATACTAAATTACTAAAAGAATTTACATATACTTTTTTCAATCACGAAATATAGATGTACATATACTAACAAAGAAAAAAATTATTGATCTATTAATAACACACACATATATATATGTATATATTAATATGCTCACAACTCATAAAGAAAAAATATTAAATATCAACAAAGTGTGAGTAGAATTGTGACTGTCGCCCTCACACGTAGTAGAGACTAAATATAAAAGAAATGTATCCAATAGATACATATACATAATATTTTTGTGAACCGAACAGAATCGAAGATGAAGATGCAAAGAAAACAGGAGAAAAATGGAACTCACGAAAGACAATAGATGAATGCAGATAGGGCTTAAGAGAACCAGAGAAGAACAAGGTTTTCAAAAAAGAAATAGAGAAGGTTTTAGTCATTTTTTAAAATAATTTAGCCTCGATATTGAGGCGAGGCGGTCCAAAATCGCACCTGAGGCGGCGCCTCTCAATCCCCAGACGAGGCGTACGCCTCGATTGTCTGAGGCGGTGAGGCGGTAGAGAGGCGTACGCCTCAATACCGAGGCTAAATTATTTTAAAAAATGACTAAAACCTTCTCTATTTCTTTTTTGAAAACCTTGTTCTTCTCCGGTTCTCCTAAGCCCTATCTGCATTCATCTATTGTCTTTCGTGAGTTCCATTTTTCTCCTGTTTTCTTTGCATCTTCTTCTTCGATTCTGTTCGGTTCACAAAAATATTATGTATATGTATCTACTGGATACAATTCTTTTATATTTAGTCTCTACTACGTGTGAGGGTCACAGTCACACTTCTACTCACACTTTGTTGATATTTAATAATTTTTTCTTTATGAGTTGTGAGCATATTAATATATACATATACATATATATATGTGTGTTATGAATAGATCAATAATTTTTTTCTTTGTTAGTATATGTACATCTATATTTCGTGATTGAAAAAAGTATATGTAAATTCTTTTAGTAATTTAGTATGATATATATTTTGTTGTATAGCACTCAAGTGTCAAGTGCGTGTATATATATTGCATATATTTATGAGCAGAAGCAGTGGAATGCAGATTGGTGTATGTATATATATATATATATTGTGTACAGTGAATATATTTCCGCCTCAAGGCTTACTCCTCGGACCGCCTCGAGGCTTACGCCTCGCCTCGTTGAGGGAAAACGCCTCGAGGCACGATTCCGTTTTTTAAAACCTTGCATACCACCATTTCTAATGAGAATAATTCAAAAGAGTCTATAATTCTAAAGAAATCCAAAATGACCACCTTGTCACAGAGACTAAAGCTACACAATTAACAAACAACCAGATAAAATCGAACCATTAGTAGGCATAATGCATGAATAACCACGTAACTATACAGCATAAACCTGAAGAATCCATAGAAAAGCCAGATAAATTCATCATTGTTAGGCAAAAGAACAACTTTGTAATCCTGCACATATGCAAGGTGACCGCTTTGCTATAGATCTCAAAACCAAAAACTCAATGAAATCCCCATACGAAACTGATTGTTTATAGTCAAGACAACTATTAAAAAGGATCATAACTTTGTATGAATAAACCAGATAATTCCCATTTTACGGAACAAAACCTAGAATATTTACCGTAAATTGGAAAACATAAACAATCTATACGCATTATTAGCTATCTCAAACCCTAGAAAATCCAACAAAACCCAAATACAATCCAAAAATGTCATCATCGAAAACCAAAAACTCAGCAAAATAAAGGATCGTAACTTTGTATGAATAAACCAGATAATTCCCATTTTATGGAACAAAACCAAGAACATTTAGGGTTTACATAATTCGTAAAAAAAACAAAAACTAACCTCTGTTTGAGAGAGTTCCGAAGCGTAAGGGAGGACGAAATTGACAGTGAGTTTGGAGGGCAAAGTGGAAGGAGTAGGAGGACGGGGTTTCATATATTGGATCGGTGTCTTTGGTGGATCGATGTTGGGGACAACCTTCTTCCACGCCTCCACAAAATCACTGTCACCGGCTGCGGCATCGGTAGCGACCTCGGTCGAGTAGGGGCGGCGAATAGTGGCGGCGGCGGGGGCGGAATAAGTGGTGGTAGATCGCGTGAGGAGGCGATTAGCTACTTGACGAAACATGGTTTCGATTGGGTTGCAGAGATCGCTCGGATGGCAAGGTCGGAGATCGATTGAAGATGTGATTCGCTTGATTTGTGTTTGCTTATGGTTTTGATTGGATTTGAAGGGTTTGAATTGGGCAAAGCAGACAAGTTCACCGCAAACTTTGGGGTTGTTCTAGGGTAGCATTTTTGGGTGTATTTTTAATTATAAAGTAAACTACAAATTTGGTCCCCTAGATTTGTTGGTTATACCACTTTTGGCCTCTATAATTTTGAAATTATAAGATGGTCATTGTGGTTTGCAAAAGCGTCAAGATTTGGTCTCTCTCGGAACGGCCGTTAAAAGAACCTGAGGGGCATTTTAGAATTTTCCTAGTTTTATCCTGTAATATTGTCTAGTAAAAGGGTGTCAAGTGTCCCCCTCATGACTTCCCAAGAACTTCTCACCTCATCGTTTTCGGTTATCAACTTCGGTTTGATCTACAACAGTTATCATCTCCAGTTATCGACTCTGGTCATGGTCTCTAAACCCAAATCCATCCAAAATCTATGTCTAAACCTCAAATCCATAATTAAAATCAAAATCCAAAACCAATACCAAAATCAGCATCACCTTAAAACCCTAAATGAACCAAAAACCAATGAACCCTAATCTGCACCAAAATAAAACACAAATACAACCACAACTAATTGATGTTTACAGGGACAAAAATGGTAAGAAGAGATTAAAGATGATGTAAGAGACTTCGTGAAAGTGTGGAGATGAGAGGGGGGAGCCTGTGGGAGGCATTCCTAATCTTAAAGAAAACGAAGTTGTGTAGTTCATATCTTAAAGGGGGAAGGTTGCAGTTTCAGATCGAGGTTGAGGATGGGGGAGGTTGCAGTTCCAGGTTTTCAGGTCCAACTCGAGGTTGTGTAGGTCTAAGTGTTGTGTAACTGACGAGGAGGTCTGTGATCAGATGGTTTGCTTTGGCCAGCGATTTAGTATCTGAAGCTTTGTTTTGGTCGGAGGAATGGTTTCCTTTGGTGGACGATATATATGTAACCTCGTGTGTGTATATATATACATACACACACACACACACACACACACATATATATATATATATATATATATATATATATATGTGTATGTGTGTGTATATGTTTAGATTATATAAGTAATTAATATATATTTATTTACTTTTTAAAGAGAAATGATCAAAAAAATTGGAAAAAAGCCTAAAATACCCCTCAGTTAACAGGTTCCTTTAACGACCGTTAAAAGGAAGGGACCAAATCCGGATGCTTTTGTAAACTAAAATGGCCATCTTGTAATTTTGAAACTACTTCGGGCGTCAGTTCAATAATATACACCATGTTATGTACTAGATCAGACGTCTCGTATGCCCTAGGCATGACGAGAATATATCAGTCAAACTCAGATGATGCTCACCGGGTAGCAGTGAACAATATCCTAAAGTATTTAAAAAGAACTAAGAATATATTCTTACTGTATGACGATAAAAAAAAAGATCTGTATATCAAGGATATATAGATGCTACTTTCTAAACCGACCATGATGACTTTAAATCGCGATCGGGATATGTTGTTGTGTTAAATGGTAGTGTCGTGAGTTATAAGAGATATATGCACGATAACAGAGTCAACTATAAAATCGACATATCATCTCTTAAAGCATATAAGGCAGCGCAAGCATAAAGCTCACTGTGGAGCAATAGCATAAAGTTTCTGTAAAATATTGATCTTATTTAAATTATTTAAACATAAAACAGTTATGTTTCTATATGTTTTGGCATATTGGATATGAGTATTAAATATTTATGTGTTCATTATTAGCATGTTTAGGTATCCTTAAATAAATGATCATATTATTAAAACTATCATTGATCGTTTATTACCTTGGGACTAGTAATAAATAAAGATCATTGTGAAGTCTGGTCATAGTCCAAGTTGAAAGTGAACTAGGTGCAACCAAAGTCACATGTGTTTCGTGGGGCACAAGCGTTGGACAAGACCCGCAGTCAGGATCACCTCATAGATCGGTAGGGGTGTCCACGGTTCGGTTCGGCTCGGTTAGTAAGAAAAATGTAAACCGAACCGCATGAGGCGGATACTTGGTTACCCGAACCGCGGGGCTGAACCAAACCGACCCGATCCGAATCGAAATTAGTCGGTTACCCGCGGTTCGGTTCACGGTTACCCGAATTTATAGAAAAATAGTATTTGCAATATAAAAATAATACCAAAATAGAAAATTTTAACCAATTACATAACAAATACATAAAAATAATCCAAGAAGAAGAGATTGAAATAAGTTTTATTGTTTAAAAATATTCACTATTTAGTTGATGATTATTTAAAAATTAAATGGTTGATATTAAATATAATATTATTAAGTGTTCTATATATACCGGTTCGGATCGGTTACCCGCGGATGCCTACAATTTAAAACCGAAACCGACCCGTGAATACCCGGTTTTTCGGTTTTCGGTTTTTTCGGTTTTCAGTTTTTTCGGTTTTCGGTTTTTTCGGTTTCGGATCAAACGGTTCGGCTCGGTTTCTCGGTTTTTCGGTTTTTTGAACACCCCTATAGATCGGCATCATAAGGTGAGTCCTGAAATGAGTGGACATTCCTCAGACCTGAGATGTGCATTGAAACCTAATGTGTTATACTTTGATATAGTTTAATGTTACCCTTAAACGGGTAATCATAAGGGTTATATTGGGTATAACATGAATTATGTATAAGTCGTGTACCTGCAATATAGAATTTGTTCCTCTCAAGTTGAGAGATATATTTTTAGGCCGCTCGATGACATATTTTGATTCACATGTCCATGGACAATTGGATTAGTTGAACTAATAACACTTGTCTGAATCAAATATATTGGGATCGAAAAACATAATCTTTGAACTATAAAGGGTGAGATAGATCTATGCCTTAAATTTGAAACAAAATATCGTGAAGCAAAATGATAAAAAAATGATACTACCATATGATTAATTGATCAATCAGATTGCTCGAAGGAAAAGCATATTTACAATCCTTAGGGGTGGTGAGGTGTTGTTAGACACTTATCACTGTATGTGTTACTTTGTATCGTGTACACGTGGGAGAACGTAAGTTATTATATGCCCACGACACGTGTCACACGTGAAAACTATTGAGGAGTATGTAAACCTATAGGGTCGCACACAAATAATACGTTTGCTTCAATTTGTAGAAACCTAGATTAAATCAAGTTGGTTATGAAAATAATTATTCTTGAAGGATAATTATGAAAATATGTGTTAACTTGTAACTATGATAATTATAGGGTGTAAACGAAACTATGATAATTACGGGATGTTATCTGTAAAACCAAATTCCAAATCCAAAATCAGTGAGCCCTAATCTTGTGGTTTGTTAGTATTTATTTTATTTATATTCATTTAAGATCATATAATAGACTAACTTACATTTTGATCCCTATAACTTATGTATTTATTTTTATGGGAAACGTGACAAAAATGAAAAAAATACTAAACTATCCATCACTTAACGAGTTTTTTTTTAATGCTCGTTAGATAAAGGGACCATATCCAGACACTTTTACAAACCATGGTCCATCATATATTTTCAAAACTATAGAGATAAAAAGTGTTATAACTGGCAAACCACAGGGACCAAATCATAGTTTACTCAAATACTAATCATGTATTTATATTTTATAAGTGTAGTTATTGTTTTATTTTTATATAATGTGAAATTAATCAATGTAATTAATGATGTATCTCGTGTGATTTGATTAAATTTATAGGACAATCGATTTAAATGATTTATTAAATGTAAGGATGGAGACATGACGATTAATAGGCCAGGAATGCATCTCTATCGCCACCCTGTCTCGTGTAATCCCCAACAGGTTTAAGGGGAAGTAGTTTTCATTGGCAACTCATTTATTAAATATTATATATACGGGCACGAAAGGTCGCAAACCTGACCTCCATTGCGAACTCGGGACAAAGAAAAGTGCATCATGTGTTTCAGACTTTCACGGGATATTCATCATGAATGTTGTAAAAGAAGCACATTTGTTAGTGAACATATTTGTTGGATACAAGATCATAAAGTTTGAAGATGAAAGTCAAGCAAGTCAAAGCCTCAAAGTCAACTCTCAAGCAAGAAGGTCAAAGTCTTTGTAATAAAAGTCAAAGTCAAAGTAGTTGTGTTGTGTTTGTTTGTAGGTATAAATAACATTAGTCTTTGTAATCTTGGTAACATACTTGACATACGAAGCATATTAGAGAAGGTTTTCATTGTATATCATTCTAGAGAGAGAAACAGTTTGTAGTGAGATTGATTGTAATCTATGATGATTAATCAATGACATATGATTTGGAAATTGTCATCTTGAGTATGATTAGAACTTGAATTAGGGACATTATCAATTGGTATCAGAGCAGATCCAATATCGAAATCAAGAAAATTTGGAATCGACACTGTTTCATTGAGTCGCAGATTCAATGTTGAGTTTTTGTGCAAATTTGTGAGATTTATGGATTAGATTGGGTTCGATTCATGTTCTAGATAAATCTTGTATAGGTTTTATAGAATTTTGCACTGTAATTGATCATCAATTTTTGAAAATTTCGAGTTTTGTATTCATGAGTTCGTTATGCACTGTATTGGATCGATTTGTACTTCTAAGTGTATCTTGTTGAAATTCATTGGTAGAATTAGGTTCTAGGAGTATAGGTAATCGATTTGTCAAAGTTTCAACTTGAAAGATGAAGTTTTGATGTGTTTTTTAGCAAATCAGAAGTTATTTTCATTCGAGATCTGAAGAACTCGCAGAAATCTTGAAGAACTCGCAGAAACCTCGAAGAATTCGCAGATTTATTGGTTTTCGCAGGATTTATAAAGAATTTCGCATAGTTTTGATTCTGAAGTATATCAAGTGTAGAATTCGCAGATATGAGATGTGCGAATTGCATAGAATTCGCAAGCTAGTGTGTTGCGAAAAGTAAAGGATTCACAAGCATGTGTGATATGAATTCTTAGGTTTCGTAGATAAGAACTTTAAGGATTCGCAGATAAAATTCGCATAATTTGAAATTTTAAGGATAGAATTCGCAGACATCTGTTTTGCGAAAAATTGTTCAAAAACATTATAAGGATAGAATTCGCAGAAGTGTATCTTACGAATTCTTGTGCATAAAAGTGTTTTTAAATTTTTCTAAGTGTTGGATTCGTAAATACCTTTCTTGCGAAAAGATGTATACAAATTCTTGAATTGTTATTGTTTGCGTATTCTGAAGTTGTTGTTTGCGAATTCTTGTTAACTTTGTAGAGTGATTTGCAAATTTTTGTTGGATCTCTTTTGATTACGAATTCTGAAGTCAAAGCTTGTGCGAATTCTAGTTCCTTTGTGCTTATTTGCGGATTCTTAGTGTTTCTAAGTAATTTGTGAATTCCTTACTTGAAATATTTTTGGAAATTTAATTTCTGATTTTGTTTCTAAGTTTTCTGTATTTTTGAGATTTCACTTGGACTAACGATCAAATTCAAGTTCTTTTTGTGAAAACAGGTATAAAGAACAAGATGTCATCAAAAGAAGAGATTGTTAAACTGAAGGCCAAGATTGTTTCTCTCGAAGAAAAGATTGTTCAAAAGCCTAATAGCTATTACCAATATTTGGCTGGAAAGATATAATCAAATTGAATATTATCAGAAGAAAGAAAATGATCGGGTTGCTACATTCAATAGTCTTAAAGAATGGATGCATTCACATATGGGTTTACTGAAAAAGGCAATTGATTCGGGAAAATTTTCAGTTTTCTTTGCTGAGTATAAAGATCATTTAAAACAACTTGAAAGAGAAGTTCTTCATGCTTTGAAAGAAGATAAATGGTTGGAATCTGAGAAGTTGAAAGCTGAGAATAATGAGCTGAAAAGAAAGATCTCAGATATGGAAGATCAAATGGGTCAAATCCAGCAAGCATCTTGTGTTGACAGTTATGAGGAAAATATTAAGAATCTGGAGGATGCTAATGATGAGCTTCAAAAGAATATATCAGATTTGGAACAAAAGATGATCAAAGATAGAGATGACTTTGAAAGTGAAAAGAAAGGTTTTTCAAAGAAGTTTACAAACTTTTCCAGGAAGAGTGTTGAAGAGAAGAAAGCGGTTGAGCTCAAATGTATAAAACTTTCTCAACAGATTTCAGATTTTGAGAAAGTAATCATTTTAGAAAGGGAAAAGTTTGACAAAGAGAAGAAGACCATAGAACAAAAAAAATGTTGGAATATTCAAAGAGATATCTGGTGGAAGAAAGAATGCTGAGAATGGTTTTGAGGAAGAAAGAAACATATTTGAAGCAGAGATAAGAAAGCTGACAGAGAAGTTATCTGAACTATCAGAAAGTGCACTGAAAGAGAAGAAAACGAAGTCTGAGTTTCAAGAAAAAATTGACCTACTTGTCAAGGAAAGAGACAGTTACTCTTCAAAGATTAAAGAGCTTGAAGATATTATTTCCAATGTGGTGGTGACTGAGCAAACGACTCCAGAGTAAAAAAATCCACATACCTAGAAATAGTTCAGTTGGTTCTAACAATACAGCCTCAAGCTCACAACAAAAAATTGTTTCTTCAAGAAGGTCAGTTAAATCATTTGATCAGATTCGTACTACTAACATTTTCTTTGATAGAAATATAGATGGTTCAGATACATATAGAAGAAGAAGAAGAAGAAGAAGAAGAAGAAGGAGGAGGAGGAGTTATGAAGAAGAGAAGTTGGTCTGGAAGGTAAAACTAACTGATGATGAAAAGAATGATGAGAAGAAGGATGAGAAGAAAGAAAACAAATCATTTGTACATGTATCAAAAGCCAAGAAGAACAAAGTGCTGAAAGGTAAACCTGATCTTGCTTACTCGAGAGATAAATTGATCAGGTTGTCTAAAAAGAGGTATTGTTCTTATTGTCGTACTTATGACTTTGTTCATAAAACTAGTGATCATTACTGGTATGGTTCTTATTCAATTACTCCTAACCGAAATGCAACTCACAAACATGGACCCAAATACCAGTGGGTACCAAAACCAAAGGATGATTTTGTGTTGCAGGCACCTCAAGTTAAGGGGGAGTAAGAGAACCAAGGCTTCTGAATACTATAGTTCAGGACCCGTACCTCAATGGTTAAGGAGTTTGACTTCTAAACACAACAGTTTAGGACTCGTATTTCAACGATCAAAAGATATGTGTGTGTGTTACTCTCGAGTTGATAAGAGATTGTACTCTGATACTCAAATGAGGAAATCAACCTTCAAGGGAGAGTACATATAATTTTCTGGAAATATGTATTTGGAAGATATGATGATCTACACTTCAGAGGGAGATGTATCTGATTTCTATCATGTGCTTTTTCATTGACATATTTTAGATGCATATTTTCAGGGGGAGTAAAGAATTATGACTTCTGATTACTTCAGATCAGAACTCGTACATTCAACATTTTACTGCTTTATGTCATTTTATTTTTCAATAAATTTTGTGAATAAAGCTTTGTACTTTGACGACTTGTGACTGTTTGCAGATTGAGAGGAAGCTTAAATGATCATATCTTTATGACTTAGAGTTGACTTCATGAGATTTAAGACAGATCGAAAAGGTTTATTTCTATTCTTAATCTCATATATGATTGAAATAAGGACGATTTTCAATCATAGAAAACATGTTCTTAAACGTTCAAACCACTTCCCGATTCTTAAATAGATTTCATGATTTGGAAGTGTGATTTTAAATGTTTTCATGATACTTGCACTTTAATTGTTATATAAACCGTGTGTAACTAAATATTAATACTTGTGTATTATCTTTTCCATATACTTTCAAGTATTCATACACACCGGTTTAATTTTTGTTGAATGTGTTCTTACCATGTATCTAAATTGAAACCAATTTTCGATGGTAAGACACTCCCATTTGCATTTCAAAGTTTGAGTGTGTAACACCCTCAAGTCTGAAGATAGAAACTTATTAAAAAAATTCTAAATACTTCAAACTACAAACATAAATTAGGAATTAACCCCAAAGCTCACATTCATCCTATACATACATTCTAGGAAAAAGACGGGTGTTACTAAACCCAATAACAAACACTATCTCCAATCTGCGGAAGACTTCACCAGTTACTTACTCTTGTATAAAGCTAAGGCTCAATCCTCATAGCACTTGCTAGAACCGAACCCCCAACTGGAACCTGATGCACATGCCGACAAATAAAAAGGTTAGGCTTAACGCCTAGTGAGCTCAAGAGTTTTAACATGAATGAATATATATTTAGAAGACAGGAAATCAGTTTAAAGCGAGATCTTTCGAATTAATATACTTTAAAATGGAAACGACACATATTCCCACAACATGCACTTTTAAAGATAATGCTCCCAAACACACCCTTCATGTAAAATGATAATCCGGAACTCACCCAAAATGGGGTCATAGTTCGATATTCCAATTATGAAATTGTACATAAAACCTCATATCCCAAAACACCCAAAACACGGGCGGGACATAATACTTGGCCCATAAATAAAGGAAAACGATTCTTAAATAATATGGTACGTCATTGAAAACATGTAACCCAATTTAATACTCACGCGGCCATAAAGTAGAATGAAATCACAATATTAAAACATGGACAATTAAATATCCAAAATATGACGGGCCGACGACGGGGGCTTCCCGTATCCGTTGAGAGTGGAGGAACACAAAAGTATGCCACTCATACAACGTTAATCGTATGACACTTCACGACACACAAGCCCAAGTGTCCCTACGACTCCCTTCAAGCTACACCAAAGAGTCATCTGACCTTAGCGATATAACAACGAGAATACTGCTCCAAGGCCCGACCCAATGGGGATACAACCAAGGCATTGCCCCACCTGGCGGAGGTCCAAAACGCCCATCCAATGGCTACTCCACGCCATGATAGCACCACCCGGACTCAGTCCTCCTAGTGTACTCCTTGAACGGACAAGGTCATAAAACATGTGTCCCGGAGTCCAACCCCGTACCACCCAAATAACCATCAAATAAGACTGACTCATGTGCCTATTGATCCAATGCAACACAGTCTAAGATTACACGACTATACCTGAATGACAACAACACTCGAGCCTGTAATTATAAATATACAATAAAAATTCATTTAGATGTAAGCCATGAAATGGGACTCTACGTCGAGCTATTAAACCCGGACAAATGTCCACAAGACTCTTTTAAGCCAACACCGTGCTAAAATGCTCAAAATCCATTTGACCAAATAATTATCGGTTCCCCGAGTAATAATGTTGGGAACTGAAGAATTTATCAAGTATGGTTAATGCTGCTAGTATAGGATTACTACTGCCAGAGGATTTCAACAGTTAGTAATGCTAGGTATTACTGCTGCTAGTAGAACTAATACTGCTAGTCAAAGTTAGTGATGCTTGAACAAAGTTAGTACTGCTTAGCTAGTTAGTACTGCTAGTGGTTAGTGCTGCTTAGTAGTTAATGCTGCCAAGACTCAGTTAATGCTGCTTCTAAGATAATGATGAAGAGATCGTGGTTAAAGATAAACATGGAAAACTGAAGATATTCATGGAAGATATACTGAAGATATTTTATTTATTATAATTATATTTTATTCAGTATATGTATAGAATTGATAGAATAGTTTTTAACAACTTAAGTTTGTTTTAGAGAGAATAAACCTCAAGGCATAGATCCTAATTCTAGAGAAGTAGAATTCGTCTTGAAAGAGCTTGTTGTTCAAGATTGAGGTTGAGTGTGTAATATTGTGATTTTAATCATTCAATACAAGTTTACAAGTTGTTAATCATATACTGTTTGTTTACTGTTACATTGAATATCAAAGTGTTATTCCGCAAACTTCTTTGATATTGTTTCTGAGTATTTATTCTTGTTAAGAATTCGATCCTGACAAGTGGTATCAAAGCTTTTTGAAAAGAAACTTATTGAAAAGAAACTTATTCAAGTTGTAAAAGTTCACACTGATAACCAGTTTGCTAATCTATTCACCAAAGATTTTGATGTGGGTAGATTCACTTTCTTGGTAACAAGTGTGGGAATGATCAACTCTGAATAAGCCCCTTCTCAAAAAGTGGTTACATACCTGTATATTGTTTATTCTTGGTGTTACTAATCTTCTTTTTCAAGATATGTATAGCAGTACTCAGTGTATCACAAGCTTAAAAGAGTAAGTATGGTTAATACTGCCAGTACAGTTTTAATACTGCCTGCACTCAGTTAATACTGCTAGTGGTTAATACTGCTCTCAGTTAATACTGCTAGTTAGTTAATACTGCTAGTGGTTAATACTGCTCTCAGTTAATACTGCTCTCAGTTAATACTGCTAGTTAGTTAATACTGCTAGTGGTTAATACTGCTAGTTAGTTAATACTGCTAGTAGTTAATACTGCTCTCAGTTAATACTGCTCTCCGTTACTACTGCTAGTTAGTTAATACTGCTCGCAGTTAATACTGCTCGCAGTTAATACTGCTCGCAGTTAATACTGCTCGCAGTTAATACTGCTAGTAGTTAGTACTGCTTGCCGTTAATATTGCTCTAGGTTAATACTGCTTATGTCCCGAATACTATAAATACTCTTTGCCCGCCTAAAAAGTTCATAACGACTCTTTGCATACTGTTCACTTGTGCTCTAAACCCTTTCTCTCTCAAGTTCAAAGTTTTCAGGCAAGAACGTCCAAGATCAATGGCATCAATGGCTTTCATAGATGAGCACAATGAAATCGCGATGCTACAGAAGCCCAAACAGGCTGCTGGTTTCCACTAGATTGTGGATTTGCTCAAGACAACCCACATTGCCCATGCTCTCACTGTCTCGCCATCAATCTTTATCGAGCATCAAAGACAATTCTGGGCACATGCCACCATTGTTACTGAGAATGGTGTGAAAATGATCAAGACAAAGGTGTGTGGCAAGCCATTGACAGTTACTGAAGAGGTAATTCGCATCAGTCTACGTCTAGATGATGCCTCTGGTATAACTTCTATCTCTAATGATGAACTGTTTTCTACTCTTACAAGAATGGGGTATGGAGGCCCATTGGCTGTGTTCAAGTTCTCAAAAGCCAGATTTTCACCCCAATGGCGATTCTTTGTCCATACCCTTATGCACTGCATCTCTAAAAAGACTACTGGATGGAGTGAGTTCAGTAGCACCATTGCTTATGCTTTGGTGTGCTTGGCCACTGCCAGAAAGTACAATTTTTCTAAAATGATTTTCAATGATCTTGTCTCAAACTTGGGAAACAAAAAGAGCTTTTATATGTACCCCAGGTTTGTTCAAGCAGTTATCACCCATGAATTGACGGATATGCCTCATTTTGATGGGATATATGTACCTAAACCCCCTAAAGGCAAGGTTTTCTCAAATATGAGAAGATCTGTTGGGGACTCGGAAGGAGTTGACACCCCATTGTTCTCTACAATGATGGTGGTGTCCCACACTGATGAAGGTATGGCAGCAGGGTCAAGGCCCCCATTAGACCATCCCACTGCTAGTCAATCACAACCTTCCCACTCTAAATCCATTCCCCAGTCTCTTCTTGATAAACCAACTTCACCAATCACCCAAACATACAAAAGGAAACAGGTAAAGAAGGCTCTTTCCCTTCTTGTACCTTCACCCACTCAGCCTTTAAGCCATCTAAGGGAGAATTCTCCTTTAGAGAATATCAACAGGGAAACCAAAGGGGTGTCTCCCAACCCCAAGGAGGTGCTCTCTAAGGAGGAGGAAGAGCATGTGGGTGCTGAGGCTGCCACTACTCCTGCTAGCACAGAGGAGGACAGTGGTAACATACCTAAGACCTCCCAATGGCAACTTTGAATGAGAAATCATTCAAAGGTCCCAGGTGCCAAGAAACCACGGGGGTGGATAGTGCTTCTGCTAGGCAGAAGACTTCCACTACTAAAAGATCCCATGATCCTTTAATAGAGGGTAACACTTCTGGAGAAGGTGAGGACAGATATAACTACTATGAATTGATGGAAACTATGGGAAACATCAACTTAGATGTTATTAAACAAGGAAAAGACATAGAAGAGATGAAGCTGGTGATACTGTCACAACAAGTCCAAATTGCAAAATTAAAGTAGATGGTGACCAGGCTGATACAAAAGAAGAGAAGGAAACAGTTTGTGCTAAAGAGAAGGGAACCAGTGTCTGATGCTCCCAAAAAGGGGGAGTCAAAGGCTGAAGTAAACTTGGAAGATGAAAAAGAAAAGGTTGAGGGGGAGCATGAAGGGGAAAAACACAATGTTGAGGCAGAGAAAGAAGCAGAAAGAGATACAAAAGATCAAGCAGCAGAAACTGTTAGTGCTGCTGAAACTTCACAAGCAGCAGTAACAGAGTTAACACCAACAGAGATTGAAGTAGCTGAAATGCTCATCAAAGAAAAAAATGACACTCCCAAAGCAAAGGGAGTGGTCATAAATGAAGGGGGAGCAAAGATGATAGAGAAGAAAGGAGTGGTTGCAGAAGCAAAGAAAAAGGGAAAAGAAAAGATGATAGAATCTGATCAACCATCCAAACAGCAAAAGATGATTGAGTCAGATGAAGCATTAGCCAGGAAAATGCAAGAAGAGTTAGATCAAGCAGAAAAGGAGTGTTAGGTCCCAAGGCTTGAGCTTCCCAGGAGGTCACCCATCCTAGGATTGTTCTCGCCCGAGCACGCTTAACTTGTTAGGATTAAGCGCTTACCATTACACCAAAAGCAATTGCTTATGGTGAAGGCGCTACTTTATTTCCTTATACCATGGTAGCGCAAAGCCCCGTACTAAGCGACAGGCGGACATGAGGGGCTGCACCACTTTCGTGGAGCCAGCGGGTCGGGCTGTTAGTCCCGGCCAGTTACGTACTCCCGAGTCGAAGGTGAGGGAGCTGGATGCTTGTGGCATTCCCAATAAATGTTGGAATTTCTCCTCAACAATCCCCCCCAGCATTTGCACACTGGGAGACTCGAACCCGCGACCTCGCTCTGATACCAATTGTTAGGTCCCAAGGCTTGAGCTTCCCAGGAGGTCACCCATCCTAGGATTGCTCTCGCCCGAGCACGCTTAACTTGTTAGGATCAAGCACTTACCACTACACCAAAAGCAATTGCTTATGGTGAAGGCGCTACTTTATTTCCTTATACCATGGTAGCGCAAAGCCCCGTACTAAGCGACAGGCGGACATGAGGGGCTGCACCACTTTCGTGGAGCCAGCGGGTCGGGCTGTTAGTCCCGTCCAGTTACGTACTCCCGAGTCGAAGGTGAGGGCGCTGGATGCTTGTGGCATTCCCAGCAAATGTTGGGATTTCTCCTCAACAAGGAGCAGGTTGAAAAAGACAGAGAAATGGCCAGAGCACTTGCAAATGAGTTAAATGAAGCATTCCAGAAAGGGCTGGAAACAGAGAAGGCAAAGCAAAGAGCAATGAGCTTGAGAAAGGCTATGATGGCCAGAACAAGTGCTAAGAAGAGAAGACCTTCACAAACTTACCTTGCCACTCAGGAAAGAAACAAAATGATAACTTTCTTGAGGAGTGCAATTGGTGTAAAGAAAGAAATGTTTGTGAAGATGACTTTTGATCAAATCAAGGATCTCTATGAGAAAGAAATGGGGAAGCTGAAGAGTAATGAAAAGAATAGAGTGGAGTTTGAAAAGAAGGCAAAGGAGAGGCATGATGTGAATATCAATCAACCTTTCCCTGAAAGTGAAGAGGGAACTCCAACCAAAGGAAAGGAAGAGAAAAGGGAAGAAAAGAAGAAGGAAACTACTACAGGGCAAAGTCAAAGGAATCTGAAAAGAACTAAGATGATGGCCAAGAGAAAGAAGATTGTCAAGAAGCCTAGAATAGCTTCAGAAGAAGGGGCTGAAAAGGTTGCTGAAGAAGAAGAGGCACCTGAGTCATCTACAATGAAAGAACCTGCTAGCACTGATGATGTAAAGATGTACATGGTAGTGATGGACAATGTGCCTGAACCAATTTTAGCTGAACCTGTAGGAGTTAAACCTCCTGAAGTAATTAACTGGGATATTTTGGAGGTAGATGGCAAGGAATATATCAGACTGAAGAGAAGTGATGAGAAGTATGAGGTATATGCTACTTGGAACAAAATTGTCAGAACTTGCTCAAGGTCTGATCTAGAAGAAATGTTTGAGATAGGAATGAGATTGTATGCAGATCAACTGAAAGCTCCTGAAGTGTCAATCAAGAAACTAGTGATGGAGTATCTGTGTATGATGTTCAAACCTGAAGAAGTGGAAGAAGTGATCAGAAATGTCTTCCAGACTATAAACAATTGGACTTTATATGAAACTAGTGGAGTATATGCTATAACTATGGATTTTAGTCATGTAGAATACTTTCTAGTGGATGGAATATATAATCATAGCAGGCTAAAGCTGCATGAAATGTTGAAAAAAGAAGCTTGGATGTGTACAAGATTCTGAGGTGGCAAAGTATTTGATAAATAGAATCATTAATCAGAGTTTGGGGCTGAATCCAGATACAGGAGCATGAACTATGAGGTTTTGGCAGCATTTGAAGAACTTGACTTCTCTTCCTAAAAGTCAAGTTAGGGGGAGATTGTTGGGAACTGAAGAATTTATCAAGTATGGTTAATGCTGCTAGTATAGGATTACTACTGCCAGAGGACTTCAACAGTTAGTAATGCTAGGTATTACTGCTGCTAGTAGAATTAATACTGCTAGTCAAAGTTAGTGTTGCTTGAACAAAGTTAGTACTGCTTAGCTAGTTAGTACTGCTAGTGGTTAGTGCTGCTTAGTAGTTAATGCTGCCAAGACTCAGTTAATGCTGCTTCTAAGATAATATGAAGATAATGATGAAGAGATCGTGGTTAAAGATAAACATGGAAAACTGAAGATATTCATGGAAGATATACTAAAGATATTTTATTTATTATAATTATCTTTTATTCAGTATATGTATAGAATTGATAGAATAGTTTTTAATAACTTAAGTTTGTTTTAGAGAGAATAAACCTCAAGGCATAGATCCTAATTCTAGAGAAGTAGAATTCGTCTTGAAAGAGATTGTTGTTCAAGATTGAGGTTGAGTGTGTAATCTTGTGATTTTAATCATTCAATACAAGTTTACAAGTTGTTAATCATATACTGTTTGTTTACTGTTACATTGAATATCAAAGTGTTATTCCGCAAACTTCTTTGATATTGTTTCTGAGTATTTATTCTTGTTAAGAATTCGATCCTGACAAATAAAATGCCTTTAAACAATGTTTACGAAGTTACATACCTCAAAGACGAGATTAACCCAAAACTCAACACATAATGGGACCAAAGGTTTTCCAAAGGGTTTATGAATACAAATACACCAAAATGCACATAAAAATGAAATAGACTTCATTTGTACCAAAATCACCAAGATGCATAGGTCATGATATGGACTTTATTTGTACAAAATCCCCAAAATGCATAAGTCATGCTATTACTTATCAAGATATCCAAATCCCAAATGTGAGCATTTTTATGAAACTAAACAAGCCAAGTTTATCAAATATGAAAACTCATTAAGATACTCACACTTTGACAAATACCAAGTGAAATACATTTTTACTTCAAAATACTTAAAAATTATCAGTAGTTAACCATTTCATGTAAAACACTTCAAAATAACCATTTTGGCATGTACACCGTTTTCACAAATCAACTTGAACTCACCTTGCTAGATTTAGGCTAAATCTAGATTTTACCCACTTAGAGCTTTCCTTGAAGAACTTGATTCTTCAAACCAAATCTTCCAAAAACCTAGATCCATAAGGTTCCAACCATAAATATACATAAACAACCACAAATAATCGATCCCCAACCTTATACATGAATACCTCAACTGATACCGAAACCCTAACTTCCATAAATGAAGAAGATAGAAGATTAACTTAAACCAAGCTTGAATCCACCAATAAAAACACCTCTAGATCACCAAAATGGTTACAAACCTCCAATCTATGAAAGGGAGAACAAAGGGTGGATGAAACCCTAGAAAACTTTGGTGAAGAAGATGAATAGTGAGAGATGAGAAGATTACCACCACAAAATACTCTAGTATACTTAAATATACTTTCAATATCTTGTTAGATCCTTGAATAACTCTCAAAAACGAAACCGTAGCAACTTGAATCACCCAAATCGGAGTTGTGGATCAAAAGATATGAAGAAATGAAGAAATGAGGAAAAAGTCGGATTTAAGTGAAATTTACAGCGCAAATGCTCGCGGGTGCGTTCAATATGTTGCGTGGGCACGAGCGATGGGAGTGGCCGCGAGCATTTTGCTGCGCGGGCGCGAGCAGTGTAACTTTCGACCAAAGATATGCCCGAACACTGTTTTGGTCGTAACTTCTTCGTTATGACTCCGATTTTGCTCCGGAAAGAACTGTTGGGCTTGTAATTGAATCATTCATCTATATAGACTATAAAATCTAGGATTCAAGTCCAAAATCAAAAATCTTATTTTTCCCCTTTAAGGCTACTGATTTTTGTATTAGCTTGAATTGATACCATTCGAAAATCGGGGTGTTACAGAGTGTGTGATTTCATTTTGAAACGTTCTTTCAAGAATGTCTATATTTTGAATCGTATAGACAATATCCAATTTTTGTTGACCTAAGCCTTAATTGATAAATCATTTTGATTCTGATCTTTATTATACAATGTCAGATTTTCAAACAAGTTTCTTGTATTCATTTCATTCATTCAGTTATGTTGTTTGAAAAGTCTTCAATGTAAAATGCTCAAATATTCATGATTATATCTATGAGCATACATTTATCTGACTTGTATCTTCTATGCTTTAACTGCAAAGTTAAACCATTTGAGCAACATGTTCTTTTAGGACAACATGGGTTTCTTTTGTGAGGACTTAAATGCAACTTCTATGGATTCAAGTTAACTAGTATTTCCTACCCAATAAGTTAATCCTTGAGTGATCGATTGTGTGAGGAGTCAAAATACTGAGTGTGGGTTGTGTGATGAGGTAAAATGAAAACGAGAGTTTGGTTAGCAGTGAGCTCATTGATTAAAAGAAAGAGGGTGAGAGATCAGAGTAAAAGAATATCAAACTTTGCACCCACTTTTTCTGAGTCGAGCAGCCACATTACTAGTGTTTCACAATTCTTCGTGAACATTATTGAAACAGTCAACTAGCCCATGCCAACTCTTGATAAAACCCCCATAAGCTACTCATTTTCTTCTCAACAAAAAAATGTTTCATATTTCAAGGGGACACAACATATAATCTATCTGGTTTTCATTTGGAAAATCTGGATATTGAAAAATAAGGAAGTCTGCCCACATTCGCACTTCGATCATGCACAATCGAGTATGTGTTTAACTGTTGTTGTCTCAATGGTTTACACAATTTTGAGCCTTATGAAAGCAATCATTATGTGCTTAATTTTTTCAAACACTTGCACAAACACACAAGGAATTCGTTTTCTTGTCATAACGTTCATAGAAATATTTTTGTGGTGTTGCGATGATTGAATGGAATACTTGAGGGAGTGAACATCAAAAAGCTCCTTTTCAATGTGTATTTGTTACACACAGTGACTTTGTGTTACTGACAGGCATTATAACTGATTCATTTGTTGATTCAGGTGTTACACTCCTAATTTGTCTGAATTTGCAAAGATTCGGATAAATATCTTTTGGATCAATGGTGAATCAGAGGCTCTTGTGTGTTAAAGATCAATGGTCAGTTCAGATTATCAAAGACATTTCTTGTGAAAACTTTGATGATTTCATGCTTCTATCATCAAAAAGGGGGAGACAGTATCAAGAAATGTTAAAGATGGGAGAAATGTTCAAGATGTTAAAGAAAGTTTGTTGAAAGAGTTCAAAGATTTCAGATTGTTGAGGGTTTTTACTGAAATTTTATTTGGAGATAATTTGCTGAAGCAAATCGAACTGAACATGATGATAATTTCTTTCCTAAGTCTGAAAGAGATTTTACAACCTTTGGGGGAGAATGCTACTATTCTTGAAGAACAGACTTTGGGAAGATTGCTGAAAGTTTTTGAAGATACTATGTTTATCAAAGAAAGGGGAGAATGTCAATTTTTCATATGAATAGGAGGAGAATGTTGATTGCTTGAGAAAATCATTTTTACATCAAAGGGGGAGATTATAAATTTGAGCTTAAAGAGAGAAGATTGATTTGCAAAATTTTTTAATGATGATCTTGATCCAAAGGGGGAGAATGTTTGAACATATTTGTTGGATACAAGATCATAAAGTTTGAAGATGAAAGTCAAGCAAGTCAAATCCTCAAAGTCAACTCTCAAGCAAGAAGGTCAAAGTCTTTGTAATAAAAGTCAAAGTCAAAGTAGTTGTGTTGTGTTTGTTTGTAGGTATAAATAGCATTAGTCTTTGTAATCTTGGTAACATACTTGACATACAAAGCATATTAAAGAAGGTTTTCATTGTATATCATTCTAGAGAGAGAATGTAGAGAGAGAAACAGTTTGTAGTGAGATTGATTGTAAATTGTGATGATTAATCAATGACATATGATTTGGAAATTGTCATCTTGATTATTTGTATGATTAGAACTTGAATTAGGGACATTATCAACATTCATGATTCATGATGAATAGAAACGTGTGTCGCGCTCTCATTTATCCTCATTTTGCAACGAAAATCGATTTGAAACTGAACTTTTTGATATATAAAATCAACTGTCGTCTTCTCTACTATGGTTTTAATTGCTATTAGTAACATGAACTAAACCTTTTGAGGTTGGGGGAAGGATGGATTTTGGTTTTTCACCGTTGAATATATGATTAATGCAATCTTTTGAGTTTTTACACTTGTTGGTTGAAGTTTATCTATCTTGTGCTTATTGTTTATGAGATTGGCCATCTTATTTATCTTATTTATTGTTTTTCCCATTGAGAAATTGGATTTACAATTTGATAAAAGTTAGATAAACCTAGGGTGAGATATTGTATAGAGATATAGCAAGTAAATCCTAGTTTTGTGTTGTGATTTTTTGCTTAATGAATTGAATGTTTCTTTTTACCGATCGAGAGATGGTAATAGATATTGCATGATTTATTCTTGCTATTACTCGAGAGAGAGTAGTGAGTACAATTGGAATCACTAAATTCAACCTTATGTATTAGCTCATTGAATGTGTATCATGTGCTTGTTGGTGAGATCCAGATGAAATCCGACCCCTAGCCCTTTTTCTAATCATTTAAGTAATCTCTTGTGGTGTGCAATATTGCTTGAATAGTATCTATGTGCCTGCTTCATTTTCTCTAGATAATTCTTATCAACAGTTAGCTGATACAAACCAACCTTTTGATTTAGTCTAGTTAATAGTTGATATAGTCTTGTGGTAATTAACACCAAGTTCCTACGGTTTGATACTCGTACTTCCATGCGTATTATTTGATACGACACCGTACACTTGCAGTCCGTGTGGGAAGGGTGTAAACCCGACCTATCAAGTTCCCCGCGACTGTGACATAGTCACTATCGTTTGGACATAATCGCGAGTGAGGAGGAGGCCACGGTACATGTTCTGCGGTTATGACCGACGATTATGACAATGTCACTATCGCCCGATCATTATTGCCCGAGGGTGCCAGAGGGTCTTTAAGTCCGATTTTGGGGAGGTTTATCATAACTTCTCATCTACTCCGTCTTAAACCCTCTGAACTGGTGTGTACACATTTATGTCAACCCATAGTGCATTGAAGGTTCCATCTACGTCATCCCTCCAAGTTTTAGGTGCATCTTTTAAGATTTGGAAGCTAGAAGCAAGGGGTTCACTTTCTCACCATCATCTTCATCAAGTTCTAGGTTTTGGGATATTTGTAGGTTTTTTTACAAAACCTAACATAGTGACTTCATTCATGTCCTTTAAACTTTAGACATGTCAAAACTATGTACACTTTTGAACCTATAACATCCCCTTGTTTACATTTTTCATTATTTGTAAGATTTTACCTAAAATGGGTTTTGGAATATGTTGTTGGGTATCATGATTTGAAATGTAAAATATGCTTTATGTACACATTTATGATCAAATACTTAGATGAAGTCATATTGATGCCATTTAGGGTTTTGCTTCAAATAAGAAGATTTCATTTAGGACTAGACGGTGTCTGGTTAAAAGGAAAGGATTGATCTAAATGGTTACAAAAATGTTGGAAAACCTCATTTTAGAGGCATTTCATGTTGAAAGTGGAAATAACCAATTATTGCCCACATTTGGTTTTAAAGGCATGAAAAGGGTTTATGTATGGAAATCATTTTATGGAAATGCTATTATGGGAACTATGTGTGTGATCATAGTATTGTCATAAATGTAGTTGTGATGAGCCTGAGACTATTACTATTGGATCCATAGGTATAGAGCCGGCTTAATTGTAGGATAACTATCGTTTGTAACTAGTTGAGACATTGGGTCCTTAGAAGACAACTTGGTACAGTTATGTGGGACTGATTACTAGCCATGGACCGTAAATGTAATCCTAGTGAATGAGTGTGATTAGGATCATTGGGTGCCCTCCCCCACATCTGAGTACGAGTCGATGAGCTCGTGGCCTTGATCCTAGTATTGAACTCACAACTTGGAAAGTGACTTACTTTTGTGTTCCGCCACAATCCTTGGAAATTGGTTCTCCCCCGTCATCATAAGTTGCTTTTGGACTACATGGTCCGTTTGTGGTTTATTTGGAAAGTAAAGCTACTTCATTGGTTTAAAAGTCATTTATTGTTGATTTTACGCTTTATCAAATTATATATATATAATGTTTGTCTTCACTAGGCGTAAGGCCTAAGATTTATTTTCTTAAATGACATGTATATCAAATCCCTTTAGTGGTGGGTTGCACAAGGGTTTAGGGACGAGTGTTGGGCCGTTAACGACATCTTTTAGGATTTAATATTTTAGAGAATTGGCGTATAGAAAGAGATAGATTCTTTTGGGAGATTGAGCTGACAACTGTTATAATCTAGATATAATTGTTTATATTAGTGGTCTTGTAAGATCCCACATTGGTTGGGGAGGGGACCGAAAGTTGCTTTATAAGGGACTGGATACCTCCTTAACTAGACGCATTTTAAAACCGTGAGTCCAGGTGTGTGGACAAAGCGGATAATATCCGGTACAGTTGGCCTGAGATGTTAAAGATGGTATCAGAGCCGGGAGACGGACTAGTGTGCCAGTGAGGACGCTAGGCTCCCAAGAGGGGTGGATTGTAAGATCCCACATTGGTTGGGGAGGGTACCAAAAGTTGCTTTATAAGGGACTGGATACCTCCTCTACTAGACGCGTTTTAAAACCGTGAGTCCAGGTGTGTGGATAAAGCGGACAATATCTGGTACGGTTGGCCTGGGATGTTACAGGTATCTAGGAAATGTATCCCTAAAATTCAATAAAGAAATAACATACAAGTATACATGTCAAACCAGTATCGTTTTGAAAACAAGTAATAAAGTGGTATTAAGTACTGAATATCGATCCTACAGAGACAATTAAAGCAAACGGTTAATCCAAGTCAACTTAAAAGGTGATTTCAATGAGAGAATTTGAAGGAATAATCTTTGAGTGAGTTAACAGTTTTGAAATTGGTTTTAACAGTAAAAGAAATGCATGGATGTAAGTTCATATTGGAGTTTAGCAACAATGTGTTTAGGTAGATTTCTACAACATGATGTTGCATCATTGGTTCTCTACCGCACTACTAAATCGATCAGTTCTTTTTTCAAGGTTCAGATGAGACTATGTACCGATAGTACCACACATTCGGTAACCCAACCAATGCCGTACAAATCTTACTATTCTTTTCATAGAGTTCACAATCTATTAAGATTGATGCGGTCCATCATAACCACTATAACACTTCAATGTTCTAAAATTTACGTTGGCTTGCATTCAAGTCCAACTCATCTAAGTAGAACAACATACGCCACCTTGTCAAGAAATACTTAGATGAAACTTAGAAACAATGGGTGAAGAGTAAGGTGGATAGCCAATAGCGAAAGCAATCTTCCACTACCACAAAGGCCTTTATCTCCCAAACCTTTACTTACATCCAAGCTAGGGGTATTAGTCCATTATCGCTTGAAAATAAATATAAGACATAATATTAAACTTGAAATATAAATGCATGAACAATAAAGTACCAAAAGCTTTTAGATTAAAAGTAATAAAGGGGACAATAGTTACTAAATAGCTACATGAACTATTTAATTGGTTCTCTTGTCAAAGAAACCAAAAATACAATAATAAAATAAAGACTTTTAAAGCTAAATATTGCTTGCAAGAGCAAGCAAATTGATGATAATAACCTGGAGTTTATGCTCCTATTTATATAAGGGGAGAAAGCATCTAATGTCAATTTATCAAAGTACAAAGATTCCTTGTCCAATGGTTAATACCCAAAATATAAAAGCTTTGCAAGATGCTCTCCTAACATGACCACCTCCATGATGATATTCTTTTAAAGATGCCCTTCAACTCCAGCTTGCAAAAAGGGTCTTGGTTGCCAAAAGATTCCCCAACAAAAAGGTTATGAAGTGACGTCTTGTACTTTTGATGAAATTGTGAATCATGCTGTAGCTAGGCGTGAGCATCGGGCGGGTCGGGCCGGATAGGGTCCCGAAACCACAAACCCGATCGGATATCCGGGTGGGAGGGGAACCCCCGAAGCCCGACCGAACACAGTTCGGGTGGTTCGGGTTCGGGGGGGTCGGTTCGGGTGGACCAGGTTTGGGCCTGGTTTGGAACTATTTCTCACCAATACCAAATTACCAAAGAGTTAAAATTTGAAACTATTTCTCACCAATACCAAATTACCAATACTAATTCCAGAAACAGAAACTGATTCACAGTTTAATAAAACAAGAAATTACCAATACCAAATTACCAATACTAGCTCCACAAACATATGAAGATTCATGTGCAAAGTGCAATGTCGGCAATGCAGATAAACAGAAACTAATTCACAGTTTCACACACAAGTGGGGCGATTAAAACAAAATTAATCCATGAGTATTAAGAAATTATAAAAGAACCTGAAACTCTGAAAATGTAAAGATTGAGTGAGGCAGAACCGCAGAAGCGACAAGCGAGTGAGCAACTTGGATTCTGATGAAACCCTAGTTTGATAATTGATGGATTGAGCCTGGACAATGGAGAACGACGTTCACAGAGGGAAACAGTCGCCAACCCGATGGAATTGAACGAGAACGACGATCGATGGCGATGGAGAACGACGGTCGATGACTCGATGGCGATGGAGAACGACGGTCGAAGTTTGATGGAGGACGACGGTCGATTTAGGTATTTAGGAATTAGGATTTAGGTCTGGTCGATGTCGATGTCGATGGTGTGCGATGGAATCAGATTAGGATTTTAGGTATTTACTATTTAGTTTAGTTAGTAATAAAAATTAAAAAATGGTGAATTCAAATTAATTCGGATATTCGGGTCGGGTCGGGTCAGGTTTGGGTTTTTGGTACCCAACCCGATCTTATAGTATCCGATAAAGTAACTCGGTTCGGACCATATCGGGTTCGGATTTTTTGCTCTTTTACGAGTCGGGTCGGGTCGGGTTTTTCGGGTTGGTCAGGTTATGCTCACCCCTAGCTGTAGCATCCTGTTGCAGCAAACCAAATTGTTACAATTTCTTTAAAATCAGCACAAATAGAATTCATTCCTCTTACTTAGCTCCAAACTACAATGAATAATAAAAACAAACTAAAAGACTCAATTATAATGATTGGATGACTAAAATAAGAGAAAATATAAAGATAATAAGTGCTTAGAACATGATAAATTATTTGATCAATTAGTATGTTGTTGACTTCAATGTTCATTCATAGAACTTGTAAAAGTTGTTACTATTTCCTCTTTTTGGGTAATTTCCATTTATTTAAGATGACATATCTTGTAAGTTTTAAGGTTTAAATTTACCCATATTTTTAGGGTGTTACATTAACCAAGAGCATTTTACACGATTACCAATAACAAGAAATTTTATACATTAACAAGGAATCAAGACTCCATTCACGAAGAATATTAAGCTTGGTAAAAAGGATTTATATAAACCCTAGATTCTCAAATCAAAAGGCAAAAACTCCAATAATGGAGAAACCCAATATAAAATTAAAATTATTACCTGTAGAGGATGATTTTCTTTTTTCTTCTTCTCCAAGTTTTCAAAGTCCCTTAAAAAAGATTTTGCTTAGGGGTGTTCGCGGCTCGGTTTGGGTGGTTTAACCCTCCAAACCACAAACCAAACCACAAATGGCGGTTTAGGAAATTTTAAACCGAGCGGTTTGATAGCAAGTGACCAAACTGGTCAAACCAGACCACAAAAATGCGGTCTGGTCTGACCGCTTTAGGCGATTTGGGCCTCTTATGATTTTAAACTAAAAAAACATAAACTCTATATCCAAAATAAAATTTCTACCAATATAACATTATTAAAAAATAGTATATCAAATTATAAAAGAAGTTTATATATTAAATTAAAAAAAATTGAGCAAGTTGAAAAAAAATTAAACAAGTTCACCAACAATAGTTGAATTTTGGACAAATATTGAGAAAGTCGAATGACGCTTTGGATTTAGATTTGAATTTTTAATGGATCTTAGAATTTTGTCAACTTAGATAACACAATTAATCGAGAAAATGAAAACTGAAGACATAATTTTTTGACAAACTTTTTTTAATTGAGCCATAAAAGTTGAGCCTACAACAGTCCAGAGTTAAGTATTTTTTAATTTTTGAAATTTAGTTTATTTTGGTTATCCCACTTTGATGGGAAATGTTTAGTTTTAAGAACTGATGTGGATATATGAACGGATGAAGTACTACTTTGGAAATATATATATAGTCGGGTTCAAACGAGAATAATACCTATTTAAAATAACATGAGAACTAATAAAATCATTAGTGATTTTACATTAACACACGAAAAAGAATTTTGGTCGCGACTTCAGATTCGCGTGACTTTTTTGCGCGTTAATGTAAAATCACTAATGATTTTGTTAGTTTTCGTGTTCTTTTAAATAGTTATTGTTCTCGTTTGATCCTCCCTCTATATATATAAAGTGACATTATAAAATGTAGAGTAAATTACATTTTTGGTCCTTGTGGTTGCCACTCATTATCAACTTTGATCCCTCTTTCAAACTAATTACACTTATTGTCACTGTGATTGCCATTTTGTTTCACTTTTGGTCTCTCTGACTAACTTTAATTAAAATAGTTAGTTATCTTGAAGGTATTTTAGTCAATTTACCTTTTCATTGTCTTTTTCATTTTTTTAGAGTAAATTAAAGATTTGGTCCCTCAGGTTTGGCATTTGTTACGAAATGGGTCCTTTAACTTCAAAAATTACATGATGAACCTACCACTATGCATTTTGTTATGGATTTGGTCCCTCGAGCCAACGGCCGTCTAACTGCTCCGTTAACCATGAGGGTATTATCGTCATTTTACCCTATTTTATTTATTTTTACATTTTTTAATTAATTATAATTATTTTGTTTGAATATTCATCTTCAACCTCAAGAACATCATGAACACCAAGAACAAATCCAAATCAAACCCATATTCAAAAATCAAAAACCCAAATCTATTGGTAGCCATTTTTTTTGGTAAAGGAGTATCCCATACCACTTTGGGCCCGGACTAATCTCCTGGAAAACAGGCCTATGGCCCGCGGGCATTCATCCCGTGGCCACAATGTTGCGAGTGAGGCTCGAACCCGGGCAACCGCTATGAAGTCCCCAAGCTTTTACCACCACGCCACAACCATGTGGTTTATCTATTGGTAGCCATTAAAGTCTTGGAAAATAGCAATCACCTCTGCATCTGGATCTATAAGTTTAAATCAAGAAAAATTAACTTAATTTTTATATCAATTTCAAAACAGCAAAGTCCTGAACACCCATCATCTTCCCCACATGAAATCTCCTTTTTTTCTAAACGGAAGTAGAAGCAGCAAGACAACAATGGCAACAACTTATGAAGAAATACAGATCTAAGAGAGATCGAGAGAGAAATTTGAGATGAGAGAGAGATGAGAGAAGAGAGAGAGATCTGAGATAGAGAGAGAGAGAGAGAGAGACGCACAGACGACCTCACCGGAGAACGACCTCGCCAGAGAAGACGACCTCGCCGGAGAAGACGAGGTCGTCGGCGTCTCTCTCTCTCTCGCACTCTCTCTCTTCTCTCAGATCTATTTTCTCAATCTCTCTCTCTCTCTCTCTTCTCTCAAACGATGAATGTGGTAATACGGATTAAGTTCTAATCTTGCAAGTAATTGACAAGGGTTTGATGGGTTGAGTGAGAATGTTTTTGGAGTAATTGTTTGTGACACCCCAAAATGGGGCAAAAAATTAATTATGAAAAAAGGAAAAAAAAGGAAAAAAAAAAGAAAATAAAATGAGTTTTATTTTATCCGACCGAAAATGTGAAGAAAAACAAAAAAAGGTCCATATATGCCATTTTAAGAAAATGAGAAGTGAAGAAAAAGAGTTTATGTTCAATGGGACAAAAATTGAAAGAAAATATCATATTCGGGGTGAAAAGTGCAATTTTGACCAAAATATCAAAGCCATGGGGCTGAATGTCAATTTCTGAAAGTTCAAGGAGTGATTCAGACATCAACAGGTCCAATCTTGAGGGACCTGTTATGTAAATGGTACATATCTGATTTTTGAAAGAGACTTATCGATGGCCGAACTTTGAAGCGTTCTATTGGCTCATTTAGTCAACGAAAAAGCCAAAAACTTACGGATTTAAGTAGTCAATATTGTCCTCTTCACTTTTGATTCAAGAAAATCAAGATTTTGTGGAGTTTTGAGGAAGAAATTGATGCTCGAAGTTCCTATCCGAAATTTCAGTTTAGCAACGATTGAAGGTAAATTACTCAACCATTTCAAGTTCTTTATATGGCTAGCTTCGTTTCTAAGTCGTTTATCAAACCTCAGTAGCCTTATGTCTCAGATTTTAGTTTTGAAGGTCAGATTTCGAGTTTTTGTACTGATTTTCGAGTGGATTTAAAAACCGAAAATTCAAATGAGAAAATAGGGTTCAATACTTGATGGTTTTTGTTGATTCTTGTTCCTATGGTTGAGGAAAATGTTTTTCTAGAGTTTTACAAAAAAGAATCATCGAAAATGGTCAAAAAACGAAGTTGGTGGGTCGCAAAAACTCGCTGTCGACGAGTTATTGTAGTTAGGGGTGTGCAGAAAGTCAACCGATCCAATTAGAACCGACCGATCCAATTAGAACCGACCGACAATGATCGGATATCCAATTGCAATTGGATCGGTCAGTTCTTGGATGACAATCCAAAACCGACCGGAACCGAACCGAACCGATTCACCATCAAATATAAAACCGACCGAACCATCCATGATCCAATCATCATTCGATTACCATTCAATAATTCAACCAATTAATAATTAATTATATATTGATAGAATTATATTTAATATAAAAGTAAAAGTGGGTCCTTCATCCTTGCACGTGACCACCAAAGAGGCAAAGACCAAACAATTCAAAACTTTTGTAACAGCAATGGCGGCAGTAAGGGGTTGTTTACCAACAATAGTTGGTAAGCGCTGTCCGGAATAAGAGGTCTGACTAGAATAAGTGTCTCTGTCTGGAATAAGTGTTGTCTAGAAAACTACTGTTTACCAAGTATTTTGGATTTGGTGTTGACCGACAAAAAATGACCATTATAACCCTATATATGATAAATTGTTAAAAAAAATGCTACTATTTACTTAATATTATGTATGAATAATTGTTGAATGACAAATACAAATTTCTTAATTGAAATATATTTAAAAAAGAAAATAAATTGAACTTCAACATAATAATTTGTGTTCAAATCATATTTTAAACATTGGACAATAATTGATTTGCAATCTGATCACGCAAATTAGTCATATATTCATTGTCTTGAGAACTCCACTCCATTTCATCCACTTCTATTCCACCGCTTCCTTCATGTTGTTCTTCAGTAGGGGTAAACATGGTGTTCTCATCATATTCCATAAACAATCGATCTTGGATATTGCATTTCCTTATAAAGTTATGAATCGCAAAACAAGCAATCACCACGTCTTTCTGTATTGGAAAAGGATAAGGAGCCATTTGCTTCAGGATTGGAAATCTTGCTTTCAAGACACCGTATGCACGCTCGATAACATTTCTAAGTTGTGCATGAGCATGGTTGAACATTTCTTCTTTAGTTAATGCCCGCCGACGTCGGAAATCTGCTAGCCAATACCTTGTATTGCGATATGGTGTCATAAATCCCCGGGTGCAAGTATATGCGGCATCACAAAGATAGTATTTATCTGCAATTATATCGAAAGCTTAAGCAATATAGAAAAATAATAACATTTTAATGTTAAGATAAACGATACTTACTTGATGAAGGAAACGGAAATCCCGAAGTTGGGTTAAATGCAACCTCTCTCAAAACTCTAGAATCATGTGCAATGCCTTCCCATCCGGCCCAAACAAACGTGAATATCATATTAAAATCGCAAATTGCTAAAACGTTTTGGTAGCATTCCCCCCTTCCTCTTCCTCTATACCTTGCTTGTTGATCACTGGGCACAACTGCATGTATTAGGGTTCCATCTAACGCACCTATAGCCCCCTGTGAAAAACAAAAAAAGCAATAAGAAACTTGTAAAAAAATATCAAAAGATTTAGGACTCATCAAATCAATAACATAAATCATACCGGAAATATTTCTTTGAGGTGCCTAAATCTCTCTGATGTATTTGTTGTTCCATCAAAGGATGTTGGCCCTACAACCTCTCTCGCGAATTCCATCATTCCTCCCAATACTTCATGATAGTGTTGTTTGGTACTGGTGATCAACTTAGCTTGAAGGGTGGTGGAATTTGGGCATGGGTGTCTGCCAGCCTCTGCCCCCAATCCCACGCTTGAAGGCAGCAAATGAACTTTTAAGGGAGTAATTAGATAAATCCATGTAGGCAGTTAAGGCTTTATCTTATCTCTCCAACCTAATCTGCGTTTTTGTAATTTATTTTTCCTAATAGTATGAACTTCATGAATATGTTTAAATGTTCAAAACACAGGAGTTGAGAAGACCAAAACCTCCAGTAGTATAAAAGTACAGTCTAATATCATATCCAAACCAGTTTACTGATATGAGAACTCATATGGCTACAACAACAATGAGTTCATCCAAAACTAGTTTGAGCAGGTAATGGTGCCAAATATCAACAGGTGAACCCCTTGGACCAGTCTACATAGATATAACTTCTAAATTAAACAAATGATCTGGAAGATTCAGTTCACGTGTTAAGCATGATAATGCATAAACATCAAGGTGGTATGCTTAGATATTTGAAGTAGCACATTCATCATCTTCACAAAAGGGGCTATTATTACTTGAATGGCAATAAGCCTTTACTACTTGGGCTATTATTACTATTATGCTAGATATGCAATTCTGTCAAAACAATACAGTTTGATTAAGTAAGATAATGCCAGAGGGAAGTTGACCTTCTGATATGCAAACGTTTAGAAGGCTATAAATGTTGTTTTGCAGGCTTATTTCGAGAAGGGATGATGCAAACTAAATAAGGAAGTCCAGACTAGGTTGTACTATATTAATTGTGATCCAATCCCACCGAGGTATGAGTGTATGACTAAAATCACCATTAAATCAACCCTTTATACATACTTTTGATGGCTAGTAATTTAGTTGATTGTCATTTGGTTAGATACAATAGATTCATGTAGGTTTACTAGTGTTCTAAAAAGCGTGCAACGGCGGCAAGGTGCGGTGTTCACGGCCTGTAACAACCATGTCGGCTGTTTAAGGCGTGACGCCAAGGCACTCCATGTCGGCTGTTTAAATTGTTCAACATCGTTGTGTAACAGTAGAAACATAAATGTACATATGTATATACATACACACTTGCTACCTTAAGCCATGTCGTGAAAAGCCCGGTGGTTTATAAGGCTGGCTTGACCGCTAGGCCGTGCCTCGTGCCATTTAGGACATTAGTGTTTACACATTTGAAAAACATATATTAATGTGAACCTGGGATACAAGTCTTTAATCGATACAGTCCCTCCTTATGACCATTCTTTGATTTTACAATCTTAACCAAATTTCACATCCAAATCTATGCAATAAACGAATCATAAATTGTTCAAGTGCTTGATTGAGTGAAAAAAGAAATTGTAGGTGAAAACCCCAAATCAAGAACCCTAAATACATAAATGAATCAAGCATTGTGTACCTGATATCGTAATGGAGATCACGAGGGTAAGGCAGTGAACGACTAGAAAAAAACGCAGCAAATAAGTTCCCCTTCGATGCACACCAACAACTATCGTGGATGCAGACCAACAACTATCGAAATCAGCAGCAAAGAAAAACTGCAGACCTGCGATTGAGAGCTTTCATCGATGAAGAGAACACTATAAGATATCAGGGGATGAAAGAGAACATTATAAGATGAAGAGAACACTGCAGACCTGCGATTGAGAGCTACGATTGAGAGCTGCGATTGAGAGCTGCGATTGAGGCCTGAGACCTGCGATTGAGAGCTTTCATTGAACGTTGATGACTTCTTTGAATGTTGATCGATGAAATAAATAGGGAAGGATTGAGGATAAAAGGGGAAAAATATCAGGGGAGTATCTCTTACCACTATAAGAGTGGGGATAGTTGCTGACCGAATTTTATCCAGTAAGAGGAACGGTCAGATCCTCTTTTCAGATTAAGTGGTTAGTAAACACCCCAACACTTATTAGGGTAAGAGCCTCTTATTTAATAAGAGCCAAGTAAACAACCCCTAAGTCAGTAACTCAAGACTTTTGAAACCCTAAAAAATCAAATTCACATCTCTCTATCTTCCTCGTCGAAGCAGTAGCAGCACCGCCACCGCACAACAGCATCAGCACCACCACAACAGCACCGCCGGACCACCATCTCTCGTTTTTCCGATTAGCACCCATAGACCACTCGTTCTCCGATTAGAAGCTCTCTACTCTCTCCTTTCATTTAGCAACTCTCTAAAACAGCTTCTACTTAAAGCTCAGTAAGTTATTTAGACTTTAGACCTAATTATAAGTTGATAGCATTTTAATTTTGCTTTGTGATGTATATAAATCATTAGTTCTCTAGATTTTAGACTGATTTGTTGTGCAAAACCCCTGAGAAATTTTGGGGAAATGAAGAGATTAAGAAATAGAACAAAAGATTCTTTAAAAAATTGGATTTTTAAATAAAAACCTAAAAGACCCAACTCATAATTTTGATTTGAAATGTGAAAAAAAGATTGAGATGAAAGAAAGAGACCCAGAGAATGCAAGTTTTGTATGAAATGTGATCTCAGTTGAAAAGCAGGAGGCCATTGGATGGATCGGATCTGATATGATCATCCATTGGATGTCGGATGGATCCGATCCAATCCGATTAATGTTGGTTGGATCCAATTCGATCCAATGGACATCCAATAAAAATATCCAATGGATGGAACCGAACCGATCCAATCATCCATTGGATTGGAAAAATTCAACATCCAATGGATGATTGAATTGGTTCGGTTGGGATCACATTCATTGGATGTCAACCGATGAACACCCCTAATCGTAGCTGTTGTTCGGCTGATTGTTGGCATTGGGCCAAACATGACTGGTATGGTGTTTGGGCTAACTTCGGAGCAAGTAGTTGGGCCATTAATTTGTTTACTCCACATTTAATGATTTAAATAATAAAAGCCCATAACTTATTTTTGTTTGGGTTTGTTTATAATAGGATAATATTGGGCTTGTATTTTTTTTAATATTGGACTTAAGTTTATTTAAGAAGTCAACTGAGTAAAAATTATATTAATTCCAAGTTGGCTATTAAATTTACATATTAGATTATTTCATAAATCTACAATTAATTTATTAAACTATTTATTCCTTAATGATTTAATAGTCGTTTAAAGCGTCATTTGGGTTAGAAATCTTTAGAACGCTTTAATTTGGAGATATTTAATTATTTATTTTATAATAAATAATTTAATAAGTGTTTTAAGGTGTCGTAATTTAAGATTATCAATTGTTTAGGACACCTTAATTCATGATGTATGATCCTTTAGCTATTAAAAGGATAAAATCGACGTTAAGAGCCATTGTCAAACGTAACGCTTAGAAGTTTATGAAGTTATTTTAATGATTTAATAATGAGATTAAAGCGCCATAAATTGAGTTAAATTTTATTTAGATGCTTTAATTTGGAGAGATGGATTTATGAGTTTATACAACTATTTATTTGACGTTTTAAGGCGTCGTCGAGTTTTAAACTTGGGGATTTGACTGAAGTTGTTCGAGGTTGACCGAATTGACCAAGGGTTGACTTTTACCTACCTTGATGTAACACCCCGAAAACTTAGACCGAAGAGAAGGCGAAAACGACAACAGTGTTCCACGCGACTCGAGTCGCGCCGTGATCCGTGCGAGGGTCTGGACTCCAGAGGTCCGCGCGACCTTCCGTGCGAGTCCATCTGCGCCAATGCCCGTGCGCGACCACTGTGCTTTTATAAAAGAAATAATCCGGCCTCTACCCTATTTTCTCTCAAAACTTCCCCCTTTTCTCTCCCAAACCGACCCCCCCCCCCCCCCTAAAAAAAAAAAAAAAAAAAAAAATGAACCATAATCCATTTTTGGGGGTTTTCCTCCTAAATCCATATGCTTCTTCATCATCTAACAAGTTTTGGAAGCTAGAACCATAATCCCTCTATCTTCATCTTCCTCACCAATACACACCATATGCATATATGTAGTACATACATGCATACAAACAGGTAACAAGTCACTATTGATGTTATTGGGTCTTAATAAGTCATGAAGGGTCTTAATGGTCTATATTGGTTCTTAGTGGGTCTTATTGAGCTTTAGGGGTCTTAATGGTTTTATCGAGCCCAATAGACACTACATACATATATGTAATACATACCTGCATACAAATATGTAATAAGTCACCAAGGATCATATAGGGTCTTATTGGACTTTAATAGAGCTCAGTAGACGTTAATGGGTTTTATTAGGTTTTAATCGAATTTATTGGGTTTTAAATAATTTTATTAGATTTTAATGGGTCAACTGGGCTCTATTAGGCTTTAATCGGCTTTAATTAGTTTTACTGGACTTTAAAGAATCTATTGGACTTTAATGGGTTCTTAATTTTGTAAATAGTGTTAGAGTGCAATAAATATCAAAACCGCAATCTAAATCATATTAGTTAGCCAGAATTTTTTAAAGGTTCAATTAGTTATAACTAGTGTCGGAACCGCGCGTTACGCGGTAGCGTGAGTAACTCTGATAGTAATATGTAGGTTGTCTATATGATACATGTTAATTGTTAAATATGATAATCAACAAACTGTATACAAACTATTTGTAAAAATCATTAAATTTTATTAGTGGAATTTTAATATATATATATATATATATATATATATATATATATACATGATAGTTTTTCTCAATTTATGTTAGAAATGATCTAAACTAAACGGTTTGTCTAATTTATGAATTGTTTATATAATTGATGACATTATATGAAGTTTTTTTTTCTTTTCGAAATTAAAAGATTAAAGTACATCTGCCAATTTAATTATATTTATTATAACTTCACAAATAATTAAAGTATTTATAATTTTTTTTTTGATATTTTATAGATTAAACGATAAGTTTTCAATTAATGACAGAAATTATTTAGAATGTGTTTTATCACATAAATAAATAAATAAATATAGTTTTATGTATTTGTGGATTCTAATTTCATTTAAAAGAAAACTAAAATGAAATTAAAAATATGAGAAAATAAAAGGTTTAGTAATTATTGTGTTGATTCAAAAAACAAATAAAAAAATAAAAAGAAAAAAGATAATTATGCCTGAAAACTTCTCGTTGAACCATTTATAAGAAAACTAAAATGAAATTGAAAATGCAAGAAAATAAATGGTTTAGTAATTATTGTGTTGATTTTAAAAATAAATCAAAATAAGAAAAAAAGATAAATGTTTTTGAAAACTTCTCATTGAACCATTGTCTAGCTTTTACTATAATATACATAATAGATATTGCATGTATAAATTTTACCATTTGGTTGACTTTGATTGATTTCAATCGTGGTTTCATAGTTGGAACTCCTAAGTTGTATGAAGCAAAATGTAAATTCATATATGATAATTAGTCTATTTTAAACATGATGTCAAGAAAACAAACTTTGGATAATATTGGTGGATTTACATTCTCATAAAACTTCAATTTCTCAAGTGTGACACTAAAAATATATATAAGTATATATATCAAACAATAAGTGAATATAAAAATGTAGATTTACGACCCTTGAGAGTAACAATGTAATACTTGAATAAATAATACACAAATATTCTTTTAGCGTTAGGGGGTTATGCTCCTGAGAAGAAAATATATAGAAATAAAAGTTAAGCTAATAATACATCATGAAATTATAAAATGGACAAATAAAGAATATATTTAAACTGAATGAATAGTTGAGTAAAAGACTTACATGTAGTAATATATATGTGTAACGTGGTGATAAAGCTTTGATGCTCTTTTGCATATTTGGTGATCTTTAGATCTTGATTATGTTTGTGTCATTTACTACAAAAAAACACAACATAAAGATCGTATGAAGTCAATACAATGACAAAAAAATTGACTATAAACAAAAATTCATACCCTAAATCAATCTTTTAGTGAGAAAAAATATGTTAGAAGGAAAGAATGAGAGGTAGATCGTTGTATGACAAAGAAGTGAAAAAACTCAATAACATATCCAACAAAGAAAAAAAAAACACTTGTGCTTAAATAAGGGAAAATGATGATTAATTAAAATAAATGAAGGAAAATGAATGGTTAATAACATAAACAATGGAAATAAATGATTAATTAACATAAATTGTAATAAAAAAATAGTAAATTTATTTTGTGGTTTATTCTTTTATATATAAATACATATATTTAAAGTAAAATGGTTTAAGTTATAGGAAGTTGGATGGTTTAATTAGGTATTGAAAGTTAATTAAAGGTGTGACAAAATGACCAAAGTAGCCTTCTCGCAATAAAAAATATATTTTCATATTCTTTTATATATAAATACATATACTTAAAGTAAAATGGTTTAAGTTATAGGAAGTTGGATAGTTTAATTAGGTATTGAAAGTTAATTAAAGGTGTACCAAAATGACCAAAGTAGCCTCCTTGCAATAAAAAATTTTATTTTCATAGAGGGCATTAAAGTCTTTAATATATTTAACATTTAAAAAAATCAAAAAAACCACAAAATTTCTAGCTAACAATCCTATTCTAAGATAGTGTCACCTCACTACTCTTGGTTTTTCTTATATATATATATATATATAGAGAGAGAGAGAGAGAGAGAGAGAGAGAGATAGAAAAATGGTTTTGCTTTAATAGATATATAGATGGATCTATATATATTTTAATATGTTTTTTAAGTGTTTAAAATTTTCTAAATTTAATTATTTTTTTATCTTTATATACACACATTTATTAAAATGAAATTAAAATTATATATATGAATATGTTTTTTCCAATATGAATAAAATATTATATTAATAAATAAGAGTGTTATTATTTAATATTTAAAGATATTCAAAAAACATAAATAAAATATTTTCTCAATGAAGAAGAGTATTATTATTTAATATTAAGATATATTAAAATAATTAAAGAGAAAATGAAAGGTTGCTCATTTATTAACATTTTTATTAAAAAATAATTCAAAAACATGAGAAAAAAGATAATAGTGAATCAAACATTCTCAAGAGGCCACATCATATTTCCATGGTTTTGCTTTAATATAGATATATAGATAGATTAGAATTCATCAACCATTATATGTACCTATTATTATTTTAAATTTTATTTACCTATCATTTTAATTGTTCAATGAATCGAACAAATGTTTTATTTAAATTTATAAACTTATTATTATTTTTATTTAATTAATAAGGTTTATTAAATTTATGAATTTATTAATTGTGATAAACATATATTATTTAGTAACTAACAATGTTCATAAATCAAAACTTATATTAAGTGAAAAATATATAATATAATTTTTATAAATCATATTAACCTAACAATTGTTTTTTATATTTTATTTTGGAAAAATATATAATATACTTTAATTCAATTTCTCTCTATATAAAGGTTGTAGAAAAGGTAATTATTTCCAAATGCATGAATCATTGTTTGTTATTTGATTTGAAGCGTCATGAAGTATTTTCTTACTAAACAACTTGAAAAATGATCGTGATGATTACATTATCAAAATTCGGATTTGTAGAATGTGGGAATGTCTAAACACAAAGAAAGATGGAGAATTGATCAGTTTATATATGATTCTAATCGATGAGAAGGTATGATGAAATTGTCAATTGTGTTACCAATTTCTTATAATTTGTCTCATTTGTTATCCACCTTTTTTTAAGGAAACCTTAATGCATGCATTTGTGCATAAAAATTTGGTCTCAATGTTTCGTCATCTATTGAGTGAGGGTGTTTTGTATTGTTTAAAAATGTTTGAGGTCATTGAAAGTAAAGAAAATTACCGACCACTTTTAACTAAGTACAATATAAGTTTTTTGAATTTCACTTTTATAAAAAAATTAGAAGAAGATGTGATAAAAATACCCGTCAATGACTTTGAGTTTATATCTCAAAGTTTAGCTGAATCACACGTTAATGATGACACAATAATGTCAGGTTTATAAATTTAATTTATATGTTTTTATTTATTTTATGTATATATTTCATATTGAAATTTTTTTATTATATTTTTATGAAATATTTTTAACCGCTGATGATGGAAATGTATATATATTTTGTCCATGTTACTAATGCAACCTCAAAAACGTTTAGGATGAACTTTAACAACAAACATCACAATCTTTACTTTTCATTTTTGAATATTTTTTTTTTGGATTTAACAAATTGGATTTTTTTGGTTCGATGACTTATAAAATCGACCAACATTTATTTCTACTGCTACATTATTGATAAGTTCAAAAGATAATATTTTCATAGATTACACTATTCGTCGTACTTGTGTTCATATAATAATCGTTCGATTCGCTGCGCAAGGCGCGATGTTGTTACCTAGTATATATGTAAAACAAAACAAACCATAATAATGCTTGGCGTTAGGAGAAGGTGAATAGATAGAGTGGAAGATGAATAGATTGTAGGTAAAGCTTGAGAGTTTAATATGCATGTATAATTACAAAAATACCCAAATTAAAATGGAACTTACCTCTTTTGTTTATGGGTAGAAGGGTCTTAAGCATTTTTAAAGATTTTATAAAAATAAAAAATCTAGAAAATTTCCATGAAGATTTCTAGCAAAACTATTGTGCCACGTCATTGACAATGGGTTTTGTTTTTATAATATAGAAGATAGATTTGTTTTTTAACTTACTAAGTAATAAAAATAAAAGTTATAATCCTATAAACTGAATTAAAAAATGTGGGTTATTTAATAAAAAGTTTGATTAAATAATAATAATAATAATAATTTTTAATAAAATTAAAAAAATAAGGCAAATTTAAATTATATTTCTTGATATACTTATGTTGTGTAAATAAAAATAATATAAAATGATATAGAAAATGAAAGGTTAAATTCAAAACTCATTTAATGACAACTTTGTATTTAAAAAAAAATCAAAATTAGGAGAAAATAGAAAAAGATGAATGGTGGTTTCTCATTGTGTCACCTAAGCAACCCCTAGTTTTGCTTTTATATATATATAAAAATTTTAAAATTTTGTTTTTTAACTTACTAAGTAATAAAAATAAAAGTTATAATTCTATAAATTGAATTAAAAAATGTGGGTTATTTAATAAAAAGTTTGATTAAATAATAATAATAATAATAATTTTTAATAAAATTAAAAAAATAAGGCAAATTTAAGTTATATTTCTTGATATACTTATGTTGTGTAAATAAAAATAATATAAAATGATAGAGAAAATGAAAGGTTAAATTCAAAACTCATTTAATGATAACTTTGTATTTAAAAAAAAATCAAAATTAGGAGAAAATAGAAAAAGATGAATGGTGGCTTCTCATTGTGCCACCTAAGCAACCCCTAGTTTTGCTTTTATATTATATATAGATAATATATATTCATGCCACACAACATTTCCTATTGAATTTGATAGATTTAAAAGTTAAAACCTCTTAGGGCGCGTTTGGTTTGCGGGATTGGAATGGAATGGATTGGATTTCAATGAGGGATTTGGATTTGGAGGGATTTTGATTTGGGGGGATTTGAAATCCGTTCATGTGTTTGGTTTGTAGGATTTGGAATGAATTTCAAATCCATTGTTTTACAAGTGTTGTTTGGCTTCTAGGATTTGGATTGAGTTTTTTTTTTTAATTATTTGTTCGTTTTATAAAGAATTTATTTTTGTTGGTAAATTAAAAAAAAATTATCGATTTTTCTACAATTATATATTTAATCATCAATTAATTGTTGCTTTAGCAATGTTTTAAAAACCGGGTCGAACCGGTTGAATCGGCAACCGGTGAAGAGACCGGGTTCAATTGCGATCAGGTTGATGCCATTTTATGACCCGGATTTGAACCGGCCGGTTCTATTAAAAAACCGGTTGAACCGATCATAACGAACCAGTATCGAACCGGTTGACACGGTAACAAAAGTTAAAAACCAATAGTCCAATAGGCAATACGTATTAGCATTAAAAACCAACACTCCAATGTCTCAAGATCCATGATTTGGTTTGATCGTTATGTTTCGTTTTGATGTTTTTGGATTGATGTAAAACCTGTTTTATGTGTTTTTTTAATGATGTAAAACTTGTTGTTATGTGTATTTTTAATGTTTTAACTTGTGAACATCAAATTTTTTGTTTTATATGTATGTGTATATATATATATATATGTATGTGGGAAAATGAAAATTACAAAAAAAAATCTTGAAATTGGGTTGACCCGGTGGTTGAACCGTGAACCGGTCACCACACCGGGTCAACCAAAAAACCGATTTTTAAAACATTGCGCCTTAGAATCCATAGGATTTGGATTTCAAATCCATGTCCAATGTCAAGGATTTCCAAATCCATCATATGAGGGATTTTAAAATGGTCAACGGATTTGAAATCCGGTCAACGAAATCCTTTCCTGCAAACCAAACGAATGATTGGAATGGATTTGAAATCCAAATCCCTTCAAATCCATTCCAATCCCGCAAACCAAACGCGCCCTTAACCTATCGAGTTGAAAAGTATGTGTGTAAAGAAGCATTTAAAAAAGCAACACATTACATACCATGCATCCATGGTGATGTTTTTTTATTGACATGCCAAGTGTATGCATAATAAATAACAAATAATATCATCATTAAAAATAAATATTATAATTATATATAGAGGGTCTCATTATTTGTTAACCGTGACATTGGTGCTAACCAAATTTCGACCAATCAAAAGCTTCATAGAGTTTTTGTTATGCCATTAATGCTATTAAATTTGAAAGGGTAATATGAGAATTTGCTAAAAATCGCCCCATATAATATGTTTCCATATTTAAATAAGTTTTTTAATTTGGTAGTTATCCTGATATTAAATATATCGTCCCATGTAATATGTTTCCATATTTAAAGGAGTTTTTTAATTTGTTAGTTATCCTGATATTAAATATATTAATTTAAAATTTTATTTTGATTTGCATCTTATTAAATTGGTAATAGACAAAACTATGCATATATGCATTTAGGAAATATGTCCATATCCATATCCGATAGTTGTGCACATATGCATGTATGATTATAGTACATGTATGAATTTCCCTAAATCTACACATATGCATGTAATATTTCAGTAAACATATTTCCATATTTAAAGGAGTTTTTTTTTAATTTGGTAGTTATCCTGATATTAAATATATCTCCTCATTTAATCTGTTTCCATATTTAAATGAGTTTTTTAATTTGGTAGTTATCCTGATATTAAATATATTAATTTAAAATTTTATTTTGATTTACATCTTATTAATTTGGTAATAGACAGAACTATGCATGTATGCATTTGAGAAATATGTTCATATCCATATCCGATAGTTGTGCACATATGCATGTATGATTATAGTATGTATGAATTTTCCCAAATATTTCAGCAAACATATGCATGTAATATTTCAGCAAACATATGCATATATGCACTGTATGTAAGTGTGCACATATGCACTATCATCATAAAACAACAGATTTCTTGAATTATCAGAAACTATGGTGAAATTAGTATTATCAGCAATATCATCAATCATAAAAAAGATGTCATTTACATACAAAACCCTCTCTATGCATCTCATCTTTTACCCACCAAAAACTAACAAAAAACAAGTGAATTTTTCACAATTTTTTTTTTGAACTAATAAAAAACTACAACTAATACTAGTAGAGATGGCAAAAATAACCGAAACTGATGGTGAAAACCGAAAACCGAAATTTTCGGACCGGGTTCGGGGACTTCTTATCGGGGACGGGGCGGGGATCGGGGATTTTATCGGGGACGGGGGGCGGGGACGGTGATCACCGACCCGGCCCGATATGCGTATATATATAAATATTAATGTATTTACATATATATATATATATATATGTTAAATTATATATATATATATATATATATAGGGTCAGGTTCACGTGAGACCAAACTGTTTTCGTGAGAGCAAACCTTAAAACATGAAATTCACACCGAAACACTGTGAAAGTAAAAAACATTCGAACCTTCATAATGTAATCACACTATGAAGATAAAAAAAACCTAAAACAAGTTAAAAAAAATAAACCTTCACAGATAAAAGACAATGAAGGTATATCCGAACCTTCACAGTGAAGACGTTGTGAAGGTAAAAAAAAACGAACATTCACAGCGAAAAACACCGTGAACGTAACATTTAATGTGTTTTCCCTATGAAAAGTTCGATTTTTTTTTACATTCACAGTTTTTTGGTGTGAAGTTTCATACTTTAAAGTTTGGTCTCACCGGTCTCACGCGAACTTAAGTCTATATATATATATATATATATATATATATATATATATATATATATATATATATATAATATCATTAAAAGAAAATTACTAACATTATATTAAAATTTAAAATATTTTAATCCATTTTATCTCAACTCCCCAAACAAGCCTCCCAAAAAAGTTTATTTTATTTGTTTAATCGTGAAACCGTAATGTTAGTTGGATGATATATGAATTTTATTTACTTTTATATCGTAATTTAAGACATTTTTGAGGCATTTAGACTTATGTTCATAAAAATTGTAATTTATTTTTAGTTGTGACAATTAACATTTTGTAAAAAAAAAATCCGGGCCGGTTTCGGGTTCGGGTATAACCAACGGTGAACGGGAAAACCCAATGGGGAAATACGATTTTTAACCTTAACGGGTTCCCCAACGGGGATCGGGGAAACCGCGGGGACCCAACAGGGATCCCCGATAAGATCCCCGACGGGGATCGGGGCGGTTTCGGGGACGGTTTTGGTTATCGGTTTCGGGGACGGGGATACTAATAACCTGCCCGAACCCGACCCGTTGCCATTCCTAAATACTAGCTATCAAAAGTCACCGGAAATGCCTTGTCGCCGCCACCACCGTCTCATTCTCCGGCGCTGGTTTCACGTACTTTCCGATCACTTTCTGGTGAGTCTAGTTCTTGATCCTTTGAATCTTGACTCGTGTTTTTTGCTTCTTCATTCCTCTCTCTCTTCTTCGTTTCCCACCAAATGGACTCGAGCCTGCATTTGCTTGAAATCACCGGCGGTCTCAACTGCGGTCTTTAGGTCAGTGACGGGAAACCCAACAAAGGTAGCACCACCGGTAACGTTGGTAGGGAGAAATGTGTCGTCAGCAAAGCACGTCGTTGGAGGCAGAGACTAAGAACTCGCGGTGTTGGAAGGCGACAAAGTGCCACCATGAATTGAGGCAGTCTTCGGCGGCGTTAGTGAGAGTGAGGGTGGATTGGAAGTTGTAGGGCTGGTCAGCAGGAAGAGTGGCCGGTGGAATTTGGAAGTCGGAGTTGTATAAGTAGGAAATAGAGATTTCGTTGCAGGTGGGAGATTGAGAAAGGGTTGTGGGGATTGAGATGGAGAAAAGATGAAAGCAATGCCCATAATGCCCACGATTTTGGGGATCAAATCCCTAATTATTTGGGATTTTAATTTGGTAGGTGTATATTCCCCAAATTAAAGGATTTGTATTTTGACCGAAATACTCTTGTGCATACATGCATTGTATTTTTATCAACCGTTTTTAATATTTTATTTTAATAAAAAATCAATTAATTGTGGACCATTGATCTCATCAATTTACGGTTGAGATTGGTTAGCACGGTTAGCACCAATGTCACGGTTAGCAAATGAATGTGCCTCTCTCTCTCTCTCTCTCTCTCTCTATATATATATATATATATATATATATATGGAGAGGTTCATTTGAGAAATGCTAAATTTATGCGAAATAGAGAAGTAATCCTAACCTTTCATTCGGTCAAGATCGACTTTGACTGATCAACAATTATAGCTTTGGTCAAAAGTTGCAGCTATTCCAAAAATAGAAGGACAATTTCGTAATTTTTACAAATACACGGGACAAGTTCATATATGAACCTGTATGATTCACATATGAACTATATGTTCATATGTGAACTAGTGTGATTCATATATGAACCTTTTTAACTAATTCATATATGAACCAATTAACTGATTCACATATGAACTAATTAAATGTAGATTCATATGTGAATCAGTTGAACTAATTAACATATTCACATATGAACTAATTAACTGATTCATATATGAATCACAAAGGTTCATATATGAATCCGTTAAAAGAGTTTATATGTGAATTATACTGGTTCATATATGAACATATAATTCATGAATCATACAAGTTCATATATGAACTCATCCCGCATATTTTACGAAACTACCTCTTTATCTTCTACAGACCACACAAGGAATTATTCGGTGTTTCACGGTTAAAGCCGCAAATGTTGACCAGATAAAGAGCTAGGATCATTTCTTTACTTCTCATATTTTTAGCATTTCTCAAATGAATCTAATCATATATATATATATATATATATATATATATATATATATATATATATATATAGGGATGGGTTAAAATGAAAACTCATATTTCATTGTGCACATGAGGACAAATTTTAACCATTGATCAAAATTTAGAAAACTAATCAATGGTTAATACATAATAAGGTTAATTGAGAAGAGATTAAGGACAAAATTGGAAATTTGAATTAGCGTCTACCTTGTTTAACTTTTTATTTTATTTTTAATTAAAAAAAATTTACTCCCTTAAACTTTAAAATAAATTATCTTAAAAACTACTAATATTTTAATCAAACAAATTACATCAAAAAAACGAGAATTTCGAGCTCTTCGATATGACATCCATCTCGATATAGTTTTTTTTCGTTTTAACCATTTTTTACGTGAAATTCTATATATGTGTTATGTTCATTATGAATATGCATGCACATCCTCGGGTGTCCACATTTAGTTTGAATAACAAAGGTGAACGTTCATTCAGTATTAATGATGAATAATACAGTATTCAGGATGAATAATACAATATTCATGATGAATAATACACAAATCCATGATTCATGTATTATTTATCATGAATTGTGTATTATTCACCCTGAATGTTGTATTATCCATCCTGAATGATACATTATTCATAATGAATAATACATGAATGACCCGTGAAGGTGTAGACACATGACACACTCTCTTTTGTTCCCAATTTATAACCGAAATTTGGTTTAATTCATTATGAATATGTATGCGCATCCCCGAACATCCCACATTCAGTATGAATAAAAATGTGAACGCTCATTCATTATTCATGATAAATAATATAGTATTCAGGATGAATAATACACAAATTCACGAATCATGAATTATTTACCTTGAATGTTGTATTATTCATAATGAATAATACATGAATGACCTGTGAACGTTCATTCATTATTCATGATGAATAATACAGTATTCAGGATGAATTACATAATATTCATGATGAATAATACACGAATTCATGAATCGTGAATTATTCACTCTGAATGTTGTATTATTCATTATGAATGATACATTATTAATGATAAATAATACATAAATGACCTGTGAAGATGTGGAGACTTGACGCACTTTCTTTTGTTCCCCGGTTCACAACAGAATTACTCGATAGGTTCTCGATTCGTCTTGATGGGTGTTGGGTTACGGTGCTGAAGAAACGTGATGTCTTACGACGTTGAAGAAAGTGTTGATGAAGATGATGTCAAGTTACATACTTACAGTGTCGAGGTGTTGTACAAACTTGAACGTACATAAATATTTATAATGAATATAACACATATATAACATTTTAAAATATTAGTAAATTTTAAGATTTACTATATCGGGATGGATGTCATATCGAAGAGCACGAAATTCTCATTTTCTTGATGTAATTTGTTTGATTGAAATATTAGTAAATTTTAAGATAATTTATTTTAAACCTTAATTGAGTAAAAATTTTTAATTAAAAAAGAAAATAAAAAGTCAAATATGGTAGACGTGACTTTAAATTATCTTCCATTTTTACCCCTAGACATCTTAAAATAAAAAACTCTATTTAATATGAGTTGTTAGATCAAAAGAGATGGAATGACTGAGATTTGTCCTCACGTGCACAATGAAAGATGAGTTTCCATTTGAACTTTCATCTCTCTCTCTCTCTTTATATATATATATATTGTATCAAAGCTTAATCATTTGAGAACCTTATATATTATAATAATTATGGGGAGTGCTATTTGCACCAAAAAGGTGCAAATAGTGAATTATTGTTTTCCGATTCAATCATTAAAAGGTACAAATTATTATTATTATTATTATTATTATTATTATTATTATTATTATCTATATATATATATATATATATATGTGTGTGTGTGTTTTGATTTTATAAATTTATAAAATTTATAACTTTTGATTTTATTTTATTCTATAAATTTGAAACTTTTGATTTTATTTTATAAATTTGTAACAATGAAGAGGGATTCACTGGTGAACCAAGACTCACCGGAGATGGGTAGGAAATTAAATTCGTGGCAATGTAAATTTTTGTGGGGAAGAAGACGTAGGGGAGAAGACAGGTGATAATGATTTTAAATATATATTTACATTTTATACCCCTATAATTATTTAGTTAGTTTACTTTATACCTTTTACTTTTCTATTTTTCATTTTTCATTTTTATCATATTAACACATAAAATCGTATATTAACTAAAATATGTTAAAAAAATACGTTTTAATTTTAACAAGTTACACCATCATAATCGTCTCTTCAAACATTCGAAATGAGCCCAATATTGAATATTTTTGGATTTAATTATTTAATTATATATCATATGTACTACATAAAACGTATGAAACGTATGGATATGCTATTTTTCTTTTTACCATAAAACATAAAACGTATCATATATCATATATACTACATATTTTGGACAAGTTATTCATAATTTATGTTATTCTTATTTCTACCATTTTACTAATAACAATATTTTTCATGTTAACATCATAACGATGAAAATCGTAGTTTTAAAGACTAGGGACGATAATAGTTACAACCAACAAACCATAAGGATGAAAATCGTAGTTTACTCTATATATAAGTAACAAACCATAAGAGTAAATCCTCATCGCCATAATCTTTCTCATTTCTCTCTCTAATTTTCTTTTAAACTTCTCTCTACAAATTCTCTCGATCCGTCTAAGAAATCAAAGAAACAATCATATATTCGGAATCTACTCTTCGATCCCTTCTTAGAGGTATAAATTTTTTCTTAAGTTATTTAAATTGGTAAGCTAGGTAGTTGAAGTTGGTTGGTAGTCAACGTTTTTGGACGTGAACATTGGGATATTACTTATAACACTTTAAACTTCTTTCGATCAGATCAAGGTGCACCATTTGAACACTGGATGACAATGCTTGAAATTGGTGTCTTGATTGCTTCAAAATATAATGTGATATTACATGTTATAAGTATAACCGGCAGTGGGACGTACTTGCCGCTTAGGTCCACTCCTCCAGTGTGGTATGAACATGTTGTTTTTACAATCAGGTACGTTAATGGTAACCATTATGTGAAATTAGATATGGCATAAGGATACCCGTTTCCACAAATTGTAGGACATTTTTTCCATTACAGTTATCTGTGCGCTGTTGGATGGGCTACCCCGTATTCAGAGCGAATAAAGAAGTACATGCAGCTTTTACGTGTTAATTATACTACGGATCATGTTATTTTAGAATAATCGAATGTAATATAGATTATTTTATATTTTATTTATATGTTAAATCGCAATATTTATGTTTTATTTTTATAATTATATAATTATAAAAAATTAGTAATATTTATATTTATAAATATTTATTTTTTTTCAAATCAAAACAAAAAGTAGAAAAAAAACTTTTAAAACTATATAATACAAATAAACAAAAATATATAATAAAAATAAACAAAAGAAAAAAAGAAAAAAGACAAAAAAAAAAAAAAACACAATTATGGAGTCAATCATTTTTGGTACTTTTTGGTGCAATTAGAAAAAAAAAATGTAGATAGTCTCCCCCATAATTATTGGTACAAGTTATTGCTTCATATAATTTTTTCCATCTGAAGCTTAGAATTTAATATATTGATTAATATTATATTTGTTTCATATATATTTAGTTCACAATGTGAAACTTTTTGTTGTATTTTTTGTTTCATAAACACATAAAAAACATTCATACTGTGAAACAAATATATGTAATAATATCACATTGTGAAACAAATATATGTTAATCAGTATACTAAATCCAAGTTGTAAATGAAAAACTATCATGTGAAATAGCACATTATGCATTAATTCTCAAGGTTATCACAATATTACCGAAATGTCCAAAATCTCTTCATTTTTGCCGAAATACCAATTAATGTCGGGATCTTGGGCCGGGATTTGATATATCCCGGGGTTAGCAATTTTTTTTTGAAGATAGTGGGGTTATCCCGGGATTTAGGGTGACATCCCGGGGTTGGGGTGAAAATTTTAATTGAATTTAGTCGATATCCCGGGGTTGGTTCGATTATATATGATTTTTGTAACAACTCAAACTTCTAATCAATAAAGCATAATCAACACAACAAAATTCATGACAAAATGGCCCGAGATAACAATAAAATCTTAAGGTTTGCAAAGAGCAACTTATTACACAACTGAGATATTAAAGAAGATGAACTAAGGTGACAGTCTTCTATCCACTCCCGCTACGCCTTCGCTATACCTTTATCGGTCCCTCCTAGCTCACGCCTGCCTGAAAAAGGTTTTTAATTTTTTTTTTGAAAGAGCGAGGGTTAGACCACGGTCTAGTGAGTCCCATCTTACAACAATTTTTATCATAACAAACATTCAATGATTTATCATAAAATAAACCATTTTTAGCTTCAAGGAAAACCTTTAACTTTCAGCAAACTTCTCAGCTCACACTACCGCCACCCTAAGGTGACAGCGTGTCTGTGACTCATACTGCCTTTGTTGGGACCCCCCCCCCCCCCGGTATGAGCACAGGTGGGCCACACCCCCTGACTTTGAGCCTACACACTTAGAACCATGTATGCATACATTTCCACTTTGACAACAATAATAAAAACATCTTTAACATTTAAATAAAGCTCGCAAGTAAATATTAAGGCAATATCATTTCGAAGCTTGCATATAAACTCACATACATAAAACATAACTTAATCGTCATAAGAGACTTTAGTTCAGAAAAACTCACATGGTCCTTGCGAAACTTCCCCTCTATCCGCCTTAATATCGAACCTATAACCACAATAAGGGAGAACACTTAAAATTTTTAAGTCTTACAACTTCCTGGACTAAATCCCTACTGCGATCGGTGCCTCTACCCGACCGGTGTGTTAACCGGATCCACCTCTCCGGTCCCCGGCTTAAGCCGGTCAATCCCCCCCCCCCCCCCCGGCTCCCCCGACTCCCGGGGTCATGGCCCGGGGTCCTGCCCTCTACACCGCGGGGTCTTAGTCTTCGATCTCAAGCAAACCGGGGTCCCCCGATCCTCGGTGTAACCTGTCACCCAGGTAGAAAGACGATCGACCAGGGTGGGAAAACCCCAACATCGAACATTAATCCCCACTACTAACCACATATTACTAATAACCTCTACTATACACAGGGGTAAATGAAATCATCAACCCAATTAAACTTTCCCAAAACATCTAGATTCATCAACATGATTAATAAGAAGAAAATGGGGATTTTCCATCTATTTCATACTTCACCTCCAAAAATACGATTTAAATCTTAACATTCCTATTGCAAAACATGAAATAGAGATTGAAATCTTACATTGAATATGAAGATTATCCACCTAGAACTCCCAATGCTTTTCCCCGATTCCTTCTATCAAATCGCCCCGATCTTTCTTTCTCTCCTTCTGCGCAAAAAAAGGAAGCCACCCAGATGGAAGATGATAGAGGTCTAGGGTTAATATCCTCCTTTACCAATATTTCACTTAGACCCCTCCAATTAATTAAAATTGTTAAAATTTCACCAAACTTCCATCCTTTAACATTTTAATGTGGTTAATATCCTTTCAACTTTGAGTCTTGACCAACACACACCCAACTTTTAAAATTTACACAATTTGAACCCGGTTATTACAATTTTAATATATATATTTACATTTTATACCACTATAATTATTTAGTTAGTTTATTTTATACCTTTTACTTTTCTATTTTTCATTTTACACTTTCATCATATTAACACATACAATCGTATATTAACTAAAATGCGTTAAAAAATAGGTTTTAATTTTAACAAGTTATACCATTATAATCGTTTTTTCGATACCTTCGAAATTAGCCCGATATTGAATATTTTTTGATTTAATTATATTATTATATGTCATATACACCATTATAATCGTCTTTTCGTCTTTTCGATACCTTCATTTTTTATACCCAAATTGCTACAACAATTGTTACTCATATCCAAACTCAGAGTGATACACCATTTGTCCCAAGATAAATATCCACAATTAAAAAAAACATACAATTATAGGAATGTACGACCATTGTCGAAAAACACATGTTTTGCAAAATGACTTGGAACATGTCGAGTGAAAAATGAAATTGTAATGCAAATAACGTTGAACTCTGTCGAGTCGTTAGTGTTTCTAATTATTATATCAGGTTTAGTTTTCATATCATTATTGTTGTAAAAACTTTTAATAATTATCGATTATATAGAGACGACAATTTCAATACATTTATTTTTAAATGAGGATATTTGAATTTTATTTTTATGTTTAATGGGTAAATGGTAAAAAAAAAAGGTAAAAACATAAGGTGAAATGATTGACTCAATTTAAGGTGGTGTTTGTTTTTTCGAAAAAAGCTCTTAATTGCCACTTATGTCTGATTCGGTCAGACATAAGATAATTCAGACCGTTTGTTTTTTCTTTCTTTTCAGAGCCTCTTAACCCTTAATGTCCTCTGAATAATTAAGTGATAACCCAACCACTTAATTACCTCTTATTTTCATCCATCATCATTCTTTTGATTTCAACATCGGTTTTAGCCTAAATGCGCCCCGAATTTGCAAAAACGCAAAGCATGAATATTGTAGATTTGTGTATTAGCTTTCCAAAACATCTTGAATCGCTTGAATCGGCGCTTCGGTGTTTGAGATATGATTAAAAGTTTAAAACTCCACGACCTCGCAAATCTGTTAGCATCCTTCTTTTGTTTCTTTTTTTTTTCCGTTCCATCCTTCGATCATCGATGCTCACTTCAATTGACGTATTTAAGTTGAATATTTGAGAGATAAAATAGATAATTATATATATTCAGACGTTTGATAGTTTACAAAAACAAACAGTCTTGTTGATTCAGATTTCAGATTTCAGCACCACCTCTTAAAAATCAGAAGTTAAATCAGACATCAGACATCAGACTTCAGCACCTCTTAAAAAACAAACGCCACCTAAGACATGTTTGTTAGCAGCTTAATATGCTTAATGAGAGTTGCACTTTATTTGTTAGTTTTACATGATTTTTGTAGTGGTTTAATAATATTCAAAAATATTACTTATGTAGTATATATGATATATAATAAAATAATTAAATCTAAAAATATTCAGTATTTGACTCATTTCGAAGGTATCGAAAAGACGGTTATAATGATGTAACTTGTTAAAATTAAAACGTATTTTTAACGCATTTTAGTTAATATACGATTATATGTGTTAATACGATGAAAGTGTAAAATGAAAAATAAAAAAGTATAAAGTATAAAATAAACTAACTAAATAATTATAGGGGTATAAAATGTAAATATATATTAAAATCATATATAATCGAACTTTTACCCACAACCCCCGGATATCCACTAAATTCAATTAAATTTTTCATCCCCAACCCCAGGATATCACCCTAAATCCCGGGGTAACCCCACTATCTTCAAAAAAAATTGCTACCCCAGGATATATCAAATCCCGGCTCAAGATCCCGACATTAATGGGTATTTCGGCAAAAAAGGAGAGATTTTTGGCATTTCGGTAATACATTTTTGAAATATGGATACTTTAATTAAATTCCCATAATTTATCCTATAAACACATTTGTTTAATTTAATTTAATTTAATTATCTAACATAAACCATCAATAATGTTTAAAAAAATTCATCTGTTTACTCTCTCTCTCTCATTATATTTTTTTCAAACTAACATTTATATTACTTAGTTAAAATTTTATAGAATTAATATTGAAAATGTACTTATAAAAATATAAATATGTGATTAATTAATAGATATTTTTATTATACTGTATAATAATATTCACATACAACCAAGAAAAACATAAGAATGCAGTGATACTTCAATTTATTTTGTCTTTCTTTGTTTCATGTCTATTGATGCATGGCCACAACTTCTTATGTGAGCAAATACAACTAAAAGCCATAAAAATGAGGAAGAAGAGTGTAACCTCACCTTGTCCAAAAATATGTGGTTTGCTCATACATTTTCAATAATTCTTTAAAATTAAGTAAATGGAAATTTTATTTTAACATATTAAACAAGAAAAAATTCCATATTTAGAAAATTCTCTAAACTTAATGTTAAGGAGAGAGATAAATTATTTTTTAAGTATTTTCCACTAATGTTTATTATTTTATATAAAGTTTTTTTTTATAAGATGATAAAATTATTGAACATTTTAATAATGGTTGCTTCCAATACGAAAGCTAAATATCATGCGGAAGGTAAAAAAGGAAGGTTTATATGTGAATAATTGGTAAAACTTTATAAAAAAACTATTTGAATATGAATTTGTGAATCGACGTTACAGAGTATTCATATAGATTTACATATGTGTCTTTATATGAAATATTTTCACTAATTCACACATTAACATTCACTTAAATTTATTTTATTGCATTATCGTAATATTTAAAGAATCCATAGTGGTGGAACCTCTAAGAACCTCACCTTCATGATTTTCTTGCCATATTACTACCACGACAACAAAATAAGAAATTCAATAAAACTCCACAATGAAGGTTCTTAAAAAACCTTACTTTTCAATTTCTATTTATAAAATGTAAGCTTATTATTATATAAAAAATATATATATATATATTATAAAATTATTAAAAATAATTCAATTATAATTGTTAATTTTTTTTTTCTATATTCATTTTACCTTAATATCAATGAGGAGAATTAAAAATTGGAGATTGGTCAGAGAATGCGGAAATATGGAGAATTTGTTTGAGAGCCTTTTTGATAGTTATGTTTTATTGATTTATTAAAATAAAATAATGGATTAAAGTTTACTTTTGGTCCCTAACGTTTGTCATTTTCAATGGATTTCGTTCCTAAACTGTCGAAACTCGGATTTGGTCCCTCGCGTTTGTCATTTCACTTTGATTTTGGTCCCTCCCACCAACGACCGTTAACTTTATGTTAAGTCTAATTTAATGAGGGGTATTTTAGTTAATTTACTCTTTTCTTGATTTTTCTTTTGTCATTTTCTCTTTTTTGTCTTCATCAAAACCCACAAGGACCAAAAACGCCATTCACTCTTACATGTATTATACATATACATACACACACATATTTATATATAACATACACACACACACCTATATATATATATATAATACACACACACCTGCACATATGAAAACACACACATATATATAAACACACACACACACACACACTTTCATCTTCTCCGATCAATGTCACCCCTAAACCACCCACACACACCTTCATCTTCTCCGGTCAAACTCTTCCTCCGGTCACTATTCTATCTCTGGCCACCATACAACATAACACACACCAAAAACTCAAACAAATTTTTTTGACTCGTCACCCATTTGATTTTAAACGAAAACGGAACAGACCCCATCGGCGAAAAATTGAGCCCTCCATCATTGTGCAAAAAAACTCATCACCCAAACTCTCTCTCTCTCTCCCCCCTGTCCCCTATATCTCCATGACTCCGTCACTATGCAAAAAACTGAGGCCTCAATCAACAGATCCCATTGGCAAACTTCATCCGACCAACCCACCCAATAAACATCAGTGATGAGATACAAATCCCACCACTCATTTTTTTCCAGCGTCACACATCCCAGCGATGGGTTTATTGAAAGTGGTGGGTCTTTTCTTCAGATTAAAAAATGGAGGTTTTGTTTGATACTAGGAGCGGAAAAGAAAGAGATGATGAATTTGGTTTTTCACCGGCAAAAAACAAAGATGGAGGGACAGTGGTTTTGTTATCTCTCAGACAAGTTTTTTTGGAGGGATATATAGGAGATAGAGAGAAGAGAGAGAAAGTATTAGGTGGGCTAATGGGGTTGTTATTAATTTTCTTTTATTTATTTTACAATTAATATTTTGTAATATATAATATGTTTTTTAGTTTTAATATAAAAGAGATAAAATAACCGAAATACCCCTCATTTAATAGAACTTAACGGAAAAAGTTAACAGGTGTTAAGAGGAGGGACTAAAATCAAAGTGAAATGACAAACGTGAGGGACCAAATCCAAGTTTCGATAGTTCAGGGACAATATCCATTGAAAATAACAAACGTAAGGGCCACAAGTAAACTTTACTCTAAAATTAAGTTGTTAGAGTAAACTACAATTTCGGTCCCTGTGGTTTACCGAAAAATATGAAAGTGGTCCCTGAACTTCAATAAGTGCAGATTTCATCCCTGAGATTTCGATTTTGCTATGAAAGTAGTCCCTCGTGGTGTTAGCTCCATTAAGCCAGGGGTAATTTCGTCTTTTTACACGCTTTATGAATCTTCATCTTCATCTTCAACCTCATGAACACCAAGAACATGATGAATGTTCATCTTCTACCTCAAGAACACCAACAATTTAAAACCCAAAGCAAACCAAAAACTTAAATCAAACCCATGTCTAAAAACCAAATCTTAAATCAAACCCAAAATTTAGAAACCTAAATGACACCTACATTTAAAAATCAAAAACCTAAATTAAACCCATATTCAATACCTAAAATTAATGTTCATCTTCTAAAAAAAAAGGAAAAAGAGAGAGAGATACAGATCTGAGATGGGTATGGAAATATGAGATCTCTGTATCTTGATCTCATATTTGATACTTCTTTTGGTAACAATTAACGTGATTAAACTATATTATAGATGATTCTTCAAGTTACTCCAAGGATCAAGCACTGTGGTATTCAAAGGAAATTGTTGCCTCTTGAACCATCTTCTCTTCTGCACGAGGCTAATCGTTGAGTTCATCTTCTCTTCTGTACGAGGCTAATCGTGGAGGAGACAAAGTTCCTGATGGTCAAACATTTCTAGATGGGTATGGAAATATTTACTGTTGTGTGCATTAAAAAATTTGAGGTTTTAATTGTTTGGCACATAAGGGATACAGAGATCGAGATACAGAGATCTCAGATCTATCTCAAATCGATCTATCTCAGATCTGTATAATTTAAACATCTCAAATCGATCTATCGACATACATAAATCTGAGATCGAGATACAGAGATCTCAGATTTCCATACCCATCTCAGATATGTATCTCTCTCTCTCTCTCCTCTCTTTCTTTTCTTTTTTTAGAAGATGAACATTAATTTTGGGTATTGAATATGAGTTTAATTTAGGTTTTTGATTTTTAAATGTAGGTGTGATTTAGGTTTCTAAATTTTGGGTTTGATTTAGGATTTAGTTTTTAGACATGGTTTTGATTTAAGTTTTTGGTTTGATTTGGGTTTTAAATTGTTGGTGTTCTCAGCATGTTCTTGGTGTTCATGAGGTTGAAGATGAAGATTCATAAATCATGTAAAAAGACGAAATTACCTCTGACTTAACGGACGATTTAACGGAGCTAACGCCACGAGGGACTACTTTCATAGCAAAATCGAAACCTCAGGGATGAAATCCGCACTTATTGAAGTTCAGGGACCACTTTCGTAATTTTCGAAAAACCACAGGGACCAAAATTGTAGTTTACTCAAGTTGTTAAGAAACAATAAAAAAAACATAATAAAAAAGGAAGGTACACAAGAACTCATGTTTTTTGTTCAAACATTTGGGTTCTTATTAGAACTTGTGACTCAACAAAAACCTATGTCCCTCAAATGAAGGTTTTTATAAAATTAAACTCCAACATGCACCTTAACAAAAACCTTCATTGTTGATGCACTTAGTTTATTATTTGAATATCTCACTATATTACTTATATAATTAATGTTTTGATAATTTTAAAACAAACAATATGTTGAAATTAAGTACAGTTTGATTCAGAGATTTTAACTTATCATTCTCTACTTTTTTTACATCTAAAAAATCAGTTAGTAGTTAGTACAATTTTGTTAGAAAATTTTAATTTTTCATTATCTATTTTTAAAAAAAATTAATGAATCTGTTAAAAGAATGCAATTATACACTTGGTTTGTGGTCAAAATGGAACAATAAACCATAATAGTTGTGGGTTTGATGTTTGTTTTTGGGAAATTAATTAAAATACTCGTATTTCGATCCCGTATTACCGAAATGTCCCAAATCTCTTTCATTTTGCCGAAATACCCCTTTTGTCCGGGATCCGTGGCCGGGATGCTTACCAATCCTGGGGTTACCTTCAAAGACGGCGTGAATAGTGAATTACCGGCGTTAGGCCGGGATGAATAGGGCAATCCCGGCATTAGTCCGGGATGGGGGCCAAAAGTTTTGATTCGATTATATATATGATTTTATACCCCTATAGTTATTTAGTTAGTTACTTTATACCTTTTACTTTTCTATTTTTCATTTTATATTTTTATCATATTAACACATATAATCGTATATTAACTAAAATATGTTAAAAAGATACGTTATCATTTTAACAAGTTATACCATTATAACCGTCTCTTCGATACCTTCGAAATGAGCCCAATATTGAATATTTTTGGATTTAATTATTTATTATATATTATATCTGGTTTAGTTTTAATATCATTATTATTGTAAAAACTTTTAAGAATTATCGATTATACAGAGACGACAATTTCAATACATTTATTTTTAAAAATGAGGTTATTTGAATTTGAATTTGAATTTTATTATATATTATATCTGGTTTAGTTTTAATATCATTATTATTGTAAAAATGATATTATTTGTTAGTTTTACCTTATTTGTTAGTTTTACATGAATATCATTAAACCACTACCAAAAATCATGTAAAACTAACAAATAAGGTGGGACTCCCATTAAGCATATTAAGATGCTAACAAACATGTCTTAAATTTGGTCAATCATTTCATCTTATGTTTTTACCTGATTTTTTTTTACCATTGACCCATTAAACATAAAAATAAAATTCAAATATCCTCATATTAAAAATAAATGAATTGAAATTGTCGTATCTGTATAATCGATAATTATTAAAAGATTTTACAATAATAATGATATTAAAACTAAAACAGATATAATATATAATAAAAATAAAATTCAAATATCCTCATTTCAAAAATAAATGTATTGAAATTATCGTCTCTGTATAATCTATAATTCTTAAAAGTTTTTTACAATAATAATGATATTAAAACTAAACCAGATATAATATATAATAAATAATTAAATCCAAAAATATTCAATATTGGCTCATTTCGAAGGTATCGAAGAGACGGTTATAATGGTGTAACTTTTTAAAATTAAAACGTATTTTTTTAACGCATTTTAGTTAATATACGATTATATGTGTTAATATGATAAAAATGTAAAATAAAAAATAGAAAAGTAAAAGGTATAAAGTAACTAACTAAATAATTATAGTGGTATAAAATGTATATATATATATATATATATATATATATATATATTAAAATCATATATATAATGGAATCAAAAATTTCGGCCCCCATCCCGGACTAATGCCGGGATTGCCCTATTCATCCCGGCCTAACGCCGGTAATTCACTATTCACGCCGTCTTTGAAGGTAACTCCGGGATTGGTAAGCATCCCGGTCACGGATCCCGGACAAAAGGGGTATTTCGGCAAAATAAAAGAGATTTGGGGCATTTCGGTAATACGAGATCGAAATACGGGTATTTTAATTAATTTCCCTTTGTTTTTTGCTATTTTAATTTTAATGAATTCTAAAAAGAAATATATCTGTAAACTAAGATCTGATGCCATAAAAATTGTTATTTATTTGTTAAAAAATGAAAAGGAAGTTGTATATAATTTGTCACTTTGCATTTATCACTACTTCAATTGTCACCTGCCTTCCTGGGGGTAGTGTAGTCATTATATTTTTAGGTGGTAAAAGTGGACACAACTAGGGATTATGCAATGCTATATACCTATTTTTTATTGCATACATTCATATACATAGTATACATGAATGTAAATTGTACAACTTTATAATAAACTGGTATTTTTGTACATTAATGTGAATAAAAATGTATAAGAATCGGTCTTAAATTGTCATTGGTTCAGTTCTTACTAAATCGGTCCTAGTCTTGCAGCACAAAAATTGGTCTTTAACTGATTATTGGTTTAAAAACTATCAGGTATAGGGTTGAGATTCTGATGGATCATGAATCATGATTTGACCCAATTTTGTTTTTTAGTTCTCCGTTGCATTACCAGAAGAAAATTCAGACATCTCAATCTCTAGTTTTTGACTCATTCCTTTTCTTTATCTAGATGTTTGGTCTTGATATGAAAAAACAAAATCGGTCTAGGTATACTATAAGAACTGAACAAGACGTTTTATATTTAAATTCCATCTTCAATCATTTTTATACAATTGTAGTTGCGAATATGAATATCAAACAACTATTTTAAATTTATTCAAAATAAAAATTTAAATTGATTTAAATATATATTAATAATTATAGCAAAAGATACAACAAGCACACAAGTAAAATAAACAAGAAATGTAAAATATTTTATAAAATAAATTAAAAATTCTGATGTATCCACTCTACTAGAGTGTAGAGTATTTAATTATTTGTACCCACTAACTTTTAATGTAATTTATGGTTAAGTAAGAGCAAGCAAAATAATATACTACTTTTGCAGCAAATCCACTCCATTTAATTTATCTTTCCCATCCACTCTATTATAATAATTTTGCATTCATTTTCCATATCCAAAGAGTTTGAATTTATCCTAAAAATTAATTTTTAGGATTAAAATAATTATATCATAGCAACAAAATAAGTTAAGAGTTATCATGACAAAGTTCATAATATAACTTCAAATGAGATTGCAATTCAATTTATATTTTTTTTTATGGATATAAAGCTAATTTTTCTTTAATAAGTTAGAAACCAATTTATACAAGTTCAACTCACAAACTCGCTAGGAATATTTTTTTATTAAAAAATGTTCTATTATTGAGGTAGAAATTAAATAGTCATACATCTAACCCGTCATATCACACCCCAAAACTGTGATGGTTTGGTTTGGCATCTATAACACCCTGAATTCTGAGAGCCTATGTATTATCGTTCTCGTTTTGGAAACCTCTTAACTTTAAGGATTTATCAGTTTTATATTGAACCTATTAGAGTTAAGCATCGTGGGCTAAAAAGGTGTCAAATCTTGAAATTCGGGAGGGCTCGCGACAGTGCCCGCGAGAGTGACAGGATGTCACAATCGCAGAGGCACAATCGCCGGGGGTCAAGGACTCTCGGTACGTCTCTCGCGATAGTGCCATGCGAGAGTGACAGGGTCACAATCGCCGGGCACTATCGCCCAGATTGTACCGCGGGTGGGGGTGATGGCGCGAGTATGCCCGCGAGAGTGACAAATGTCACTCTCGCCGTGTCACTATCGCCGACAAGTGTTTCGGGTATAAATAGACAAGTCGCGATTTTCAGTCATTTTTATCCGAGTTCTAGGGTTTGGGAGCGATTTTGGCAGCTGGCTTCGGTAAGCACTCTTCCTCTAGACTTCTTTCCTCATTTATGGTGATTCTAGGTCATTAATGGTGGCCCTTAATACATCTAGGAAGTGTTGGTGGTGAGCTCTCAAGTGGTTTTCATCTCTCCCATTTCTAGGGTTTGGTTTCCTTCCTAAGGAAACTACTAAGGTGAGTTCTTACACATTTTATCAAACTTTATACATGTCAAAAGGTGGATTTTGAATACCTAATATCTCCCTTTTCATATACTTGGTTTTGTAGAACATTGAGTTAAACCTAACTTTTGGGGATATTAGTGTTTTGGATGATCTTTGGGAAATGATGATTTATGAACTTTATTAACGTTCTTTAACTAGTTTCTACTTGGGTTATACTTTCAAGTGAATGGCATTACCATGCAAAAACTTATGATCTTGGAAATATGGATATTGTAGTTAACTGCTGATAAGTTGCATATTAAACTCATTTCATATTTTGGGGATTTGAAATAAAGAGGAATTGTCTATATTTTTACTAGCGGTCTTTTGATAAGTAATGGGAGTGGCTTTGGTGGAAACCACCCTCCATCTCACAAATTATTGCATATTAACCATTGTTGGAATTCTCTGTTGAGCCTTATGTGCATTATTTGGTTTAATTGATGCATTGGGAGTCCTGGCCCCGTATTTGGTTATTATTGTTCCGGCGTTGGGACGGCTAGTTTTCCACGTCGAGACACGTTAGGTACCGGGTGCGGTATAAGTCTTTCGTGCTGCACGTTAGGTACCGGGTGCAGTATAAGTCCTTCGTGCTCAAGTATTACGATATTGGATGAGGAGCTCGACATAGGAACCCGACGGGGTTGAACTCGAGTTTCCGTGGGTGTACGTTTAAAGCCACTGAGCCTGACATCCCTTGCGTGTACTTTATGTGTTTATTGGCTTTACTGACCCATCGAATGGCTTACTTTTGTGTTCCGTCATTCGGGTTAGTAGGCGGGTCTCCCCCGTTAACCCAAGAGGTATTGGTTTATTTCAAAGAGCATTATTATTACTATTTCATTATTGTTGTTGTACAAAAGGAAACCTTTTACTTATTTTATATTAAATCTCTTTAATTACAAATGTTTGATCTCACTAGGCTTTAGCCTAACACTTTTTCTTAAAATGACATGTATAACAGGTCAGGTCTCTGGTGGGGTTCGTCGGGACGAGCGGATAGCTTTGGACTAAGAGCGGTCTTTTTGGGAGATGTATAGACCGGCATTTTGAAATAGCGATCATACCTTTTGGAAGAATAGCAACACCCGATTTTAATCTTTCTTACTTAAGTTAGATTATTAGGTTGTTAGTCTATCCTTCATTTGATTCGTTGTAATGATTATAGTACTGTTTCTCCGTCCTATTGGGATGATACTCTGGGATTGATTTTAGCAGGTTTTATATTCAGGTTTTTACCTAATTATAGCAGTCATATTGCAGAAATTTCGAATTTTTATTCCGCTAATTTTTAGGGTGTTACAAGTTGGTATCAGAGCTTTAGTTTAAGTGAACTAGGTATAAGTGTAGGGTACCTAGACTTAAGCTGTGAAATTAGGCAATGATCTTGTGAGATGGGGTAGAACTATTAAGATAAGATAGTTCTAGTGTTGATGGAAGCTACACAAGTTGAGAGTTATGGTAATGGGAATGAAAATTTTTATGTATTTGATAGATGGTTTATGCAACCCTCCAAATCTACCGCAAGTGTACGGTGTCAATCAAGTAATACGTACTAAGTACGAGTATCGATCCAAGGAACTACGAGTTTAAGTACCACAAAGGCTACCACAACTACTAACTGAACTGCTGGTAAATTTGGTTTGAGAATGATTAATTAACTACTTATCAAGAGACAATGGAATCAAGCACAGAATACAATTCAACAGTTGATTCAAGCACCACAAGAAGAATACTTATATGACAAGGGAAAGGCTAGGGGTCGGATTTCATTTGGATTACACCAACAAATAAATAACACACATTCAAATAACTCAATACACAAGGTTAATTTTAGCAACTCCAAATATACTCACTACTCTCTCTCTCGCAATAGCAAGAATGTATCATGCAATATATATTGAAGTCTCTCAACCAATACACATAAACATTCAACTCATTAAGCATAAGAATCACAAACACAAACTAGGGTTTACTTGGTATATCTCTATCCAATATCTCACCCTAGGTTTATCTAACTTTTATCAAGTTATAAAACCAATTTCTCAAGAGGAAATACAACCAAAAGATGAATAAGATGGCCAATCTCAAACGCAATAAGAACAAGATAGACAAACTTCAACCAATAAGTGTATTAACTCAATAAAATGCAATAATCATATATCTAATAGTATAAAACCAAAATTCATCCTTCCCCCAACCTCAAAAGGTTTAGTTCATGTTACTAATAACAAATAAAACCATAGAGAAGAAGATGACAGCACCCGAACACATTGTTTCTCAACAAAATACAAGTATAATGATAAAACTCCCTCAATGATTGATACACACTACCAATTTTTAGCTCCAAAAGTTGTTTCCACCTTCCCAATCAGTAAAAGTCTTCTATTCTGCTCTGAAAACGGTTTAGAACAGCTCCCCTAGGGTCTAGCCTCCAACAATCCCGAGATAACCCTAAACATTAACTTTCTGCAGCTTTTTATACCTGGAGACCACGACCGCGATAGTGCCCGCGATTGTGACAATGTCACAATCGCCTGGCACAATCGCCAGGCTTAACATGCCCGCGGTACATCTTGGGCGATTGTGCCAGCGATAGTGACACATGTCACAATCGCCTAGCACAATAGCTGAGGTTATGATTATCGTTTTTTTTTTCACTCGTTCACTTGGTTCGATACCGTCTTCAACCGGGACGCTCAAATGGAGTATAAATAAGCCTTTTTTTCTTCCATTTGATATCTTGTATGCCTGCACAACACTTGCTCAAAATATTAGTCCGAAATACCAATTATTGTTTCAAGACGAGCCGTAAACTTATGATTCGGAAGGTGAAAACCCGTCAGATAACGCAGTTATCAGTATTGCATGTTCATAATTTCGCCTAGCTAACGTTATTATGAAGATGTTTTACGTGATTATGCTTATTTTCCGTTATTATGACAATTGATGAATGTAGTGGTACATTTTCTTGCTTATAACCGTATAGTCTCATCTTATCTATATTCTCGTATGTATGGCAGACTATGGTTAATACGCGTAATCGACCGGAGGGACAGGATACGGCCGCGTCTACGGCCGATTAACCGAGGGTAACGAATAACGATTTTCCCCCACCGTTTATAGGTGCGTTGGGTGGAGGACCGGAGCATGTACCTCGACGCAACATAGCTGCAACTCATCCAGTTATGGAAGAGGTAACTCCGGAAACTAGAATGATGGAGGGGATGATGCAAGCAATGAATGCAGCTATGGCTCAGCAGCAAGAGGCCTTCCTAAAACTATTGGATGACAGGGATGCTAACCACCGTAGGCCGGAGACGGTGGAAGAGAATGTGATTGTGGCAGGATCTGGAGGTTCGGGACCCCGTATCCCTACCAATGAGACAGCAATCTCGGCCGCAAGGCATGAGGCAAAGTCTTGTACATTCAAGGCATTTCTCGGATGTCGACCACCGGAGTTCAAAGGCACCGACAACCCAGTAGAATGCATGAACTGGATTAGAGAATTGGAGCAAGCCTTCCGATCGAGCGGGTGTGGGGAGAACCAAAAGGCCGTATTTGGATCTCAAATGGTTAGAGGGGCGGCCCTCACATGGTGGAATGTATATTCCACTTCTATTGAAGCCACTGTATTGGCTCAACTAAGTTGGGAGACTTTCAAGAAGAAGGTTATGGAAGAATTTTGCAACGAGCGACTTATGGACCGGATCATCGATGAGTTCCGAAGTTTGAAAAAAGGGAATTTATTAGTGAAGGATTACAACAAACTATTTATGGAAAAGCTAGGTTTGGTGGGACATCTGGTCCCCACCGAAAGAGAGAAAATCAAGGCGTACATCAAGGGTTTGCCTACAGAAATGATGAATATGGTTCGAGTGTCCAAGGCCTCTACCCTTCGAGAGGCTATAGAGGAGGCACAACTTGTGGAGGATTCCTACGGCTTGGGTAAGGCGGAGAGAAGTGGAGCAATTGAGAAGAGGAAATGGGAAGGAGGCCACACGTTTTCGAAGAGGCCGAGCCACTTCAACAACAGTCAACGGGGAGGTGGTCCGAGACGGGATTCCCCGTGGTGTTCAAGATGCCGAAGTAAACACACCGGTCCTTGCAACTCGAAGTCAGAACCATGCTACAAATGTGGTAAGCCCGACCACCGTTACAATGATTGTCCAATTAAAGAGCGTATCTGTTTCGGGTGTAAAGAGCCGGGCCACGTTAGAAGTGAATGTCCGAAGGCAATAGTGAACTATAGTGGAGGCAAGAAAGTGGACACTCCCAAGGCATCAGGGAGAGCTTTCCAGATGACCACGGAGGAGGCGAAAGCGTCAACGGATGTGGTGTCGGGTACGTTTCTCCTAAAATCCGTGCCTACGCGTGTACTATTTGATTCGGGAGCTAGTTTCTCGTTTGTGTCAAGTTTGTTTTGCCAAAACTATCCATGCCCACTACTAGCTTAGAAGATGCGTTAGTGGTAGAGCTAGCTGATGGTGATCAAGTAGTGGTTCAGAATATTCTAAGGAATTGCAAGCTTGAAATCGAAGGAAGAGAATTTCCGATCGATCTTATGCATATGGTCATCGGGGGATTCGATGTTGTAGTCGGTATGGATTGGTTGTCGACTAATCATGCTGAAATTCTTTGTGCAAAGAAGTTGATCCGAATTCCGGATTCGGATGGTCGTACGGTGACCGTGTATGGTGAAAGACGAAAGGGTGAAGTCGCAATCATCAGTATGGTAAAGGCACGAAAATATTTGGTGAAGGGATGCTCATTCTTTTTGGCATATGTAATAGATGCCAAAAGGGAGAAGAAGACGCTAGAAGATGTCGAAGTGGTAAGGGAGTTTTCCGACGTATTTCCGGACGACTTGCCTGGTTTACCTCCCGATCGTCAAGTGGAGTTTAAGATTGATCTGGCACCGGGAGCGGCTCCGATAGCCCGAGCTCCATATCGTTTGGCTCCGTCAGAGATGATGGAAATGATGAACCAATTACAAGATCTTTTGGAAAAGGGATTTGTAAGACCGAGTTCCTCGCCCTGGGGAGCCCCGGTCTTATTCGTGAAGAAGAAGGATGGTACCATGCGAATGTGCATCGACTATAGGGAGTTGAATAAGGTGACCGTGAAGAACAAATACCCACTCCCTAGAATCGATGATTTATTCGACCAACTGCAAGGAACGGGTTGCTTTTCAAAGATTGATCTCCGTTCGGGTTACCATCAAGTGAAGGTCAAAGAGGAAGACATTCCTAAAACTGCTTTTAGGACACGTTATGGCCACTATGAGTTTCTAGTGATGCCATTCGGCTTGACGAACGCTCCAGCGGTGTTTATGAATTTAATGAATCGCGTGTGCCGACCCTTCTTAGATAAGTCGGTTATCGTGTTCATTGATGACATTCTTATCTACTCAAAGGACGAGGTCGATCATGCTCGACACCTTCGGGACGTTTTAGAGATCTTGAGGAGAGAGAAACTTTATGCAAAGTTTTCCAAGTGTGAGTTTTGGTTGAAGGAAGTGCAGTTTTTGGGGCACATAGTTTCGAGGGACGGAGTAAAGGTGGACCCGGCCAAGATTGAAGCGATGATGAGTTGGGAACCTCCTAAAAGTCCATCCGAGATTCGAAGTTTTCTAGGCTTGGCGGGATATTACCGAAGGTTCATACAAGACTTCTCCAAGATTGCTTCTTCGTTGACGATGTTGACCAAGAAGAATGTAAAGTTTGTATGGACCGAAGAACAAGAGAAGGTATTTAGGACTTTGCAAAAGAAGTTGTGCGAAGCTCCGATCTTATCTTTGCCGGAGGGATCGGAGGATTTTGTGGTCTTTAGCGATGCATCCAAAATGGGGCTTGGATGTGTACTAATGCAAAGAGGGAAGGTGATCGCGTACGCGTCTAGACAATTGAAGGTGCACGAGAAGAACTACCCCACTCATGATTTGGAGTTGGCGGCGGTAGTGTTCGCGCTAAAGTTATGGCGACATTACCTTTACGGCACAAAGTGTACCTTATACACGGATCACAAGAGTCTGAAGTATGTTTTTGATCAGAAAGAACTCAACATGAGGCAACGAAGGTGGTTAGAGCTACTTAAGGATTACGACTGTGAATTACTCTACCACCCGGGTAAAGCAAACGTGGTAGTTGACGCCTTGAGTCGGAAAGAGTATAGCGGGAGACTTCAAGCCAAACTTACCAGAATTGAGTTGGTGTCAAGTCTCATGGAAAAGATTAAAGAGGCGCAAACCGAAGCATTAAAAGAAGAAAACCTTAAGGATGAAGTGATGACCAAACAACAATTATTGTTGACCGAAGATAGCCGAGGGATCAAGTGCTTCAACGGGCGAGTTTGGGTACCAAAGTTTGGTGGTTGACGAGGGCTACTTTTGGAAGACAAGCACAAATCCAGGTATTCTATTCACCCGGGGAGCACCAAGATGTATCGGGATTTGAAGCTACACTTTTGGTGGCCAGTTATGAAATTGGATGTAGCACATTATGTGGAGCGATGCGTAACTTGTTCACAAGTGAAGGCCGAGCATCAACGACCCTATGGAAGCCTTCAATCGCTTGAAATACCCGAATGGAAATGGGACAAGATTACCATGGATTTCGTGACCAAACTACCGAAGACCTTGAGAGGGAACGACACTATTTGGGTTATTGTCGACCGTTTGACTAAGAGTTCTCACTTTCTAGCAATGCGGGAAACCTTGCCGATGGATAAGTTGGCAAAACTCTACATAGACGAGGTAGTCTCTAGACACGGCATACCTTTGTCGATAGTGTCCGATCGTGATAGTCGGTTCACGTCGAGATTTTGGGGAGCCTTGCATCAAGAGTTGGGCACACGGGTAAATTTGAGCACGACATACCACCCACAAACAGACGGACAAAGTGAAAGAACGATTCAAACGCTTGAAGACATGCTTAGATCATGCGTGATCGATTTTGGCGGTAGTTGGGACACCCATCTACCTTTGGTGGAATTTGCATACAACAACAGTCACCATTCTAGTATCGGAATGGCGCCATTTGAAGCTTTGTACGGGCGGAAGTGTAGAACCCCCGTGTGTTGGCTAGAGGCGGGAGAGAAGCAGTTTGCCGGTCCGAAAATGGTGCAAGAGACAGCCGACAAAGTTAAATCTATTCGGGAATGGTTGAAAGCGGCGCAAGATCGTCAGAAGAGTTACGCCGATAAAAAGAGGAGACCGGTAGAGTTTCAAGTGGGAGATCGTGTGATGCTAAAGGTGTCCCCTTGGAAGGGATTGATTTGGTTTGGGAAGCGTGGGAAGCTAAGTCCCCGTTTCCTTGGGCCGTTTACTATTCTGGAACGTATCGGACTCCAAGCTTACAAGTTGGACTTGCCGCCGGAGATGGACGGGATTCATCCCACATTCCACGTGTGCTATTTACGGAAGTGCTTAGCGGAAGAAGAAAGCGTCATACCTTTGTCCGAAATTCGAGTGGATGATAATCGTTGTATCGAAGAGCCCGAGGCAATTTTGGAAAGAATGATTAAGAAGCTCTGACATAAAGAGGTGGCGATGGTAAAGGTTCAATGGAAGCACCACCGCGGCACCAATGTGACTTGGGAAGCGGAAGAAGACATGAGGCGTAGATACCCTCTCTTGTTTAGTTAGTAGGATTTCGGGGACGAAATCATTTCCAAGTTGGGGAGGATTGTAACACCCCGAATTATGAGAGCCTATGTATTATCGTTCTCGTTTTGGAAACCTCTTAACTTTAAGGATTTATCAGTTTTATATTGAACCTATTAGAGTTAAGCATCGTGGGCTAAAAAGGTGTCAAATCTTGAAATTCGGGAGGGCTCGCGACAGTGCCCGCGAGAGTGACAAGATGTCACAATCGCAGAGGCACAATCGCCGGGGGTCAAGGACTCTCGGTACGTCTCTCGCGATAGTGCCATGCGAGAGTGACAAGGTTACAATCGCCAGGCACTATCGCCTAGATTGTACCGCGGGTGGGGGTGATGGCGCGAGTATGCCCGCGAGAGTGACAAATGTCACTCTCGCCGTGTCACTCTCGCCGACAAGTGTTTCAGGTATAAATAGACAAGTCGCGATTTTCAGTCATTTTTATCCGAGTTCTAGGGTTTGGGAGCGATTTTGGCAGCTGACTTCGGTAAGCACTCTTCCTCTAGACTTCTTTCCTCATTTATGGTGATTCTAGGTCATTAATGGTGGCCCTTAATACATCTAGGAAGTGTTGGTGGTGAGCTCTCAAGTGGTTTTCATCTCTCCCATTTCTAGGGTTTGGTTTCCTTCCTAAGGAAACTACTAAGGTGAGTTCTTACACATTTTATCAAACTTTATACATGTCAAAAGGTGGATTTTGAATACCTAATATCTCCCCTTTCATATACTTGGTTTTGTAGAACATTGAGTTAAACCTAACTTTTGGGGATATTAGTGTTTTGGATGATCTTTGGGAAATGATGATTTATGAACTTTATTAACGTTCTTTAACTGGTTTCTACTTGGGTTATACTTTCAAGTGAATGGCATTACCATGCAAAAACTTATGATCTTGGAAATATGGATATTGTAGTTAACTGCTGACAAGTTGCATATTAAACTCATTTCATATTTTGGGGATTTGAAATAAAGAGGAATTGTCTATATTTTTACTAGCGGTCTTTTGATAAGTAATGGGAGTGGCTTTGGTGGAAACCACACTCCATCTCACAAATTATTGCATATTAACCATTGTTGGAATTCTCTGTTGAGCCTTATGTGCATTATTTGGTTTAATTGATGCATTGGGAGTCATGACCCCGTATTTGGTTATTATTTTTCCGGCGTTGGGACGACTAGTTTTCCACGTCGAGGCACGTTAGGTACCGGGTGCGGTATAAGTCCTTCGTGTTGCACGTTAGGTACCGGGTGCGGTATAAGTCCTTTGTGCTCAAGTATTACGATATTGGATGAGGAGCTCGACATAGGAACCCGACGGGGTTGAACTCGAGTTTTCGTGGGTGTACGTTTAAAGCCACTGAGCCTGACATCCCTTGCGTGTACTTTATGTGTTTATTGTCTTTACTGACCCATCGAATGACTTACTTTTGTGTTCCGTCATTCGGGTTAGTAGGCGGGTCTCCCCCGTTAACCCAAGAGGTATTGGTTTATTTCAAAGAGCATTATTATTACTATTTCATTATTGTTGTTGTACAAAAGGAAACCTTTTACTTATTTTATATTAAATCTCTTTAATTACAAATGTTTGATCTCACTAGGCTTTAGCCTAACACTTTTTCTTAAAATGACATGTATAACAGGTCAGGTCTCCGGTGGGGTTCGTCGGGACTGAGTGGATAGCTTTGGACTAAGAGCGGTCTTTTTGGGAGATGTATAGACCGGCATTTTGAAATAGCGATCATACCTTTTGGAAGAATAGCAACACCCGATTTTAATCTTTCTTACTTAAGTTAGATTATTAGGTTGTTAGTCTATCCTTCATTTGATTCGTTGTAATGATTATAGTATTGTTTCCCCGTCCTATTGGGATGATACTCTGGGATTGATTTTAGCAGGTTTTATATTCAGGTTTTTACCTAATTATAGCAGTCATATTGCAGAAATTTCGAATTTTTATTCCGCTAATTTTTAGGGTGTTACAGCATCACAAACTCAAAAGTTTTTTGAATGATAAAAAGTTGATCCAATTACACAACTTGATTTGCCGTTTTTGTTTCAGTTTATGTTTGTCACCTGTCTTTAATTTAATAATCGGGTTCAATTGTATAGAATGGAGAGTAGGTGGTTTTTGTGAAAGCCCAAAGTTTGAGGGCTGAATTGCAAATATTAATAAAAGGGATTAAATCCTAACACCCTTATCCCTTAAATCATTCCTCAAAGTTGGCGGCTAAGAGAAATCAGGGAGAAAAACTTGGTGACATTGAAGATTGGGAGAAATCAAGGAGGGGGATAGCATAGAAGGAATTTCTTGTCAATTTCCCACCAAGGTAATCTTTATTGCTAACTCTATTATGGATTCTTGATGAAATTGCATTATGTGTTTATTGGTGAGAAAGAAATTTAATCGGTTGATTTCTTTGAGTTGGGTTTCTCTTTTGGGGGATGTTTATGTTAATTATTTTGTTTATAGAATGTTTGGAGCAATTACCTAACCGAGTTAAGTCTCTAGAATCAACCAATTTCGGACAAAACCCCTCGATTTGAGGGTTTGGTCTGTGTCAGTTTCGACATTGGGAGTCATCGGGCCGAAACCCGGGGGCAAGTGAACTACCTGGGAGTTGGGAGCCAACCCGGGGAGGACGGGAAGGCGAAGTCCCAAGAGACGGGAGTCGACCCAGGGAGACCGGGAAGGTGAAACCCCGGGAGACGGGGAGCCAACCCGGGGAAGGCGGGAGGCGGGGAACCACCCCGGGGAGGTCGGGAAGGCGAAATCCGGGAGGGCGGGGGACCCGTATGGGGGAACCCGAAAGGTTAGTCCTAGGACCCTGTCCATATTCGGTCGGGTTACATGTCGTTTTGGGTGTCTTTTGAGAGTGTCGTCGGTCGTCCAAGGAATTTATCACCTTTGAATTTTTATATCATAGGTATTCAGTCCAAGAATCGGGAGCACTAGTGCAAGAAAGCAAGCAAGGACAACAAGTAAGTCTTTCTAACTGAAAGTGTGTTGACTTGTGTTTTATATTAAATGCATGATATGTTATGAAACTGCATGTTGATCTTTTATATGAACTGCATATTTGATATGTTGTAAAAGTTGAGATATTTTGGTATGCATACATTAGGAAGTGGATGTGTAACGACTAGGTCGGAGGGTGTGTTCCACCAGTGCTCATGTCGGGGGTGCGTCTTGTTTATGCCATGGAGGGTGTGTTCCAGTCAAGGCAGCGTGAGACTGACACGTTGTCACAGGTGGCGTGACTTCAGTGTGTCGATTACATGTGTAGTTTTGCGAGTGAAATTTTAAATGTTTTAAAGTGGAGAATTGTTTATAAATGCTTATAAACTGCTTTAAATGTTATTTGCGGCATGAATGTTGTTTCTAGAGAGAACTCACTGGACCTCATGGTCTAACCCTCGCTTTTCAAAAACTAAAACCCTTTTCAGGTGAGGGTTTAGTTAGAAGTTCGTACAAGGACAAGATGGGAGGTGTGTCGTGGAAGAGACATCGTGGAAGCTCAAAGTTCTGGTAGACTTAGTATATCTCAGTTGTAGTCATGTATTATCGTTGTGGTTATTGAGTTAGAAATTTTGTAATTAGTTTATTTGGGACCATTTCGGTTGTAATGTTATCTTTATGCTATTGTTGGAGTCTGGGTCATTACATTTAATGCATAACACACACTTCCAAAGACACGTAGATGACTTATTGATGGTTTGTTTTCGTACCATGCCTCATAAGGTGTTTGATTTTAGACCGCCTTTGTTGGTAACATATTGATGAGGTATACAGTTATTGCCACTCTTTCTGCCCAAAATTTATCACGGAGGCCTTTTGTTTTTAGAATTGATCGAGCCATTTCCACTACCGAAAGATTAATTCGATTTGGATTTAATTTTTCTAAATAAGGAGAAGATATACTCCAAGTATTTGTTTCCTATTAGGATTTCCAAGTATTTGTTTTCTATTAGGATTAGTAAGGATTTGGGTTATGTTAATCCATATCCCTTATTTTCTGTTAATTAGTCTGGCTATTTAAGCCTTTCTTAGATTTCTCAATACGATACAACAGAGTTCATTATTTTCCTTTGCAATTAGTTTCCAAATGTCCAACAAATTTGGTATCAGAGCCACGTTGCCTTCCAATCAACTATGGCTACAAGTTCATCCACTCTCAACATTGCATCACACAAATTCCAATGTTCAAAGGTGAGTCTTATGAATATTGGAGCATCAAGATGAAGACTTTGTTCAAATCGCAAGATCTGTGGGATCTAGTGGAGAATTGAAATGCAGAAGCAAGTAACGATGAAGCAAAACAGAAAGAGAATCAAAAAGGGATGCCAAAGCTCTATTTTTTTATCCAACAAGTAATGGATGAAGTCATCTTCGGTCGCATCGCAACAGCAACCACAACAAAACAAGCTTGGCTAATTTTGAAGACCGAGTTTCAAGGTTCCTCAAAGGTGATCACCGTAAAGCTCCAGTCTTTTCGTCGTGAATTTGAAACCGCCAGCATGAAAGGAAGTGAATCGGTCCAAGAATATTTGGCACGCATCTCGTCTTTGGTAAGTCAAATGAGATGTTATGGAGAAACAATCAAAGATGAAATCATAGTTGCTAAAGTTTTGAGAAGTTTATCCCCCAAGTTTGATCATGTTGTGGCCGCAATCGAAGAATCGAAAGACTTAGCTGAGTTTACGTTTGATGAATTGATGGGCTCATTACAAGCACATGAAGTAAGAATCAACAGGACAATAGAGAAAGAAGGAGAAAAAGCTTTCCAAATCAAAGGTAAAAGATAATTCACTAATTATAGAGGAAGAGGACGCGGGCGCGGTAGCTTTCGAGGATGCGGGAGAGATCGTAACACCTTAGTCCAATGTTCTTACTGCAAAAAATATGGACATAATGAGAAAGATTGTTGGTCAAAACCAGAAGAAGCGAGTTACATAAAAGAAGAAGAACCGGAGGACTATCTATTCATGGTCTACACAAGCAGAGATGTGCATACCAACGATGTATGGTACCTTGACAGCGGGTGTTCCCACCATATTACAGGAGATAAATCTAAGTTTAAAGACCTGGATGCTTCGATCAAATATCAGGTATGCTTAGGTGATGATAAACAATTAAAATTTGAAGGACGTGGGACTGCCATGATCAAGGTAGGGAACCAATTTAAGCGTATAAAAATGTATATTATGCTCCATGCCTTGCTCATAATCTGATCAGTGTTGGTGAAATAATCGAATCTGGTTATTCGGTTACTTCCGATGACTCACGATGCTTGATAAAAGACAAGAAATCAGGAAAGTTACGTGCAGAGGCTAATGTGTCGATCAACAAGATGTTTCCTCTTCTGTTTCATCACAATACAGAGGTTGCTTTGGTAAATCAAGAGTCGAATGACAGTGATCTTTGGCATTTACGATACAGTCATATAAACACCAAGTGTCTAAAACTATTAAGACACAAAGAGATGGTCAGTGGGCTTCCATCTATTATGGATCATAAAAAAAATATGTGAGGGTTGTGTGCTCGAAAAACAAGCCAAGAAGCCTTTTCCAGTCGGAAAGTCAAGACGAGCAAGTGATGTTTTAGAGCTAGTTCATGCCGACTTGTGTGGTCCAATGAAGAACGACTCCTTATCAGGCTGTAGGTATTTTTTGCTATTCACAGACGACTTTAGTCAAATGAGTTGGGTATATTTTTTGAAATTAAAGTCGGAAACCTTTGAAAATTTCAAAAATTTAAAGCTTTAACAGAAAAATAAAGTGGCAAAAGTCTAAAGGTGCTGAGAACAGATCCAGGTGGTGAATTTACATCAAACAAATTCATGATGTACTATGAAGAGCAAGGAATAAAAAGGGAAGTAACAACCCCTGATACTCCAGAGAAAAACGGAGTGACGGAAAGGAATAATCGAACGGTGGTGGAAGTGGCTTGAACAATGCTAAAAACAAAAGGTCCCCTGATAGATTTTGGGCAGAACGAGTGGCAACAGTTGTATACTTCATCAATATGTCACCAACAAAGGCGGTATGGAATCAAACACCTTATGAGACATGGTACGAAAACAAACCATCGGTAAGTTATCTACGTGTCTTTGGAAGTGTGTGTTATGCATTAAATACAGGTGACAAACATAAGTTGGAAAAATCACAAAAATATATATATTTGTGGGTTATTGCCTTAACTCCAAAGCTTACCGTCTATTTGATCAATTAAAGGAATGCTTAAATGTGAGCATAAACGTAGTATTTGATGAGTAGGAGTCATGGAAATGGAACGATGAAGATAATTATCAGACAAGAGTAGTTGAAAATGCACAGACCGACATTAAAGAAACAAAAACATTGGAGAGTTACCAAAGCTTAACACCACCACGAGCAAGTGAAAATGCAAGTTTGAGCTCATCCCCAGCAAAGTCGTGTTCTAACTCTCATGTGGAAGAGTATAATGTCAATAAATCAGCAACAAAGGATTCAACTCATATACTGAAAAGTGAGCAAGGCCACGTTCCACGACGACGATTCGACATTGAGGGAAATTATACTATTTTATGGTCCTGTTTGCTGGTGATCCGACTACCGTCGAAGAAGCAGTGAGAAATGGATGAAAGCTACGAAAGATGAATTAAATTCCATCCAACGTAATCAGACATGGGAATTCTCGGATCTTCCCGAAGGAAAAAACACGATTGGATTGAAATGGATTTTAAAACAAAGATTTTGCTCGATGGGAGCATTCATAAACACAAAGCAAGATTGGTAGCTAGAGGGTACACTCAGAAACAAGGTGTAGATTACGATGAAACGTTTTTCTCCAGTAGCATGTTTTGAGATGGTTCGTATGATTTTAGCATTAGTTGCCCAAAAACAGCGGAAAGTGCATCAATTCGATGTAAAATCGGCATTTCAAAACGGTGATCTGCATGATGAAGTATATGTAGATCATTCTCCAGGATTTGAAGACCTAAGCAAATCAACTAAAGTTTTGAGACTAAATAAGTCTTTGTACGAGCTCAAACAGGTCCCAAGAGCTTGGTACAACAAGATAGACGAATTCTTTCGAAAGGAAGGGTTTGAACGAAACATGAATGAACCAACCTTATATGTCAAAAGACAAGTTACATATGATCTATTAATAGTAAGTCTTTATGTCGATGACATGATTTTTACTAGCTCCTCGAGTCAACTTATATCAAACTTCAAGAACTCTATGAAGTCTATGTTTGAGATGACAGACTTAGGAGAACTTCACTACTTCCTGGGCCTTGAAGTGAAGCAAGCAAGTACATGTATATTTATTTCTCAAAATAAATACATAGAAGATACTTTGAAAAGGTACAACATCATGAACTGCAAAGAGGAAACAACACCCATGAATGTAAATAAGAAACTAAAAGCAGAGGACGGAACGGAACGTGCAGATGGTGGAAAATATCGAAGCTTGATTGGACGGCTGCCAAGAGGGTGCTTAGGTACTTGGCTAGTTCAAAAGAGTTGGGAATATGGTACAGAAGATCTAATGATTTCTCCTTAAAGGGAAATAGTGATAGTGATTGGGGCGGAACAGTTGATGGGATGCGAAGTACATCTAGAAACTTTTTTTGTGTTCAAATGTTATTTCTTGGAGTTTAAAGAGGCAAAACACAGTTGCTTTGTCATCCACATAGGCGGAATATGTGGCTCTAACGGTTGCAGCTTATCAGACGGTTTGGCTAAGACGAATCTTAGGTGACTTGGGTGAAGAGCAACATTGTAACACCCTAAAAATTGGGTAATTTTGAAAATTTAAAATTTGGCAATATAACGTTTATAAATTGGGCAAACCACCCATAAAGGGTAAAGGCGTGAGCATTTACAAAACCTGCAATAATGTATGGGGAAACGACAACAAACTAATCTAAAACCACAACTAGCTTGATTACATAGGTTGTCAACCCAATACCAAAATGAAATTTGTTTTAAATGCTAAAGCTTTCAAAATATCTATCCTCCAAAAATGCCCTCAAGAGACCACGCACTTCTCTCAACCCCTTGATGACCCGCCGCTAAGGGAACCTGTTATACACATCATTTGAGAAAAAATGTTAGGCTTAAAGTCTAGTGAGAACATACAGTTTATAATTCGAAGAAATATAGACAATTGTAATAAAAGGAAACCTTTGCAAAAGAGTTGAGTTTACAATTGAAATCTTTGCCACATAAGGACTGTTCGGTCCAAAATTCATCTTGCGATGACGGGGGATACCTGTTTTACCAAGGGTTGTGGTGGAACACCGAGTAAGCCACAATCCGCGTCATGAGCTAAATACTTGGAATCCATGGCCACGAACAACGTCGGTCCGTACTAAGATGTGGGGGAGGGCACCCGAAGAAACCAAGTCATACTCGTTCACTAGGACTACATTATGATCCATGGCTAGTAACCGGTCCCACATAACCGTACCAAAGGGCCTCCGAGGATCAAATGCATCCATAGCTACAATGGGGAAAACATTCCAAAATAGATAATCCTACTCAATACATAGGGATCCACTGGCAATAGTCTAGACTTGTCACAATTACATTTCTGACTAACCAAAGCTAAACAGATAGCTTCCAACAACATTTACTTCCCAACATGTATTTTCCAAATTTAACTACTGATAATTAACTCCGGGCTATCTGGCCGCTTAATCCGGAGGATAGTCGCCCGTGGACTGGTTGACCTGACCGCTTAATCCGGAGGGTCGATAACCATGGTTAAAAAAAAAAAAAAATGAAATTCATAAAATGAGATTATACATATTCTTTCAAGTACTTCACCATAAACGTGTAAGAAATACATTGTTTTAACACATATCAAATGGAGCCCTTCATTTTTACAAAACTTAGCAAGAACCATAAAATCTCTCAAAAACTCAAGTTAGGTAAAAAATGTGATAATCATAAATCCAAAACCAAGGAGATATATAGGAGTTCAAAATATGAGTTTTGACATGTATAAGGTTTAGAAACTGGTAGTAGGAACTCACAATGTGGATCTTATCAAAACCCTAGATGAGAGGATGGTGAACTTGAGATGGTAGAATCCTTAAGATCTTCACTAGAGCAATAAATAACCTAGATGAGAAGTTCATGATCCACATTAGAGGTAGATGGGAGAGAAGTAAATGAAGAGGGAGAAAAGAAGAAGGAACCTTACCAAACTAGTCTGGAAGAAACGTAAGAAGCAACCCCAAAATCAGATAAATGAAATAAATTTCGGAGCTGTCTGATTTAAGGCACAGACCCCGCTCGCGATTATGCCTGGCGATAGTGACATTGTCACTATCGCGAGGGCACTATCGCGGGGATTGTACTGTGGGTGGTACTCCCCCGACGATTGTGCCACGCGATAGTGAAACTTGTCATTATTGCGAGTCAATCTCGCGTAGACTATACCGAAGCCCAAAAATGACCAAAACTCCAGATTTTCGCATGGGTCGATTTAAGGTTCGAAAGTACAACACATTTCCCCAAAAAGATAAACGGAAGACGGAGAAAAGACTAACGAAGGACAGAAACTTACATTGCTAAAATACCGGGTGTTACAATACTCCCCAACTTGGAGATGATTTCGTCCTCGAAATCTTGATCATACGAACAAGTGAGGGTACCTTCGCTTCATGTCCTCATCGACTTCCCATGTCACATTGGCCCCACGATGATGCCTCCACTTCACCTTGAACATAGTGACGTCCTTGTGATACTAAACCACAGGGGCCAATAATGTAATACTAATAACATAAACCACAAGACCACCGTCTCCTTCCTTAAAGACCTTCTTCTCCATTTTTTTCGGTGAAGATCAAGGCATTCCAATTGGCTTCCCCTTATTCCCTGTCGAAGAAACGCCTCCTCCAGATATGCGATCTCCACCGCCAAACAAATCCACCAAACTCTCTCCATTGTCGCCTTCCATCCCACGCCATAGAAACCACCCTTCCACCCCTAAAATCGGCCACTGCACGACCAATCCAAATCCTCCCTTGTTCCTTCGTCTCCAATCTTCAACACCCTTCTCTCAGATAGATCCACGGAGGAAAGATTTTCTATTCATTGGACGAGACAAAACATATCCATGACTAAGAAGCATCTTCATCTCCACCGTAGAACCTCGCTTTCTCTCCACCTCCTCCTTTTTTTCTCCATCGCAGAGAACACATAAATGATGAGTAAGTTTTTTCTAGGGTTTCAATCAACAAGACCTATCAGAAGAATGGGGTTACATAGGGGATCGGTATAATCTTGTGTGAATGGCTTGGTGATTGCAAGACATTATCTAATCCAGAAGATGTTAGTGAGTCCTTGAGTAATCAATTAGAATCTCCGGGGGGTATTGGAGAAGATTGTAACACCCCGAATTTCATTATGTAGTTTTTGGTTTTCTTGTGGAATTTAAGGTTTTTGGGATTTTGGAGTAAGAAGCTGAAATTATGAAAAAAGGGAGCAAGAAAGGTCACTGAACAGTGCGCACGACCCGTGCATCCTCCCTTCAGAAATCGCGCACGACCCGTGCGCATGGACAGAAGGTCCAGGTACGGGGTTAAATGAATTTTTCCCCAAATCTCAATCATTTCTCATTCTCTATCTTTCAAATTTCTCTCCCAAACCCTCCATCTTCATTTACTTCACCTAGGGCTTTTTCAACCACCAAACCAACACCATTGATTTCTAGAGTCAAGTTATTCATCTAAGGGTTCGGTTTGAAAGTTTCACTACCATCTTCATCTCCTCCAAGTGTTCAAGCTAGATTTTTGGGTCTTCATCTCCTACCCCATATTTTCTAGGGTTTGGGTTGGTGAAAGCATTAAATCTTCATTTAAGGTCCATCCAAGTAATTCTTCAAGGTGTTCTTCAAGATCTTCATCTCCTTCAAGTCTCATCTTTTTCAAAAGCTAGGGTTTCATCTTTTCTAGGTTTTGGTCAAAAACCTAGATTGTGAGTTTACTAAACCTTTGTTAAAACTAGATACACATCATAATCTTCTATTGTTATTTCATTTTCTATGTGTTCAAGTATTTGGGATTTCTTGATGAAAATGGTTGGAATATGGATGTTGGTGATATGCTATGTTTTAGGTTATGTGTACCATTATTTGGGGTTTTTCCCATGGATATATAAAATGAGTACCTTGATATGTTAAATGTATGCATATATGTGTGTTATGATGGTTTTAGTTGGAATATCACTCTGGTGACATATTTATATGCATGATGAATATAATTGTCATTTGGGATTTTTGTTGGACTTCATGAGGATAGGATGGTAACATTGTACCTGTAGTCGGTATTGATTGGAATTGATTGGTGCTATGGGTATCCCCGTTGACTCCATACATGTGGAAATTGGTTAACTGCTGATAAGAATTGTATATGTTCTACCATGCTATTTATTGTTCAACTCACTAGGCTTTTTGGCCTAACACTTGTTTGGTGTCGATGTGTATCTCAGGTGTTAGCGGCGCGACCCCTAGGCAAGTTTAGATGCTTTGGGAAAGAGCTTTGGGATTTTGGCACTCGAACTATTTTTGGAAGATTTGGGTTTATAGATGACACCCCTTTTTGTAATCTCTTTTCTAGATGTAGAAATTAGATTAGTTGGTTATTGTTTATTTATCCGTTAAATTACAGATTTGTGATTAAGCAGGTTATTTGTATATTTCCCCTTTTTGGGAGGCTCTTGCTATGGCAAACTTTATACCACTTCTCCATTTATGGAAAGTTTTTGTTATCCCTGTTTTTAGAGTGTTACAAGTTGGTATCAGAGCTTTAGCTTAAGTGAACTAGGTATTGTTGTAGCATATCTGGACTTAAGCTTTAGACTGTTTTGACTTCACTGTCCACTTGGGTAGCAATCCTAGGTGGGGAGAGCATTAGGATTTCAGAATTACTTTAATTGAAAGTTGTGATGGTGGTGACAAGAATTCTTGTGTATGGTTCGTTCATAATTTCACTTAGCTACTGCTATTATGAATGCATTGTTACGTGAGCATACTTGGTTTACTATTATTATGATAATTAGTGAAGGTAGTAGTACGTACAATGAGTTCAACTCGTTTAGTTTTTTCTCAATCTATTTCTCGTACGTACATGGCAGATTGGGATGGTAAACACTCGAAGTAGAGCACCGGACATGCCAGAGGGTCAACCAGAGGTGGAATCTGCAGTTGTACGACCCCCTGTGGGTGAAATCGCCGATGAAATCCCCGTACCCCGAATCTTAGGAGGCGGACCTGAGCATATTCCGCGACGGAACCTCAATACAGGTAACGCCATCATGGAAGAAGTTACCATGGAGACCCAGCTTCGGGATAGCATGATGTTGGCCATGAATGCGGCTTTGGCTCAACAACAGTTGGCCATGACCTTAGCCATTACCCAACAGCAAGAGTTTTTCATGAAACTTCTAGAGGATCGAGACGTCAGTAACCGTCAACTCGAGACAATGGATGAAAACGTTATTGTGGGGTCGGGTGGACCGAATGTGGTAACGGTTGAAGAACCATCCGCTGAGGGAATCAGAACGAAGATTAAAGGGTGTACCTACAAGACGTTTCTGAGGTGTCACCCTAAGGAGTTTGCGGGTTCAGACAACCCGGTTGCTTGTATGTACTGGCTCAAGGAGTTAGAGATGGCCTTTGAGTCCAATGAATGCGATCCTTCTCAATGGGTCAAGTTTGCTTCTCAGCTACTTCGGGGAGAGGCTCTGATTTGGTGGAACCTCACACGATCCGCCCTCACCCCGGAAGTTCTGGCTAAGCTAACTTGGACGGTGTTCAAGGAGAAGATCATGGACAAATAATGCAGCGAATGGTCGTTGGATAAGTTGGAATGGGAGTTCCAAGATCTGAAGAAGGGGAATCTGTCCATTTCCGAATACTCCAAACTCTTTTTGGAGAAGCTAAACTTGGTGGGACATTTGGTTCCCGATGAAAAGTCGAAGATGAAAGCATATCAACAGGGTTTACCGGTCGGAATGCGGACGGATGTAAGGAATGCTAAGTGCTCGACCTTTCAAGAGGTCATTGAAGAGTCCTTACTCACCGAGGATGACATTAATGCTGAGAAGGAGGAAAGAAGGCAAGTTGGTGAGAAACGGAAGTGGGAAGGGCCATCTGGGCCCGTTCGTCAATCGAGACCTTTTGTAAGTGGGAAAGCGGGTGATCAACGTCGTGAGGAACGGTGGTGTTCCAAGTGCAGGTCAAAGCACTCGGGGCCATGTGCTACAGGAACTTACTCCGGTCCAACCAGGTGCGCCAAGTGTGGTAAGAAGAACCATACGACTCGAGAATGTTCCATCCAGGGATCGGTATGTTTTGAGTGCGGAGAACTGGGGCATATGAAAAGATTTTGCCCAAAGCTAGTTGGAGGAAATGGGGGAAATTCTATGGGTTCGACGGCCAGAGTCGAGCAACCACCAAGGGCACCGAGTCGAGCTTTTCGGATGACTACCGAGGAGGCAAAGGAGGCCGCAGATGTCGTTTCGGGTACGTTCCTAGTAAATTCCTTGCCAGATCGTGTTTTGTTTGATTCGGGTACTACGTGTTCTTTTGTGTCGGATACCTTCTGTAAGCGATTCACTATTCCTATTAGTGTCCTTCCCAATGCTTTAGTAGTAGAAATAGCTAATGGGGATCAAGTGATCATTCGTGATCGCTTTTGTGATTGCACTCTAGAGATTGATGGGAGTTCTTTTGGAGTGGATTTATTACCTATGGTTATAGGAGGATTTGATGTAGTCATAGGTATGGATTGGTTAGTAAGGCATAAGGCGGACATCTTTTGTTCCAAAAAAATGATCAAAGTGCCTTTACCAGAAAATGGTGTGGCAACCATCTATGGGGAAAAAGGAAAGAGGAGTAATCCTATTATCTCATCTCTCAAGGCTCGGAAGTTCTTAGCGAAGGGTTACCCTTCATATCTAGCCTTCGTGGTGGATGCGAAGAAGGAGAAAAAGACGGTGGAAGATGTGAAGATCGTGCGGGATTTTCCGGATGTCTTTCCGGAAGACTTACCCGAATTACCGCTGGAACACCAAGTGGAGTTCCAAATCGACCTTACTCCGGGCACAGATCCGATAGCCCGAGCTCCCTATCGTTTGGCCCCGACAGAAATGAAAGAGATGATGACGCAACTTCAAGAGTTGTTAGAAAAGGGTTTTATCCGACTGAGTTCTTCACTTTGGGGAGCACCGATGTTGTTCTTGAAGAAGAAGGATGGATCGATGCGGATGTGCATTGACTATCGTGAGTTGAATAAAGTCACGGTGAAGAATAAGTACCCATTGCCTCGTATCGACGATCTTTTCGATCAACTTCAAGGCGCGGGGTGCTTTTCCAAGATCGACCTTCGATCAGGTTATCATCAAGTGAGAGTGAAGAATGATGATGTTCCGAAGACGGCTTTTCGAACGCGTTACGGTCACTATGAGTTCTTGGTGATGCCTTTTGGGTTGACCAACGCCCCGGCCGTGTTTATGGACTTGATGAACCATGTGTGTCGCCCATTCTTGGATAAATCTGTGATCGTCTTCATCGACGATATTTTGATTTACTCTAAAGATGAGTCCGAGCATGGGAAACATTTACGGGAAGTCTTGGAAGTTCTAAGAAGGGAGAAGTTGTTCGCAAAGTTCTCTAAGTGCGAATTTTGGCTCCAAGAAGTGCAATTCTTAGGGCACGTGGTGTCCAAAGACGGGGTAAAGGTGGACCCGACGAAGATTGAGGCGATGATGAGTTGGGAGCCGCCGAAGAGTCCGACGGAGATACGGAGTTTCTTGGGTTTAGCGGGCTACTATAGACGTTTCATTCAAGATTTTTCCAAGATAGCTACTCCACTCACATCCCTCACAAGGAAGAACGTCAAGTTTCTTTAGACCGATGTCCAAGACCAAGCCTTTCATTCGCTCAAGAGGAAATTGTGTGAAGCTACGATTTTATCCTTGCCCGAAGGATCGGAAGACTTCGTAGTGTACAGTGACGCTTCTAAGATGGGGCTTGGATGTGTGCTTATGCAACGAGGGAAAGTCATTGCCTACGCGTCAAGGCAATTAAAGGAGCATGAGAAGAACTACTCGACTCATGATTTGGAGATAGAGGCAGTGGTTTTTGCATTGAAGTTGTGGCGACATTACTTGTATGGGACCAAGTGTACCCTCTTCACGGATCACAAGAGTCTTAAGTACATCTTCGACCAAAAAGAACTCAACATGCGGCAAAGGAGATGGCTTGAACTTTTAAAGGATTATGATTGTGATCTACTCTACCATCCCGGTAAGGCCAATGTGGTGGCGGATGCATTGAGTCAGAGGAGCCATGATGGTGGTGTTAAGTTGTCCCTTACAAGGATCGACGTGGTATCAAGTTTGGTGGAAAGCATCAAGACGTGGCAATTAGAAGCGCTCAAGGAGCAAAACCTCAAATCCGAGATCATGGTAAAGCAAAGTGGGCTTTTGACGGAAGATAGCCGCGGGCTCAAACTCTTCCAAGGTCGAATTTGGGTGCCGAAGTTGGGTGGAAATCGGGAGCTACTACTAGAAGACGCGTACAAATCAAAGTATTCTATACATCCCGGTAGCACCAAGATGTATAGAGACTTGAAATTAAATTATTGGTGGCCGGTGATGAAGTTGGATGTAGCTAACTACGTGGAGAGGTGTGTCATGTGCCTTCAAGTCAAGGCGGAGCATCAAAGGTCGTATGGAAGTTTGCAGCCGTTGTCCATTCCCAAGTGGAAATGGGACAACATCACTATGGACTTCGTGACGAAGCTACCGAAGACCTTGCGAGGCCATGATACAATTTGGGTAGTCGTTGATCGGCTAACCAAGAGTGCGCACTTTCTTGCAATGAGAGAGACTTTGCCAATGGAGAAGTTGGCCAAGCTTTATATCGACGAGGTAGTGTCAAGGCATGGGGTCCCGCAATCCATTGTGTCGGATCGGGATAGTCGCTTCACATCGAACTTTTGGGCGAGCTTGCAAAAGGAGTTGGGTACTAGATTGAATTTGAGCACGGCGTATCATCCTCAATTGGATGGTCAAAGCGAGAGGACGATTCAGACGCTTGAGGATATGTTGAGGTCGTGTGTAATAGACTTCGGTGGAAGTTGGGACTCACATCTACCTCTAGTGGAGTTCGCATACAACAACAGTTACCATTCCAGTATTGGAATGGCACCGTTCGAGGCATTGTATGGACGGAAGTGCAGAACCCCAGTTTGTTGGTTAGAAGCGGGCGAAAAGCAATTCGACGGGCCGAAAATAGTGCAAGAGACGGCGGACAAGGTGAAAGAGATTCGAGAAAGGCTAAAGGCGGCGCAAGACCGGCAAAAGAGCTATGCAGACAAAAAGAGAAGGCCAGTCGAGTTTCAAGTGGGTGAACGCGTCATGCTAAAGGTGTAGCCATGGAAGGGGATTATCCATTTCGGGAAGAGCGAGAAGCTTAGTCCTCGTTTCCTCGGACCCTTCGCTATTCTAGAAAGAATTGGACTTCAAGATTACCGTTGGACTTACCACCGGAAATGAATGGGATACATCCCACTTTTCAAGTATGCTATCTTCGGAAGTGCCTAGCCGAGGAGGAAAGCGTGATTCCCTTGTCAGAGATTCGGGTAGACAATGGAAATTGTTGCGTGGAAGAACCGGAGATGATTTTAGAGTCAAAGGTGAAGAAATTGTGGCATAAAGATGTGGTTATGGTAAAGATTCAATGGAAGCACCATCGGGGTGCTAACATTACTTGGGAATCCGAGGATGACATGTAGAAGTGTTATCCTCACTTGTTTGTTGTAGAATGATATTTCGGGACGAAATCCTATTTAGGTGGGAAGGATTGTAACACCCCGAATTTCATTATGTAATTTTTGGTTTTCTTGTGGAATTTAAGGTTTTTGGGATTTTGGAGTAAGAAGCTGAAATTATGAAAAAAGGGAGCAAGAAAGGTCACTGGACAGTGCGCACGACCCGTGCGTCCTCCCTTCAGAAATCGCGCATGACCCGTGTGCATGGACAGAAGGTCCAGGTACGGGGTTAAATGAATTTTTCCCCAAATCTCAATCATTTCTCATTCTCTATCTTTCAAAATTTCTCTCCCAAACCCTCCATCTTCATTTACTTCACCTAGGGCTTTTTCAACCACCAAACCAACACCATTGATTGCTAGAGTCAAGTTTTTCATCCAAGGGTTCGGTTTGAAAGTTTCACCACCATCTTCATCTCTTCCAAGTGTTCAAGTTAGATTTTTGGGTCTTCATCTCCTACCCCATATTTTCTAGGGTTTGGGTTGGTGAAAGCATTAAATCTTCATTTAAGGTCCATCCAAGTAATTCTTCAAGGTGTTCTTCAAGATATTCATCTCCTTCAAGTCTCATCTTCTTCAAAAGCTAGGGTTTCATCTTTTCTAGGTTTTGGTCAAAAACCTAGATAGTGAGTTTACTAAACCTTTGTTAAAACTAGATACACATCATAATCTTCTATTGTTATTTCATTCTCTATGTGTTCAAGTATTTGGGATTTCTTGATGAAAATGGTTGGAATATGGATGTTGGTGATATGCTATGTTTTAGGTTATGTGTACCATTATTTGGGGTTTTTCCCATGGATATATAAAATGAGTACCTTGATATGTTAAATGTATGCATATATATGTGTTATGATGGTTTTAGTTGGAATATCACTCTGGTGACATATTTATATGCATGATGAATATAATTGTCATTTGGGATTTTTGTTGGACTTCATGAGGATAGGATGGTAACATTGTACCCGTAGTCGGTATGGTAATATGTTGGGTTGAAATATACCTAAGGACCTCCTAAATGCATTATGTTGGACGGACCAAGGCAATTTCACTAGGAGGATGTAGTCTCGGGGCGCCACCGTGATGATATGTGCCCAGAAGACCTCCACCACTCGGAAAGTTTCCTTTACGGTCTGATCTTCGGGTGTGCCGGGCCTTTAGGGTGTTCCTTGTTAAGGGCATCAAGGTACATCGATTCTTTGGAGTGGAATTGATTGGTGCTATGGGTATCCCCCGTTGACTCCATACATGTGGAAATTGGTTAACTGCTGATAAGAATTGTATATGTTCTACCATGCCATTTATTGTTCAACTCACTAGGCTTTTTGGCCTAACTCTTGTTTGGTATCGATGTGTATCTCAGGTGTTAGCGGCGCGACCCCTAGGCAAGTTTAAATGCTTTGGGCAAGAGCTTGGGGATTTTGGCACTCGAACTATTTTTGGAAGATTGGGGTTTATAGATGACACCCCTTTTTGTAATCTCTTTTTTAGATGTAGAAATTAGATTAGTTGGTTGTTGTTTATTTATCCGTTAAATTACAGATTTGTGATTAAGAAGGTTATTTGTATATTTCCCCTTTTTGGGAGGCTCTTGCTATAGCAAACTTTATACCACTTCTCCATTTATGGAAAGTTTTTGTTATCCTTATTTTTAAGGTGTTACAAAGATGATGAACAACAAATTGGGGTTTTTCCCTCCAAAATTTAGGGTTTTGATTTGGAGTTTTATGGGGCCGATTTAAAGTTTCGTAAATTTTGATTTTACGGATCCAATTTGATTTAGATTTCTATTTTTATGGATTGCGTTTTGATTTTACATACTTTTGTATCACAAGTTTATTAGAATGAATTTGTATAGGTTGTGTTCTTGATGTTCACAACTTCATATTGTGTTCTTGATGTTCATACCTTCATTGGTCTTAATAAAAAAAACATAGTAAAATACATTATTTGTCCATATGATTTTAACTGAAAATAAAAAATTAATTAAATGACCAAAGTACCCCTCTAACTAACTGAGTTAACAGAACTTTTTGGATGAAGTTAGATTTAGGGACTCAATATGTTATAAAATGCAAACCACAGGAATGTAATGCATAGATATTTCAAAATAGGGACCCAGAGTGTTAAAACACATAAACCACATGGACCAAGGATGTAATTTAATCTAAAAAATTTATAATTGGACCGAAAAATCAAATAACCTAAACGGTTTAACTAGGGTTGTAAACGAACCAAACGTTCAGCAAACCGTTCGGTCGGAATTTCGTTTATGTTGTTTATTTAATAAATGAGTGAACGAACATATTTTTTTGTTCGTTTAGTTAAATGTACGAACATGAATAATGGTCTCGCTGTTCGTTTACGTTTGTTTATATATATATAGGGGTGGTTTCAATTGGAAACCTAATTTCATTGGAAACTTTGGAAACAAAATTTTAACCATTGATCTTTTTAATCAATAATCAAGATTCATTTGAATTATATATGGTAATAAATTAATTAATTTATTAATAAAAGATAATAATAATATGTCAAAAGGGTAAATGTGTCTTTTTCTTTTGTGTTTCAAATTTGGCAACAAAAATGAAATATGGTAATAAATTAATTAATTTATTAATAAAAGATAATAATTATATATGGTAATAAATTAATTAATTTATTAATAAAAGATAATAACAATATATCAAGAGTTTCAAGACTACCTTTTTATTACCTGTTTATCAATATGCAGTATGTAAAAATCCAATTAAGTTTCATTACCATTATTGTTTCATTACCTTTCCATTATGTTTCGCTATATCAAATATGTTTCATCAGGTTTCACTATATTAATATTTTGTTTCATTACCTTTCCATTATGTTTTACTATATCAAATATGTTTCATCTGGTTTCGTTATATTAACATTTTAGGTTTCATCAGGTTTCACTATATTAATATTTTGTTTCACTATATCAAATCAATTATGTTTCACTATATTAATATTTTGTGCTTGGCGGTAATATTGATGATTTCATATGAATATAAACTTTCATTCATTGGATGAATCAATCACTGATTCATAAGAATCAAAACAATATATAGTATCAAAGTTTCCAATCTTTTAATTTCATATGAATATTTAATTTCATATTTATACTTGAAAATTTGAATATTTTAATTTTATATTAATATTTTGTGGCTCAAATACAAAATTTCATAAGAATGTGAATTCAAGTACATGAATAAAAAAAGGGGTGTCTTCGTATGATTTAAATTTTGTTTACCTAAATTAGATATCTCATTTTTAATTTAATAAATCATCCATATTACCATATATAAAATAAATTAAAATTAAATAATAATTAATAAATAATAATAACAATTACCATATATATTATGAAATTATGTAAAAGACTAAAATAACCTTATCAATTAAAAATAAAAATAAAAAAATAAATTCACTGATTGGTTGATTTCGGTTTCCAAAGTTTCCAATGTAAAACTGGTTTCCAATTGATCCCTATATGTATATATATATATATATATATATATGTGTGTGTGTGTGTGTGTGTGTGTGTGTGTGTGTGTGGAGAGAGAGAGAGAGGTTCATTTGAGAAATGGTAAATATATGAGAAATAGAGAAGTAATCTTAGCCATTCGTTTTGTCAACATTTGCGGCTTTGACCACGAATCACAGGATAATTCCTTGTGTGGTCTATAGAAGGTAGAGGGGTAATTTCATAAAATACACGGGATGAGTTCATATATGAATCTGTAAGAATCACAAAGATTCATATATGAATCTGTTAATTAGTTCAACTGATTCATATATGAATCTGTTAACAGATTCATATATGAATCACAAAGGTTCATATATGAATCAGTTAAAAGAGTTCAGTTGTGAATTGCACTGGTTCATATATGAATATATAGTTCATATGTGAATTATACATGTTCATATATGAACACAGCCCGTGTGTTTTGTAAAATTTACGAAATTGTCCTTCTATTTTTGGGATAGCCGCAACTTTTGACCGGTCAAATCCGTAATATTTGACTAGTCGAATCCAATATTGACCATATGAATGACTAGGATTACTTCTCTATTTCTCATATATTTACCATTTCTCAAATGAAGCAAACACTATATATATATATATTATGACATTAGAAGTCAAATCAAATACAAACCACGAGAATGTTACAAACCAATCAATTAAGATATTTATGGAAATGATGAAGACTCAATTAAAATTTAAGTATTTATGAAAGATGATTAAAGTTCACTAAATATGATCAACGCTTTATATTATGAAACATTCTATATATTTATGAAATCATAAATTTCTTAAAATAGATAGACGATGGAGATTGGTTTGTATGGTTTGTAAGATTTCCATTAGGGATGACAAAAAAAAACAACAGTGAAAACCAAAAACCAAACATTTTGAGTCGGGTTCGAAGACTTCTTAACCGGGACGGAGCGGGGATCGGGGATTTTAACGGGGACGGGGACCATCTGGCTCGGCCCAATATATATATATATATAGATAAAAATATATATTTTATATATACATATTTTAAACTTCCAAATTCTTTTGGGCAACAACTTAAATATTTTGTCATGATTTATTCCGAAGTAGCTACGCATTTAATTTGTGTTTGAGAAACTTGTGTTTTTTTCGTTTCGGTTCGGGTTTGGTTCGGGTTCGTGTCGGGTTCGGCTCGGATTCAGTGAAAACCAACGGTAACGGTGATTTTTTTTCTTAACGGGTTCCCCAACGGGGATTGGGGAAACCGCGGGGACCCGATAAGATCCCCAATGGGGATTGGTACGGTTACGGGGACAGGGACCCTAAAAACCGGCCCGTTGCTATTCCTAATTTCCATGGTTTGTATTTAATTGGGCATCTATGTCATTAATGATTAATATGTAAAATCATTAATTAAATTAGGCTTTAAAATTACTTTTTTACCCCTCCTACGTTTACTTGATTTTTCATTATGTAATTTTTTCAAGGTTCTAAGAAAACGCGCCTTGGCATCGAGGCGTGACCTTACCGCCATGTTTACCCCCTTGACGTGGATATAAGGCATAGAGCACATTATGGCCCGCCCGCCATGGCGCATTATGGCATTACAAATTTGTATACTTTCAATTCTTCGAACTTGTGCACTTTGAAATTCGATTCGAATTTGCCCATTAGTATTGATTATAATTTAGATTTTCTTTTGTTTATCGTTTTGTATGAATTTAAATTGTTAAAAATTTAATTATTAGTTCAAGACACTGACATAAATAAACACATATAAATATATACATATATAATATATACAGATTTGTCACCTTCAGCCACGCCTTGGAAAACGCCATGGTCTCGCTATAACTCGTAAGGATTAAGGTTTGACCTCGCCGCCATTCCACGTCTCACGCCATTTAGATATTTGAATGTTTTAGAAACGAAATGATGAGTAACGGTACTTGTTTTTTGTTCATTAGCAATATGTTAATAAACAGACACGTTTTCTTAACGAACAAACATAAACATAATGAATTCGTTTCGTATTTAGTTAGTTTGTTCGGTCAAGTTAAGCGAACGAACATGAATAAATCTCTTTTCGTGTTTATTCGATTTTGTTTACGAGGAGTCGACGCTAGGGGTGTTAACCCAAATTTTAACCGGTTTGAAATCTTTTGGGGACACCCCAACATGCATGTCCAAAAAATCCATTAGCATGCTACCAAAAACCATTTAAAGCAAAACAAAAATCCAAACCCGACCCGACGACAAAAAAAGGTTGTCACGTGCACGGCACATGCATGTCAAAAGTTGGACCAACAACACCATAATCAGAAATAGGCATTAATTATCCCATCATCTTCATCGGTACTGCGCCCTTCATTAACTCCGCCATATTTTCATCAACTCTCCCCCACCACCACCTGCTCCCTCCCTCCGCCACCAAATGGATATCGGACCACCTCCGCCTCCACTACCCTACGTCGGAGTAGTAGCTCCCACCACCACCACCAACACTCCTCAGGTTTACAACAACAACAACGGCGGTATTGCAGCAAACATTCCTCAAATACCACATCACCACCAATCTTCTCATTCATCGTCGTCGTCATCGGGATCTTCAATGATCATAGTGATGATAGTTATCTCCTCCGCTATTATCGTCTCCGCCACGGTCTACCTTCTTATCCGCTTCATCTCTCGCCGCTGCAACCGTTCCTCCCGTACCACGTTTTCCCCTGCGGACGACGTCGTTTCCGACAACAGGCATGTAAACGAAAACGAAAACGACGACATTCGTCATCACGTGATCTGTTTCGGTAACAATGGAGCGGAGTCGCTTCCGCTTTTTAAGTTTTCTTCGCTCACCGGAAAAATCGCCGGCGGTGACTGTGCGGTGTGTTTATCGAAATTTGAAGGTGTAGATCAGCTCCGGCTGCTTCCGTTGTGCTGTCATGCGTTTCACGCGGAGTGTATTGATGCTTGGCTCAAATCTAACCAGACGTGTCCGCTTTGCCGGTCGACGGTGAACCCTAGCGAAGCCGATGTACTGAACAAAATAGTCTCCGCCTCCGCAGGCGGCGGCGGTGGTGGTAGAGGCGGTGGAATCAGAAGCAACAGTTTTCGAATCGAGATTGGGAATGTTAGCCAGCAACGAGAAGGTTCCGATTCAGATCGAAGATCGTACTCCATTGGTTCGTACGAGTACGTACTCGACGACGACGGCTACGAGATTTCGGTCGAATCGACGCACCGGAGAGGCGGTTCCGACTGTACTTCGGTGGACAAGGACTCCACGGCTCCTGAACCGCCGGGGGTTAATTTAGCGGCGGAGGTCGGACCTGGAGGTGGCAGTGGACGGCGGAATTGGTTGCGAGATTACGTGGATCGCGTCTCCGTTTCCCTCTCCTCGCGCACTAATTCGTTACGTGGTTCTGGAAGGTTCTTCACCGGAGGCGTTCGCCGGAGTGAGACTGTGGATGACTTTGAAGCTACTCATGGTAGAATCGGAGAAGAGATCAGCGAGCTTTTCCGGTGGTTCTCAGGGGTATAAATGTAAATTCACAATCTTTTTTAGCCATTTATGGAAACTCCATCTTTTGCTATCACCACTCTGAAATCGTTTAGGGGGGAGTGGATTTAGCAAAGAGTGGGTTTTTTATTTTGAATTTTGGATTATTATAAAATATATATTTTATGCTTTTTATTTTTATGTTCATCTAAGATGGTTAAAATTAGCAATCATAAATATTCACAAACACATTCCTTATCATTAAAAGAAAAGATACGGTAAATAATGGTTGCGACAACAAAATAGTCATCTCGTTGGTACGAGTGTGAAGAAATTAACGATACTTCTTTATTATGCATTGAATCGAATGAGTTTAAATGTAATTATTAATTGCATAAGTTTGTGAAGAAAAAAAGGTTTATAACTGATCGACAAACGGATCAAATCCTTGTTATTACGTTTCATCATATCGAAGATAAATTAGATATATATCTTTCCATTTACTAGATTAAAAGTTAAAATGCTTACAAGTAATATAATATCTAAATAAATTGTAAACTTGTAACTAATGTTAAAAAATACACAAGTAATTGTATATGTTTGTCCAATTTATGTAAAATATATTTTTTTAGTTGGATAATGTTCAAATAGAGACCATATTTGATTGAAGTTAAGACTTCTATTACGAAAAATAATGGATGAGTTTGTTGACTTCCAAAAAAATTCGTTTACCCTAACTTGGTGGCATATGAAAATCTTTTTCAATTTTCATTCTTATGGTTTGGTTACCTAAAATAATGTACATGTACATGTAAGACTACAAAAAAAAAATGTTTAATTCTTAACAACGTGTTTTCAAAAGATATTTTGATTTAAACTTCAACATCGTGTATTATGCGATAATCAAAACACATATCAAATAAGATATAAAAATGTTATGATATTACATCAACCAAAACTTGAAAATACTATAAAAAGTCCCCGTCGTACATTTGTCAATACCCTTATAATATATCAAGACACATCTTCTCCTTTCATATCTTCATCAACGTGGGATAAACAAAATTCAACTACAATTCATTATTTGAGAAAATACAAAATTCTCATTGATATTTATTGTATTTATATTTATATTCATGATTGTATTGATTCAATTCTAATGAATATTTTACATTTAATGAAATCATAAGTGAAAGTTGTTATTTTTTAAATAAAATATTTTTATCACAGGACTTCAAAATTGCCATTTAATCCAAATGGTAAGTGTCATATTTTTAGCCAACCAATTTTTTTAATCTTTAAGGCATACCCCCTCATTTCATATACTAACTAACTCTTTCGAATATTTATATCATTTGATGTGTCACGTGAATCGTTAGAAATATGTGAAGTGTATGGCTAACCTGATAAAAAATAATAAAAATTAATTGTTGATGTATTTATGTTGTGCAAATAAAAATAATATATAAACTAATAAAGAAAAGAGTAAACTTCACTTTCAGTCCTTAATGTTAGTCAATTCTAACGGATATTTTCCCTAAACTATTGAAACTCAAATTTGGCCCCTCACGTTTGTCATTTCACTTTGCTTTTGGTCCTTCCCACTAACGGTCGTTAATTATTTCCGTTAACTCCAATTAAATAAGGGGTATTATAGTCATTTCTATATTTTTTTAGTTTCCTATTAAAGTTTAAAATATATTATATAATATAAATCCAAAATCACCACCAACTATCATCATTGACCACCATCCATCACTGTGGACCACCATCTACCACAATCACAAATCCAAACACAAAAAATAGGTATTCAAAGTCGTAATTTAAATATATGTCCAAACTCAAATTCCTTCAAAGAGATATAAATCTAAATCAAATCAATATCATAGAACCCTAAACCTAAATTGATCACAAATCAAAACCAAAAATCAAACACAAACTAAATGAAAATGAAAATGAAAATGAAAATGAAAATGGAGATGGAGATGGAGATAAAGATGAAAATGAAAATGAGATGTATACAAACCATATAACATAAATCAAATCGTAAGATTATAACCTGAATAATAACCATTAAAATCAAAAATCTAGTTCGACACATATCTGAGATCTGGGTTCAAGGTATTCATGAATGTGATTACATCACATATCTGGTTCGTTCACGTCAGAGATAAGGGAAATATATTGAGGTTGAAGGGGGAGCCAGAGACCGATGTGTGGCAGCACCACAAATCCAAGGTGGAGGTACTAAGAAAATTGGTAGTGATGATGGGAGTCTGATTGTAGATCTGGTGGTGGTGGGCTCATGATGGAGTAGGAGTTCGATGCAAATCCGATGGTGGCGATGTGCCATGGTGGGATGCAGATTTGCTCACTTGGTCAACGAAAAAAGTTAACGGTCGTTAGTGGGAGGGACCAAAACCAAAGGGAAATGACAAATGTGTGGGATCAAATCTGAGTTTCGATAGTTTAGGGACGATATCCATTAAAATTGACAAACGTTAGAGACCAAAAGTGAAATATACTCTAAAGAAAATGAAAGGTTAAAACTTATTTAATGAGAAACTTTTTATTTAAAAGAAATTCAAAATCATGAGAAATTAGAAAAATGTGAATGAGGGATCCTCATTGTGCGTAACTCCACATTTTGCTTTTATAGATATATAGATGTGAATTAAAAGAATGCTTATTAGTTATTATAGCAACTGTATTTTAGAAAAACAAGATATCTAAATATCTATATATATACTATATTATAAAGCACGGATAAAAAACTCTTAAATACAAATTATTAGACACAATGTACCATTATTTTATGCAAAATTTTAAAGATCTCTTAATTTACAAGTATCAAAACACAAGATACATATTACTACTGCAGGTTTATAACACCCACCAATTTGGTATGTATAAGACATTCCTTTTATGCAGACCTTTCCATGTATCACCATTTATCTATACTATCTATATCTATATTTATACTATATTATAAAGCATGGATAAAAAACTCTTAAATACAAATTATTAGGCATAAGGTACCATCATTTTGATGCAAGATTTTAAAAATCTCTTAATTTACAAGTATCAAAGCACAAGATACATACTACTACTGCAGACTTCTAACACCCACCAATTTGGTATGTGCAGAGACTTCCTTTTATGCAGACATTTTCATGTATGATTATTAATTAATTAATATATTATATTACTATAATTTTGTTTTAATTATATTTTTAAACATGTAATTAGTTATTTTTTCTACATGTCATTAAAATATATAAGATAATCATTAAATTCTAACAAAATACTTAATTTTTTTATATAAAAAATATTATATTATTAAGCCTAAATTAAACAATTTATAAAAAAAAACATTATCATTTTCTTAAAACCATCCAAAATCATAATGTAAATCGACAAAAAAATAAAATGAAACATTAAAATCGTGATGTATCTCGTTGTATTGCGCGAGTACGCTTCTAGTTAATATATTATATTACTATAAATTTGTTTTGATTATATTATTAAATATGTAATTGGTTATTTTTTCTAAATGTCATTAAAATATATAAAATAATCATTGAATTCTAACAAAATACTTAATTTTTTTTATATAAAAAACATTATATTATTAAGCCCAAATTAAACAAATTTATAAAAAAAACATTATCATTTTCTCAAAACCATCCAAAATCGTACTGTAAATCGACAAAAAAACAAAAAATAAAATAAAATATTAAAATCGTGATGTATCTCGTTGTATTGCGCGAGTACGCTTTAGTATAATTTTAAATACAAATTTAATAATAAATACTTTTTTTAATAAACCGGGATGTCTATCATTTTTGGGATTATCTATACTATATTATATAGACGGAATAAAAAACTCTTAATTACTACTTATAAAACATAAGGTACTACCATTTTATACATACATTTCAAAAATCTCTTAATCACAATTTAGTATGCATAAGGTACAACTCATTTGAAAAAAAATCAAACTTTACTTTTTCATTATCTTCCATATTCAAGTTTTTTCCCTTCCATTTGGGGTTTCTCCAAAAGAAAAAAAGTTATTTACTTGCTCAAATTAACATATTTATTTAATTATGATGGTACATGTATTTTCTTCATGTATACAAGTTTTTAAAGCCTTTTGAATTCTATAAAACTAACTAATAATGAACCTATATATACGTTTAGATACAAAATAATACTATCCAACATTATATTTGTTATTTTTACCTATTCTATATTTCAGTATTTTGAAAAAATATTATCATTCGTTAGATATCGCTGATTAATACATGTTTTTAAAATTTAAATATACATTTAACGATTACTTTAATATAATTTTCTTAATACTTCATGATTGAAAAAACTCAAGTTATGTGCTTATCACTACTAATGCTACATAAATTATAAATATATGATTTACTCCATATATATTTTTTTTCTTTTTTTTCTGATAAACTATTACATTAATTTTTTATTTTCATTTACAATTGCTCACCCCGATGTATTGCACGGATACACTGCTAGTATTCTTTAAAAAATATAAATTAAATAAAAACATGTTTGATTTTTAAAGAGTTTACCTTTCCATTCCTATATTAGATTATTATTATTTAAATTCCATGATGTGTGTTTATGACAACCAAACATTCCAAGTGTTGTTTCTCCGATGATGGTGGATCTTTTTGTCATGTTGGGTGCCTCCAATGTGCTCAAGTCGTGGCATTTTTCAATTATCCATCCTCCTATTTATTTATTTATTTATTTCTTATTTTATTTTCCAAGAATCCCAATTCCAATAATATATTCTTCAAATTGTAAATGCTCTCAACCATTTTTTTTTTGAAAAGAACATTTGTTTTCCCAAAAACATACACATAAAAACACCAATTTCATCAAACAAGACCACAACTTTATAGTTTAATGATCATTTCATACTTAATATAATCAAATAGGAGTATCTCAAAATTAGGGTGTTCAAAAAACAAGAAAACCAGGAATTGAGCGAATCCGTTTGATGTGAAACCGAAATACTAATAATTGAAAATCGAAAAGAATCAGGTATTTATGGACCAGGTAGTTTATGAATTATAGATATCCGCTAGTATCCACCCCGACCCGGATAAATATATTGAATTGCAAATTTAGGTTCCTTTGCCAACCGAGGGATAAAAGAGTGCACGCCACGTATCCATACATTCATATAATCTGACCTTGGGGGCACCACGCCCGCTCTTATGAGCTATTGATGCTGACTAGCACTCAAACCAAAGGGATATTCATCATAAATATTGTAAAATTAATGGGGGCATGTGTCGTAATCTCATGTGTCCCTACTTCATAACGGAAAACATGTTTGCAACTAAACTTCCACCCCTCCTCTCTCTATATATGATTAAACATATTATATTTTGATATTCTTATTATTTATTTATTAACCTAAAACTAAAATAGTAAAAGTCTTTTACATTTTGGTGGTATGAACTTGTGAAGGAGTCGATATCAACAGAAGAATAGATGTTTTTAACCATTAAACATATTTTAATTTGTAGCGGTTGAATTGTTCTTATTTAGTTGTTGTGTAATTTGTTTAAATGTCTTATTTTAACATTCTTTTTATATATAATTTTTTTTTATATAAATTAAGGTAACCGTGAACCGAACCACGGATAACCACCTTATTTTGGTTCGATTCAACCTATAGTTCAGTTTCAGTTCGGGTACCCATGTACCTGCCTCATACAGTTCGGTTCACATTTTTCTACTAATCAAACCAAACCCTACCATGAACTCCTAGATCTACCCACAACAAGATAATGTAATTAACGTGTAACACCCGAATTTCGGTAAACTAAGTTAACCTTTAATGCCTTAGGTAACTCCAATGATTTAAGACTAATGTTTAGATCAGGTCCTAGTTTTCTTCGTTAGTTGAGCCAAGAACGTTCGAGTGAGAAAAGTCATTTTTCGGGGTCCGGTAAGTCTATGGCGAGAGTGTCCAGCGAGAGTGACATGGTTACAATCGTCGGGGCACAATCATGAGGGTTGAGACTCCCTCGGTATACTCTATGTGAGAGTGACCCACGAGAGTGACATTGAAACTATCGCCATGTCACAATCGCGGACGTGGGGTGACCCGCGATCACTTCCATCGAGAGTGACCGTAATAGTGACACTGTCACTGTCGCATGGTCACAATCGCCCACGGGGACCAGACCTTAAATGTCCTGTTTTGTCAGCCTTTCCTCATTTATCACTCCATCTACTTCATTCATTCTCTCCCAAGAACCGAACCTCTCTCATTCATTTCACCGTTTGAGCATTCATTGCACCAACTCTCAAGGGTTTAAAGAGATTCTCCTCCCTCAAGCTAGGATTTGGAAACTACACCTCAAGATTCTTCATCTCACCAGCTTGATCATCAAGTTCTAGGGTTTTGGAATATTTCTAGGTTTTAGACAAAACCTAATATTGTGCGCTCATTCTAACCTACTTAAACTTTACACATGTGAAAACACTATATTTTGAAGCCCTAAACGTCTCTTTGTTTACATTTCCTTGTTTGAAGTATTTTGACCTAACTCGAGATTTTGGAGATTTTATGGTTTATAATATTTTGAGATATGATGAAGAGTTTTGTGATTGGAGATATAAAATGTGATTTTATATGTAAATTTGTGGTTTAATGCTTAAATGGAACCATTTTGGTTACATTAGGGTTTTTCACCATTTTGGAAGTTTACTTGGAAAAGTGGATTTTGGAGAAGGAAACCAATGGGTTATGTTTGTGGTAACAATGGATATTTTAAAGTTGTATAACCTATGGAAACTTAGTTGTAAGTTCTTTATGTTGGTATTGGGAAAAATGGTTATTTGGTGGCTAAAATATGGATTTAGTTCTTATGATATTATGTATGCAAGGAAGGCATTTTATGGAAATGTTGTTATGAAAACTATATGTATGATTATAGTTTTGTCATGAATGTAATTGTAACAAGTCTTAGACTATTACTATTGGATTCATAGGGATATAGTCGACTTAGCTTGGGATAGCTCCCGTTTGTAGTTAGTTGAGGCATTGGGTCATCGGAGACAACTTGGTACGGTTATGTGGGACCGAATACTAGCCTAGACCATAAATGTAATCTTAGCGAATACGTATGATTAGGATCATTGGGTGCCTTCCCCACATCTAAGTACGAGCCAGCGAGCTCGTGGCTTTGATCCTAGTATGAGCTCACAACTTGGAAAATAGTTTACTTTTGTGTTCCGCTACAATCATTGGAAATCGGGGCTTCCCCATCATCGTAAGATGCCTTGTTGGATCGTATCGTTCCTACGTGATTTATATGAAAGCAAAACTTACTCCATATTCTTGGGAAACAATTATTGTTGATTTATGCTTCTTTGTATCTATTTATATGTTTGTTCTCACTAGGCGTAAAGTCTAACACTTTTTCTTAAATGACATGTATATCAGGTTCCGTTAACGGTGGGGCTCGCAAGGTTTGAGGGATGAGCGTTTGGCCAATAGTGGCAACTTTTAGAGAAAGTCTTTTTGGAGCTTGGCCTACAGATATGGATAGTTGCATTTTGGGAAATTGTGTTGACAATTGTTTAATCTAGACGCAAATAATTTAGATTAGTGAATTGTCATTTATAGTTTCCATTCTTAGATTTGTAAACGCTACTACTATATGTCCTGATTGGGTGATTCCATTTATACAAATGTCATATTAACGTCATTATTCAGATTTAAATCTACCTCTATTTTTTAGGGTGTTACATAACGAAAAGCCTATCACTTCATAGACCGATAACTCAACCTAATGATTTTGTCGCCAAATTAAACCAACTTGCACAATTAGTTTTTAAGTGTTATATAGTCAAGTCTTCCAAAGGATTATTCAAAATGAAGAAAAACGAATATTATGAAAGATCTTAATTTGTTTTTTTGCTTCAGTCGATTCTCCAAAAAATTTCTCAATGTTTAAGAGATAGAGAGATTTTTTGATTGTTTCCTCCAATTAAATTAAATATATTTAAGTCAACCAAAAACTAGTCAAAAGTCTCTCCAAGCATTCTTGCTTTCACATCTCCTTCTTGTCCTTAAACGTATTAATTTGGCTTGTTCCTAAAATATATGTATACGTGTATACTATAAGTCAATAGGAGTTGATGAATAATATGGTTTTATGCATAACATAAAATTTTCGACTATAACATTAAATGATTTTATAATCTGTAGTCCTTTGTGGTCCAAACGATACAATAATCGAGAATCCCTTGTATTTATCTCATCCTGATACCTTCTCAACACAAATGTGTACAGACAAATCACTTTGATTTTGTATAAATCATCAGGTTATTTTGATATATTCGAAACACAATCATGAATCATCCTTCTGTTTATTTACTTGAATAATTACTACATCATCTTTTTGTTCCATAAAATTACTATAATTATAAAAATCTAAAATTTGAAAGTTAGGAACTGTCAAAGAAGAAAAAGAATCCTTAGAATTGGTGACGAGGGATCCTTTTGATAGGATCAATGGATGAGATAACACAAGACAAACAAAAAATCCGTTAAACGACTTAACAAAAATCGAATAGAACAAGAAACGATGTACCTTTTTGATGATAAACTCGAATTGAATATACAACGAATAGAGGTTGTCGATGCAGTGTCCTAAGACGAAATTTCGTCCCTAACCGTGCTTGGTTTCGGACATCGTCAAGAGGATACAACTACCCGATCAAATTGATGCGTGTCAATTCAATCTCATTGAATCGATAATGCGTTCTTGGATAGTAAGTGAGAAAATGAGAGAAAATGGAGCGAATCCCGACAGAATTTCGTGTCCCAAAATGGAGGGAAAAACAAGGTTTATATACCTTTGCTCAAACAACCTAAATTAACTGTCAGAAAACTGCCAGGGACGAATGCGAATTTGGGGTGGATTTACCCACGTGAACACGCTTTAGACACTGTGTCCACGACAATCAACAGAAACCAATGCCAGTTTTGTGCGAGTTTTGTCGCATGAAACTCGCTTTCTATTCTCTTTTGATTTAAGAAAAATCAACTTTTAAGGTCAATAAAGCCTCAAGGCCCATCTTTTGACCATTAAATACTTAGGGTCCGTTTGGTTTGTATGAATGGATTGGATTTCATATAGGGATTTGGATTTGGATTTGGATTTGAGAGGATTTGGAATCCTTTTGTGTGTTTGGTTTGTAAGATTGGAATGGATTTGAATTCCATTATTTATAAAAAATCATTAAAAAATTATGAAAAAATATAAAAGTAATTAAATTACCTTTTATTTAATTGATTATTAGAAAACAAATGTTTTTAACATATTTTTAAATATTATTATATACAAATCCTACGAAATCTCTTAAAATCCTAGGCATTCTATTGGGATTTCAAAATCCTATGTTATAGGGATTTCAAAGAAATCATAGGATTTCAAATCCGGACAATCTTGCAAACTAAACACAGGATTGGAATGAATTTGAAATCCAAATCCATCCAATTCCAATCCATTACGGCAAACCAAGCGTGCCCTTAGTGTGTCCCACACTAGAGCTCAATGTCAACCACTATCTTGGGCTCTTCTCCATTTTGATAACTAGTGTAGGTTTAGGTTTAGGTTTATAAACCCACAAAAATTTTATAGGACTGGAGAATAGTCTAATACCCAACATCTTTTGATGTAATTCTTTCATCATTTTTTTTTGCTTGATGGTGTGTTAAGAACTTCAATCGGTCTGATTTTACGTCTACGGTTTTTTAAACGTTTTTTTTCCTGTGTTTGATCAATGTATTCTTCTGATTTGAAAATTTTAATGACCATCTTTATTAACAAGTGAATAAGTCTTACAATCTTCTTTTAGTAGTATTTTTTTTTACAATATACAAAATGAAATAATTAATGAAACATGACACATGTTTATTTTAATTTGAGAAAAATAAGAATATGATTAAACATTTAAACAAATGACAACTTCAATGGCCAAATAAAGGAACATGGTTTCCTAGGCTTTTTTATTATTATTATTATTATTATTATTATTATTATTATTATTATTATTATTATTATTATTATTATTATCAATTTTTTTTATCACGAATATTTGATTTAACTTGTATTGTTGTATATTATTTGACTAATCATGATCATAGGTCTTAAAGAATAGTTTGAAAAATTCTCAGTAACCAAAGGACTCGAATTTGGTGACCCATTGGGAGTTATTTGATTTGTTCTGTACAAGGGTTTTTCAGTTAAAGTTTTTTATCACGTAAGACACTACGAGGTTGTGGTGTTTATTTATTTTTTTAAATACATTTTTTTTCTAATTAACACGGTCATATTGTTGATATGTTTCAACATACTACCCTCACTAGCATTATTCAATTGTCAACTTTTCTAATTTTGGCTATAGTTGCTCGTCTTGCTTAATTGCAAAACAATTATGAACCAAATAAAAAATCTTACGTTTGGTCTCATTGCCCTCCCCCTCGTTGTCGCCATGCCATCGGCGGCGACGACATTATTGTACCGCCTATGAAGTGAAGTAGTGAGAGAGTAAGAGAGGCAACAAAATGATTAGGGTTTTGTGATTTTTGGGGTTTTTGTTTTTAAGTTTTTGTTTTTCCTTTTTCTCTTAATTTTATTCTTATCTTTTTGCCCTTTTTGTTTCTTATTTTAAAAACATGTGTTTTTTTTTAATTTTTTTAATTTTTATTTTATTTTTCTCCTCAAATTTAATTTTATTTATTTTGTAATTTTTAATTTTTTTTTATCTTTAATAAAGATGAAATTGTAATTTTTTTCATCGTAATCAAAACACTTATCAAATGATAATCTTAATTTTACTATTTAATCAAGACAACTTTAACTCAAGATTTATCAAACCGTTTCCATACTTGCTTTAGAAGCATTATATACCATTTTTTTTTGGGGGGGGGGGGGGGGGGAACCGACTCAAACAACCAAAATACCCATCTAAATTGGTTTATTAGTCATCCATTTCCCGATTTTGCATTTGTGTCACTACATACGCAATGACTAGGTTTGTAATTGCGGACTTGGGTTAAAATGTAAATATTTTTCAAGATTTCATATTGCGGAAGTGCCACATGTCACCAACAGATTAACCCAAGTGTCACCCATGCAGGCTCGCATTTGTGGCATATTGCGGAAGTGTCATTGTGAAAGTGAGTAAAATATGAAAAACTATTTACATTTTAAACCCTAATCATTGTGGAGGTAGTGACAAAAATGCAAAATCGGGAGAGGGATGACTAAGAGACCAATTTGACTTCGTTTTTTGGTTATTTAAGTCAATTTCCCATTTTTTTACTATGACAAAATGTAATTAGTATTTAGATGCTTTACCTTTATAATATGACACCCTTTTCATATCAAAACAAGTGTTCATATTTCTATTTATATTTGTCGCAAAATAAATGCCTATTTTGATAAATAAATAGTTATAATTTATTAAATTTTCAAATTTATCCTTAATCATTATGCACAAATATTTAAGAGTTATAAAGATGGAAAAAAAATTTAGTGGGATTGGTATACATTTTTAAAAAATGTGTGTTTTTTTATTACAGATAAAGTTATCATACAATTAACTAAATGTGTAATAATTATATATTTTTAAAATTCTATATTTTTTTCACTATAAACATTTATTTTACGGCTTAAAAAATAACATATAGTTGTTCCTAAAGATATAAATGTCAGTCGTGAGTCTAACCATATACTATTTGAGTCTTTATTAAATTGTATATATAATGTTGAAAGTGTATCTCTTGTTGCTCAAACAAAGTTAAAGGTCAAATGTATCTAACAAAACCACTCTTTTTGACATTTGGAGTTGTTAGCTTTTGTTATTGTTACATTCTTTCCTTCTTCATCACTTGATTCTTGGTGTTAAAGATTGGAAAAGAAATTCATCCAACTTTTAGCATACAAAGTTATAACGATTATCAATGTGTTTTAAATATAAAAAAAAGTTCCCCAACTTCTCATAATCAGTTCAGTGCAACAAAAGACTGTTTATGCCAAAGGAGGGTGGCGAGAACCATTGAGGCATTGGCTTCTTGAACTTTTTTTATTTGCATTTTTCATGAAAATTATTATTTTTCTCGTTAAAAGAGAAAAGCAACATCGATGAGGAAACATTTTGTAACGCTTTACAACCATCACCAATGACATCTGTTGTAACAAGAAATGTAGATGAAAGGATTGGGTGATGACATCCCCACGACTCCCTTCGGAAAAAACCAAACCAATCCTCAGCCATTAACCACTCTTAGACCACAACCTCTTTATCAAGCTCCAAAACATACACTCTCGGATACCCCATTTTTAAAGGCCCACTTCCCAACTAAGTATCATTCCAGAAAGAAGAATTCAATCCATCTCCTACTTTTTCTTACAAAAAGACAAAAGATCAACAATTTTTGCCCCCTAGATGGACAATAACCTACAAAATCGCCAACCATGTTAAGTTCGAACCTGTAGAAGGAAAAACTGAACCAATCCGACCATTTTTTCCATGTATTGATTGGATCACTTTAACCCACACCGCCTCTTGGTCAACTCGAAATCTCCACACCCATTTAAAAAGTAAGGCCCTATTAAAAGCAAATAAACTTCCAATACCAAGACCATCATCTTTTTTGCTAGCCATAACTTTATTCCATTTAACCCAAGCCATCTTGTTATCATCAATCTCATCTCCCAGAAAAATTGATTCTGAATGTACTCCAACAGTTTGACAACCAAAGATGGCACCTTAAACAAGGACATATAATATGTCCGGAGACTCCCCAACACAGGTTTGAGTACTAGTAGATGTAACACCCTAAAATTTGGTAAGAGCAACTAATGAAAACTTTCGATATAACATCAAATAAATCAACACATCATCCTACAATTCAAAACTCATTACGTTCCAATTATGAAGTTCGATAAATAACCTCAACAAATAAAAACTCCAATAATACACAAAGACTAAGCCACAGTCGGGTGCTACTTAACCCCCAAATGCAAGTTGCTCTAAATGCGGAAGACTTCACTTAGATATCCACTCCTCGAGCACACAACTAGCACTCTTCGTTTCACAGTGTGACTAGGACTATTCCCAACTAGAACCTGTTACACATGCCGACAAATAAAAAGGTTAGACTAACGCCTAGTGAGTTCAAGAGTTTTCAACATGGATAAAGATATCGTTAATAAGGAGTAATGCTATTTAAATCGTAATATTTCAATTTGATATGTCATAAATATGAAAACGACTCGTTTTCCAATAATATGCATTTTAGGCAAAGAAACACCAATATATATGTTTTCCAATCCAAACTACTTCAAGGACGAAGATCCCAATATAAAACGTTCATTTGTAAACTAAATTTAACCCAAACTCACTCAAAACGTGAATAGAAATTGAACCCTCCATTTTATGAAATGCGGATAAAACTTTATATCCCGAAACACCCAAAAACACGGGTGGGGTATAATACTCAACCCAGAAATCATGGATAAGATCCATATTTACAAAACGTCACCGAAAACTTGGATAATAAAACTCAATACCCAAAACAACACCTTTCGGTGACGGGGGAGACCCGAATTCCATCGAATGTGGCGGGCACACAAAGTTAGGCCACTTATCAATGTTCTCGAGTTTCACATAGAGCCATGGATCCCCGTATACGGCTCCCAACCGAGCAACCACCGCAAGATACCCAAATGCCTCTAGTGTCTACTCGACCTCTAAATGAGTGTCACCACAAAAGCCACAAGTCCCCGTATGCCGTATCCGGCTCACCATGGGCACCACCGCAAGACTTAGCTCCGTATACGGCTCTGCAGAGCACCACCACAAACTTCTATAAAAACATGACTTGGGGATCACTCACTAGACTTCAAACGCGGACACTAAATTCCACGATGAATAACCAGACTGGATTACAAACGGGCATCAAGTTCAACCACCCACGATCTATACCTCGAGCCCTTCAATAAAGGTTACACGGTTATCGAGTTCAACCACCCACGATCTATACCTCGAGCTCCCGCTAGCCATAAACAATATCCAGTCCCAAAACGGGGATAAAGTCCCCACTAAACCAACTGACTGACTCATATGCCTATGGATCCAATGCATTACAGTCTAAACGTTGCATGACTAAAATGAATGAACTAACGCATTCAAAACATGTAACTCTCAAATAAAATGCAACTAAGTACACTATACGTTCAAGGCTCCTTAACGAGCTACCAAAATTGAACAAATGTTCCAAAGACTCAACTGAGTACAAATCAAGCCCAAAAGGCTTAATAAATGTTTGGCTAAAACACGAGAGCCAATATGGTTATATAACCCAAATTATATCCTTCCCCAAAATCTCTGTTTCTCAAATCACCATTGACCTTCGGCCCAAAACCCAAAAAGGATTATTATTTTCTAAAATGTTCCCAAGGTCGGGAATGTCCCAACCCAAAGGACTCACACACTCTTTCTTTCAAAACGTCCCATTACATGAATGATGCATAAAACCCGACAAACACTAAAATGCGATTTTGACCATATATCCATTTATGCAATAAATCATCGAAACTCATTCATTTATGTCACATTTAACAAAATGCCCAAAATCCCAAATGTGGATGTTTTATAAAGTTTAATAAGCTAAATACTTCAAATAATCAAAAGTTGCCAAATAACTCCACAGTTGACAATTTCATGTAAAACACATAAATACTTTAAAATGGACATTTTGGCATGTACAACGTTTTCACAAATCAACTTGAACTCACATTGCTAGGTTAGGTTAAACCTAGGTTCCAAATCCAACCATTAGCCTCCAATAGTGTAGATTCCACCATTTCCAAGTCATCTTCAACAATGAGCTAGGGTTTCCAAATAACCCATTTCCCCAACTCTAGAAATAAACCAACAACAACTAAACATTTAGATCTACAAAGATCCTTATACTAAAGCTTGGATTTACAAGATGCTTACCTCAAACGGAACCTGAAATCTTCCAAACCACGTACCTCCCAATAAATCTTTTACTCTTCCCATAACTAAGCTTCAAATCACCAACCTTTGATCTCTCTATAGTGGATTCACCTCAAGCTGCTCCAAACTCGGCTCTTGAGCTCTCAAAATCGTCCCAAGGAAGAGAGAAATGGAAAGTGGGAGTAAAATGAGAGAAAACCCTAAATTTTGGGTATAAAAACGACCAGACAACTTCCCGCGGCCTTGGTCGCGGCCTCAAGTCGCGGGCCAAGCCGCACGTGTTGTTGGAACCCAAAACTCAGAGACTTGCGCGGCCTGTGCCGCGGCCCTGAGTCGCGCGCTAGGTCGTGCAACTCACTGTCCAACCCCGTCCTGCCCAGATTTTCGTGCCCGACTCGATCCTTGAGATTTCCATTATGATAGAGAGGTAAACCTCAATAACTTTCCATCGTAAGAGTTATACAGTTACACTACAATGGTTAAGCGTTTCCAAATTCACGAGTGTTACAGTAGGATAAGACGCCCACCCACAAATAAGGTTTTAACCTTCCAATTCGACAGTTCGACAAGGAACTTGTCAACCACCACCTTCAGACATTGGTTCTTGGAAACCATAAGGGTTGTGGCGTACTGGTTAAGGCCCTGGGGGATGTGGTGGAATATCCCATCTGCCCAGGGTTCGAAGCCAGACATACACAACAATTGTGGCCACTGAGGTTTAATCAGGGTTGATGTCTTAGAATCATAATTTGTCAAGGGATTAGTCTATACATAGCCAAGGACACCCTTCCCGAGAAAAAAACATTGGTTCTTGGACATATTTTCTCCAACAGGTAATCCTAGATAACAAAAAGGCAATTTCGAATGAGTACATCCGACTATAGTCGTAACTTCCATTACCTCATTAAAGTTCACACCAACGCCAAATAACTTATTTTTGAGGAGATTAGTTTTGGAACCCGAGACTAGAAAAAACATCTAAGAATATGGATAATATTCCTATTATTTTGAAACGAACACTCACCAAGAAAGATCGCTTCATCTGCATAAAAAATACGAGAAAGATGATATTGACTATTACCAACCCGCACACCCTGAAACAAGTCTTTCACGATCGCTTCATTCATAGTCGCATTAAGCCCTTCCATTGCCAAAATGAAAAAGAATTAGGACAATGGGTTACCTTGTCTCAACCCCCTTTGGATGTCAAATTATTTTGTTGGTGATCCGTTTACTAAAACCGAGCTCGTCGATTTCATTAAACATCCAACAATTATCCGTCACCGTTTACTGCCAAATCCCATCTTTTCAAGAACAAGATCAAGATAGTCCCATATCAAATAATCATAAGCTTTTTCAAAATCAACCTTGAAGACCATAAGTTTCTTCTTATATTTCTTGTACCACACAACCACCTCATTTAAAAGGGGAGGACCATCTAGAATTCGACGACCCTTAATAATGACCGATTGTTCATTGCTAACCACAATTTTAAAACGGTGTTTGAATATGTTTTGAAACTTAATTATTACAATCTAATATCATGATAATTAGCAATGTAATATTTGATTCTTCCACCTTGCTTGTGAAGAATGAAGAATGGGAACTTTCATCACATATGGGCCTAGGTCGACCGAGATTTTTGGAGAAGAGATACATAGACAAAATCTTGATATATATATATATATATAGAGAGAGAGAGGGGGGGGGGAAAGAGAGAGAGAGAGAGAGAGAGAGAGAGAGAGAGAGGGTTGATGAACCATACCCAACTCACTTTATTGTAGATACAAATCAAACGATCTTAGTTACACAATATATTCACCAACAAAGTGAGGTCCAGGGGATAGGATTATACAAGCCTTTCTAATACCCGAACGGATAAAGAGATTGTATGTTTTACGTGAAGACCCTATAACATGTTTCACCTACAAAGTACGCTATGGGGGATAGGATTATGCAATCCTTTCTAATACCCAGACGGATAAAGAGATTGTTTTGTTTTACGTGAAGATCCATGACTTGCAATTTTATGAGGAAGTCTAGGGTAGAAGCTAAAAGTGTGTAAAATAATTTTTGAAGTTTTTGAAGGGTTTGAAAGGTTATTGAAGTGCTTGAGCTTAGATATCATAAACTATTTGCGAAATTGAGTGTAAATAGGTTTGGAGGAGAATACTTTCTTACAATTCTCAAGGTCAAAAACACAATATATATATATATATATATATATATATATATATATATATACCATATAGCTAACTGACAGTTGTACCTTTTTCTTTTGTTGGAGGAAAACTTACATAAAAAGAAAAATAAATAAGCAAAGAAGATACACCTTATATTCTAATCAAAGACAAGTATATCAGATCATTTTTTCTACTACTACCTTGTAACACCCGGAAATTTATAAGGTAAGTAATTGTTTCCCTTACTTCATTAATTGTGTTTATCTGAGTATATGAGTCCTTAATATGCGTATGATCATCATTATTATGTTATAATGTTATATGAATTGTTTAATTATCTTAACTGTCTGAACCTCGTGCTCGTAATCGTTTTAAACTGAATTTTGGGCTGTTGGGAGAGTGGCGCGAGAGTGCCACGCGATAGTGACACTTTCACTATCGCAGGTTACTCTTGCGGGGTTTGTACCGCGAGTTGGTGGTCTGGAGCGATTGTGACCACGCGATAGTGACACTGTCACTATCGCAGGCCACTCTCGCGGGATTGGTACCGCGGGTCTCATGCTTCGCGCGATTGTGACACGCGATAGTGCCCATGGCACTATCGCCGGGCACTATCGTCAACGGGTTTTTTGGGTTTAAATGAGTTCTTAGCCGATTTTACCTCATTGGCAACATTTCCCACTTTTCTCTTTGGTGATTTTAGAGCTCCCAAGTCAGTTCTTTTCATCCCCAAACCCTCATTAATAGCAATCATCTTGGTAGTTGGGATTATTGAGCTTGCATTCATTGTCCTCAAGGAAGATTTTCTAGGGTTTCTCAAAGGGCTATCTTATCATCTTCAAGTCTCAACCTCTTCATCTAGGGTTCCTATTTTCTAGGTTTTAATCAAAACCCTAGATTGTGAGTTTACTAAACCTTTGTTAAAACTAGATACAAATCTTAATCTCTTACTTGTTAACATTTTATATTTACTCAAATGTTCATCTTTAAATATTCAAGTATTGGGGGTTTTCTTATAGATATATGTTATGTGTATCTTGCCATGATTAAATGTATGTATACCTTGATTTCATGATGATTTCTACTTGGAATACCTTTTTGGTGATATTATATCTACATGATGAATATGATTGTCATTCGGGTCTTGTGTTGAACTTTATGTGGTTAGGATGGTAATATTGTACCCGTGGTTGGTATCGAAATATGTTTGGTTGAAATACACCTCAAGACCTCCTATATGCATTATGTTGGACGAACCAAATCAGTAGACACTAGGAGGATGTAGTCGTGGGCGCCACCGTTATGGTATGTGCCTAGACCTCCGCCATTCAGGGAATTTCCATAGTTGTAGTCCCCGGATGTGTCGGGCCTTTCAGGTGCCTCTTGTTAGTTGGCATCAAGGTATATCGACTCTTTGGGTGGAACTTGATTGGTGCTATGGGTCTCCCCTATTGACTCCACATTTATTGAACATTGGTTAACTACTGATAGGAATTGTAATTGATCTTATGTGCTATTTCTTGTTCAACTCACTAGGCTTTTTGGCCTAATACTTGTTTGGTGTCGATGTGTATCTCAGGTTCTAGCGGTGCCGGATCTAAGCAGGCATAGTTGCTTTGGGTGAGAGCTTGGGGAATTGCACTTGGATATATATATATATATATATATATATATATATATATATATATATATATATATATATATATGGAGAAGATGTTGGGTCTATAGATGACACCCCTTTTGTAATCTCTTTTCTAGTTATAGAAATTAGATTAGTTGGTTGTTATTTATTGTCCGTTAGATTACAACTATAATTAAACAGGTTTGTATATTTCCCCATTTTTGGGAGGCTCTTGATATGGCAATTTTATATACCACGTGTCTGTTTTACGGATTTTTGTTATCCCTATTTTTATGGTGTTACATACCCCTCAAGTTGAGCATGGAGATCACATATCCCCAACTTGTTAGTATATTCGCCATCTGAGAGCGCATGTGAAGATAAGATGTAGTGATTGTACCATCTTAAACAACATCACGAATGAAATGATAATCCATCTCGATATGTTTCGTTTGCTCATGAAAACTGGATTAGCCGCAATGTAAAGGGTGACTTGATTATCATAAAACAAACGCATAGGATGCACGTGTTCGATACCAAAACAAGATAAAGATATTTGAGCCAATTTAACTCACTTGTAGTAGTCACCATAGACCGGTACTCGACCTCTACATAAGAACGAGAAACAATTGGTTCTTTTTTCGTTTTTCAAGGAAATAGGAGATGGTATACTCCTTTGATTCCTTCTTCATCCCGAATCAAATACACAACATTCAAAACCATGAACATAACATTTTAATGGAACATGGACTTGAGATCAAATAGATCGAAGAGAATGCCTCTCCCATTACCTCTATTTACTTGTTGCTTTTATGGAATTTTTTTTAATTCATACGTCAATGGGAAAAAAAAACAGGAAATTCATGGGCCTAATTAAAATAAATACAAAAATTTGAAGTAAACATAAACTTTTTTGCCTTTTCCGATAAATTGGCTAAACTCACTTAAAAATGGCTTTGAATATCTATACTATATTATAAAAACGGTATAAAAACTCTTAATTACAACATTTTAAGCACAAGTTACAACTAATTAAAGCCAATTACTTAATTTACAATTTTTAATGCTTTGGTACAATCTTTCTAAGCACAGTATCTCACATAATCATCTATTTGTGGAATGAATACTCATTTATTAATATAACTATTTGTTTTTTTGGTGGAGGATTTTATAAATAATCTATTTTAAATATAGATTTTACATTTAAATATATATATTAATAAGATGTAATTTAAATTTTTTTTTCTTCCGTATTTTTTTATATTACATCTCATAATGATTTTTCCATATTTTATTTTATAAAATCTTTTTCCACATTTTATTTTATAAAATCTTTTTACATAATGAGATGTAATATAATATAAACTCTTTTTTCTTCTGTATTTTTTTTGCTATTATAAAATCTATTTTATTTTATAAAATCTACACGTGTTTTATATTAGCATAATATAAAATCTACACGTATTTTTTTGATAATATAAAATCTACACGTATTTTTTTTTCATGAGCATTAAAAGAAGAAAAAAGAAGGTTGATATGAATTGAAAATAAAAAATAACGAGATACACTAATAAATTATCGTATTCTTTAAAATAAAAATATTCCGCAATACTTTCCAAATTAACCAAGTGTAAAGAAAATAAAATAGAAACGATATAGATATAAAAATATTCTTCCATATTTTTAATATATTTACATTTAGTTGTAAAATCGAAAATGAAAATAAAAGATTTTAAAATATTCTCTACATTCACTATAAATATATATAACTTCTCTATGTATCATCCGAGTACAAGAAGAAGACGAACGGTCGAGTGTCAATGGCGGAACCTGCAACTGAACAAAAAGTATTCCACTATATTTTTGTTTCTTTGAAAAACTACTTTTTTATATTTTATTTTATTTACTGAGGATTTATTTATATTTTTCAAAACCCACAATCATGTTTTTCGAAGTAGGGGAATAAGATATATATACATATCTTTATTTTTATCGATTAATACTATGAGGTCTTGAAGTCAATAGTCAGATAAATATGTTGTGAGACATGTTGTTTGAGTTTTAAATAATATAATACAAAACTATTACCAATATTGTTGCACAAACTCATAACAACAAACGATTAAGAATATATGCAAGTTAACCACTTATGAAAATACATTCGTTTTTCACATTGTATTTCATTAACTGTTAACAGAGAAATTACGTTTCATTTTAACTCGGTTCAATATTACAACAAAAAATTTATCCTCCCGTGCAATGCACGAACCCAACACTAGTTTAAAATAATGATGAAAAAATCTATCCCGTCGTTGTATTAGAATTTTTCCTACTATAATACTTAAGATAACCGATTATTTGCTAAACAAGTTATTAGACCCTAAATTGTTTGTAAAATTTTCTTACTAGTTTTAATGGTTAAAATAAAATAAAACAAAAGAAAAGGAAAGCAAAATTAATTATATTTCATTGCAATTTATTATCATATATAAATAATTGAAACGTTTTAAAATTTCCAATTAATTGAAATTGAACCCAAAACCCTAATTTACAATGGGCTTATGTGGAAAATTTATAAGCTAGTCAGAATCTAGCCCATTCTTGACAACCTAGGTCGAATTTGCTGTTGGGCTGACTAATTTTTTGTATCTAGAAACAAATTGATCGTATTTTCGTTATTCATCGCCCTGCGAATTCATCGTCGACAGAGCTGAGACTGTAATTCGAGCTATCACCTTCGTTGCCGGAGCCGTCGCATTCTCAGGTTAGATGAATCGCCGTCTTACCTTTTTCTGTCATTCAATACTAATAAACACTTCAAAACCCGCACGAAAATCAACTGCTATAAACCCTAGAACAAATGCCTTTTCGTTGTTTAGAGCGTTCATGTACACTTCAACACGCTTCAATAACAACACCAATTTTAGGCGAGTTAATGTTAATACAGATCCAAATGATCCGTCAACCCTAATGAAAGAAGATGGTGTATCAGTCTGTTCGGAATTGTGGATCGAGAGTTTTAGAAACCCTAATCAAACTGTCACTAATTTGACTAACTACTTACGGAGATTTGAGTTGTGGGTTTTAGCTTATCAGAAAGTTTGTGCTGATGAAATGGGTGCTTATATGCCCAGAAGTTCAGTACAAAGACCAGCACTTGAAGATTTATTGGCACTTAGAAATGCTGTGCTTGATAATAGGTTTAGGTGGGGTGCTAGGTTAGAGTTTTTCATCAAGTCTCCGAAAGATAAGACGGAATACGAATCTCTATCGAAGCGGAAAATTAGGGCTATTTTGACCACTACGCAACCGAGCCCATTTCAAGATAGGATTGTTCAAGAGGTTTTGTTTATGATTCTGGAGCCTGTTTATGAAGCTCGGTTTTCAGAGAAGTCTTACGCATTTAGACCAGGGAGGACTGCACATACTGCATTGAGGGTTGTTAGGAGGAGTTTTGCGGGTTATTTGTGGTATATAAAGGGGGATTTGAGTACCATTTTGGATGGATTGAAAGTTGGGATGGTAATAGGTGCTTTAATGAGGGATGTGAGAGATAAAATGGTGATTGATTTGATAAAATCAGCAATGACTACTCCAGTGATCACTAGTCCGCCTGTAGAAAAAAAGAGAACGAAGAGGAAATATCAGAAAAAGAGGGTTCTAGCTGAAGACGAGCCTAAACCTGACCCATATTGGTTAGAATCATTTTTTGGGTTTGCACCTGAGGAGGCCGAAAAGGTTCCTACTTGGGGACATTGTGGGATTTTAAGTCCTCTGTTGGCTAATATTTGTCTTGATGAATTGGACCGTTGGATGGAGGGGAAAATCAAAGAGTTTTACCGACCTTCAAAGAGCGACGTGATATGGAATAGTCCTGAAGGAGAAGTTGACCAGGGGAATACATCTTGGCCGGAATTTGTTCCCACTAGTGGACCCGACAAGACTAGGAAAATTGATTATATTCGTTTTGGTGGTCATTTCTTGATCGGGGTTAGGGGTCCTAGAGCTGATGCAGCAATTCTTAGAAAACAATTAATCGAGTTTTGTGATCAGAAATACAATCTCAAGCTTGATAACGAGTGTCTCCCAATTGAACATATAACGAAAGGGATAATGTTTCTTGATCACGTCTTGTGTCGAAGAGTTGTGTACCCCACTCTTCGATATACCGCAACTGGTGGCAAGATCATCAGCGAAAAGGGCGTGGGCACTTTGTTATCAGTCACTGCAAGCCTTAAACAATGCATTAAACAGTTTAGGAAGTTGGGATTTTTGAAGGGTGATCGAGATCCCGATCCACAACCATGCTTTAGAATGTTTCATGCTACCCAGGCTCATACTAATGCACAAATGAACAAGCTTTTGACTACAATGGTTGAGTGGTACAGATTTGCTGATAATAGGAAAAAGATAGTCAATTTTTGTTCTTATATCATAAGAGGTTCGCTTGCAAAACTCTATGCTGCAAAATACAAGCTTCGTTCACGGGCAAAAGTGTACAGAATTGGTGATAGAACACTCAGGCGCCCATTGAAGGAGAAAAAAGGGCAGTCACCCGAGTATAATAATTTGTTAAGAATGGGTCTTGCTGAGTCAATCGAAGGGCTTCTGTATACACGAATGTCGCTTGTTCCCGAAACAGATTACAGCCCGTTTCCGGTGGGATGGAGGCCTGACCACGAGAAGGCATTGCTTGAATATATAAGATTGGATGATCCTAAAACATTAGAACAGAATCGTACAAATCTTCTTGAAGAAGGTCTTATATCACCTCAAGATTATATCTCTATGCTCGTTTGGAATTACAAGAGAAGTGCATCAGTTAATGGTTTGAATAACTCGGAAGAAAGCAAAACCTTGTTGTTAGAATCGAACGTTCAAACTGATGAGCAAAGGACGGAAGATGAGGAAGAGCATGAAGAACAGTTGAGCGCTACACACTTGTGAGGTAATTTATACAATTTGAATCTTTCCCTGCACAGGAATCAATAGATTGGAAGGTTATACAGTAGCATGTATAATTTCTATCTCCCTGTATTTCAAATTGATATTAATAGAGATTTTTCCTTTCGATTATCACTACTTGTACTTGTAATATAACGTCATAAGGTCCCAATATTTTATAAGAGTGCGTCTGGTATGTGGGACAGGACGGGACAAGACTAGACAGAACAAAAACTTTGTTATCCTACATTTGGCGCGACAATTAGACTGTGACAGGACTGAGTGGGTAAAAAATGCAGTTTTTTGGAACAGAAATGAGGGCGATGGAACAAGATACGTAAATTACTAAACTACCCATGTCAAATTAAAACCTTAAAACCCTCCACAGTTCGTTCACTTGCCTATCTCACTCTCCAGTCTTGTCTGCATATCAAACGCACACCCGTAGATGTTGATATTATGTTCAAACCATTGTTTAACATCCCATAGTTTATTTGTGAATTGAATTGAGAACTGCTAGTTGTGAATCAAATTGGATCGTAAATCCACTTCGGCTTTAAACTTGATCAAGTGTAACTGTATAACATGTAAATTTATGAAACTGATAGTCGTTTCCTGCCAACTTTTAATCAAATTGCAAGTCATACAATTTTGTTGTACTATGCTTTGTCCATTAATGTATATTGTAGTTACATTTGTAAGCCTTTCTTTCCTGCCTGCAATTTTGTTCCTATAGGATTTTGGATCGGAGTTGGCACTTTGAGGCACTTAAAACCGAGGTAAACTTCTTAAAAAATGCATGTCCATATGTATGTCGGAGTTGGTTTTGTAACTTCTTATTTCTTCTATAATAGTAGGGATGTGAATCCGGGATGGCACTTGTTCCCCTAACTTGTTATCGAGGCCGAGAAAGAATCATGTGTCTCCTTGGCAAGGTATGTATTTAAATGATGTTTATTGTAAACAAGTATGTTGCTTAAGAAATAAATTATTATAAAAATTACTATTTATTTGAAAATATTCTATCAACTAGTTTTAAATAACAATTATAATAAATTAAAATATACAAAAAACCGATGATATAGTTAAAATACAATAATGAAAATAAAACAAATTAAATACAATAATTCTAAAAGACTACAATAGTTTTTGGTTAATTTAATACTTTTTGAAAGATGGGACGAACCTGAAAAACGCACAAATTGTTTCATGAAAATGGTACGGTTCATGCCATATCATTCTCTCTCGCTATGATTGCATTTCCCACGAAGCGTTGACATGATGAGGCCATTGGAGATGGCCTTAGTTTGAGGGGTCAGGTTGAAAAATGGAAGTTCCTAGATTTTCATTATTTTTCAATCACAAACAACAGTTTTAAGACGGGGGCTTGTTCTTGTGTCACTAGAATTTGTTGGACTTTCAGGATTATAACTAACAAAAGTAACACTGAAAGCTTATTGATTAGTAGCTCCAGTTTGTGAAGCGTAAGTAGCTTTAACGAATATCAAGAATTCTTGGAATCGTTCATTTTTTAGATCACATTTTTCGCAGTTTTCATAGGCCATAGCGTCACCTAGGCATCCTGGTAGTAACATGGCAATGCTTTGCCTTTGAATTTTTATGGCAAGGATCTTGGCATGTTGTACCTGTGTTACCTTGGGAAATTGAGGTCACTATTTTGCTGCCACTGAAGATAAGCAATTTGATTCCAAGTGTTTGAAACGATCATAGTTTTATATTTATTAATTAATTTTTTGGGTAACTGTGGGTGTCTTGGCGAGCTTGTGTGCACCTCAACTAATCCCATGGGGTTCTGAAGTTAACAGCCAGGAAAATCCTCAGCGACCATGAGGAGACTCGAACTGGCGACCTTTGGGGAGGAGCCCCAAGGCCTAGCCTTTATTTACTTGTTGTTGAGTTGCCCCCTTAAGGCTAACGATCATAGATTGTGTTTTAAGAATCCAATAGTTGAAACAAAAAACCCTAATATTCTTCATTGTTACCCCGATCATATCAGTTTATAAATATCATCATGTTAGTGAGACATATTGTTTGGTAGAGGACAGGTTTGCCTATATTCCACCCCCAGGCCCTACTTTCGAGTGAGAAATGCTGTTTGGTTTTGTTTTGTTTTATGCTAACATTTAATAATACAACGGCCTTGTCTTGGTTTATACTTTATCTTTTGTGTGGTGTTTGTTGAGCGTTGACTTCTCTTCGATATCTTAAATGCTGATATTGTTGTGATTGATGTTATTTATAGTTTTTGTGATTATTTGCATATTGTGAATGAATTGTTGGTGTACAGGCGTCCTGGCTGTTCGCTACCATCATGGCTCGTTGTGTCGTTAGAACATTAATCATGTCTTCTACTTGTTACATTCTTGATCAAACCTTACTTTGTACACAACTTTTCATGGTGGATGATACTTTGTCAAAAGCATGTTGCCTCCGGAATTAGTAATCGTCTCATTCAAGGTACGTTCTTGTGTTTATTTGTTTCTAGAGTAAATTACAGTTTTGGTTCGTATGGGTTTTCAATTTTATTGGTTTTTGTCCCTACAGTTTGTTTATTCCAGTTTTGCCATCGTGGTTTGCCATTCTGCTCGGCTTTGGTCCCTCCTCCTTAACACCCTTAAAATTTGGTCTAGTGAGGGGCATTTTAGTATTTTCTTTCTTTCATTTTTTCTCTCTACTATATATAAAGCATGGGTTTATTACAAGTAGTATTAAGAGGTACATCATCTTTTGGTTTATGGATAACTATGTAATACAGATAAAGGGCCCTGAAATTCTCCACCTTCCTCCAACACCCAAAACCACTATATTTCTCTCCCCCTGCCTTTTGATCGGTTTTCTCACTTAATCTTCCATTGCTGTTTTAACCATTTGAAGACGAAACAAAAGATTACCTGAAGGCATGTTGAGTCAAATGTTTAAAGCAACGATGGATGATTAGGTGAGAATACAAATCAAAAGGCAGGATGAGGGAAGAGAAATAGGGTGGTTTGCAGTTTTGGAGGAAGGTGGAGAGAGATTTCAAGGGATAACCTTTATCTGCATTAGTTAGTTATACATAAACCAGCAAATGTTTTATCTTCATAAATTTAGACAATTTGCTTCAGGATACTGTACCCACATGCTGCAATCCTATAACTACTTGCAATAAAATCATGTTTTATATATACACATAGAGCACCTCCGGCGAGCAGGCGGATCCGCAAACTTTTGTGAGTGGGGGGCACACCTAAGAGTGTCAAAAGTTTTGACACCGAATAACCCACATGAATCAAAAGGGTTTTGGGTTCTTGGGTTAAATGGTTTGGTTAATCGAATAAGGATACGTTATATTTGGATCGGTATTAGGTTATTTTATATATTTTGATTAAACGGAATAGCACTACTATCATTTTATATATTTTACTTCTATGAATTAGTTTGAGCATGTAGAACAATTATTATTCAGGTGAATTGATTTCCTATTAGTAAAATAACAAGTGAACAACCATACCACACAATCACTTCTATAAAACAGAGAATTTATAGTGCCACACAATCACTTCTATCGCTATATATATATATATATATAACATATCACAATTCAAACCCTAAATCAAATATCAATTAACAAATAGAGAACTAACTATTAACAATTGACAACATAGAACTAATTCGTATTAACAAATAACAATAAATATAGAGCTACAAAATGCAAAAAGTAATTGGAAATAGAAAACAAAAATACCTAGATTTGGGGGCCTGAAATGAGAGTTTAATGGTAAAAAGGTTTTATAGAAAATGAAGGGAAAAGTTAACATTTAACAGCCGTTGGCAAAATTGGAATAAACAAAGCGTAGAGATGAAAACCAAGAATATCGACAAACCACATGGACGAAAACTGTAATTTACTTTTGTTTCTATTCTGCTAGCATATAGATATAGATTGTACAGATGATTAATGGTTGTGTTTCTGTGAGGCCACAATAATCCCCTCCTATGTGTTATTATTAGAAGGTATTTTGAACATTGGACTAATCACAGACGATTGTAAAGCACGATTGGTGTAATTAAATTATCCCTTCTGATAATCGTAAATTACTCTTATACTAATTTCAACGTTTTCATCACAGAAGATGATGATGAAGAAGTAGCACCATCTGTTTGTGGGCTCGATCGAAGCGATAGCGTTTTTTTGGGGATCGCGAGGCATGATAGAGGTTTGACTTTTGAAAGTCAAACAGGCTGAGATGACATCCATAGAAATCTCTCCCTCGTGGATCCTTCTATCCAATTGGTGGAAATGGAAAGAGGGGAAAGTTTGGAAACATACAATTTTTATTCACGCAAATAAGCCTGCTTGAATGAATATAGATAGATACAAGTGATGTTTGTGTTTAGTGTTTATCGATATAAAAACATGTATTATTTGAATTCAAGCTTAATCTATTGGAATCGTTTCAGTTAGAAGTTTGTATTAAAATGTGTCCAAGTAATTAAAGTCGAGGAATTTATGTGAATGTATATACAGTTTATGTAGCGTTTCAGATCCCAGCATAACGGAAAACAAAACCACAAGGGTTGTGGCGTACTGGTTAAGGCCCTGGGTGATGTGGTGGAATATCCATCTGTCCAGGGTTCGAATCCAGACATACATAACAATTGTGATCACTAAGGTTTAATCAGGGCTGATGTCTTACAGTCATAATTTGTCAAGAGATTAGTCTAGACATAGCCTATGACACCCCTTCCCAGAAAAAGCATAACGGAAAACAAAATTTTGATCTCAAAAGGTTACTTTGACTTTCAGAGAACTTTTCATAAAGAAACCTATAAATGGATCTAATGGTACAATTAATTTGAAAATAGTAAACTAACTATAGGGTGTTTAGAAAAACTACATTAGGGTTGTAGATGGATTGAACGAAGCAATAGAAATTGATGTAGGTTTTCTTTGAGCGATTCATACAAGAATACGCTTGGCTTGGCTCCAATTGAGTGCTATCTCCAAAAACTTTTGACTTTTTAAACTAGTATGTGTTTTAACAAAAAGAATGATATTTCTTTTTGTTATGGGGACCGAAAATTATATGCTATGGATAAGGTTTAGGCTTTCGCTTTATATTCTATATATAAGTTAGCCTTGAATTAAAGTGTAACACTTTGATATCTTCCCGTTTGTAAATTGTCACCTTTTCTATTTGTGAACCGTAATTCTTTAGGAAGTTAATTAGATTGGGTTACCTATGCTTCCTAAGCCATGTCGTGGGTTTGCGGACGCGAAATTCGGGATTTTCGAGTTCGGTACGCCTTGGGCGATTGTGCCGACGAGAGTGCCCAAGGGCACAATCGCGTGGCATAGTCGCGGGGCTCCAACCCTTTGCGGTACATTCTGGGCGATTATGCCCGGCAAGAGTGCCCAAGGGCACAATCGCAGGGCATTCTCGCGGAAGTCTCTATGGCTGCGATACAACCCGGGCGATTGTGTCTGGCGAGAGTGCCATGGCACAATCGCTTGGCACTATCGCCGACGGTCCCAACCTCTTTATTTGATGTGATTTCTTGCCCTCTTTCATTTGTTACACTCCCAACTCATCTCCTCTCCTCTCAAAACCGAACCCCCTTATTTCCCTTCTTGATTTTGAGCTTGTGGGACACCAAAACTTGAGATTTCAAGTGGTTCTTCACCATCCAGTAAGGTTTTGAAAGCTATAATTATAATCTCCTCATTTTCATCTTCACCCTCAAGTTTCTAGGGTTCCATCAAATTTTCTTCAAAACCCTTTCCATCCTCTTGAAGTGTGGAGCTTGGAATTCATTATAATGATCTAGAAGTGTTGTATTGGTGAATTCAAGTGTTTTGGCCAAGGTAAATCTCCTCGTTTCTCCACCTAAGAAATTAGGATTTTTGCCATTCCCTAATTTCCTTCCATTGTGTTAGAACTTGATTTAAATGGAAGCATTTGTGAATAAGGATCTTGGTGAGAGCTTGAGGCTAGGATTTAGAAGGTTTCAAGTCTTCATCCAAGGAGCTCGAGCTTTGGGGGTAAAACCTAGATTTAGTCCAAATCTAGCAAGGTAAGTTCTAGTTGCTTTACAAAACTATATACATGTCAAAATATAAATGTTTTGGATTTTAAACATACAAATATATGCTCACTTCATATTTAATGAGTCTTGATGATTTTGGGTATTTTGAGCATATTGAGTTGCTAAATGATTACGAAAGAATTATAATATGTTAATGGGTGTTTTGGTCACCAAAAAAAGGATGTTGGTTCACTAGTAAACATTTTGTTGGGTTTGATGGATTGGGTACTCATTTCATTGGTTATCTAATGTGTAAATTGGGTCACAAATAGTTTTGGGCGGAAAGATTTTAAGAGTCAAAGTCTTATGGACAAGTAATTTGGTTATGGTGTATTTTTGGGGTTTTGCTCAACTTATGGGTTTTGGATATCGGAACTCTAAATTCATTTGATCTTAAAAGTGTGAGTTAATGAAAACGGTCACCTGTTGATCTTATATATATATATATATATAAGATCAACAGGTGACCGTTTTCATTAACTCACACTTTTAAGATCAAATGAATTGGGAAAATGTGGACTTTACGAATTAGGCATTGGGCCGTTTATAATTAAAGCAATTGTCCGTTTTGGAAAAGTTGTACATCGGCACATATTGTCATATTAGCTTTATCTAATTTCCAAGTGTTTTATGACGTCCTTGTGACATGGCTTATACGCTAAGGAGTTTTGGGGCGTTGTCCGGTTTAAATGGCTCATTGGAGCATTTTAGGGAAAGGTAACTATTATACAAGTATTGGTGATTACATGTTGGGAATGCATTAGTTCATTCATATGGAGTCATGTAATGTTTAGACTGTAATGCATTGCATCCATAGGCATATGAGTCGTTATGTTCATCATGGAATTTTTGATGTCCATGTTTGAGTCTGGTGAGTGGTCCCCAAGTCATGTTGTTATGTAAGCTTGCGATGGTGCTCTGCAGAGTCGTATATGGAGCTAAGTCTTGCGGTGGGGCCCATGGTGATCCAGGTACGGGGACTTGTGACTTTTGTGGTGACACTTATCTAGAGGTCGAGTAGACATTAGGGTCATTTGGGCATCTTGCGGTGGTTGCTCAGAGGAGTCGGATACGGGGATCCATGACTCGAAGTGAATCTCGTAAACGTTGATAAGTGGTTTAACTATGTGTTCTGCACATTCGATGGAATCGGGTCTCCACCGTCACCGAAAGGTGTTCTTTTTGGGTATTCCCTTACCCACACCTTCAGTGTTAAAAACGTACCGTCTTACTTATATAAATAATATTTTGATGAAATATCTCGTGGGTACGTTTTGGGGAAATTGAATGGTGAACATAATATAAAAAGGGATATTTGATATTGAGAATATTACGGTTTGGGATCAAAGCCTTTTTATAACCAATATTTCAGGGACGGTCGTTTTTAGAATAAAGTGTTCTTTTAAACGTTTTATGATTTTATGGTGAAAACTGCTTTAATTCACTAGGCGTTAAGCATAACACTTTTTCTTATCGACATGTATATCAGGTCTTAGATTGATCTGAGAGGTGTTGAGAGCTTGGTATAAGTTCCGGAAGGATGACTCTATAGACGTCGACCGGTTTGAGAAAATAGCGTAATTGGTGATTGTAGTAACACCTGTCAGACTTTGCTTCCGTTTGTGGGACTACATAGTTCCATTAGAACTTTGATGCATGTTGATGTGTTCCTTCCCTTGTAACTTTAGATTTTCGTGTTTCAAGTTATGTAATTAAAGGATTTTTGGAAGTTTTAAATTATCTGCTATTTTCAAATTTTAGGGGTGTTACATAAAGATTAACCATAATCATCAAACATGGGCGAAGCTTACCTCGTTCCTTAAGCTCGTGCCTTTTAAGACCTATCAAACCCAATCATTTTTAAATAAATGTTCTTATTTAATTTTAAGCCCTTTTGTCTCTCATTCACTATACATACTGAGAATCAGGAAAAGCAAATATCAACTCTGATTTCGTATATATATCCATCAAATCATGTTTTATGCATTTATATGAGACATTGACGGTTGTGGACAATTAAATGGTAATAACTGTTAATGGATAAGATTGAGGAGTGGTTACAACCGAATCCCAGATCCAAAGTTTGAGCCCAAGTCTGAACTCTGACTCTAAAGAGACTCAGTCCGAGTGCGTTAATCGGAACTATGATAAGAAAGATCAGATATTTGATCACATACCTTCAGACTTATACTTAAGTCTGAACCTAAACCTAAGTCTGATTACATGGTTCAGACTTAAGTCTTAGCCATTTTCAGAGAAACTTCAGAACTCTGATACGAAGGACCAGATCTTTGAATATACACCATCAAACTTATACTTAGTGAAATTTTCACTAAGTTTGACTCTTCATAAATTCCAAAAAACTCTGGCTCTGCCCCTTGACCCCGTTTTATGACAATTTAAGATGATAGGGGAAACATTTGTGAGTGTGCATTCCACGCCTCCTAACTCACTTATGTGTCTTATCACCTTAATTGATCTCAAGCAAATTACAAATTACACAAAATGGTTGATGGCACTAACCAACATTATTTTGTGATCATCGCAATAATGCTACTTATAGGAAAAGAAATCTATATTCACTGAATTGCTATTTGCAGGAATTCAAGCTCGCATTTTCGAGTGGATCTCAAGAAGAATCCGAAAAGGAACTATTTTGTGGGAATTTTGGATCACAAAACCAACTTTGTTTTTAATCTCTAAACATATAATTCTTAATGAGGTTGTTACCGAGGCTGGACAACCCTTTGGTCAGGAATTGGTTTGGAAAAATTAAAGGTGACTTTGGTTGCTTTGCTCATATGGATGATGTTAACTCCTTTCTTGAGTTGCATTTCGCTTTTTAAAAACACCACATCATGCTAGATCATGTATGCTTATGTTTGCCACTTGATTTTGGTATTAGGTGAACTTGGTTTTTTGGTTCTTTTTGTTCGATTTAGGTCGGGTTTGTTTTGTTTCGGGATAGTTTATTTTGGGTTGGTTTAAAACTTTGCAGAACTTCTATTCGTTTTTTTGGTTTCTATAATATTATGTTGGCTTTTTCAAAATTATATCCATCTTAACTGATAAGTAATATTTGATGATGTAAATACTCTATTACAATAGGTTAATAAATGTTCAAGAAAATGTTATAAAATGTTAAATGTGGAAATATAAAAGTTTAAATCCATATTACATTAAATAGAAGGTTTAGAAACCTTGCTTTGAGTATATTTTGATGTATTTTATTAATCTTAGAGTAAATTACATTTTTGATCCTTGTAGTTGTCACTCATTATTAATTTTGGTCCCTCTTTCAAACTAACTACATTTTTTGTCACTTCAGCTGTCATTTTGTTTTACTTTTGGTCCATTTAACTAACTTTAATTAAAATATTTTACACATTTAGTTATCATAATTCATAAAGGTATTTTAGACAATTTACCTTTTCTTTTTCTTTTTCATTTTTTTATTTGAATAGATTATATAGTAAAATACAATTTTAGTCCTTATGGTTTGTCTTTTTTTCTTTTTTGTCTTTCCTACTTTTTTTCATTTTATACTAGGCATGGAAATGGGGCGGGGATGGGGCGGGACCTCAATCCCCATCCCCGTCCCTGCCGAGTAATATGATCACATCCCCATCCCCATCCCCAACGGGGAACGGGGATCCTCAACGGGGAAACAGGGATTTTCTTTTCCGTTTATGTAATCTATTTAAATCAAATATATGAGACACCGCACATGTTTAAATATCACACATTTTCAATAAACCTAAAATCGAAAGAAATTTAATTTAGTATAAAAAAATCACAACATCATATAATAATTAATAACTTAAAACCAAAAGAAATTCAACTGAATTCGGGGGAAAAAACTTAACTTCACACGTACCAAAAGATATCGAGTAATTGTATTTTGATTGACATCCAAAAAATAACAATTTTATATTATAAACCTAGTTAGGAAATAGGAAATTATGAATTACCGATTTAGTTTAAATAAATAATATATATTAAATATTAAATAAAATATATAACGGGGACGGGACGGGGCGGGGTGGGGAGTGCGATACCCGTCCCGGTCCCCATCCCCGGCTTGAGACAAACGGGGATCCACGTCCCCATCCCCGGTTGAGCGGGGAACCCCCATCCCCGATCGAGGCGGGTGGACCGGGTTCCCCGACGGGTCGGGACCCATTTCCATGTCTATTTTATACCCTTATTATATTAATTAACAAATGATATTTTTTTACAAACAATACGTTAAAATTACATATCTCATTTTTTTAATTACACTATTAGAAAAGTATTGTTGATATCTTTAAAGTAAGTCAATTATTGAATATTTTAAATTTTTACGCAATTTATCCGATATATATTTGTAAATACGTTTACACTAATTTGTGCAAAAAAAAATGTATTGTTTTCATCTATTTCATTTAATTAAGTGTTTTTAAAATGTATATCGAATAAAAAACTTTATAATATAATACGTTTTTTCAAAAAATATAAACTAAAATTTATTATAATGAAAAATAAATAATCAACTAACAACCATACATTTATATTATTTTATTTATTTTCATGGATCAATATATCAAAAAATAATGATTTACATGGTAAAATATGCATGGTTCATGAGCCTGCATTTCATATCAAACAAAACATATAAAGTGGCGTTTGATATACATACATGATTGAATTGTATTGAACAAGACAGAACTGGATGGGGGAATAAATATATTATAAAGTTTTTTTTTTAATTTGATACACATTTAATTAAATGAAATATACGAAAATGATACATTTTTTAATTAATAAATATAGATAAATTTCGATTTTGTTTCTTACATAAATAAGAAAAAAACGATATTAACCTTTTAAAAATTTTAAAACCCAAATCGCGACAAGACTTTTAAAATTTTTAAAAACGATATATATATATATATATATATATATATATATATATATTGAATAAATTGCGTAAAATTTTAAAAATATTCAATAATTAACCTTTTAAAAATGTCGACAAGACTTTTCTAATGGTGTAATTTATAAAATGAAATATATATTATTAATGTATTGTTAGTAAAAAAATATCATTAGTTAATTAATATAATAAATGTATAAAATGAAAAAGGTCGGAAAGACAAAAGAAAAAAAGACAAACCGAGTAAAATTGTAATTTATTATATAATCTATTAAAATAAAAAAATGAAAAAGATAAAGAAGAGGTAAATGAACTAAAATACCCTTATGATAATAAATATTTTAATTCAAGTTAGCTAGATGGACCAAAAGTAAAACAAAATGACAACCACAATGATCAAAAGTGTAATTAGTTTGAAAGAGGGCCCAAAAATGATTATTAGTGGCAACCACAAGAACCAAAAATGTAATTTACTCTTAATTTTATATTAATTTTTAGAGTAAATTACACTTTTGGTCCTTGTGGTTGCCACCCATTATCAACTTTGGTCCCTCTTTTAAATTAGTTACAGTTTTGGTCATTGTAATTGCTATTTTGTTTCATTATTGGTCCCTCAGACTAACTTATATTAAATAATGCTATTAACTTGGGAGTGTTTTTGTCATTTTAGCATTTTTTTTTAATTTTCAATTAAAAAATAAGTAAATATAAACATCACAATCACTAGTGACATTGAAACCCATAAACCCACCCTCCCCCACTTTTCTCCCTTGTCTCCCCCACTTGCCAACATCTTAAAACCCACCAGCAAATAAAAAACAAGAAAGAACAAATTTGTGGTTTTAGGAGCAAATGAGATGAAGACGGTTTAATTTATAGCTGATGTTAGAGCAAATATCGATTCAAGCTTTGATGCAGATATGGTTGGGCTTCAACGTGGAGCTTTCTGTCGTGGTTGGTTGGGGTACTGTAGGAGTGTTTCGTGCCGTAAAGGGGTAAGGAGTGGGAACAAGAAGGTCAACGCCAACTCCTTACCCCGTTGACCTATTTCTTTCCAAATATCACAAGATCACATCTGGGTTCAAAAATCTGGTGTGGTGAGGACTCCAAAAAAACCACAATATCACAAGATCTGATGTGAGGACAAACGGTAAACATCTCCAGCGGTCATCGTCTCCGACAAAGGGTGGTGAGGGCAAAGCATAAGTATCTCGTACCCTATCGGAACAAAACCCAAATCGCACCATATCTTCCACCAGCCACCTCCATTAATTAGCAACAATGGTACGATTCACCATCGATCTATTTTGGATTTGTTACTGCATCAACACCCCTCACCCCATCTCTAACCACATTGCTCCTCTTCACCATTTATCTATTTGGATTTGTTACTGCCTCACCACCGAGTTATGGCACCATCGATTTGGGTTTTGGATCTACTACTACTACATCACCACCATCATCGGTACCATTTTTCCATCCATGACAACCGTAAATGGTATTGTTGGATTTTGATTAACAACAATGAGAAAGAAAGAAAGAAAGAAAGAAAGAAAAGAGATCGAGAAAGAGCATGCATCCATGTATGTTTGCAAGTGTTCCAACCTTCCAGGTAAGATTGCAAGAGATCGAGAAGGAGCATCAACAATGAAGGCAATGATGGAGACGGTGGGATAAGGGAGGGGTTGGGTTATCTGGTGTGGGTTTGTTGGAGACTTTATATAATTATATATAATAATAAATTATAATATAATACTAATAATATATTTGTTTTATTTTTAATTAAAATTAAAGAAATAATAGAAAGACAAAAATACCCTTTGCGTAAACGGACCTATTTAACATAAGTTAGTTTGAGGGATCAAAAGTGAAACAAAATGACAATCATAGTGACCAAAATTGTAATTAGTTTAAAAGAGGGATCAAAATTGATAGTGGATGACAACCATAGGGACCATAAAGTGTAATTTTTATCATATAAGTTAGCGGTTGGGTCCAAATGATAACCGAAGACTCTAGAACCCTAGCGTTGGAAACCATACAAGTAACAAAACCCTCTTTCTATCTCAAAAAGAAACCAAAGGCTTCATCTTATCCATGGCGTCCTCCAGTTTCCTAACAGCAGCAGCTAAACCCTTTTCTTCTGACCTTCCTTCTCCTTCCATCTTTTCTACTAAACCCACTACTACCTTAGGTATTCTTCTACTGCTTCAATTTTGTTAGTTTTTTTTTTCTTTTTTTCTTTTTGTTGATGAATTCATGGTGTTGTTAACAGGTCTACGAAGAAATTCGTTCAAGGTTAATGCAATTGCAACCAAATACGAGCCCACCAAGGTCATTATTTCTGATTCTTATTATCTTTACACCCTTACATTTCTTGAATTCGATCTACTCCGATAGGTTTTTATAGTTCTGTAACTTTTATCAATTTTAACCTCCTAACTTAACTCGTCATTCTGTTTGGGAGTGGATGTATCAACTAATTATGAGCTAATTTCGTCATGAAATTTTATAATATGCAATGTGATCATTAAAGTATCTAAATGTTGCTCCCTTTATTCATTGAGTTTTAATGACCTTGTGCTCGTAGGTTAAGCCACAAGCTGATAGAGTTTTGATTCGTCTCGAGGAGCTACCTGAGGTAATTCATTTTGTATTGGCTGTTTATATATATATTTACTTGCAACCCACATCTTAACCACCGTCGGATTCATGATCGGCGGTTACAATAGATATAGGGTCCAATATTTTTAATTAAAAAAAACAGAAAAATAAAAATAAAATAACCGTCGATCATGAATCCAACGGTTAAGATGTGGGTTGCAAGGGTTGCAACCTTTTTCAGGGTTGCAAAATATCCTTCCAATATATATATATATATATATATATATATATATATATATGCTCCATGGTCTATAACATCTTATATTTTGCAACATCGTCTTTGAATTCATAGGGTTTTGCTTGTCACAAAAAAGTTTTGAGTTTTTTTTTTCCATAGTCTGTGGTCATGTTACTTCTTGATGCTTGGAACAATCGAGTTCTGTTAACTGCTTCTGTGTATTGTCAACACTTTTGATGTCTGCGTTGATGAGTCCACTTAATAATTTGGCCATTATTCTCGTACCAATTTGTGCTAGAACTGGTTATTAGTTGTTATTTGACTTGAATTAAATTGAAATGACTGCACATTGCACTTAGAACTACTTGCAGGCATGGACCAGATTATAATCCTTTAGACCTTCAGGTCGTGTGTTTGCCGGTATATTGTAGGTATATGTTAGCTTCCAAAAACATCAAACTTACTTGTTTGGGCACATCGGTTAAACCACCGGAGTTGATGAGTGTTTTGAGCCATATACTTGGCACTTCTTTTTTCAACCACCTTCTACTTGCGAGAGCTGTGGACTTCTCTAATGATGTGTTACTTTAGGTTGCTCATTTCTGTTTACTTCAGTGAAGTGGCAAGATCCAAATTAGTGGCTTAAGATTGACATTAAACTTTATATAGCATATGTTGTGTATTTCGTATGGTTTTATGCAATCCATGCGTGTGCTCGACTTTACTGAGCTGTCTGAGTTTGATGTTTTATGTGCTTTTTGATTATTCTTTCAAATCAACATTATCTGAGTGAAAGTTAGTGAGATGTTATGTACACCTTCTATTATGCACTGTCTTAGAAAAAAATATATGTATGTATTTTGGAAAGATTCCTTTTCAAATTTAACTAGTTACCCAACAGCTGTGGTGAGATTTATTGTGTTCTGGTTCTGCTAGCTTTCTGAACTTTGTCTTATCAAGACGTACTTCAGGTATCTACTCATTATTAGTCAAAGACTTCTGTTGAACTATGTGCCAAGTTTAATGTTGCATCTTCTTTTTGGATGGGGGGAGCAGCATTTAGCTACCTGCGGGTGTAGAAATCTCACCAAGTTCGATTTTTTACAAAGTATCATACTGGTTTGTATAGCTGCTAGGCGATCAACATTTGTGGCCAATTTAATCTTTCTTTGAGCTATGAAGCTAGATGTCAATAAAGGAAATTAGACTTTGAGCATGCTTATCTTGTATGTTGTGGTGCTTCAGCACAGACTTATAGCCTGCTCTTCTTTTTCATGTTCGTTTGAATTGCTTTACCTTTATGATCAGAAATCTGCTGGTGGAGTTTTGTTGCCGAAATCAGCTGTCAAGTTTGAACGTTATCTTATGGGAGAGGTAAGCAATAAATTTTCTCCTGTGTTTTGTGTCAAGGAAGGATGCTTGTTAGTTTCAATTCGGTTTTATATTTCATGATCTCGCTTGTATTTTGTAAATTGATATCTCTTCCTCTGTTCCAGATTCTCGCTGTTGGTTCTGAGGCAGCGGAGCTGGAGGCTGGGAAAAAGGTACTTTTCTTATATGTTTGATTGTTCAGTTCCTCAAGTGAGCATATATTCATAATTCGTGCTTGGTATATACTATTTTCTGTGATCTAGGATACCACAGGAAATATCAATTTTACATGACACTTGTTTGGTGTTGTTGCCGCTGTTCATAATCTCACTATGTATTTTGCTTCTCTTGCAGGTTCTTTTCTCTGATATGAACGCCTATGAGGTAAATGTTTTGATATTAAGCCACTGTTCTATCGCCGCACACACAAACAACCAAGAAAGAAATGATTGCAATCTAAGTTTTGTGAGGTTAACAAATGATTTTCATGTCCTTATACTCTTATCAATCTCAAAAGAATTGCAGCTTTGGCTGTACCTATAGATGAATGAAAATAGCTAACAGTAGTTATGTGTCCAAAATACCATCATAACTTATCTTCTACATTTTAATTAAACTGATCAAAATAAACCCCATTGACTGTTCTTGGAGCAAGTAAAAATGTAGGATAAAATGTACTAAATCCGTCCCGAAATCCAATAATTTTTACGATAGAATGGTGTATATTTGGAGTCTCGAGGGGATGTGGGAGGCATACATTTTATTCTATCATTGTGTTGTCGGTCCTGCAAAAACAGAGACATATACCAATCTATCATTTCGCATATAATCACCATTTATACGGCGTGTATCAGGTGGATCTTGGAGCAGAGGGAAGACACTGCTTCTGCAAAGCGGCCGACTTGCTGGCTGTTGTCGAGTAGCCAACACCATTATACGGTGAGATTTTTAAATTCTCCCAGAACAAAACCATAATTGATTGTAGTGAGCGTTTGTTGATTATGATTCGATACACTTTGTTGACTATTTAGCATCATCAAGGCATTGTTATTCCCAAAGCTTTTATTCATGAGTCATGTTTATTTTGACACTTATCGTACTTGGATAATGCTAGTCTCGGTGATTGTTGCTATCAAGTTTTGACCAATTTCTCATTTAACCGAACTTCATAACATATTAAGAAATCCATTTTCATTGAAGATATAAGGTCTTTTTTATTTACATACTCCTACGCTATACTATGTCGTAAGGATTATTGAGCGGTACTATGACATTTTGTCAAGACGTAACCCTATGTCCTTTATGCTATTCAAAATGGCGTCGTTTATGTGCTCAATGCATATCTAGGGGTCTTCAGCAGATTGTTTGGGCTTTGATCGAGAAAATAATATTAGGCTCAAGCTTGAACAACTTTTTTCAAGGAGTGCACGAGTTCTTAAGACCGTTATTCGGTCAATTAAGTCCGTTTTCGGTTTTATCCAGTTGGGTTAATTGGTTTTCAACTTTTTTAAAACTCACCAATAACAAGACCAAAAGATTGGATTGTCGGTTTCGGATTATTCGGTTTGGGAAACCGAATAAGAATTCATATTTTTTCTGTAGGACATTTGTGCGAATAATCTTCTCAAATTCAATGTCCATTGCTTTTAATATATAATAGTTTCATACATTTGTACTTTACAATTGACTTGTATTAAGTAGGGGTGTTCGTGGTCCGGTTTGGGCGGTTTAACCACTCAGACCATAAACCAAACCACAAGTGACGGTTTATTAAATTTTCAAACCAAGCGGTTTGATATCAAGTGCCGAAACCAGTCAAACCGGGCCGCGGTTTAGACGGTTTGGGTCTATTATGGCTTTAAAGTTTAAATTTTAAAAAACAAATATAATTTTAAATTTTAAATTAAATTTCTATTTTAACAAAACAAAATATCCGAAAGTCAACGCGGTTAGAATTAAACAAGGTCCACAAAAAAGTAAAAAGAATACAAAAAAGTAAAAAGAATATCTCAATAAAACATTAAAAAATATAATATGTAAACCAACTCCACAGCTTAAAGATCTCAAAATATGCCTTTATGTTTGGGCTATCATGGGTTTATGATAAAGTTGGATATAGTCTTAAAAAATATGCTTTTATGTTTGGGCTATTATCGGTTTATGATAAAGTTAGGTATAGTCTTATACTAAAATAAATATAAAAAATATATATATGTATGTATTTATTTTGGGAAGTGTGGCCTAAGCTATGGCTAGACTAATCCCTTGGCAAATTATGACTGTAAGACATCAACCCTGATTAAACCTCAGTGGCCACAATTGTTGTGTACGTCTGGATTCGAACCCCGGGCTGATGGGATATTCCACCACATCCCTCAGGGTCTTAACCAGTATGCCACAAACCTTGATGTTTATATATGTATATGTATGTATTTGGCGGTTAGCTTGGTCCAAACCGTCCAAAAAGGTTCCGGACCAGACCGTCCAGTTTGGCTATTTTTTAAACCAGAGCGGACAACCAAACCGCAAAAACGATCTGGTTTAACTTGGCTCGACTGATTTGAGCGGTCTACTGATTTTTTGAACACCCCTACTCTGAAGTATTAAAAATCATCTACCAAAGATAAATATCATTCAAAATACATTACCTTTTTGTCTGATGCACGTCAAAAAACATAAACTAACAAAAATATTATTTGCCATCAAGCAAAAAACGTTATATAGCAATAAACAAACCGGTTTCTATGCATACGCAACTATTCATAATACATATTTTATACCTCTAAATTAATTAATTGGATTATAGGACCTAATTTCTATATACCCTAAACATTGCATATGATATGATGAGACTTTTGCCCATTTACCCTAAACTTTGCCCCTGTATTTTGATGTGGGCATATATATGCATGATTTTAACAAGAAATGGAATAACATCACTTGCACTTGCAGGACCCAATTTTTATTATTACTTTTTCTTTCAATTTTAATGTGACATACTTTATTGGGCTCCAATGTTAACTTCACATGCAATGTTTTCAAACCTCATAATAATGTATTTTCAGGAACCAATTACTTTTTTTTTTTTTATAATTTGTAATTTCATATAAATAGTATGTTGTGTGCATTTTCGGAATTTAATTTGTTTTGTATAAAATAATTGTGTATTGGTGTGTATGGATATGACTTGTAATTAAACCAAATTTTGATTGTATTATTTTAAAAATATGAAATAACTTTTTGTTAAGAAAAACTAGAACCAACGGTTGAATTACCAATGTGGACCCTTTTTCCTTCTACTTAAGTGAATCTGCTTTTGAAAAAGAATCAAGAAGCACTTGTCGTAAAAATGATTTCTTCTCCTCTTTCACTCCTGCTCTTTTCCTTCTTCCTCCTTTCGATCCATGCCCAAACCCTAATCCACAACACTTGCAAAATTTGCTCTCAACATGATCCACTTGTGAGTTACCGATTTTGTACTACCTCTCTTCAAGCTGCCTCTGGGAGCCATCATGCTGACATTAGAGGCCTTGGGTTGATCTCGATCAAGCTAACACGCAAGAACTTAACTGACACTAGGTCCTACATCAAAAAGTTACTGAAAAACGATACTAGAAAGCTTGATTCTTATGTGAAGATGCGTTTGGAAGATTGTTTAGAGCTGTACTCGGACTCTAGTACTGATATTAAGCATGCCATGAATAATTACAAGTCTAAGCGCTACCATGAGGCAAATATACAGATAAGTTCAGTTATGGAAGCTACTACCACTTGTGAAAATGGATTCAAGGAGAAACATGAGGCCGTTATGCTATTGACGAATAGAAATAATGCAACTTTTGAATTGTCTGTAATTGGGCTTTCGATTATGCGTATTCTTCAAAATAGTGCTAATTGATCTTGAAGAAAAATACGATATACAAGATAGATAAACATTTAAATATTGTTACTTTTCTTCAAGTCTTTATGAATGTTTTGTTAAATTGCAATATTTTTTCGATCACCAAATTTAATAATTAGTACAAATACGATAGTCTAAAAAAGCCCATTCCCAATTTTAAAACTATTCGTTAAGAAAAGATATTTTAAATTGATCGAGTGGTTAAATTGAAAAATTAAATTGTATCTTCTAGGTAAAATTGCTTTTCTTTTTCAAAATTTGAGATATCTTCCTCCTTTCTTGTCTCTAGTGCTTTTCTTTTTCTCACCACAATTGTCCCACGCGGAGAGTCTTCTTGGAAGCAATTGTTCTACATTGTAGAAATAACGCGACTTAGAGGTTGATTGTTTACCTCTTAATGGAATCTCTTAATGATTCCATTAAGAGGTAGTGTTTGAATCAATCAAACAAGAAGGTTGTTTGGCAATGAAATAAAAAAAAATCCTCTGAATCATGTCACATGCCTCTGAGCAATTACATCCGGTACAAGATCTTATCATTCAGAGCCACATGATTCCGCTCTTGCCCTTTAAACTTTCTTATCTCCTTTCATGTCTGCTCAGCCGTTGATCTCCACTTCCATCTGCTGCTCACCGGTCGAACTCCTTTTATATTGTTGCTCACCGCTACTGGATCTCTTCTCTCAATCTCCTCTCTTGTCTTGTGGTTGGTGGTATCTCCACTCCTAGGTTGATTTTATTTGCTCAATCAATCTGCTCATAGTGGTACTTCTACTGATTTCCTTTATGGTACTGTTAGGTCTCTTAAGTCTGAATCGTTCAGACCTTTTTACACACCACCTCTTATTAATCATAACTAAAATAAGACTTCAGCCTTTAGACCTCTTAAAAAACAAACGCCACCTTAATGTACTATTTGTTTTGTTAATGATGGTATATGTCGATTCACATTGTGTTTCTTTTTCTTGTGTAATATTTCTTTGTAGTTTGATCAACACCAAGTGTTGGGTAAAAGTTCCTAATAAGAGATTTTAGGTTACCTTAACTTACCATGAGTGGAATTTAGAAATCATCTTTTCATATTAATATGAAGGTTGTCATTTCAAATTATCATGAAAACTACTTTGTTTGTGTCTCTTCTGATTTGTGGCTTAGATGATGAGTGAAGCTAAAATGTTGGTGAATGGATTTGGAAAAAAAATTGAAGCTAAAATGTTGATGAATCCAAATATGAAGGCTTTTTGTCCCAACTCTTTTTGGTTTTGCATGTCTAAAATTGTTGATCAATTTGTTTGTTATGTTATCATGAGCATAACACGAATAAAGATTATGTTTGGCTTGTGATTATATATAATGATTATAATCTATCAGATAAGGCCTTACAAGTATGATTTTTTATTTTGTTGGTATCTATGTTGTTCATATTTAACAGTGAGAATTTTTCGGTTACGTAGGATTTTGTGAGAGTTTTGTAGTCTATTAACTCAGAACATTTATCAAACAATTATAATTCTTTTAGCATGACATTATACACAAGGGTAAAATGGTAATTTTCTACCATTTACCAAACACTCATTTATTAGTTTGCATTAAATTATACAGAGCCACTTAATCATCGTTCTGGATTCATTTGCCAAACAATCCCTTACTCTAATCTAAAGATGCACAAGAAGCCCGTTTTGAGTGACAAAAAAGAAGGCAGGCTCTTTTATGGTGCTATAAAAAGGGCCCAATCGGGATTTCCAGGCCAGGTTTTTTTTGGGCATAACAGGGCTTTTCGGGGGCCTGAGCGGGCTTTGAGGCCTGACCCGGACTGGGCCCTGGGCTAGTGCCTTTCATAGACGTATTCACATGATATAATACCACATTAGCAACAAGTCAACAACAATACATTGTATTCATTTCTTGCAGATCTATCGTGTAATAAAATGTACCAAACCAAACACATTCAAAGATCCACAATAAGAGAACACAAACTCAATCAACACTTCCCTAAATGAACTGAAATAATGACAGTAAGTGATATAAATGAAGTCACAACTGCAATGTCTCACAAGGGCATTAAATTGCTGAATCATGTTGGTGCATATTTCAATTAACAAACATGCAAGGACGATGATGAAGTCATATGAATGCTTCTAATTATTTTCTTGGCAGACTTCAACTTATACAGCAAAAGCAAACACCACAACAGAAAAATAGGCCAAAAACAGAGGATGACATTTAGCTAGCTAGCCATTGGATGGTTATATACATACTCGATTGCAAGGGCACAAGAGTCAATCTTATCGGCTTCTTTGTCCGGAATCTCTAATTTGAACTCCTCCTCGATTGCCATTATCAGTTCCACATTATCCAAGCTGTCCAACCCCAGATCCTTCTGAAAATGAACTTCAGGAGTCACCTGCAGACATACAATGTTTTAGTCACCACAAATCTTGCAGATTATACACCTGCTTTTAACAATTTGAAGTACATTCACCTCAAGTAACAAGAAGCTTATTATACTATATATAGTTTGTTCAATTCTTCATCACCATTGTCCTAATGCAGATATATTTTTTTACTTTCAAAAACTTTCTTTTTTTTTCCTTCCTTTTTTTTGGTTTTTTTTTTTTGGGGGGGGGGGGGGGTATCACTTTCAGAAATCAGGAAGCCCAAGAAACTCATCAAGAATTTTTATGAAAAAATCATGGCAGGGCATTTGGAGGGAAGGGAAACAGGGCAATGCTGGAGAAAAGCAGCATATGACATGGGTTATACCAACCTAGTAGAGATGCAAGGGAAAGGATGAAACCTTCTTTCACAATAGCAAAAGGAACTCCTAAGAAATTGGCGACAGTATAGGATATAGTAAAAATGGGAAGCACAGCCTATATACACAATCACACATCCTTGCATATATAGATTGCATTAGTAGCAAAACAACTTACGCAACTATTAGTTTAGAGGTTTTATTTATTTATTTTAACTTTAGGGTCTACTCTGTAAGATTTAGTTTTCCAACACCAAGTTCACCACCAATTTGTGGATGTGCATTGCCAACTCGTCAAATTTCATAACCAATTTTCAACATGCTATGTTTTTTATATTGTCGAAAAATTAAAGATTGTAATGATTGTCGAGGTACAATGGTATGGTGGAGGGTGCAAGGTTTTGGTAGGTCTGGAGTAATATTATAAGCCTTTGGAAGAAATGTCAAAAATATGTCATTTGTGTAGTCCTCATGCATAGCTGCATAATCATCTGCACATTTCTGGCAATCCCTTAATTTATTTTTAAATAATATATAAATGGATGAAAAAGAGATCCTTTTCAAGCCAGAGAGAAATAAGGCCAAGTTCTGATTAGGTGAGGTAACCAAGATACTAGTTGAGTTATTATGTTTTGCTCAGACTGCTCTGATATTTTTACTCTTATATGTCATAACAAGTTCAAGAACCACGCATATATGCAAGTAAACAGGATGAATCAAGTCTTGGACTTCATAAACAAAGAAAGCAGCCTAGTCTTTTATATTGTGTACCCTCTTATTAGCTTCTAATCTAATAACTTGATGTCACAAAAGAATAAATGAACCTACACAAATAGGCAGACATACAATAGAAAACTTGACAAGCTTTGAATATAATTGAAATCATAGAAAGAATTCAAAGCATTAAAGTGTAAATAGAAGCACATTACAAATAGCATGAACACCTATATCAGGATTTCCGATTGAGCCGCATCTTGTACCACACTCTTTGTGCAATAAAGTATGTATACTCGAAAGCGATTTTCTTTAAGAGAAAACATAGGATAATACATTCCTTCAAGAATAATCATCAAATCTAGGCCTCTATTATCAAATTCTTAACTCAGATTTTCTTTGGACATTTCATCTTATCGTCTTTCAGTCTTTCACGGTAATAGCAGGCAAAATGACAGCAAAATCTTATTTTCCATATCACATGCTAGTATGCCACATCATTCCTAATTGCTGAAACAATCAACATCTTATTTTCCAATTCACAAGCTGCATCATTCCAGAATTGCTGAAACAATCAACAAAATCTTATTTTCAATACCACACACCGCACCATTATAGAATTGCTGAAACGATTTGATTTTTGCAGTCTAACAATACATTTTGCGGTCACAAAAAATTGACATGATGAAGATCAGCATTGAAATCCTTCGAATATTATAGCACCCCACCCACCCACCCACCCCAACACACACACACACACACACTTGATCACTTCCCCTGATCTAAACATATATCAAAATTTGATCCTAAAATGACTCTTTCATATACCATTTCCACAAATACTCAATTTGAACTCATTTGAGGCTAAACTCAACAAGGTGAGATTAACAATTCACTACATTCAGCTCAATGAATTAACCTAACAACAGGTTTGTAATTCATTACACCAGATTCAGTTCAGTATTTTACTCTTATTTCTGTATCAAAATTACAATATATACAACTTAACGTTTTCATCTAAATTTATATACGAACACATCGATTTCGAATCCTAACAATAACACATTTGACAGACGGTCACAACCCATCGCTAATCCAAAGAACGTAACGCAAATCATTTCTACGATCTTATAAACCTAACAATAAATTAGGTAAAAAGTAAAACTAAATACACACATCTAAGCGACTAACCCTAAATTGAGTCTAAAAATTTTAAATAAACCAAATTTAGAATAATCAGAAAGAAACTATTGACTACCTTAGAAGGATCGACTTTAGGGAAGCTCTTGACGATATCCAGGATTCTATCAATGACTTGACTCTTTTCGAGATGATCGTCGTGAGATGACATTGATCGAACGGAGGTATTCCGGTGGATCCATAAAGGAGTAAGCAGCTTAGATCCGTTAGCCACCACCGGAACTCGTACGTGCCCTAGTATTGCTGCTCTCAAAGCCGACGCCATTTCTGATCTCTCTCTCTCTCTCTCTCTCTCTCCACCTGAAGGAAAAAAAAAGTAGAACTTAAAACTTAAAAGGCACCCCATTGGGCTAATTCTGCATTCCAAAGCCCGGCCCAAAACCTCTATTTTTTTTTATTTAATACGTATTTTATTTGATAAACGAATTTTTAATATACGTAATTTTGGTTAATTTTGATATGATATTGTTTTTCAAATAACCAATAATTTAATGCAATTCTTTTTTGCCAATTGAATGTTTATGTCATCAAAGACTATATAAAAAATCTATTGTTTACCGATAAAAATAAATACGAAACAAGAATAAGGGGTTGTTTGTTTAAAAAAAAAAAACTCTTAATGATTCTTAAGTCTGAATCGTTCAGACTTTTTTACACTCCACCTCTTATTAATCATAACTAAAATAAGATTTCATATTTTAGACATCTTAAAAAACAAACGGCACTTAAGTGAACATTTGTTACAATTTTTTTTCCTCTCACAATCGATGCAACAAAGTTTTAAATATCTTATTTTGTATTTATTTTGATTGATAATTTATTGATTTTGTAACATTTAATGACGTGTATGTTTATTTACAATAAGTTTACGAAAGGGTTAGACAAAGTGAACAAAAAACTTGATATCTATCTCATCAAATATTAAAAGATCAATATATTACTGATAAATATAAGGAAAAGTTTGGAAATTTTGAACTTTGTTACATGAAATAGATTGATTGAACCAAGTGGATTGTGACGCACTTATTAAGGCTCAGAGGGTCAGACGTTGCTAAAGTTCTTATATACTGAAGTTACCCAAAAAAAAAAATTATAAAATTTGAAACTATACTTTTTGTTACATTACATTTTTATGCGTGCTAATTATTATGGGTCATTATTATTAAAATATTTACGAGGAGGTGTCACCCATGGTTGCATGAACTTGGTTTGCAAATGAATTCCCAAACAAATAATAATAATAATAATAATAATAATAATAATAATACAGTTTTTATTTCCAAGTTCCCTTGCTTCTTCTTCTTCTTCTTCCCTCTTCTCGCTCTCTGTAAAACTTCACGGATCCTTCAAACATGCCAGGTCTTTGTTACTCTCTCTCTCTCTCTCTATTCTATCCGATTTATACATTTATATGATCCATGATTTATCAATCTTCATACTAATCCAACAATAATGATTCTTCTGCATTCTATTATCTATTGCCATGAATATTTGTTTCGATTTAATTTCATAATCAAGAAATTGTGTATAATTATTATTATTAGCAGAATCAATGATGTTTTTCTGGATCATTAGTTATTGGATTTTGGGGATTTCCTTTTTATTTACCCTGATTTGAGTAGGCTGTAAATAAATCCCCTTTCTTCATGTTCTATTAACAATTGATTTCTCCTCAAAAGTGTCTTAGGACATTTCAATTTACGTGAATGGGAAGTGGGTTCAAGTCAAATTTGTTTCCTCCATCAACGATCATGCCCATTTCTAGTTATTGATGAGTCAAACGGATTGTTTTACAAGTTTGAAATAGTTGCAAATTGTATTATGGTCTTTATGGAAACATCCTTCTACTTTCAATTAGTTATTATCATGATGTGAAATACATAAGGAATGTTTTTTTTGCATGTTTCTTGTTCTGTCTTCTCTAAGGTCTTTATGGAAACATCGTTCTACTTTTTCAGATAGAGGTTAGGTCTGTGTACATCCCACCTTTTGGATGGGATAATACTGGGCTCGTTTGGTTTGTGCTATTTTCTAAGTTTATGGTTGTTTCTTGAAACAGACGATGAAGATCCAAAGGCAGCGGGGCCGGCCAAAGGTGGAGTTCGATCGATCCTCCCACCAATCACGGAGCTCAAACGGTGGCAATGGCGGCGTTCAGGGTTGTTTCGTGAAACGGATAACGAAGATTCAAAGGTGGACAACGATGGAGTTCCATCGAGCCTGCCACCAATCAACAAGCTCAAACGGTGGCAATGGTGGTGTTTGGTGTTCGTTAACATATGTTTCCTCCTCATCGGCCAAGGTTCCGCCATTCTTCTTTTAAGATTCTATTACGATCAAGGCGGACATAGTAAATGGACGGGAACGCTTGCTCAAAACGCCGGATTCCCCATCCTTTTCATACCCTTCATTTTGTTCCCTTCGATCAAAGAACCGTCAAATAAGTCTCGGATGATTGTGTGGTTGGTCTCTTTTGGTCTCGGTGCACTCATTGCTAGCGATAATTTGTTGTATTCCGTAGGATTAGCGTACTTATCGCACTCTAGTTACTTGCTCATTTGCGCGACTCAGTTAACTTTCAGTGCGATTATCTCATTTTTCATGAATTCCCAGAAATTTACGATCTTGATCTTGAATTCCATCGTTGTTCTTTCGTTATCGGCTTCTCTGGCTGCCGTGAGTGACAGTTCCGCTAAACATCCTGGCGTCAACCGAACAAAATACGCTCTCGGTGTCGTGTCTACGCTTGCCGCTTCGGTTTTTTATGCTCTTTTACTTTCGGTCACGCAACTTTCGTTACAAAAAGTCATCAAGAAAGAAACTTTTTCCGTGGTTCTCGAGCTGCAGATCCGTACATCGATCGTTGCGTCGTGCCTTTCGATTGTGGGTCTGTTTGCTAGTGGCGAGTGGCGGATTTTGAGAGTCGAAGTTTTCAGTTTCGATGACGGAAGTTTGTCGTACGTGATGACGTTGATCTGGGCTGCCGTGGCTTGGCAGGTGTGTTCAGTTGGCGTCGTGGGCCTGACCTTTGTGGTGTCGCCATTGTTTTCAAGCGCGATTAGTACTTTCTCATTGTCTCTTACGCCTTTGGCCATCGCTATCGCTTATAATCGTACGGTGAGCAGTACAAAGATGATCGCCATTCTTATGGGGCTTTGGGGATTTTGGACTTACGTTTATCAGTATTTTCTCGACGATCATAAGCGGAAGAGCAAACACATGACATGTACACATTCTTCATCTTCGGTTTAGAGTCTTAGCAAATTTTTCGACATTAATTGAGTTTATTATCATAGAAACACGTTGTGTATAAGGTTGATGATGCATTTTATGAACCAAATAAGCTGTAAAGATTCATTTGTGCATTTGAGTTTAGAGAATGATATTTTAGATTTTCGACAAATAACCAAAAACGAACTTATTTTGTTGTGTGCTAAACCAACCGTCACAAAAAGAACATCGATCCCCGAATTTGTAAAATGACAATTTTAGCCTAATTAAAGTAGTAACAAAGCTTTTAGGGGGAAGCCTAAGTTCTTCATTTTCCAAACCTGCCACTCCCAATTAAAAACCACACTCTTTCCATCTATGAAAAACTCTACGAAACAAAACCCTTCAAAATATGTACACACAACATAATCCACACAGACAACTTTATCCAGGAGTTAAGTGAACACCAGGATCATTATTATTATTTTTTATTTTTTTTGGAAATGAAGAGGGTAATATGTATGGAAAATGGTAAGCATGTTTAGTATCAAACCTACTCAAAGCTACAAATGAAAATATAAGTATGTATAGTAAATATCAACTTTTGGGTTCATATAAACACAGAAAACTGTACAATTTACTTCAATACAATCCTTCATCACATAATTGCAATAATCCTTGCATCCATTGAAATAAACACAAGTGAAATGAGATGTTGATCCAACACCAAAATCCGACTACAGAAACCCATAGTTCCTGCAGTCGATTTAGGGAATCTGTGATCGCAATAAAAAAGAATGTGGCAAACTGCATCAAATGTCATGATATATGACCAAATATTCTGGCGTCCGCTGGCAATCACCATCTTATGCAGCTAGAGGTTCCTCCATAACTGGATTTTTTGTTTGTCCAAGAATGATCAGAAAAGATGATAATTGTCAAATTCACTTCTTAGTTATAAATATAAAACCAAGAAACAGAGACAAATCCCAAGTTTTTAAATATTTTCAAGATTATTTCTAGTTTTGATGATGACTGGGAAATGTTGATTCATGAGTGTGTTGTACGAAAACATCATCAAATTCACTATTTTTAACCTTAGATGGATGAGACTTCATTTGTGTGTCATTTGACAAGATACAAATAAGAATAGTGTCATCCATTGAAAACAAACTTTCTTAATTGAAAGAATGTGTTTTAGCCAACGAGAGAGATATAGAGAGAGGGAGAGGCAGAGACCTTTTGTATGTGCAGGTTGAGATTTATGAGCAACAATCTCATCATCAGTAGAGGCAACTGGTGGTTTTGTTGGTACATCAGGTAGATCCAACTCCTCTTCATCTTTTTTGGAAACAGGAACTTCTGGCAGATCTTCAATTGTCATCTGTAACAACAATAACAATATTTAAGCAACACATGGTATAAGATATGATGATGCCGATGCAATTTGTAAGCCACATATACTATGAAAGCTAATAAAACAAAAAATAAATAAGTTTTTCTTGACTACTATGATTAAAAAAAGAATTCTAAAGCCTAATTTCAGGACTGTTAATTCATATATATAAAAAAAAAAGAGGGAGTTCGAGTAACAAAGTGATCCTCATATGTTCTCGGATAACAAAGTATCATTATTTGAGGGCATTGTTAGACACATGCACCAAATTGTGACTTTTGCAATTAAAATATATAACTTGGAGATACAGTGAATCGAAACATACCTGAGATTCCAGGTTTTCAAATTCCGCTAGAATATCCTCTTCATCCTCGGCTGATAATTTCTCTCCCAAGATTGCAGTGATTTCCTGACCACAAACCCAAGTGTCAAAAAAAGTTGCATCGGAGCCCTTAATTGTATGATAAAGAATTGTTTAACGAAAAGAACAAACAGACCATCAGCCTACGATGATGACAGGTAACCAATTTTGACAAATATTTGTTTTAAGATTGACTAAATATGATTCCTATGCTGGCATATCTATCATGCTCGAATACTTATGTGTATCATCTCATATGTCCAGTTTACAGGAAATTTTTACAGGAATTGTTAACCAAAAAATTGGGATGAATATGTTGGTCAAATTGGAAATTTAACCACAAAAACCATCTTTTTGGTACTTAAAGTTATTAATCAATACCGACAAGTTTACCACCTTCAAGAAAACATAAATTCTCAAATCCACAATCAAGAATTGCATGCCCAACATTTTGCGTAAATTTTGAATTATACTTATTTGTTTGTCGGGTTTTTAGAAAATCTAACTGTAACATAGAATAATAACTCACATCCTGGTATGCTTTGGCTTCGGCTGTATCATCCATCAATTTTTGAACATCATCCAAGTTAATTTCACCTTGGATAGCCTTCATTGCGTTATTCCCTGCTTTCAAACTCTCAAACACAGCCTTCTGCTTGCTTGCTAGCTCAATATCTGCCAACTAAATCGGATTGTGTTATTTGGGTTTCCAATGCATTGCAAGTTATTTTCACAGAAATAAAACCATAAGATCACGTCATGAATCTAAATGAGTGCTTACTTGCTGCTCAACGTTGACAAGCCATGCATCAACTTGTTTCAGTAAATCTTCTTGTACCTTCTTCTTCTTCAGTGTTAACAAGGCCCTTTCTTTCTTCTTTTCACGAAGCAAATCCTTCGCAGCTTGCTTTTCAGCATCAATAACTTTCTCGAGCTAAAAAGAATAACATGCCAAATACCAGCTTAACACGGTCCTCTATTGTAAGATAATATTGCATATATTTTCCAAGATACATAAGTTATCTTATCAAAAAATAAGGCAGCAATAACATCCTAAAGAAAAAGAAACTAGGATACAACTCCAAAGTGAACATCAAACATGACATCTAAGAAGATACAATAAAGAACTGAACTACGCCAACAATTATTTACTAAAGTCATCGAATGAGAAGATGTGTTATGTTTTATTATGTCCATAAATATAATCAACATAGACTCACTATGATGTTACTAAACTAAATGTCATAATATACGCTTCCCAACTGCTGAAACCACAGAGACACATTTCACAAAGGCATTATGACCTTTCCACATTATAGATGAAAAAGAGAAGGCAGGTTTTAAAAAAAAATAGACTAACACAGAAAGAGGGTTTTTTGTTTTTTGCAGAGAGGGGGGGGGGGGGGGGGGGGGGGGGGGGAACAAACAAAAGAAAATATGAAAGTGTTATATGGAATTACAACATCAAGAAATACTTCTATCTATGGCATTTATTTGCTTTTGACGGATTATGTGAGAACTAAAGAGCATTAGATAATTGATATTATGAAGAACTTTTGAATGCTCATGATGGATTAAAGATTGGCACTGATTAAGATTCAAGGTAGAACCATTGTATGGATGTACTTCGGTCTCAAAGTGCAGATCGTATACCTTAAGTAGTGGTACAATTTAACCAAATAATCCATTTAACAATTTCCCAAGCAACACTCAAATGAATTTGAATAATGGAAAGGCTCGTATGTCTTAGCATTCTTCCATGATACCAGTGAATTGTGACCTAGTCCTATGCCTCGTGTTTCCTTTTGCAATGATAGGCAAGACCTTGTGCAAAGGCTAACAATACCGCATATTATGTGATATCAGTTAAGACATTCAAGTCTAAGATGCAATTATATGAGACAATGTGAGTATTGTGGTATCGTAACATTTCCTCAAGTCAAGTAGAACTTAGGGGAACCAAATGCTCACTGGGTAAGCGCTTACCGACAAGAGTCACCACCCTCACTTACCCTATAGGGTAACATTCTCGGCCATCAAAATGGATTGTTATCTCTTACTCGGTAAGCACTAATCGGATAACAGTCTTTTCCCTCACTTACCGGTAATTCTCGGTCTTCGCGATGCCTCTTACAGGGTAACATTTTTGGTCCTTAAGGTAAGTGACACCCGGGAAGCGTTTGGTAAACGGCCCCTTAGTTGATCTGTTCCCAAAGGCACTCTCTGAATGATTGGTAGAACGTAAAACTATAGGATGGATTGAAACCCGCATGATTGTTGCTAGCGTGTATTGAGTGAATCCTGTTGACCCAACCTAATTAATGGAAAACCCTAGTCCCATAAAATGAGTGTAAAGAATCGATGAATGCTAAGACTTTTTATGTTCTCCTAAATTCCTCCGAAGTTCCCATAGGCCATATGGAAGAGCACTAAATGGTTTTCCTCCCAAGTATCTCATGCTCAGTTTCTGTCCACGATCAATCTTCAACTTGGAACTTTGATTACCTAAACAACTCAAGCTCATGTTTAGTGCATGACAAATCTTAAGCACAAAGATTTGATTACTCAAACAACTCAAGCACATGTTCGGCGTATGATACATCTACGGCTTGGAGATTGGATTACACACATTATATCCCTACATTATAACTAATACATCTTGCTCCTTGCCTCCTTATTAGAATTGCATAATTGCAATTCAGGGATGCCCTACTAATTGTTGTCAAAGATTCAAGCTACTATTACCTACTCCTCCGTCACCTAAAGAATTGCAACATTTGACTTTGCACATAGTTTAATAAAAGGCTTTGACTATGATAAAATACCTAAAATACCCCTTAATACACCAAAAAGTGAAAAAACTTGTGAACCAAAAACACTCTTACGTTGTGTCCTCGAATTTAAGAAGAAAAGAAAGGAAAGGAAATTTTCTATTTATGTTCTTGAGAGCGAAGGGAAAGAAAGGAAAGATAGAGAGAAAATAAAGTTTCATGTTCTTGAGCAGGAGAGAAAAGAAAGAAGATATGTCAATTTTACAAGTACACCCTTATTATTTTACAACGGAGTATAATTGATGGTAGATGTATAATTTTATAAAAAAATTTAATTGTTTTTATTTCTTTCCTTTCCTTCCCTTTCCTCCCATATTTGGGAGGAAAATTAGCCTTCTTTTCCTTTCCTTAAAGAACTCGAGAACACGATATTTTTTTCTTTCCCCCCTCCTTTCCCCCTTTTACCTCCCTTTCCTTCGTAAAAGAGGACTCAAGAACACAATGCACCAATAGCTTGCAACAATAGTTGATGGTCATATAGGTAAATTTAAGAAAACAAAATGTTGCATTTTTGGGACAACCCAAAATAAAAATGACTGCATTCTTTTGGAACGAAGGAATATTTGTCAATTGTCATCATCACATGAATGGTCTTTATTTTGGTTCACATGATTCCTCTTACTTGTAGAGCCAAATGTTGCAACTTTTATGGGACGAGGGAACACCACTTAATTCTCCATCCTGAGTGCTACAAAAATAATTGAATGATCAATAAAATCCCATTGATTGTGATGTAATTTGATTCCAAGATGGCGAATCAACATTAAATAAAATCCATCGTAGTCGAAGCTTGCACCAAATGCCTCTACGATTTATAGATTTATTCATTCTCAAAAATTACAAGGCACCACACCATATCTCATTTTTAGGTTGGCCATAATGTTTCCATCATACCTTACATTTGCTGCCATCAAAACCCAAAATTAGGTTTTAGAGGGCAACCTTAGCACTCCTTGTAAGCAATTCAAGTACAATCACATTTAATATTGGAGAAAACATTGTCGCTACAAAATTTTTAAGAAGTCTAGTCTCACATGAAACCACCTTCTTTCAAATAAGAAATTGTATAAGGCAGGCAGGTGAAAAATCAATAGTAATCTAATCTGTTCAAGTTGCAAAGCTACAATTTGTCCAAAGAATGTATCAATGTTGATTCATCTTACTTTCAAGCACATCAACCAAGAATTTCTCATGTTAGTTACACTCTTCTCATACACATGCTTCTTTTTACATATTACCCACTTGATATACTCCATAAGAACCCTGGCTGCCATTAGTTTTCTTCTCCGTCTATCATTCAAATCTAGATGATAAAAGTGACAGCTTAGAATAGCTTATGACTTATAGCCATCAAGCTTAATAATCCCCTTTCTGACACTCAATAGTGCCTGTCCTAAAACCCTTCATTAAGCGAGTTAGCACCACTCCTACGTTGGTGCACATTTTTTTTAAAAAGTTCCACCCATCATAAGGCAAAAGCAAATCACTAATGAACAAAAAACTGAAAAGTTACTCTTAATGCAGTTCTAGAAGATCATAGCATGGTCACCAACTCTAGAATGTCCCTCTCATAAGTTTAGGCAAAACTCACAGCTTCAAAAACTCCTAATTTCAATAACCCTCAGATAACAACGAGACAAAAGACTACTTTCAGATCTCTTTCCCTGTAGTAGTACTACAAGCATACATTGCCAATCTTCACAATTTTTAGACTCCTATGAGCAGGGCCGTCCCTGGGGGAGGGCAGGCAGGTACAAAAAAAATATTAGAGGCCCATTTTTTTTTAATATATAGTAGTAGTCCAAAAAAAATTAGTACATAAAATAGACCCAGTTTCCTAACTTAAGAGACAAAAGAATTTAGTGGATAACAAGGGCCCCAAAATGTATTAAGAAGAGAATCAAAAAATTAATTGGTCATCTGTTATATGCTATTGTTTAGTGTCTCTCTAAAGATTATAAGTTTTTTATCTCGTATCAAGGTCCAATGTCATTGGCTATTGCTATTTCTATATGCTCAATTGTTTCCATGCTTTGACAATTCAACATGTAACAATTTAAGCTCATGTGCTTGCTATTGGTATATGCTTTTGTTGGCTATTTTCATCTACTTCTGCTTCTATTGGTTATTGCTATTTGCTTATGTTGTTTGCGTAATTGCTTCTATAGGCTATTGCTATCTAATTTTGCTTCTAGAGTTGATTTTGTACTGTTGTTTGACGATCCATCTATTGTTCTTATGAGTTATGATATGTTTTATGGTTTTGTGATTAATCAATGAATTTTCCATATTAAAGTGAATTCCCTTATGTTTGTCATATTCCATAAACCTTTAATCCTAACACTGATTTATCCACTAACTACACTTTCAAACACCTTCAATCTATTAGGAACAGGGCATCGGCAAAGTTAAACATGCAAACAAATATTAAAGCTCATGGATATGAGTTCCTTGATCAATGTGCCAGTTTGAACCCTCGATTGAAGTTAGCTACCACATCACTTATTTGCAACAATCATTTATACTAAAACTAAAAGTCAATGAACGGAAATTGTAATACCTGTTGCTGATATTGGGCAAGCTTACGTCTCTGAGTTTTGAGTGAGAGAATTGCTCGATCAACTTCAGTGATCTTCGGCTTCTTTACAAATACATTCCCCATGTGGATTAATTCTGTCAAAACCTAAACAGCAAAAAGAAAAACCTGTGAAAATACAGTTGGTCGGGGAGAAAATTAGGGTTTTGAATCCCTAGGATACCCGATAGGTTGTCTTGTGGGACAGAGTATCAGTGTCGGTGACGTAACCTACACCGATACATAGAACGTGATCAGATTTCAAGATTAGGGTTTTCTGATTGGCAGTTGATTTGGATTGAAAGCAGATGAAATTTGGGGATACAGAAGCCAAGATTTTGGGTTTTTAAGATGAACTACGAAGAATAGAAGGGATCAAAATGGGTTTTCCCAAAGAGTTGAATTGGATCCTTGTAGTTAATGGATCCGAAGTATCAAGATTGAAGAAGCTGTCGATAGACCCTATTTATCTCCTAAATTTGTACCCCACGCGTCTGTTGTTCCTACGATTTCTGTTGTTCCTACGATTTCTGTTGTTCTTGCGATTTCAAACAAAGGATACAGTATAACAGTAAGAATTATACCTAGATGAGATTATCAGAAATCAGAAAATCTGAGTTAATTTGATCGAGTAAGAAACAGAGACTGAGTCGACGACGAGTCCACACAAAAAATCACTGAGTTTCGTCCCTGTTTCAGAAGCTTCTTCTGAGTTTGATCGACGAGTGGAGGAGGGTTTCGAATTCCCGTTTCCGTTGAGATTTTGCGTTTTGAGGAATGGAATGAAGCGTAAAGGTGTTCACTTTGGGTTTGGCTTTGGGCTAAATCAAATAATCAATTAGCTTCCTCTTCCGATAGCTAGAGCCCCTATGGTATGGTGGCATCAAAAGTTAACCATTAGGTTCGTATTGCCTTTTCAAGTTGTCTTCAAGCATGACATGAATTCAAGCCGGTCTTCTTCGGAGAATCTGATTGGTAAAGTAGCATTTGACTTACTAAACTACAGTGGTCAGGTAATCGTTAGGGGTGTGCAAAACCCGACCGTACCCGAAAACCCTGAAAATCCGACCCCAAAAAACCCCGAACAATTCGATCCTAACCATCCGATCATACCCGAAGTCTGAATTTTAGGATGGATATATTGGTTCGGGTAGGGTCTTAATATATGTCACCCGATCCGACCCGAAAACTATTTACTAAATATAAATACTATTTTTTTATTATTTTTCCTAAAACCTAATCGTATCTACCTTTGTCGCCTCTCGGTCTCTCAAGTCTCACCGTTGGTTCCTCGATCCTCATGCCTGCTTTAATCATTAATGTTCAAGGTTTCAAACATGAAGCATGTTGTACGAATGTTTTGTTTGAGACTTTGAGTCATTATAATTTTATAAACATATAATTATTAATAGTAAGATATGTTAGTTAGTCTTTTTTTCCAAATTTTGTTAATTTAAAAAACTGTAAAGTTTAGATGTTTCAACATTCAGTTTCTTTTTTCTTTTTTTGCTGCGCAATTACACAAGACGTGAGTTCTAAAAATCTGATGGAAAAGTAAAAAATAAAATATTGGATTTACCCGAAACCCGATCTAACCCAATCTGAAACCTGACTAGGCCCGACATTGAAAACTCGATTCCCTCGATTGCAATATTTGGGGCCTAAATAGCCTACCCGAAACCCGATCGGGGTTTTCATTTTCTCACCCGACCCGACCCGACCCAAGTCATTGGGCATGGGCTTTCAGAATTCAGAGTACAAGACTACAAGGTCATGGGCTGTTAATTGGGCTTTTCAGTAGGTGCACCTCTTAGAAGTTTCAAAAACGTTACGGTAGCACACTCGAAAACGATACAGTTGCACCATTCACGAACTTAAAAATTTTACCCTTCGTCGGAGAAATAAACGGTGGCACGTGCCACTGTCGGCACCATAGTAAATCCGTCCCTGAGACCCTTTATGTGAAAGAGCAATGTGACGTTGTTGTAATTGTTGTTTGACCGGAGGTGGTAACGGATCCGATATGTGTAGTAAATAAGTTACTTTATCTCATTGTAGTTATCAATTTTTGTATCTTTGGAAGTCTACTTATGAAATCTAGCATGATGCAACTTGATTTGATTACGAAATTGACAACTTAGGCATGTGTAACACCCCAAAAATAGGGATAACAAAAGTCCGAAAATCGGACATGAGGTATACCAAAAATTGCCATAGCAAGAGCCTCCCAAAAGTGGGGAACATAAATGAATAACCTGTTTAATCACAATTTGTAATTTAACGGACAATAAACAACAACCAACTAATCTAATTTCTACAACTAGAAAAGAGATTACAAAAAGGGTTGTCATTTATAAACCCAAAGGATCTAAAGCCAAAAGCATAACGCGTCAGTGTGCAAAAATCCCCAAGCTCTCACCCCAAGGCAACCTACACTTGCTTAGAACCGGCGCCGCTAGAACCTGAGATACACATCGACACCAAAACAAGTGTTAGGCCAAAAAGCCTAGTGAGTTGAACAATTATAATCATGCATGTACAGTTACAGTTCTTATCAGCAGTTAACCATAGTTCAACAATTGTGGAGTCAATAGGGGAGACCTATAGCACCAATCAAGTTCCACCCAAAGAGTCGATATACCTTGATGCCCTATAACGAGGGACACCCGAAAGGCCCGGCACACCCGAGGACTACAACCATGGCATTACCCCGAATGGCGGAGGTCTAGGCACATACCATCACAGTGGCGCCCAAGACTACATCCTCCTAGTGTCTACTGACTTGGTTCGTCCAACATATCATATAGGAGGTCTTGCGGTATATATTCCAACCAAAACATTTCGATACCAACCATGGGTACGATATTACCATCCTAATGCATAAATCCAATATGAGACTCAAATTTCAATATAATCAATGTTTAAATATTCAATCATTAAAATGCATTCCAAGTAGAGTTTATCATCTACTATACCACATATATCCCAAAACATTTCAACCCAATAAAGTGAATCATGGCATTTTCCACATAATCATCTTCCTCACATTCCTTCATATCAAAACCCCAAATACTTGAACATATGGAGACAAATAACACCAATAGAAGCATATGATGTGTATCTAGTTTTAACAAAGGTTAGTAAACTCACTATCTAGGTTTTGAACCCAAAAACCTAGAAAAGATGAAACCCTAGCTTTTGAAGATGGAGGGACTTGAATGCAAGGAGATGAGAATCTTGAATGATACTTCAATGATAACACTTGGAAGAAGCTTGGATGAGCACTTAATGCTCTCAACAACCCAAACCCTAGAAATAAATGAGTATGTGTTTGAAATCTTCAAAAATCGCCTAAAGAGAGAGAGCTCCCGTTTTTGTAAAGTGATCAGTGAGAAATGAGGCATTGTTTCCTATAAATCAGCAGTCTGGCCACGCGGGCGATAGTGCCCGGCGATAGTGCCAAGGGCACTATCGCGGGTCACAATCGCGAGGCTCCCCCCGCTCACGGTACAACCTGGGCGATAGTGCCTTCTGCGATAGTGCCAAGGCACTATCGCGTGGCACAGTCGCCGGCCCTCACCAGCCCGCGGTACCTCTTTGGCGATAGTGCCCTTCGCGATAGTGCCAGGGGCACAATCGCGGGCACAATCGTCGGTCACCCACACAGCCCGAAAACTTAAATCGAAACGATAACGAGCACAAGGTTTGAACCATCAGCGAAAGTAACTTAATTATATGCCATTTAGATTGAACATGATAATAAGACGTACACAATGACACATATTCTCACAAAAGCGAATTAAATATATTTTAGACCACAAAATACTTACCTTAAGAATTTACGGGTGTTACAATCCTCCCCACCTAACGGAGATTTCGTCCCCGAAATCTTACCCTAAGCAAACAAGTGAGGGTAACGCTTCTTCATATCATCTTCCGATTCCCAAGTAATGTTGGCACCCCGATGGTGCTTCCATTGGACTTTAACCATGACCACGTCCTTATGCCTTAACTTCTTCACTTTCGATTCTAAAATCGACTCCGGTTCTTCCACACAACGATTCCCATTGTCCACTCGAATTTCCGACAAAGGGATCACGCTTTCCTCTTCGGCGAGACATTTCCGAAGATAGCAAACATGAAATGTAGGATGTATCCCATCCATTTCCGGCGGTAACTCCAACCGATAGGCCTGCAAGCCAATCTTTTCCAAAATAATAAACGGTCCAAGGAAACGAGGACTAAGCTTCCCACGCTTCCCGAAACGTATGATCCCCTTCCTCGGAGACACCTTCAACATAACCCGATCACCCACTTGGAACTCCACCGGTCTTCTCTTTTTGTCCGCATAACTCTTTTGTCGATCTTGTGCCGCCTTTAGTCTTTCCCGGATTTCTTTCACCTTGTCGGCCGTCTCTTGAACTATTTCCGGTCCGGCGAATTGCTTTTCGCCCGCTTCTAACCAACAAACCGGGGTTCGGCACTTCCGTCCATACAAAGCCTCGAACGGTGCCATTCCGATACTAGAATGGTAACTGTTGTTGTACGCGAACTCCACTAACGGTAGATGTGAATCCCAACTTCCCCCGAAGTCTATCACACACGACCTTAGCATGTCTTCTAACGTCTGGATTGTCCTCTCGCTTTGGCCATCCGTTTGGGGATGGTAAGCCGTGCTCAATTTTAGTCGGGTACCCAACTCCTTCTGCAGACTAGCCCAAAAGTTCGAAGTAAATCGACTGTCCCGATCCGACACAATAGATTGCGGAACTCCGTGCCTCGTATCACCTCATCAATATAAAGCTTAGCCAATTTCTCCATCGGCAAGGTCTCCCGCATTGCAAGGAAATGTGCGCTCTTGGTCAACCGGTCAACGATTACCCAAATGGTGTCGTGGCCACGCAAGGTCTTTGGTAACTTAGTCACGAAGTCCATCGTGATGTTGTCCCATTTCCACTCGGGAATGGACAACGGTTGTAAGCTTCCATACGGTCTTTGATGCTCCGCCTTGACTTGAAGGCACGTGACACATCTTTCCACATAGCTAGCCACATCTAGTTTCATCACCGGCCACCAATACATTAACTTCAAATCTCTATACATCTTGGTGCTACCGGGATGTATAGAGTATTTTGACTTATGCGCTTCTTCGAGTAGCAATTCCCGGTTTCCTCCTAACTTCGGCACCCAAATCCGTCCTTGAAAGAGTTTGAGTCCACGACCGTCTTCCGTTAAGAGTTCCCTTTGTTTCACCATGACCTCGTCTTTAAGGTTCTCTTCCTTAAGCGCTTCCTCTTGACTTGCTTTAACACTTTCCAACAAACTTGACACCACATCGATCCTTGCAAGGGACATTTTGACACCATCTCCATGACTCCTTCGGCTCAATGCGTCTGCCACCACATTGGCCTTACCGGGATGATAAAGTAGATCACAATCGTAATCCTTCAAAAGCTCTAGCCATCTCCTTTGGCGCATGTTGAGTTCCTTTTGATTGAAGATGTACTTGAGACTCTTGTGATCCGTGAAAAGAGTACACTTAGTCCCATACAAGTAGTGTCGCCACAACTTTAGCGCGAAGACTACCGCCGCCAACTCTAAATCATGAGTCGGATAGTTCTTCTCATGATCCTTTAATTGCCGCGACGCGTAAGCTATTACTTTCCCCCTTTGCATTAGTACACACCCAAGGCCCATCTTGGAAGCGTCACTATATACCACAAAGTCTTCCAATCCTTCAGGTAAGGACAAAATCGGAGCTTCACACAACTTCCTCTTGAGTGACTGAAACGCTTGTTCTTGTGCATCAGTCCAAAGAAATTTAACGTTCTTCCTTGTAAGAGAAGTGAGCGGTGTAGCCGTCTTTGAGAAATCTTGAATAAAACGCCGATAGTAACCCGCTAAGCCCAAAAAGCTTCGGATCTCCGTCGGTCTTGTTGGAGGTTCCCAACTCATCATTGCCTCGATCTTTGCCGGATCCACTTTTATCCCGTCCTTTGATACCACATGCCCCAAGAATTGCACCTCTTGGAGCCAGAATTCGCACTTCGAGAATTTCGCGAACAGTTTCTCCCTCCTTAGAACCCCTAATACCTCCCGTAAGTGTCTTCCATGCTCGGACTCATCCTTTGAATATATTAAAATATCGTCGATGAAGACGATCACGGACTTGTCCAAGAATGGGCGACACACACGGTTCATCAGATCCATGAATACAGCCGGAGCGTTGGTTAAGCCGAAAGGCATCACCAAAAACTCGTAATGACCGTATCTCGTCCGAAATGCCGTATTCGGAATATCTTCGTTCTTCACTCTCACTTGATGGTAACCCGACCGAAGGTCAATCTTCGAGAAGCATCCCGCTCCTTGGAGTTGATCAAAAAGATCGTCGATACGAGGTAGAGGATACTTATTCTTCACCGTGACTTTATTTAGTTCCCGATAATCTATGCACATCCGCATAGATCCATCCTTCTTCTTCACGAACAGTACTGGTGCTCCCCAAGGTGACGAACTCGGTCGAATGAAGCCCTTCTCCAACAACTCTTGAAGTTGTGCCATCATCTCCTTCATTTCTGCCGGCGCCAAACGATACGGAGCACGAGCTATCGGAGCCGCTCCCGGAGTGAGATCTATCTAAAACTCCACTTGCCGCTCTGGCGGTAAACCAGGTAAGTCTTCCGGAAAGACGTCCGGAAAATCTTGTACTACCTCTACATCTTCCACCGACTTATATTCTTTCTTTGCGTCCACAACGTAGGCCAAGTACGAAGGGTAGCCCTTCGCCAAGAACTTTCGTGCCTTAAGGCATGTGATAATAGGATTATTCCCTTTTCCTCTCTCTCCATAGATGGTAACCACACCTTTTCCCGCTAATGGTACTTGAATCATCTTTTTGGAGCAAAAGATGTCCGCTTTATGCCGTACTAACCAGTCCATGCCTATGACTACGTCAAACCCTCCTATAGCCATGGGTAGCAAGTCTAATCCAAAAGAATTTCCATCGATCTCTAAAGTGCAATCACCGAAATGGTCACGAATGATCACTTGATCTCCATTGGCTATTTCCACTACTAAAGCATCGGGGAGGACACTAACAGGAGTGGTGAATCGTTTACAGAAAATATTCGACACAAAAGAACGTGTAGCACCCGAATCAAACAAAACGCGAGCAGGCAAGGAGTTTACTAGGAACGTACCCGAAACAACATCGGCGGTCTCCTTTGCCTCCTCGGTAGACATCCGGAAAGCTCGACTGGGCACCCTTGGCGGTTGCTCGACTCTAGCCGTCGATCCCACAGAATTTACGCGGTAGCCACCCACCAACTTCGGGCAATACATCTTCACATGCCCGGGTTCGCGACACTCAAAGCACACCAGCCCTCGGATAGGGCAATCCCGAATAGTATGACCCTTTTTGCCACACTTAGCACATTCAGCAGGACCCGAAAAAGTTCTTGGAGCACATGGTCCCGAGTGCTTTGACTTGCACTTGTGGCACCACCGCTCCTCGCGGCGCTGATCGCCCGATCTCCCACTCACAAAAGGTCTTGACGGACGGACGGGCCCAGGTGGCCCTTCCCACTTTCGCTTCTCACCCACAAACCTCTTCTCATCCCTTTCTGAATTGATGTCGTCCTCCACGAGTAAGGACTCCTCAATAACTTCTTGTAAAGTCGAACACTTTGCATTCCTTACCGCCGTTCGCATATCGGCTGGTAACCCTTGGTGATAAGCTTTGATCTTTGACCTCTCATCGGGGACCAGATGTCCCACCAAGTTTAGCTTCTCCAAAAAGAGCTTGGAGTAGCCGACAATAGCCATATTACCCTTCTTCAGATTTCGGAACTCCCGTTCCAACTTGTCCATCGAGCGCTCACTACAGTACTTATCCATCAACTTTTCTTTGAACACCGGCCAAGTTAACTTAGCCAGGACTTCCGGGACGAGGGCGGATCGAGTGAGGTTCCACCAAATCAATGCCTCTCCCCGAAGTAGTTGGGAAGCAAATTTGACCCGTTGAGAAGAGTCACATTCACTTGCTTCGAAGGCCATCTCCATCTCTTTGAGCCAATACATGCAAGCAATCGGGCTATCAGAACCCGCAAACTCCTTAGGGTGACACCCTAGAAACGTCTTGTAGGTGCACCCCTTAGTCTTTGTTCTGATTCCTTCAGCGGATGGTTCTTCGATTATCACCACATTCGGTCCGCCCGATCCCACCACAACATTTTCAGCCATGGTTTCGGGCTGGCGGTTACTGGCATCTCGATCCTCTAGGAGTTTCATGAAAAACTCTTGTTGTTGGGTCATGGCCGAAGTCATGGCCAACTGTTGTTGAGCCAAAGCCGCATTCATAGCCGACATCATGTTGTCCCGAAGTCTAGTCTCCAATGTGACTTCTTCCATGATGGTGTTACCTGTACCGAGGTCCCGTCGTGGAATATGCTCAGGTCCACCTCCCAAAATCCTGGGTAGAGGAATGTCATCGGTGGTGACACCCACCGGAGGTCGGTCTACAGCAGATTCCTCTTCCACGTGGCCCTCCGGAGTACCTGGCGCCCTACTCCGGGTGTTCACCATTTCAGTCTGCCACATACGTACGAGAAATAGATTGAGAAAAGACTAAACGAGTTGAACTCTTTGTACGTACTCATACCTTCATCAATTATCATAATAATAGTAAACCAAGTATGCTCACGTAACAATGCATTCATAATAGCAGTAGCTAAGTGAAATTATGAACGAACCATACACAAGGATTCTTGTCACCATCACCACAACTTTCAATTAAAGTAATTCCGTAATCCTAACGCTCTCCCCACCTAGGATTTCTACCCCAAACGGACAGTGAAGTCAAAAGTCTAAAGCTTAAGTCTAGATATGCTAAACAATACCTAGTTCACTTAAACTAAAGCTCTGATACCAACTTGTAACACCCCAAAAATAGGGATAACAAAAGTCCGAAAATCGGACATGAGGTATACCAAAAATTGCCATAGCAAGAGCCTCCCAAAAGTGGGGAACATAAATGAATAACCTGTTTAATCACAATTTGTAATTTAACGGACAATAAACAACAACCAACTAATCTAATTTCTACAACTAGAAAAGAGATTACAAAAAGGGTTGTCATTTATAAACCCAAAGGATCTAAAGCCAAAAGCATAACGCGTCAGTGTGCAAAAATCCCCAAGCTCTCACCCCAAGGCAACCTACACTTGCTTAGAACCGGCGCCGCTAGAACCTGAGATACACATCGACACCAAAACAAGTGTTAGGCCAAAAAGCCTAGTGAGTTGAACAATTATAATCATGCATGTACAGTTACAGTTCTTATCAGCAGTTAACCATAGTTCAACAATTGTGGAGTCAATAGGGGAGACCTATAGCACCAATCAAGTTCCACCCAAAGAGTCGATATACCTTGATGCCCTATAACGAGGGACACCCGAAAGGCCCGGCACACCCGAGGACTACAACCATGGCATTACCCCGAATGGCGGAGGTCTAGGCACATACCATCACAGTGGCGCCCAAGACTACATCCTCCTAGTGTCTACTGACTTGGTTCGTCCAACATATCATATAGGAGGTCTTGCGGTATATATTCCAACCAAAACATTTCGATACCAACCATGGGTACGATATTACCATCCTAATGCATAAATCCAATATGAGACTCAAATTTCAATATAATCAATGTTTAAATATTCAATCATTAAAATGCATTCCAAGTAGAGTTTATCATCTACTATACCACATATATCCCAAAACATTTCAACCCAATAAAGTGAATCATGGCATTTTCCACATAATCATCTTCCTCACATTCCTTCATATCAAAACCCCAAATACTTGAACATATGGAGACAAATAACACCAATAGAAGCATATGATGTGTATCTAGTTTTAACAAAGGTTAGTAAACTCACTATCTAGGTTTTGAACCCAAAAACCTAGAAAAGATGAAACCCTAGCTTTTGAAGATGGAGGGACTTGAATGCAAGGAGATGAGAATCTTGAATGATACTTCAATGATAACACTTGGAAGAAGCTTGGATGAGCACTTAATGCTCTCAACAACCCAAACCCTAGAAATAAATGAGTATGTGTTTGAAATCTTCAAAAATCGCCTAAAGAGAGAGAGCTCCCGTTTTTGTAAAGTGATCAGTGAGAAATGAGGCATTGTTTCCTATAAATCAGCAGTCTGGCCACGCGGGCGATAGTGCCAAGGGCACTATCGCGGGTCGCAATCGCGAGGCTCCCCCCGCTCACGGTACAACCTGGGCGATAGTGCCTTCTACGATAGTGCCAAGGCACTATCGCGTGGCACAGTCGCCGGCCCTCACCAGCCCGCGGTACCTCTTTGGCGATAGTGCCCTTCGCGATAGTGCCAGGGGCACAATCGCGGGCACAATCGCCGGTCACCCACACAGCCCGAAAACTTAAATCGAAACGATAACGAGCACAAGGTTTGAACCATCAGCGAAAGTAACTTAATTATATGCCATTTAGATTGAACATGATAATAAGACGTACACAATGACACATATTCTCACAAAAGCGAATTAAATATATTTTAGACCACAAAATACTTACCTTAAGAATTTACGGGTGTTACAGCATGTTTGGTTTGTAGGAATGAAATGAAATAAATGAATTGGATTTTATATAGTGATTTGGATTTGGAGAGATTTGGATTTGAAAAGATCTGTTTGGTTTGTAGAATTTGCATGAATTTGAATTCCATTATTTATAAAAAATATAAAAATAATTAAATTATCTTTTATTTAACTGATTATTAGAAAACAAATGTTTTAAACATATTTTTAAACATTATTGTAACACCCCCAGTCCCGCGTGGCTGAGGACAGGGTATGTGTCACACTTTTGACCTGGAACACAAATATAAACTAATTAAGCATTAGGGTCGGTATCAAGAAATTAAACACAAACCCAAAAGATACATTTATGGAACCTCAAATCATAAACACAATAGGTTAAATATAAAGCGTATAACACCTGAACAACAACTAAACTATCAAAAGATCCACCGGTTGTAACTTCATGTCTACCCGGTCAGTTCCTAGAATTTCCCCGAATCTTTTCTACTGAACTTGCCGTGTCAGAAACAAAGAACACGACTGAGCACAATTTGCTCAGTGAACGGATTAAAATATAAATATAAAGAATAATAACGGAAACAAAATCAATTTGTAGCGGAAACAATCATAATAGTTTGACATAACATAAGTCAAAGTATAAGTCAACACATGAGTTATAAAATATTTTTAAACAAAAAATGTTGTAATGGTTTATGAAGGAAAATTATACTGTGGTGTCACTCTAAAGGTGACTGTATGTGTTATTGTAGTTTAGTTACCAATGAAAGGGTGGTTAACCGTAGACTAATACTAATGGATCTATAGGTATAAGAGTCGGTGTATTTAGGACGTTTTTCCCCTATGTAACTAGTTGAGACATTGGGTCCTCGGAGGTAATTTGGTACGGTTATGTGGGACCAGTTACTAGCCATGAGCCGTAAATGTAATCCTAGTGAATGAGTATGACTTGGATCCTCGGGTGCCTTCCCCCACATCTAAGTACGAGTCGACATTGTTCATGGCCATGGGTCCAAGTATTAAGCTCACAACTCGGAGAGTGACTTACTTTTGTGTTCCGTCATGATCCTTGGAAATCGGGTCTCCCCCGTCATCGTAAGATGTTTTTGGACCGAAAGGTTCTTATGTGGATGTTGTTACATTTTATCTACTTAACTCATTGAAAAGTTATTTATTTATATTCAAATCATTTCCAAATTATTGATATAAGTTGTTTGTTCTCACTAGGCGTTAAGCCTAACACTTTTTCTCAAATGACATGTATAACATGTTCCCTTAGCGGTGAGGTGTCCAAGGTTTAAGGGGAGAGCGTTGGCCATTGAGGCATTTTTGGTGATAGATATAATTGGAGGCATGGCGTACAAAAGATATAGATTTTTGGGAATTTGGGTTGACAACCAACATAATCTAGATGTAAAATGTTTAGATTAGTTTGTTTTCGATTTTAATATTCTTTCACAGGTTTTGGAAACGCTATTTTACATTTACCCGTTTGGGTGGTTTCCTTCATTTATAGACGTCATATTACCGAAATTCGAGTTTTAAATTTACCCCAAATTTTAGGGTGTTACAGTATAGTAGACTCCCCCTTTTGTCTACTCCCCCCTGATTCGTGCATTAATCAAGGGAGTTTGGAAACATTTGCATTTACTTTCTATATGTTTTCCAAAATATGGTTTTAGGTAATGATTTGGTAAAATGTGTCATGTTCTCCTGACATCTTACTTGATTCATTTATATCTTGAGGGGAGTTTGTTATTGTTGATTATATAAAAAACTTAAGCAGAATATGATTTGTGTTATCACCTTTGATGTATCTTTATTTCATTTCTTTGATAAATGATGCATTATTTCCATATATAGAAGTAGGACACTGGTTGAACTCAAAATTACTAGCTCCTCTAATATGTGTAATGAGAGAGTAATATTCTTGGAATAGTTCAAGAAGGTAGTTACAAGGGTTTGCTTAACTTACTTTCAAGCAATCGACATGTCCTCTATGGAAATTCCTTATCTAGTTTGGGAACAACCTTTGTATGGGCCAGTCAGATACCTAATATCAACAAAGACATACCAATACATTTTTTGGTGTTTTTCTATAAGAGCTAGTACTTTTGCTGCTTACATTCTAAGTATGTATTGAAGTTTCATTATCAATCTCAATTTTATTTCTATAGGGAAAGTAAAAGCCCATGTCAATGGTTCCAAAAGATTAATCTGATATAATTCCAATGACGTTGCGTTGGCGTTGAGCTAAATCTAGCTAACAAGTTCATTGAGAAATACAATATACGATCAAGTGTATTGTGCTAAGCACGATAATGCGCATGTTGTAATTGTATAGGGAATTCCAGCTCCCAACACTTTTTCATCATCATCCTTTAGACGAAATGGATCATTCATTATATCCAACACTTTGATAGATCATGGGAGTGCCAAACAAATGCGCTTTATCCATATTAAATTGCCTGATTATTTTCTGGACATATACGATCGGTGAATTAATATTTCACAAACACGGTGTTTAAGCTCAAATAGCTAGGGAAAATCAAGTTTTCCTAAGATTTTTCATCTCAAATTTACATTTCAAGTAGCTTGTGGTTTCTTTTATTTCATCAAGAGTGTTATTATGTTCATAACATCGACATATACAGCTACGATTGAAAATCTAGAACTTGTTTTCTTTATAGATACGCAAGGGCACGATTCATCGTTCTTTTATCCATTCCCAATCAAATATTCACTTAGGCAGGTATACCACATCCGCATAGATTGCTTTAATCTGTAAAGTGAGCGTTTTAATTTTATTGCAAACATGTTTCATGGTTTAGAGCTACTTGATTTTGGTAATGTAATGTCATCAAGCACTTATATATATATATATATATATATATATATGAATCTAGATCCCCTTGGAGATATGTGGTAACCACATTCATGAGCTACATTTCCAGTCCTTCGGAAATTACCAGGCTAATTAATTAGCAGAGCGTTATAACGTTTATCACGGGAGAGTAAGTCTTATCGTGGTCAATCCACGTCGTTGTGAGAAACTTTGCACTAAAGGAGAACCTTATACATTATGACTTAATTATTCTTGTTAGCTTTATGACAAATGATTTATCTGTCTTACAGGTTTTACACTTGGTGGATTAGCACTACCAAACCAAATACCCGTTCATTTGTCAAATAATATAATTCTCCTGGATTGCTTGTAATAACTCGTTAAGTAATATTATGTATTATTAGAAATCCAGGGGTTTATATTGCCATTTACCTATTCTATAGGGTTTGGTTGGAAAATGGTGGATATTTAAATTTTAAACTACCACCGCCTCATTTGGATTGATATAGGATTATATATAATTGTTCAAAGTATTGGGTGGTGTGTGTGTTTCTTTGGTGTAACATGTGTGTGGCGATTGATGAGAAGAAACCGGAGAAAGAGAGAAATTGTATTAGAACCATTTTAACTTGGAAACTTTTATTAAAAGATTTGCGTTCAGTTTCAAGATTCGTTATCGGTTAAAATTAAGAGTATCGTTGTCATCGAGGTGAGTTTTCGTTTAACCATTTTCGAATTGAAATGCTATATATATATATATATATATATATATATATATATATATATATATATATATATATATATATTATCAAATGGTTATTACTTTGATGTTATACCAGATTGGTATGTTTGAATTATTACCATTAACTGCGATACGATTTTTATTACATGTTTTTATTATTAAAACATGTGGTTGGATTATAATCTTGGGAATAAGGGACTTTCACAATAGAAGCTTGTGTGCGTGTGAGACTGTAGTGGTCCGTGCAGGGGGGTTATATATCTTTTTGGCCCACGAATATGTTTCGTGTGGTGAGCCACTACCGATATTAATTGCGGTCTTATCGGAGTGTGCGTATTTATACTCGCGGATATGTTTCGTGTAGTGAGCCATTGCCGATATTGACTTCGGTCTTATTGGGGTGTGCGTTATTTTGAAAAGCGACTGTTGTGGTTAGTTGCCTGGGAGGGAAGTTGTGTATGAATTGCCAATTTATGACTAAATGATTTATGACATTATGTCAAAGTGATTTTATTGGATTATTTATCTGATAGGGATTTACTCACTAGACCGTATGGTCTAACCCTCAATTGTGTTTTCAAAAATATGCATTTCAGGTGAAATTTATATGGGGATTGTGATTGCTAGCCTGGGAAAAAGGATAAGCAGTAATTATTGTGGTGAAGGTTGGAAATATTCTTACCGTCATTGTAAGAATTTATTATTACGGTTGGAAATATTCTTACCGTCATTGTATTTGAGGTGATTCTGGAAATATTGTATTATCTGATTCTTTTCGGATATTTATTGGTTGGTTTCCTATATTTGTGGTTTTAAGTTAAATTTTTGGAAACCGGGTCGTTACAGATGGTATCAGAGCCGTAGTTTAAGTGAACTAGGTTGCTGATAGCCTAGACTTAAGCTGAGAGACAATATGTATTGATTTTATCGGTAAAGATTATAAGAATTTGGTGGTTGTGAGATTTTCTTAATATAGAAAAGTGGTTTAAGGGAATGAAAGTATTTGTGATTTGTGGTTCATCTAAATTTGAGAGAATTAAGTCACGTTATGGTTTAATTTTATTTTATTATTGGTTTATTGGTTGGAGGGAAGAAAGTTTTGGCTAGTGAATATCTAAGAATTATCGTATCGATTTGTGCGTATGATTCGATGGAAAGATGATTATGTGAATCTCATTTGGGATGTGTCTTGTGAGTTATTTAAAAAGTGATAAGACTGATCGGTTAAAAATGTATGAATTTTTAGACGGTGTTACGTTATTGTTATTTTGAGATTTGAAGGCTTTGGTGGTAACGAGTGACTTTCTAAATGGAAAACTTATGTTTTGTTTGATTGGATTATAATTATGGAAGAGTTTACTTTGTTTCGGTTAGACAATGAAATTGTCAGATTCGATTGATCAATTGTGTTTAGTATTTATTTAAGAATTTTAGATTGAAATGTTGATATATTCCTTAAAGGAGTATTAGAAAAGTTATGGGTGTAATTTTCTAGTTATGGTGTTTGGCAAATTTATTTGGATTTTTGATTTAAAGCTTGCTATTGTTAGCAAGTCTTGTATTAAAAGTGTATGGTTATGATTTGATAAGGTTTGGTAGAAGTGATTGAATTTGGTTTTTAGAATGAAAAGACGTTAAATTCAAATTAGCATTTGTGTGATAAATGTTTCGGATGATTTTGGAGTTCAATATTGTGTTATTAGGATCCATGTCGAGGTAGGCACGAGTTGCTTCTTTTTGGGAAATAAGTGAACTTTTGAGTTACTGTAAAAAAAATTGTGAGTTATAAGTTGATTTGGTGGAAATTTTAATCATATTGGTTTTAAGAATTGGATCGGCTTTGTTTGGTGGATTCTTTAAGTATTTTGATAGAATTGATTTGTTCTATTAATGTTCAATTTGATTAACTTTCTCGATAGGAGTAATGGTTGTGATTTTGTATTGGTCCATTTAAGGATGGGTGGTTTATCTGTTGTTTCATTGCCGATCTCGATTACGATCTCGACGGAGTGATTACCTAATTATCTTATGCGATTTATGAGTTTACCGTGGCTAGATTACCATAGTAAATGTGTTCTTGCGAGATCACATTTAAGTGGGTTTAAGTATAAATTTGGTATATTCTTGTTAATGAATTAGTGATCCTTGGTGAATTAAGGATGCAATGTTAATTGAGTGAATATTTTAATTTGTAATGAATGGGTGCACTAAGAATTCTATTTATGTTCGTTAAGAAAGCTTTGGTGTAATCTAAGGGAAAGTGCAAGGATTATCTTATATTAAGATAGTGGATTTTGTGGTCGTTATGTTTACTCGGGAGGTTTATGTTTGTTGTGGTGTAAACCTTATTAAAAATTCATTCTTTTAAATAATTGCAGTTATTTTTGGTAACCGAGTTTAGACCGGTTTTTGAATTCCTAGATTTGGGGTATTGAGTTATTTGAAGATGGAAAAAATAATAATTTGTTTTTAAATTTCTTATTAAGATCGATATTGAATTTATTAAGGAGATCGTATGTTTTGTCAAAGTTGTGCAGCGAAAGTGTGATAATCCGTTATTGTCTATGTTTTGATATGAAAGATTGTTCTAGGTAGGAACAAAAGTTATATTTTGAGAATTTAAGCGGTTGGTTGTGTAAAAGTTTGTTGGGTCTAAACACAGTAATGTGTTGTAAGATTTTGAAATCAATTTTGTTGATTAGTTACTTTCGCTTGTTGCTTAAAATGAATTCCGGGACGAAATTCTGTTAAGGGGGAGAGTTTGTAATAACTCGTTAAGTAATATTATGTATTATTAGAAATCTAGGGGTTTATATTGCCATTTACCTATTCTATAGGGTTTGGTTGGAAAATGCTGGATATTTAAATTTTAAACTACCACCGCCTCATTTTGATTGATATAGGATTATATAGAATTGTTCAAAGTATTGGGTGGTGTGTGTTTCTTTGGTGTAACATGTGTGTGGCGATTGATGAGAAGAAACCGAAGAAAGAGAGAAATTGTATTAAAAGCCTTTTAACTTGGAAACTTTTACTAAAAGATTTGCGTTCAGTTTCAAGATTCGTTATCGGTTAAAATTAAGAGTATCGTTGTCATCGAGGTGAGTTTTCGTTTAACCATTTTCGAATTGAAATGCATATATATATATATATATATATATTATCAAATGGTTATTACTTTGATGTTATACCAGATTGGTATGTTTGAATTATTACCGTTAACTGCGATACGATTTTTATTACATGTTTTTATTATTAAAACATGTGGGTCGATTATAATCTTGGGAATAAGGGACTTTCACAATAGAAGCTTGTGTGCGTGTGAGACTGTAATGGTCCGCACAGGGGGTTATATATCTTTTTGGCCCGCGAATATGTTTCGTGTGGTGAGCCACTACCGATATTGATTGCGGTCTTATCGGAGTGTGCGTGTTTATACTCGCGGATATGTTACGTGTAGTGAGCCACTGTCGATATTGACTTCGGTCTTATTGGGGTGTGCGTTATTTTGAAAAGCGACTGTTGTGGTTAGTTGCCTGGGAGGGAAGTTGTGTCTGAATTGCCAATTTATGACTAAATGATTTATATTTAAATCACTGGTTAGAATTTTTTATTACGATTGGAAATATTCTTACCGTCATTGTATTTGAGGTGATTCTGGAAAGATTGTATTATCCGATTCTTTTCGGATATTTATTGGTTGGTTTCCTGTATTTGTGGTTTTAAGTTGAATTTTTGGAAACCGGGTCATTACATTGCTTCTTTTTATTTAGACCAATTTGCTCTTTTTTGATATTTTCTTCAACTGAACATGGTTCGATGTCAATGTGCTATATCTGTTAATGTATTTGTTTATATCAAGTGTTGACTTTTATTGTATTTTGTCTTTTATGCTTTGTGAGAGTTTCTTTGTTATGAGAGTTTTAGTCTCATGTATAAATAGTCTTTGGTTTGAGAGAAGCTTGTAACCATTGAGAATTGTACGCACAACCTTGAAAAATAAACATATGACTATTTCTCTCTCTATACTCTCTCTCTCTAGATTGTTTAATCTGAATTGCATTGAATTGTTTGTTAATGGCTTGATTTGGACTTCACATTTGGTATCAGAGCCTACCCATTCAATTTCAGATTGATTTGATTACCATTCTTGGATCGATTTCTTGATTTCATCAAGAACGTGCAGACTGTTTTTCTGAGTTTTCTATTTTGATCGAATTCAATCGTGTTTGTTGAGATTAGAGTGTAAAAACAGTGTAATTGTGATCGATTTCTGTTGTTGATCAATTTGTATTCACAAAATCTCACAAAATAATCACTCAATTTGTTTGAATTTTGATTTCTTGGAAATTGTTTCGAAAAAGATATGAACACTGTACAATCATGGATTGCACTGTAATTTTCCCTTTTTAGTCATTTTAGATTGATAGAAAAGTGTTCTAGTTTGTATTTCGAGTACATTGGTTCAGTTGGAAAATCGATTTGCAGGGTATTTGAATTTTTGGATCGATTTTGTGACTCAAAGTGAAGAACGTGCAAGATCTGTAGAACGCGCTAAGCAAGAACACCCACGACTTGAAGAACGCGTAAGATGAAGATTTTGATGTTTTCTGCGAGTTTGTGTCCAGTTCGCGCATAGCCTTGTCTGTGAGAAGAGGATTCGCGCATAACAAAGCTTGCGAGTTTGGATTTAACGAGTTCTTAGTTTGTGGAATTTTTTTCTAAGTGTGGTTCGCGCATAAGAGTTCTGTGAGTTTCTAAACCTTGCGAGTTTGCATTTAGCGAGTTTCATATTTCTCAAAATTTTCTAAGTATGGAACGCGCTAAGGCATTTGCGAGTTTCTCTTTATCTGCGAGTTTGTGTTCTTTTGCGAGAAGTGTATTGGTCAAATATTTTCTAAGTCTGAAATGTGCACAAAGTACTCTGCGAGAAGTCACTTCACGCACGACTCTATCTGCGAGTTTCTTAGAACGCGCTAGTAGTTATCTACGAGTTCTTCAAACGCGCACAACACTTTTAGCGCAAAGTTCATTAAACAGTATTCTGCGAGTTCTGTGGTTCGCGAGTTTCTGTAGTCTGCGAGTTCTGGACTTGGTATTTTTCTGAGATCGATTTCAAGTGGTAATCTGAGTTTGACTTTTCAAGTCAACTTTTTCTGATTTGTTTGGGAGATCTTGTGTATCAAGCCTATCATAGGTATTCTTTCTCAATCTGTTAAAAATGCCTACTACTGACAAAAGAGGAAATACTGTATTATCATCAAGAGATGTTGCGGTTATGTATATGCCTGAGATACCAGCAATTGAAGCAGAAAGGGATAAGCTGAAGATTCAGAATGCAACCCTTCTTAATCAGATTCAGGAGTTTAAAAATAAATTGTTAAAATCTGATATAACTCCTGATTGTACAAAATGTGCTAATAATTCCAAATCTAATTTTGCAGGTATTCTCAGCACAAAAGAGAAAGAAATCAAACTAAGAGAAAGAGAGATACATCTTCTTCAAACCAAACTAAAGACAACTGAGAAGAATTCCTCAGAAATTAAAGCTGAATCAGTTGGTCTACTCAGCAAATTGAAAGAGTTTGAAGAGAAGATTTTCTGCATTGGAAGCAAAGAATGTTGATCTGTTGAAAAGACTTCCAGCAGAAAAAGAGAAATCTGAAGAAAAAGTCAATCTGGAGAAAATTTACAATGAAAAATTATCTGATTTTTCCAAGAAAGCTTTAGAGGAAAAGAAAGATTTAGAGCATAGATGTCTAAAACTTTCCAATCAAGTGTCTGAATTTGAAAAAATCTTGATTACTGAAAGAGACACATTTGCTAAGGAAAGAAAAGTTCTTGATGAGAAAGTTACTGAATTTCCCAAACAGATCTCTATTTTACAAGACTTACTTGAGAAAGAAAAGAAAGTTTTTCAAGAAAAGAAAAACTCTTTTGAAATTGAAAAGAAGAAATCTGAAAACAGAAATGTTGGGATCTTCAATTCTGCAAAGAACAAGAACTTGCAAAAGGAATTTGAGCTTGAACGTCAAAATTTTGAAAATGAAATTTCTAAGCTCTCTAAAAGACTAATTGTTTTATCAACTGATATGTTAAATGAACAGAAGGTCAGATCTGATTTACAGATGAAATTTGATACAATTCGTGAAGAAAATAATCTTTTATCTAAAAAGATAAAAGATCTGGAAGTTGCAAACGTTGATTTGTCAGAAAAGATTTCTGCTGAAGTGATTGATCAATCGCCTCTTGACAAGTCAACTGAATCAGTTTGCTCCTTTAAAGTTGCTTCAAGTTTTAGGTCTGAAAAACTTTCAAGAAAGAAAGTATCAAAACAAAAGTCGTTGATACAAGTCAGATTCGTCCTACTAATCTGTTTTATAATCATTCTGTTGATGGAACAACTAAATCTAAAAATAAATTTCTTGGAAAGCAATCAATGACAGATCAGATGGTTTGGGTTGTTAAAGGATCTTCAGATGGCAAAGCTGTTCAGAAATCATTCCCATCCACATCTAATGCTAAATAGAACAGAGCTCGAAAAGGTAAATCTTTTGCTTCAGCTGATATGTATTATTCTACAAATCATATTATCAGGTTAGCTGAAAAGAGGATATGTTGTTCTTAATGTGGTGAAAATGATTTCGTGCATAAAGAGTCTGCTCATAACTGGTATGGTACTTACCGAATAACTTCTCAGAATAATGTTGTTAAAAGATATAAACCTACTGAGAAGTGGATTCGTAAATCTGACAAACCAGGACCCAAGTATATATTGGTACCAAAACTTGTGAAATCTATTTTGCAGGATGTACAGGTTTAGGGGGAGCAGGTAATATGACTTCTGATTATATCAGATCAGAACTCGAACTTAAATGTCAAGAATTTGATTTCTGATCAAGTCAGATCAGGACTCGTACTTCAGTATGATGAGCATATTGCATATATCAAGGGGGAGAAAACAGACAATGCACACTTTGAGAGGGAGCAGAACTGTAAAGTCTGTAAGTGGGTGGGTGAGTTTGTGTGTAACACCTAGAGATGGAAATTTTACCCATTGGGGCGGGTACGCGGGGATTCCCCGCTTTAACGGGTAACGGGGCGGGGACGAGGATTTATTTTCATACCCGAAGCGGGGTTGGGGCGGGGTCGGGGATGGCATTACCCGCCCCTAATCCGTACCCGATTAAAAATTTTAATTTATTTAATATATGTACATAGTATGTGTATAAATAAATATATATGTATATATGTATACGTTTATTCTTAAATGATAAATACATTTTTATTCTCAATATCGATAATTAATATAGTGACGATTTATTATAATTTTAATTTTTAAAATACATTTTTTTTAATTTTTTTCACTAAACGGGTACCCGTCGAGTTCCCCAAACCCGTCGGGGATTCCTTCCCCCCGAACCCGTCGGGGATTAATCAGGGCGGGGGCGGGGACGGGGGTCGGGGATGGGGGATGCATTACCCGCCCAATACCCGCCCCTTTTCCATCCCTAGTAACACCCTCAAATCTGAAGATAGCAACTTATTAAAATTTTTCTAAATACACCAATAAATACTTCAAACTACAAACATAAATTAAGAATTAACCTCAATACATATACACATTCTATACCACAATCTATGGTAAGGATGAGTGTTACTAAACCCAAACATGATACTATTTCCAACCTGCGGAAGACTTCTCTCACTATATACACTTGCACAAGGCTAAGGCTCGACTTCTCGAAGCATTGCTAGAACCGAACCCCCCAACAGGAACCTGATGCACATGCCAACACATAAAAAGGTTAGGCTTAACGCCTAGTGAGCTCAAGAGTTTTAACATGAATGAATAAATCTTTAAAATCAAGGAAACCAGTTTAGAGCGAGATCCTTCGAAATCTTATACTTTAAAATGGAAACGACACATTTTCATAATATGCACTTTTAAAGACAATGCTCCCAAACACATATTCCTTATAAAACGATGCAACCCAAAACTCACCCAAAACGGGGTCATAGTTCGATACTTTAATTTATAAAAATGCAAATAACACATCATGTCCCAAAACACCCAAAACTCGCGTGGGACATAATACTCAACCCATACATCGCAGGTCCAAATTTATAATTTAAATCATGCCATAACATGAAATAGACTTCATTTGTACAATCAATGATACATAATTCATGAAAATGGCTTTTACTTGTACAAAATCACCATGAATGTGAAAACCATGCTATTTACTCGTTGGAACATTCAAACCCAACTATGAGTATTTTGTGAGGTTAACACAACTCAAGTTCACCAAATATGAAAACTTATCAAGATACTCACTCTTTGGCAAATAACCAAGTAAAACGTATTTTACTTCAAAATACTCCAAACTTATCAACAGTTAACCATTTCATGTAAAACACTTTAAAATAACCATTTTGGCATGTACACCGTTTTCACAAATCAACTTGAACTCACCTTGCTAGATTTAGGCTAAATCTAGATTTCACCCAACGAGCTCTTTTGAAGGTCAGTTGAATCCTCAAGCCGAAGACTTCCAAAACCTAGATTCAACGTTCCAACCCATATATAACCATAATCAACCACAAGGAAACATTCTCCAAACATAAAAATACCAAGATCCCAAACAAGATCAAAACCCTAATTTCTCTAAAACCATCGAATCCAAGATTTGAGATATCGAAACTTAAGAAACCACCAATGGAGCATTTATAACCTTATTACAAGAAAACTTACCCTTGAAGACAAAGAGGCTTTTGAGAACACCCAAACCAACACTTCAATCCGAGCTCCCAACCGTTGCACTTGACGAGGAAGATGAAGAAGGAGGTTTAGTGGCTCAAGCTCCCAACTAGCTAGATGATTAAGAATCATGTGGTTTGGGGAGGGGAAACCCCCCAAAATAGGTTAGGGTTCGGTTTTGGGGTTTGGGAGAGAAAAGGGGAGAAGATAGAAATGAGAAATGAGGGAAATGGGTGAAATGGGTGAAAATCGCATATTTAACCCACTGGTACACGCAGGCTATAGTGCCTGGCGATTATGCCAGTGGCACAATCGCCAAACATGTACCGTGGGCTCCTCAGATTCAGCGATAATGCCAGGCTATTGTGACCTCTGGCACAATCGCTGGCATGGTCGCCCAGGTGCCCCCGAACTCCAAAAATCCCACTTTTTCAATGCCCGAACTCCCGATACTCCGAGGGACTTTAAACAATACATTTCCCAACAGAACCCCATTGTTCACAAGTCACAGAAATGTCCGGGTGACATTTACTTACCGAAAGTTACGGGTGTTGTGTTACATTGTGCTTGAAAAGAGTTTTTGAAATCAAAAAGTATTTTTCAGAGAAAAAGTTGCATTTTTTGGGCTTAAAAGTGTTTTTAAATAAACTTGCCATTTTTGGAAAATGGAACAAAATATTTTTGGAAAGTTTCCATTTTTGGAAATTTCTCAAAAAATTTCTAAGTATAGAACGCGCATAGTGTTGTGTGAGTTTATACTATGCGCACACCATTGCATGCGCAAAGTGTAGAACATGCAGACAGTGTCGTGTGAGTTCTCACTTCGGGCATAGCAAAGGCTGCGCGAAGTACAAAACGTGCACCCTATGTCTTGCGAGTTTCCACTTCCCGCATGATACTGCTTGCGAGTTTCTACTGTTCATCACACTTCGCGCACATCGCATCATGCGCGAAGTGCACACACGACCTTGCCATTCTTTGTGCGACAAGTGCCTTTTCTTTAGTCTGTGCGAAGTGGGTCAACGAATCAAATCGTGCCACGTGTCTGCGAGTTTCTCAGAGTATATATTCACATGTTTTCCAGTTTAGACTCACTTCTCTCAGACTGTGCTTGCGAGTTCATCACTTATATTTTTTTCTCTCGATTTCACCTTGCGACTTTTCGATTTCACTCCTTCCATCATCGATTTAGTGTAGGTTTATGTTCTTTTAATATTTGTTTCTTGTTTCTTAATCTGTTGTGTATCTTTTTGATATGTTTTACTTGTTCAATTTTAATTTTTCTAGGGTTTCAGTTTGTTTGATTTTTGCGTTTGTTCATCTTACTTGAACTTAATAATGGTACTTTGAATTTGTTCTTTTGAAATGATGTTTGTATTGATGTTTGAGCTCGAATTCTATATGGGTTTTGTTCACTTTTGGTGATTTGCAAGGATACCTCGACTCTTGGAATTTCATTGGACTCGATCTTATGAACTGAAACTTTTGACATATTCGAAACTGTTGGATTTCTTTTGGACCTAATCAAACTCAAATATGGACTTTAACAGAAGTTTATCATGAAAATCTTAACATTAAACCCAAATGGAAATTAACAAAATAAAATACTTCAGTTTGTTGGGTTAAAATTTTGAACTTGAAATTTCAAATTCAAAAATGATAAGTGAACAGTGATTAGAGTGTTCTTGAATTTGAACACTTAGTCATGAGAGTTTTCATGTGGTCTATTGTTCATGCGAGTTTCACTTCATGCGAGTTCTTGGATTTTCAAAACTTCATGCGAGCTTTAATCTCATGCGAGTTCTTGGTTAATCTTGAGTATCATGCGAGTTCTAGTCCAACTCTTTGTCATGAGAGTTCTGGACATGGAATTTAGTTTTTCAAAAGTTCAATTTTTTAACCCTTACAGATGATTGCGAGTTCATACAATACTTCTTCATTTTTTAGAACAAAATCAAACTAACAAGTGTCTTGTTCAGATTTTGTTAATTTTTGTTCAATTGAGTCATTTTATTTTTGTAATTTTTGTTCTGTTGCATTTTGTTTCATGCAACTCATTGTGCTTATCTTGTGTGCTCAAAAGTACAATCATTCTGTACTTGATACTGTGTGTATCAAAAAAAAAATTTGAAAAATAAGTTTTGAGCTTATTGCTAACATATTGGATTATATCCAATATTTTCTATCCTTTTCAGGTATTCAATGGCAAAATAAATATCTCATGATCCAATTGTCCAGATGGATGAAAATGATCCAAATGTGTCAAAAGAGACTCCTATGCCATCTTCTAGATCTCACATACAGTCAGTTGTAGGTGAAGATCCTGATCTTGCCCTAATCAATCCGTCTGAGTATCTGTTGCTCTACCCAAACAACCACCATGTAGATTTTGATGTACTCAATGTCAATCCGTTGGTCATTGAAATACTGAAAGGTCATCCAATCAGTAAGGCCTTGTCATACACTGCAACAATTCCTTTGCTATACTTACAACAGGCCTGGAAGACTATCGAATATGTGGTGCAAAACAACAAGATCAAGTTCTTCCAAATCAGAATTGATAACTTCACTTCAGTTTTGACATATCAAAGACTCAGACTTATTCTTGACTTACCTGAGGCAGATTCAAGAGAGGGCAGAACCACATTTGACCCATATCCTGTTGACTCAACAATATTTGAAGGCATCCGCGCCTTAGGGTATGTGGGTCCATTAACAAAGATCAGTGAATTCAAGAAGACGAATCTTCCACCGTTTTACTATAAAATGTTCTCCATCATCAACCGTTGTTTGACCTCAAGGAACTCAAGCCTTGACAACACCAATATGCACACTTTGAGACTTTTTCATGCTATCGTGTACGATCTGCACGTCGACTACTCAGTGGAATTTTGGACGGAACTTTATGAAAAGGTCATCAGTAAAGGAACTTCAAAGAAACCAATTTATATGCCATATCAGAGATTTCTTCAACTGATTGTTCGAAGTATGATCCGATCTAGTTGAGATATCCCGAAGAGACTTCATCCTGAGCTTGCTCCTGAGTTTGAAATGAGATATCTTCAGAAGCAGAAGAAGTCTTTTAATTACTCCATGCCTATCCCAGCAACTTTGCTTTCCTATGCCAATCCGAACTCTGAGTGCGTTAGGGAATATAGAGAGTCGATGGGATTGCCAGAACCGGTTATCCCTACCCAAGACTCTAACCTTAGAAGAGAGGGGTCGATGAGGGTTCCTGAGACCACGGGAGTCCTGGAACGGGGAGAGGCGAGAGAAAATTTAGAGAGAGGTACAGGCGGAGGTCAGAATACTCAACCTAAAGTTGTGGGGATTTCGACACAAGTTGCCATTCGTCAAGAAGTCTCTATTTCTCAACCTGACAGGACTATCATTTGTCAATCAAGTCCTCAGGTAGAGATTGCTAATGAATGTGAGAATTCTGAAACTGAGTCGGATCGACAGGCAGATTCTTCAGATTCTATTCCTTCTGCTACTTCAGAACATCAGATGGAGAATGTTAATAATGTTGATGTTGAAGATGAAAATCTCCAACACAGTTTTGGATTTCTTGATGATGTCTCATTACACCATGATGATATAGAGATTGATACAGCTGCAACTGATATTCAAAATGTTTTGGGAGATATAAGGAGATCTGAGGGAGTTGAAGTTGAAAATCCAAAAAATGTGAGGCCAATGAGATTGTAGAAAAAGAATATGGTGAGAGAGTGTGTAATCTAACATACAGATTCAGAGGGCAACCACATCTAGCACTCTGACGCATGTGTTGCGTTCGGATGCTCAAGACATAAGTAGCCCACTTATGCAATTGCATACCCCAACCATCATTCTATAGCCTCTCAATAGGAAATAGTCTCATCTTTGCACGGGGTCTTAACACATACTCTATCCACCTTTCACTCAGAAAGTGTGGGTATTGAACATAGAGCTCAGCTGCCCCTGAGCTCAATGCCATTCAGTGCACTATCGAGTCTAGCGCCAATTGTATTTCCAACTTCTATTCCTAGGACATTAATACATACTTCTGCTATCACCAGTCGTCTAAGTGACCCGGTCGGAACACTTGTAGTAGATCCACAATTTGGACTACAAGGATCAAGTGGAAGTCCTGTCATTGCTACCACGATGCCAGCTTTGAACACAAGCCACACTGTTGAATCTTCAACTTGTGCAAACGGGAAGTCTAAGTAACCCCGGAGTTATTTTCCCAGACTTCGTGTCTAAGGATTTTCTCAACGGCGCCTTAATGGTTGTTGAAGATCGTATGGCGGCTAAGTTTGAGGAGAAGCTGGGTAAAGTGAAAAGCCTATTGAAAGGGAAAGGTCCAGCTGTTGAAATGTCTGTTCAGCCACCTCCACCACCACCAGTACAGATGGAGGAGTTGAAATCTCTTCTATATGCCAAATTATTATCTCATGCACCAATTGATGAATCTGAGGTAGATTTGATTGGTTTATTGAGATCTCAACAACATCAGGTACCTTCAAACTATGTCACTACTGCAGAATTCCAGTCTTTCAAGTCTTAAGTGGTACAGAATCTTCAAGATCTCACCAGAGCAGTTAAGGAATCTTGCAAAGCTCAAGCAGTTCTCAGCAAAAGACATGATCGTGATTCTGATCAAGATCATGAGGGGGAGATAAGTAAGAGACAAAGAATTGCTACCGACACTGAAGCTGCTTAGGTTGTTACTCAAGAGGGAGTTGATGTTGAGATGACTGATGTAGGGGTTGATGAACCAGTTGATGAGATAATGCTGTATGTGAATGAGGAGGTAGAGCCAAGGGTTGCAAAGCTTAAGGTTGCTACAAGAGAAGAAATTTTGTTGCTAACTGGGATGCTTGACATTGACATTATTAATCTTTCATCAGATGAAGAGGAGACAACATATGAAAAGTATGATAACTTGTGGAGGTTGAAAGAGGAGGAAAGAGAAGGATTAATGGATTCTGATGAAGAGGGTAATGAGAACATCCTAGACATCTTGACGAGCACACCAGATGACTTACAACTATAGCCATAGGTAACAAGTCTACGTCGAAGGAACTCCCATCGATCTCTAGAGTACAACCATGGAAACACTCTTGGACGATCACTTGATCTCCATTAGCTACTTCTACTACTAGTACATCGGGAAGTACACTACTAGGGATGACAAATTGATTACAGAAATTTACCGATACGAAAGAACACGTAGCACCCGAATCAAACAACACACGAGCGGGCAAGGAGTTTACTAGAAACGTACCCGAAACAACATCGGCGGTCTCCTTCACCTCTTCGGTAGTCATTCGGAATGCTCGGCTTGGCGCTCTTGACGATTGCTCGACCCGCGCTGCCGACCCAATAGAATTTCCTCGGTTTTCGCCCACAAGCTTTGAGCAATCCTTCTTCATGCATCCCGGTTCATGACACTCAAAACAAACCGGCCCTCGGATAGGGCAATCCCGAATCGCATGGCACTTCTTGCCGCACTTGGCACACTCAACATAACCCGAGTGAGGTTTTGGGTCGTATGGGCCAGAGTGCTTGGCTTTGCACTTATGGCACCACCGCCACTCACGACGATTGTCACCAACTCTCCCGCCCGCGAATGGCTTAGCTTGACGAATGGGCCCAGACGGCCCTTCCCACTTCCTATTCTCTCCCACTGCAGTTCTCTCATCCTTCTCAGCCTCAAAATCATCTTCTATCAAAAGTGACTCCTCAATCACATCCTGAAGGGTTAATCCTCTAGCATTCCTCACTACCGTCTTCATCCTGGCTGGCAACCCATGCTGGTATGCCTTGATCTTAGCTCTCTCATCAGGGACGAGATGTCCCACCAAGTTCAACGTCTCCAAGAAAAGCTTGGAGTAATCGGTAATGGACATAGCCCCTTTCTTCAGATTCCTGAACTCTTCTTCCAGCTTGTCCAACGACCGCTCGCTGCAGAACTTATCCATGATCTTTCGTTTGAAAACCGGCCAAGTTAACTTGGCCAAAACTTACTCAAAAGTTGAGAAGCGAACTTCACCCGCTGCGAGACATCGCATTCACTAGATTCGAAATCCATCTCGACTTCCTTCAGCTAATACATACATACGACTGGATTCGCTGAGCCCGAAAACTCCTTTGGGTTGCACCCCAGAAAAGCTTTGTAGGTGCATCCTTTGACCTTCCCCTTATTTCCGTTCTCGGTTTGCTCCTCAGTTAACACAACGGTCGGTCCACCACCCGATCCCATAACGATATTATCGACCATCGTCTCAGGTTGGCGGTTACTGACATCTCGATTTTCCAGAAGCTTCATAAAGAACTCTTGTTGTTGAGCCATGGCCGAGTTCATGGCCAACATCATGCTGTCTCTAATTCTTGTCTCCATCGTCACCTCCTCCAAGATAACATTGTTAGTTGCAATGTTGGTGTGTGGGATCTGTTCGGGTCCTCCTCCCAGGATATTGGGCATGGGAGGTACCACGGAGATATCAACCGCATGAGGTTGGTCAGCAGTAGACTCCACTTCCACGTGGCCCTCTGGCGTAATCAGTAACTTGCTCCGAGTGTTTACCATCACTATCTGCTAAGACTAAGTGAGTTGAAATCATTGTACGTACTAATACACACTTCAATTATCATAATAACGACATTTACAAGCATACTTACGTAACAATATATTCATAATAGAAGTAGCTAAGTGAAATTATGAACAAATCATACACAAGAATTCTTGTTACCACAATTACGACTTTTAATTTGCATAATTCCATACATCCTAACACTCTCCCCACCTAGGATTTCTACCCCAAGTGGACAGTGAAACAGTAAAGTCTAAAGCTTAAGTCTAGATATGCTAAAACAATACCTAGTTCACTTAAACTAAAGCTCTGATACCAACTTGTAACACCCTAAAAATAGGGATAACAAAAACTTTCCCAAAAGGGAGAAATGGTATATAAATTGCCTTAGCAAGAGCCTCCCAAAAATGGGGAAAAATATCTAAACCTGTTTAATCACAGTTGTAATTGAACGAACAATAAATAACAACCAACTAATCTAATTTCTACAACTAGAAAAGAGATTACAAAAAGGGTGTCATCTATAAGCCCCAATGATTTCTCCAAAAAGTATGTCCAAGTGCATTTCCCCACGCTCTCACCCAAGCAACTACGCCTTCTTAGAAATGGCGCCACTAGAATCTGAGATACACATCGACACCAAACAAGTGTTAGGCCAAAAAGCCTAGTGAGTTGAACAAGTAATAGCATGTCAAAGCATTTACAATTCTTATCAGCAGTTAACCCAATTTCATTTAAATGTGGAGTCAACGGGGGATACCCATAGCACCAATCAAGTTCCACCCAAAGAGTCGATATACCTTGAGGCCAACTACTACGAGTGACATCCGAAAGGACCGACACATCCGAGGAATACAACCATGGCATTACCCCGAATGGCGGAGGTCTAGGCACATACCCACACGGTGGCACCCAAGACTACATCCTCCTAGTGTCTACTGACTTGGTTCGTCCAACATAAAATTTAACAGGCCTCAAGGCACAATATGACTAAGAATATTATCCATACCAACCATGGGTACAATATTACAAGCCATTTAATATTAAGTCCATAACAAAACCAATATAACCACAAATTTAACCATGTAGTTTTAAACTCATCAAATGATGTTCCAACAATATATCATCTTCATAACCAGATACATACATACATTACCCAATATGTAGAAGCATGTTACACATAAACATGTGTTCATAAGGAAAAGCCCCAAATACTTGCATTTAATATGAACACTTCAAATAGGAAGCAAAACAATAACAAGTAATAGAATGTAATGTGTATCTAGTTTTTACAAAAGGATTAGTAAACTCACAATCTAGGTTTTTGAACCAAAACCTAGAAAATAGGAAACCCTAGGTGAGAAGGTTGAGACTTGAAGATGAAGCTTGAAGTGCAAGAAGCCCAAAATCCAACCACCAATGGATGAAGTATTTATGAGGGTTAGGGTTTTGGTGAGGGAGGAACCTGATATCTTGGGAGCAAAATCACCAAAATAAGAGAGAGAGAGATATGAAAGTTATGAGAGAAAATCGGATGGAAAGGGGGTTTTGGGGAGTGCAGGTCGCCCCGCGACTTGCACCCGCGACATAAGTCGCCCGCTTGCTCCAGGGAGAAACACTTCAGTGGGTTACACGGCTTGTGCCGCGACTTCCACTCGCGATGTAAGTCGCGTAGCTCCCTGTTTCCAAGGGATGGTTTTATCATTTCCAAACCAAACCAAACCAAATAACCAATTCGAGCAATATAGCAATTAAGCATATAATTTCTACTTCGATAAATACATTATCCTAAGATTAATAAAACCTTATATTTACTTGAAATTCCGGATGTTACACAATGAGTATGTATGATCTGTCCATTTGTAACACCCGGATTTTTGGTAAGTTGTATTTCACTCATCTCACTCCTAATTTCACTAAAAATAAGGTTTAAATCTTAAGAATATTCCTCTTTGAATTGTGGGTCAAGTCGAGGGTGTCGCGAACCTAAAAAGTGGATAATTGGAGAATGTTGATTGTGAAGATTTGATTGAAGACTTCATTTCAAAAAATGCTAGAAGAATGATATTGTTTAAGTGAATTTCACATGTTACTATATCATTATAAACATTTTTGTCCTTTTAACTTGTAAGACATTTAGTACGGTATGAACTTTTATAATTTATTTATTTATTACTAGTTTTATCGTCCAATGTGTAACAGGCCCCCCAAAAAGTTAGGAACGACCCTGTTGTTTATGTACTTAAGCATCTTTAATTTTCAAGTGACTTGTATTTGGTTAATAACCTTTGGAAAATTACTTTTTGTACTTGGTAGACATCTTTTTATTCCCCTTAGCTTCTATATATTGGGGAGATCTTCAGTTGTAATAACATACCATCTAAACCAAAGCTTCTTAAAAGCTTTGCATTCTATTAGTTAATACATTTGCAATCATTTGGTACTTTACAATTGTTCTATACTTACTGTCAGTTGCTACAACAACCTTTATATATTTCACTTTACTTTTCTTGCATGTTTACTTTTAAGTTATTTGCATTTTGTAACATCCCGATTTCGAAAAGCTATCGTTTCAAGCTAATACAGAACTCAGTAATTTAAGGGAAAAATAAGATATTGGATTTTGGACTTGAATCCTAGATTTTATAGTCTAGATGGATGAAGGATTCAATTACGAGTCTAACGGTTCTTTCCGAAACAAAAACGGAGCTATAACGAAGAAGTTATGGCCAAAACAATATCGAGAAGAAAACCAGGGAAGCGGGCGACTTATGCCGCGACTTAAGGTCGCGGCACAAGTCGCGAAACCCCCTGGACGAGCTTAAAACCGATTTTTCAGCCCCAAACTTCATTTCTTCATATATTTCTCATCCTAGCTTCGATTTGGGTGATTCAAATTGCTACGGTTTCGTTTTTGAGATCTCTTCAAGTATCTAGCAAGAGATTGGAAGTATATTGTAGTATGGTAGAGTATTTTGTGGTGTTAATCTCCTCATCTCTCCCTATTCATCTTCTTCACCAAAGTTTTCTAGGGTTTCATCCACCCTTTGTTCTCCCTTTCGTAGATTGGAGGTTTGTAACCATTTTGGTAAACTAGAGGTGTTTTGGTTGGTGGATTCAAGCTTGGGTTAAGGTAATCTTCTATTCTCTTCATTTATGGAAGTTAGGATTTCGGTATCACTTGAGGTATTCATGTATAAGGTTGGGAAACGATTCTTGTGATTGATTATGATTATTTATGGTAGGATATGTATATTTATGGTTGGAACCTTGTGGATCTAGGTTTTTGAAGATTTGGTTTGAAGAACCAAGTTTTTTCAAGGAAAGCTCTAAGTGGGTAAAATCTAGATTTAGTCTAAATCTAGCAAGGTGAGTTTACTAACCTTTGTTAAAACTAGATACACATCATTATCTTCTACTTGTTAATATTAATGCATCTCTCAAATATTCATGTTTATTGTTCAAGTATTTGGGGGGTTTTCCCATGGATTTATGTATATGAAAGTTACCATGATTTATATGTGTATATCTAGGTATGTTGATGATTCCTACTTGGAATGCCTTTGGCGACTTTATATTCTCTCGAAGTATTTGGATGATTATTATGTCATATGATGGATTTACATGATTAGGATGGTAATAGTGTGTTCTTGGTTGATATCCGAAATTTTGACGGATTGAAACACATCTTGAGACCTCCTAAATGCATTATGTGGATGAACCAAGTATGTGATTCACTATAGGAATGTAGGTGGGTGACATTTGGAGAATTTCCTAAGCGGTAGTCTCCTATGTACCTAGACCTCCGCCGTCGGGGAATTTCCTAAGCGGTAGTCCCCAGTGCGTGTCGGGCCTTTGGGTTGCCAGTGAAATTGGCTTCAAGGTGCATTGCCTCTTTGGGTGAACCGGATTGGAGATATGGGTCGCTCCCGTTGACTCCACATCTACGTGATTAATTGTTTAACTGCTGATGAACTGTAACTGTTTCTGGCCTGCTTTTACTTGTTCAACTCACTAGGCCTTTTGGCCTAACACTTGTTTGGTGTCGATGTGTATCTCAGGTATTAGCGGTGCTGCTCCTAGGCAAGCATAGATGCTTTGGGCGAGAGCTTGGGGATACGTCACTTGAACCGTTTTTTAGAAGCCTTGGGTTTATAGATGACACCCCTTTTGTAATCTCTTTTCTAGATGTAGAAATTAGATTAGTTGGTTGTTGTTTATTTAATCCGTTAAATTACAATTGTGATTAAACAGGTTTATTTGTATATTTCCCCACTTTGGGAGGCTCTTGCTATGGCAATTATATACCACTTCTCCTCTTTTGGAAAGTTTTTGTTATCCCTATTTTTAGGGTGTTACAAGTTGGTATCAGAGCTTTAGTTTAAGTGAACTAGGCATGAATGTAAGATGTCTAGACTTAGACTGAGTATGTTAGGCAATGATTGTGAGATGGGTAGAATTTCTAAGATGGGTTAGTCTTAGAGTCGATGGAAACTATGGTTATCAAGCGTTGTGGCGATGGTAACGAGAACCTTTATGTATTATATGTTCATAATCTCACCTAGATAATGTTATTATGAGGATATTTATACGTGATGGTGCTTGAAGTGCCGTTACTGTGACAATTGGTAATGTAGTAGTACGTTCTCTTGTGTTTTGTTTACTAATGTTATGATATTTAGTAGATATAGTAGTACGTATCCTTCGTGTTCAATTCTGTTAACCTCCTCCTTATTCATTCTCGTGCTTACGTGAACTGCCTTGGTATGTCGACCGTTGGGGAGGTAAGAAAGTTTCTGAATGGGTAACTATTAGAAAAAGTTAATGATTTTATTATTCGTTACTGGGAGTGACGGTAAGTATGGTGATTGCATTAAGTGGACAGTTTCGAGTCCGATTAGAACAATAGACTTTTTGAATCGATGTATTCGAGGAGAAATTGTGAAGTGAACCTATGAAGACCGTGCTTTTTGCCTTAAGATGTTGAGCATCTGGATGACGATAGTTTAACTAGAGAAATCAAGGAGCATGAGTTCAAGCTGATTTGTGAAAACGGTGTACATGCCAAAATGTCTATTTTAAAGTGTTTACATGTTTTATATGAAAATTGTTAACTGCTAATCATCTGATAAGTTTTGGTTAATTGGAAGTATTCAGTTTTATAAACTTATAAAACACCCACATTTAGGATTTTGAGCATTTTGATAAATAAATCATATAATTTGAGTATTTAAACGATTTATTGCATGTAACATATTTTGAGTATAAATGCGTTTTATTGGGTATCATGGGATGATTTGAAAAGATAAATGGTATAAACCCGCTTGGAAAATGTTTTGTTCCAATCTAAATCATGTTGAAGTTATTCGTGTGTGTGGAAGCATGAGTTGCATTATTTCGGGTCATTTACATTTGAATTAAGTTTATGATTTTCAACGTTGGGTATTTGGATTTTGTTGGGTCTTGGGGACACTTGTCCTGTTTTGATAGCTCATTGTAGAGCGCTTGGTTATGATTTGTATTTATTGCATCTTATTTGGGAATTTCATGTTTTTGAATGCGTTAGTTCATCCGTTTTGAGTCTGAGTTATCTCTCTTATGCTATAATCTTAGAAACTTGAGTTTACTCATATTTTGGTGTTTATTTTATAAAGCTTAAGGTACGTTATTTGACCTCAATGTTACTCATAAATAACAACATGACCTTCTTCGACATGTAAACTCACAAACGGACATTATATGATTCATTGTTTGCTATCTTTCAAACCAAAACTAATAATATCACTATTTCCTCCTCAGTTTTTTTGGAAGGCATAACGACATCGAACCAACGAACGACTACCACAAACACACGTACACACGCACGCACACCTCCCCGGCGGTATCAGGCATCCACGGACAGCCCACTAATCCGCCGCTGTCCCAGCCCAGCTTACGCAGAACCTAAAACCCAACCACAGTCTAAGACTGGGCTGGGGGCAGCCCAATCAACGACTGGACCGGCCCAAAGACTGGGTACTCCTCATACCCTCAAATTGACTTCCCTTTAAGAAGTATTTTGAATGTCACTATATATTATTTATGCTTTAAAACATGGGTTTTGACTGTATACTTGATAAAATAATGCATGTTATTTCCTCATAATTTAAACATATTATTCCCAAATTACCCTCATATCACACTTGCTCTTTTACCAATATAATAATTTCTATAGAATTAATATTTTGTAATCTTCTAACACAAACTTAGAACCTTCAAATAAAAACAAACCTCCTTCCAAATAATTTAAGAAATATGCATTTATTAAATATGCATAAACACATGTCCTCAAGCTTATATAATAAATCTTATTTTATTTAAAAAAATTAAAAAATAAAGCCATCAAGACGTGTCACCATTAAGAAATTTTAAAATAAATTTTATTTTCCATCACACAATTATATAATTTAGTCAAACATTATAACAAAACGTTATCCCAATTCAATGGAAATCTTTTAGATAATTAAAATATTATTTCCTTTATTTAAAAATAAGTGTTTAAATTAGAAATAACAACATACGGTTTTAAATATATATATATATATATATATATATATATAATTATTACACTTTTTAGTTAACTAAAATGACAATTTTATCCTCAATTCATTTCTCTCTCTCTTCATATCTCTTAAATATTTGTGTACTCATGAAATGTAGATTTGAGAATTATGTTATCTATTTTTGAAACTTGACACTTATTTGAGACAAATATAGATAAATATATAGACACTTATTTTAGAATTGAAGGAATATTATATTATTCGTTTGATACACAAGACAATAATAGAATAAGAACTTTTTGTCCCGTATTTGATAAGGCATAAATTTGGGACATATGTTTAATAAGAATTGAATCAAACTTTTTGTCCCGTATTTGATAAGGTATAAATTTGGCACATACATTTAATAAGAATTGAATCAATTTAAGGGGACCATTTACCTAACTCTTATATGTTAAGCGTTTACCGATAAGATTCCACACTTCACTTGACTTATTGGTAAGATTTTAATGTATTAAAATAATAATCGCTTACCGGGTAAAAGTCGTCAATTTCACTTATTGGGTTAAACTTTCGGTTCTTGTCATCACTTCTACCAGGTAAGATTTTCATTCCTAGTCATGTTCATCTGATAAGGTAAAGTTACCGGGTAACCAACCACTTACCAGGTAAGTGTTTAGTAAACGACCCTTAAGTCATATTGTTTGTTCTTATCATATTTTAAAATAATTCAAAATTACAATTTTAAATGAATACAAAATCATTTGACGATAAAAATTTAAAGATGAACAAATTTATATTTTTGGTCTATGTGATTGCCACTCATTATCAACTATAGTTTTTATTTTAAACTAATTACAGTTTTGATCAATATGGTTGACAATTTGTTTCAGTTTTTGTTCTTTTGATTAACTTTTGTTATAAAAAAAAGGAGTAAACTACAAATTTAGTCCCCATAGTTTGTCAAAAATAATATTTTTCGTCCGTGCAGTTTTATAATTATAATATGGCAATCATGATTTGTAAAAATGTCCACATTTTGTCAATCCCTCTACCAATTGTTAAAAAATTCCGTTAAATAAGAAACATTTTCGTCTTTTTACCAAAAAAAAATTGTCTTCTGCGTAATCAAAAACAACAAAGAGCAAAATTGTAGTTTACTTTTTTTTACTTTTTGCTTTTAATTTCCTTTTTATGATATTTTAATACTATATATATATATAGCGTCATGTTAAGGGGAAAACGCTAAATAAATGAAAAACTGAAAAACCATAAAAAAACGACGAAAAGTATATCAATATGTATGTTAAATTACCGAGAAAAATATGATCGTTTTTGTGTGTAATTTATTTCGCTCGAATTTTGTTTACATTTTTCGTCTTTTTTTAAATAAAAGATAGGGGGTAAGGTTTTTTAATTTAAAAATATTGTTGTAACCGCTCATTAAATCACATCCATTATATCAATTAATCTGACGGTTGATAAAATGTTTTCTAGCTTTCGTTTATTTAAAGTTTCCCTTGAACATCTCTCTCTCTCTCTCTCTCTCTATATATATATATATATATATATGTGTGTGTGTGTGTGTGTATATATATATATATGGATCATTTGCAAACCTCATTTATTGTGTAAACTTTGTACACCAATATCAACCAATCAATTAATTTCTTTTTATTTTTTGTTTTTTAATTTACAGGGGCGTAATGGTCATTTGTTTAGAACGGTATATATATATTAGTTATCCTTTTGAGTTATTTTAGGAGATATTCATATAATTATCTGTTTACTTATGATAATTACTTTTTTTAAATAAACCAAATATCCCTTTGTAAGTGGAGATGTGGCATCACCATTTTCATGTGGCATCACCATTTTCAGCCGTCCTGCATCACCATATGTAGTCGTCCTATGATACTTGTCTCTTTCCCACTATTGGCTGTTGATTTCATCATTCTCGCCGGCAACTGGTTCAAGCAAAACCAAACTGCAAGTAGTTTATCACTCATACTAGCACATCATATTTCACCATTCTCGTCGGCATCACAAATTTCATCATACCAGATTCAGCGGCATGATCACATCTTTTTCAACCTCCATGGCCGAAAACGCAAACATCCATTCACCACAGGTTTCATCACATGTAAAACCCATATATCATCACACCAGATTTTATCACAGGCTTCATCACATATTGCAGTAACTTGTACATATTTCATCACAAATTTCATCATTGGTTCATTTGTTGAAGATGATTCATCACCAGTATATTCATTATGGTTCATCATTGGTCCATTTGTTGAAGATGGTTGGTGTGGTGTGAATATAACCCAAAAGGCTATAGCAACCAGTGAATCATGCAAGTATACATGACTCACTAGTTTCGTCTAAAGCAAATAATAACGGTAAGTAATACCATATATCGTACCTTAGGGATTTTCAAAGCAAATAGGGTCACCAAAGTCAATCTTAAAATGAGATTTCAAGAGTAAGATCGAAGCAATATCTTTTGAGAGTTGATAACCAAATACATAAATGTAACAATAATTAAAAGATGATATAGTTGCAAGATCAGGTTAGAGTTCAGCAACAACATGCAATGAACATTGCTACAACATTACACAAGGTTGCTGTAGCAATAGCTTTCTACAACTACTGGATTGAATTGTTTTCCAAGGAAGTGTAGATTAGACCATATGCTGACAATATACTTGGTGATGCACAAATCCAAGCGAGTACAAATCTTGCCTTTCTCTCCATATAGTTTTGCAACACATAAGGTTGTTTCAACTCTTTGTAGCCTTTATTACACACTTAGTAAAAATATTTGTGTTGTCTTAATTTTAAGTCCAACTTATCTGAATAAAATAACATGTGTCAATTTGTCAAAGATTACCAGATGCAATATTGATATCACTTGTAAATAGTGAAGTAAATTGCTATTGGCAAAACAATCATCCACTAACATTTGGCTTAATCTCTCAACCTTTACTTACACCCACACTAAGGTGTTTAACCTAGCATGACTGAAAGTAATTGCTTAAAAGTAAATGACATAAAGGTAAATGACTGAATGTGTAACACCCTAAAAATAGGGATAACAAAAACTTTCCAAAAGAGGAGAAGTGGTATATAATTGCCATAGCAAGAGCTTCCCAAAGTGGGGAAATATACAAATAAACCTGTTTAATCACAATTGTAATTTAACGGATTAAATAAACAACAACCAACTAATCTAATTTCTACATCTAGAAAAGAGATTACAAAAGGGGTGTCATCTATAAACCCAAGACTTCTAAAAAACGGTTCAAGTGACGTATCCCCAAGCTCTCGCCCAAAGCATCTAAGCTTGCCTAGGAGCAACACCGCTAATACCTGAGATACACATCGACACCAAACAAGTGTTAGGCCAAAAAGCCTAGTGAGTTGAACAAGTAAAAGCAGGCCAGAAACAATTACAGTTCATCAACAGTTAAACAATTAATCACGTAGATGTGGAGTCAACGGGAGCGACCCATATCTCCAATCCGGTTCACCCAAAGAGGCAATGCACCTTGAAGCCACTTTCACTGGCAACCCAAAGGCCCGACACGCACCAGGGACTTCCGCTTAGGAAATTCCCCAACGGCGGAGGTCTAGGTACATAGGAGACTACCGCTTAGGAAATTCTCCAAATGTCACCCACCTACATTCCTATAGTGAATCACAGACTTGGTTCGTCCACATAATGCATTTAGGAGGTCTCAAGATGTGTTTCAATCCGTCAAAATTTCGGATATCAACCAAGAACACACTATTACCATCCTAATCATGTAAATCCATCATATGACATAATAATCATCCAAATACTTCGTGAGAATATAAAGTCGCCAAAGGAATTCCAAGTAGGAATCATCAACATACCAAGATATACACATATAAATCATGGTAACTTTCATATACATAAATCCATGGGAAAAACCCCCAAATACTTTAACAATAAACATGAACATTTGAGAGATGCATTAATATTAACAAGTAGAAGATAATGATGTGTATCTAGTTTTAACAAAGGTTAGTAAACTCACCTTGCTAGATTTAGACTAAATCTAGATTTTACCCACTTAGAGCTTTCCTTGAAGAAACTTGGTTCTTCAAACCAAATCTTCAAAAACCTAGATCCACAAGGTTCCAACCATAAATATACATATCCTACCATAAATAACCATAATCAATCACAAGAATCGTTTCCCAACCTTATACATGAATACCTCAAGTGATACCGAAATCCTAACTTCCATAAATGAAGAGAATAGAAGATTACCTTAACCCAAGCTTGAATCCACCAACCAAAACACCTCTAGTTCACCAAAATGGTTACAAATCTCCAATCTACGAAAGGGAGAACAAAGGGTGGATGAAACCATAGAAAACTTTGGTGAAGAAGATGAATAGGGAGAGATGAGGAGCTTACCACCAAAAAAATACTCTAGCATACTACAATATACTTCCAATCTCTTGCTATCTCCTTGAAGAGATCTCAAAAACGAAACCGTAGCAATTTGAATCACCCAAATCGGAACTAGGATGAGAAAGATATGAAAAAATGAAGTTTGGGGCTGAAAAATCAGTTTTAAGCTCGTCCAGGGGGTTTCGCGACTTGTGCCGCGACCTTAAGTCGCGGCATAAGTCGCCTGCTTCCCTGATTTTCTTCTCGATACTGTTTTGGCCATAACTTCTTCGTTATAGCTCCGTTTTTGCTCCGGAAAGAACCGTTGGACTCGTAATTGAATCATTCATCCATCTAGACTATAAAATCTAGGATTCAAGTCCAAAATCCAATATCTTATTTTTCCCTTAAACTACTGAGTTATGTATTAGCTTGAAACGATAGCTTTTCGAAATCGGGATGTTACAATCCTCCCAACCTTAAAAGAGATTTTGTCCTCAAAATCTGGCACCACCAAGCACCCAACAACGCACTTGGAGAGATCGATTGATTTTCTATCCAAAAGGAATGCCTTCACTAAACTTCACCTCATATTCGATCCCAAATACATCCCGTTGACGTTGCCACTGAATTCCACATAACAAGTCGCCATGAACTCAAATTATAAGGTTCAGTGCACCTTTCCGATGACGTAAAGAGCATCGAGTCCTTATCAATTCATTTTCCCCATCAATAAATTTTCGGTTGCCTTCCAACCTTAGATCAAACATAATCCCTCAAGATAACTTACGACTCTGAGCTAACCACTCTCACTAATGGTACCCCAGAGTGAAATTGACCTTACACACCTCTAATAGCCCTTCATTAAATCCATTACACTCTTTTCTTGCTTTTTACTAACACAACAATTTCTGTAGAAACGATCCAACTATTGATTAATCATTTTCTTAATCGTTAAATGTCGGTTGTCTCCCATCCTTAGATTGCTCATATTATTCCAAAAGCAATTTACGACCTTATCTAGTCCTTTCCACCGAAAATACTCCAAGGCAAACAATTCCCTTCGATACCCCTAAATACGACGCATCAAGGTCTCTTCAATAATTAATTATACTTTAAAGTCTACTCCAACATTCTCACCAGATGTCGCCAATAAACATTACTACCAAATAGTTATTGTCCTTTGACGAAATTTCCTAACGAGTAGTTTGATCCGCACCATTGCAACCTCTAAATTCATTCCTCAAAGCTGGCCCAGACACAATGTCTGCAAGAGCTCCCACACTGCCATAGACCCAAACATTGTATTTCCACCAGAAACATACCATTACGCTCTACAGATAGTCGCTTAACCCCAAACTCCAAGGTTACACAACTCCCGCCATGCGCTCAAGCATCAATTGCCAAATCAGCGAAAGTCTTGACAATTATCAAAACACCAATGATTGATTCTTAATCAACAACGTCTAATTTCTTTAATGTTACCGCTTGACCTGCATACACACTATATCTAAAGGAAGTTCACTGAAGCACACCAACATTTATTGTCCTCGAAATCGAGTGTCGACACCTAACCTCGGAATGGCCATTCTGTCAACATGGGTATACTACCAAATATTTCATTCCCGATTAGTAATGTCGATTCAAAGTTGACACCTACTCTTGGAAATGATCACCCAAATCAAACATCCTTACTAGCCCACATAACATCATCAATGTTCACAGATACCCATTAAGGTGATACACCATAGATACATAGCATGTCGCCGTACCATAAATCCACAATTTCAAAACAAACCATACCCAACCAACCGTACACGGTTTTAACCCGCAGGTTTAACAAAGCATAAATATCATTACTTAACTAACTGGAAGAAAGTATATGTCTAATACCTCAAATTCTTCTGCGCGACTAGATCACCAAGATGAGATTTATAGTCCCAAAACTGACCATAAGTCAGGTCCTCCAACACTTCAAGCTCTGAGGACTCATTCAATCCTTAAGCATAACTTCTAAAAGGCTTACATCTATAGCTCTAATAAGTTCAAGGTTTTTAAACTACTATGTCAGTTTAACTTTTATAAAACCTCTACATGTAAAAGCTTTATAAAGATTAATTATACAATAAAGTATGCTACCTTTTACTCGATAGGTGTACAAATTGGTCACAACCGTTACACGCGTAAAACCGTTCCAGAAAATTTGATCAATAGTCAAGGTGATACTGACAACGAAAGATATCTTTAACAATCTTTTCTAAAGGAACCACTGTGGTCCCAATATATATAAACTTGTGTCACGCATGACAAGTAGTTTTGTGTACTGAAACAGTGTATAACAAAACGTTTGTGCAAAACTGCATACGGGGATATTTACTAAATTAAATCCCAAGAATTCACATTTAACCATGCAATGTCATGAAATAAAATTCTCAACGAGACTCGCATACATCGGTTTATTCCCCAAAATTTAGTAAAGACATATGCATGCGATTTGAGTAATTGTAAGAGTAATTTAGTTTAATTCCAAACTGTATAAATAAAATGTTTGCAAAACCCAAAACAACATGCTCATAATATCGGACTCTTAAAGTTTTCTCTCTTTTAGCCCCAAAACGACACGAAATAAGATTTCACAACAACACTTGCATGCGACCGTTTATTTCACAAAGCTAGTAGATTGGTATTCGTATGCACCCGGTTAAAACATGAAATAATTTATGTCGTTTTCGAGTTCAAAGCCAAATATAATCATGCTCTCATCGTTCTAAAACATTGACTGAAATAACATGACGGAAATTTCCAATAAAATATGCATACATGATATGTGCAACCGAACTACTCCCACTAACTCAAAGGGGAAACAATACCACTGGATGCTAGGGGTGTTCGCGGTCCGGTTTGGGCGGTTTAACCCCTCAGACCACAAACCAAGTCGTAAGTGGTGGTTTTTTGATTTTTCAAACCGAGCGGTTTGACATCAAGAGCCCAAACCGGTCAAGTCGGACCGTGGTTTAGGCGGTTTGGTTGACCGGTTTAGGCGGTTTGGGCCTTTTAGTGGACTTTTAAGTTTAAACATAAAAACATATAAAACTTTGAATTTTAAAGGCTCGTTGGCTTGAGTCCATTTGAAATAAAGAACAAAGTCCACAAAAGTTAACTAAATATCCGAAGACAAAACACTAAAAAAAAGTAATATGCAAAATGCAAATAAAATCAACGACTTCAGTTCTTCATTTTTCCATTATTTGTATTCCACAATCCATAAAGATTTCAATCTTTTAAAATACATTGGTTTTTTTTGTATATAGTTGGACATTTGGGCTTTATATAATCTATTCTTTATAATAAAGGTATATATAAAAAAATAAAAAATATATATTTATATATTTGGCGGTCGGTTTGGTCCAAACCGCCCAAAAAAACCTCCAAACCGCAGACCGGACCGGACCGCCCGGTTTGGCAATTTTCCAGACCGGACCGCCAGACCGCTCAAACCACCAAAAACGGTTCGGTTTGACTTGGTTCGACCGGTTTGAGCGGTCCAACGGTTTTTTTGAACACCCCTACTGGATGCTAATAAAATTTCCACCACTGTTTTTAAACCGGACAAATTTCCTCAAGCCTCCATTTAGTTAAAACCGAGCCAACGACCCAACATTTTACATAAATGCCCAATAAAAGCCAGTAGAGGCATCGAAATACGTTTGACCAACAATTATGCAACCACCACGACCCAAAAGGTAATTAACCAAAAACATCTCATTGGTTGAAACAAAATGTTTTCCAAATGAACTCTTTCTCTTCATATTTTCAAAACGAATCATAGTTCAATGACATGCATTTTCCAACGGTTTATAAAATCGTATGCACCAAATGTACAATTATATGAATGACCTCCATTTATGTATTACATTGTCAAAGAAATATATCAAAATGATTTATTTAATAAAATAAGAGAACAACCCATTTACTAATAATATGCATTTTATAAATGGATGCCTGAACGCCAAAATATTCTTTCATGGAATAATGAAATCCCACACTTATTCAAAATGAGAATATTGGTAATGCTCGAATCAAGAAATCTCAAATATGATACTAAATTCCAAGATGATAGTTTGAGTGAGACTCGTGGGATTGAATCAATTCATTCGGGTCTAATCATATCTTATCATGTATCAATGGTTCATTTTTACATTGTTTTATTATTATTAAACTTCACATAAATATATACAAAATTATCAAGAATTTAGAACAGATCTACCACTTGTATATATAGAAACCAATATAAGCGCAAACTAAAACAAATGAAAAGCACATTGCCAACTTACAACGTAACTCTTGTAAATCATTGTGTTCTAGGTACGCATTCAATTAGTTACGTCTTTGAATTGATATGAGAATCATTCCTCTCATCGATGGTCTAATAAGCTTTATATTAAGAGTTTTCATAAAACAACAAAAAGACATAAACGAGACGTGCATCATATGTCACTAGTTACTCCACATCTATCATGTAAACACAATTGAAAATGATTTTTTAACCAACTGAAAAATAAAATCCCAGAAATATGTTACTTTTTCTTATAAATCATATAAATATTTTTATTTTTATTTTTATTTTTTCATATAAATCATATTTTATTTTTTCTTATCAATATATAAATATTTTACTCCATGAAATAGTAAATGCCAAAATGTATAAAAAAAATCAACAAAGTTTGTATTAGGTCCTATGTGGTGTAACAATGCATTTATTTTCTCATCTAGTGCAACATATGTTCAATTCTTCATATTTCCTACCAATTTTGACAAGTAATCGGTAAACGTTGTGACTAATGATGACATGAATGTCAAATTATCAAGTTATATTGTAAAATACTTATGTGAAAAAAAAAATATCACATCAAAATCAACCTGATGCCACGGATATTAAACCCTGTTTATCCTGTAAAATTTGTATGATGTAAAAAAAACTAAACAATTATTAGACTAATTAAGAAAATATCATCACTACACTAAATAAAAACTAATTCTATTACAAATTTTGTTACATTTTATCATGATACCAAAAGATATAACAACAATCAAAAGGCCAAGTTCTTGACATGGCAATGAATGTGTGGAATATGTTGGTTTGGCTTCAAATGGGAAGAACACTCATTAATGCAACTTATAATCCAACAATTTCATCCAAGCAATCTTTATACACACTTCATTCAATTATGCACCCTTTTCCCCACACCAATCAATTATCATTTCACTTGTAACTCAATCAACCAATCCTAAAGCAATGTAACAATTTGATTTAATGAAATAACGAACCAACAACGTAATAAAATATTTCGTTATTATGTAAGGATGAAGAAGTCATTTAAGAAATTTGTTTGATATACGATAATTAACGGGTTGAATTGAATTAAAATGCTAAATTCAAATGTATGATTAGAAACTTAATTAGTATGTAAATATCAAGTATGTTTTGTTTGATTTATCAAAAGTCTATATTAAGAAATTAAATAAAAGATTAAGGAAATCACATTCCCTTATACATAGTTCATTATATTTCGTAAAGAAAAATGAACGTTTTAATTTTTCTAATTTCATCATGATTATTTGTTTGGTTTCGTCTAATTTACTGCATACCAAACGACAAGCATTATATGGATATTGAAAAACCTCATTAAATATGGTTAAAGACCTTATTTGCATTATTTTTATAAATATTTATGACAACATAAAAGTAATAGCTAGCATGTGGAAAAACATCTATTTCCAGTTTAAGAAGGACCATATTCCAATCAGTGATTAAGTTTTTCAATAATCGTATTTGAATTTTGGTTGAAAATTGATTATTGTTTTTACGAAAGTATATATAAAAATGTTGCTGATAAATTGTGTTATTTTTTTTATAAGTTATGCAAACATAAATATGCGTAATTTCAGTTTTGTTTTATACTAATGTTTAATTACAAATATTCTTTTTTATTATAAGTCAAATATAATGTTGCAGTTTCACATGAAAGGGTAAAAGCGTATATCTTCTACGCCTTGTTAAAAATATACAGGTTTTATTTTTAAGATGTCTTACGGAATTTAAAATATTATTTTTCACAACTTCTAAGTTGAAACAATGTAATTATCTGCTTTCTAGCATCATTAATTAATAGAGTAAAGAAATGCTATGAAATCTTCCTATTGTTTTTAAATTTTCATTCATTTCATCAACTGAGTCGAAAATGTTGGAGTTTGTTGTCACATATATTTGAATCGACGAACAATGTTGTTCTTTAATTTTGGATTGTTTTTCGTAAACCCAATATCATTAAACTGAAACGATCAAAACTAAGACTAAAAAAACTCTACGTCTTTCATCATAGACGACGTGGTGTCAAAGGTGTTGTTGCCAGAAAATGGTGGTGGTGATTATTGTAGCAACCCACTTCTCACGACATAAAGTAAAACTAACTTTATTAATTAATAACGTCAAACGGCTCAAAACAACATCTAAAATTCAAGGTTTGTGAAAAGTCAACCTAATACACAACTAAGATTACAATGAACGAAAACTAAAATGGAGGTCTTCTAACCCAGCTCCGGCTCACACCTACTCCTTACCCTTTCTCGATCCTTCTACCTCACGTCTGCCTGAAAAGGTTTTTAGTTTTGAAAGAGCGAGGGTTAGACGAAAAGTCTAGTAAGTCCCCTCTAACAAGAGTTCAACAACAGAAATATAGGAAATATTTATAATAACATAAACCAATTCAATTATAACAATTCCACACTTACGACCATACTTCTGGCACACACTATTGTCACTTACGAGTGACAGTGTGTCTGACTCATACTGCCTTAACTAGGACCCCCCCCCATTGGCATAAACGGGACACACCCCCCGGTATGAGTTCAGGCAGGACACACCCCCCGACTTCACGTCATACTTACTCACTACTTCTGGCACACACTACTTTCACTTGCGAGTGACAGTGTGTATGACTCATACTGCCTTAACTGGGGCACACCCCCATTGGCATAAACGAGACAACCCCCCCCCCCCCCGACTGCACGCCATACTTACTCACATCAATGCATGCATACATTTCGATCACTAACAACAATTATATAATCACGAAATAACACCTCGCGAAGTTTTGGTTAGGAAACTCATCTGGTTCTCGCGAAGTAAGATACTTTAAACATTGCATGCTTTTACTCACTTTATCAAATAAGAGTTTTGGTTAGGAAACTCATCTGGTTCTCGCGAAGTTTTCTTTTACCGCTTTATAACTTCTAGAACGGAAAAACCTAGAATTAAAAGCATCTCATAAGGCATTGGAGAACTTATCGTAGATTAAAGATACCCTCCAAAAACTTTCCCCCGAAAAATCCAACTTAACCTAGTCACCCGACCTGGGCTCCCCGACTCCCGGATTCCGCCCGTTGTGCCAACCACGGCTTTCAACCTGCCCCGGGCGCCCAACTCCCGGGTACGCCCGATGGTGCCGACTCTCGGCCTCCTACACGCACTAACTCCCGGTGCTGGAACTCCCCTCGGGCTCCCTTGCCTCCCGGGGTCATGGCCCAGTGTCACCACATCCCCGTATCTCAGGTTCCTCCTCATTCCCCGGGTCGCCCCCGGGTACTCTCGGTTCCAACCTTCCCCGGGACACCTCGGGGATGCAACTCCCTCCCCAGGTCACCCCGGTCACGACGACAGTCGAAGGGACGAACCCCTCGGCCTCGCTCCTAGATTTCCGAGTCCGGGGACTCGATTTTTGGCCAAACAGATGGGCGGCGACCCCCCCCCCCTCGGTCGCAATGCACACCAATTCAAGAACCGTAAGTCCTCAAATCGACAGGACTAACTCATGGGTTTTGCAATCCCAAACCCAAACCAGGGTTAGGGTAACTTCAAGAAATCACCCATTTTCTAGAATAAAATCAACCAACAAGGTTTCCCCCAATACTGACAATACTAGAAGATGAATTAGGAATGAACTTAACTTGAATTCAACTAGCACAAGCTTGAAATTCCAAGATTTTGCTTCCTTCACCTTTGCTCTCCCGAAATCGCCCAAGTCTGCTTCTTAGCCGCCACACACACACACACAATTGTGACTAAAAGCTAGGGCAAACACATTAAAACCCTTATTCCCAAATTTTACAACTTGGTCTCTCCTCACTAAAAATAACAAGTCTCCTCCCCTCAACTTTCGCTTATTATAAAGAATAGACTCGGTTATTACAATTGTGACATGGTTGAGGTTCGGAGTCGTACAACGGTGGTTGAAGACATAAGGTTTTTGTATACTTATCTCTACTATATATTAAAAGTTTTAAACGGTTCTTGAAAAAAGTGGTTCTTGAAAAAAGTAGTTCTTGCAAAACGGTTTTTAGAAATCAATATTATAATTAAATTTTACATTTACCATCCTTACAATTAATTATTTAATTTACTTTATATCCCTTGTTTTTCATTTTCCATTTTACACCCTTATCATTTGAGTAAATTACATTTTTGGTCCTTGTGGTTTTCATTCAATATCAACTTTGGTCCTTCTTTCAAACTAATTACACTTTTGGTCATTGTGGTTGCCATTTTATTTCATTTTTGGTCCCTATGACTAACTTTAATTAAAATGGTTAGTTAATTGAAGGGTATTTTAGTCCATTTACCTTTTCTTTGTATTTTTAATTTTTTATTGTTTTATTAGAGTATATAGTAAATTACAATTTTAGTCCTTGTGGTTTGTTTGTTTTTTCTTTTTTTGTATTTCCTACCTTTTTCATTTTATACCCTTATTATAATAATTAACCAATGATAATTTTCACTAAAATACATTAAAAAATATATTTCGTTTTATAAATTACATCATTAAAAAAAAGTCTTGTTAGTTGTCGGTATCTCTAAAAAGATTAGTTATTGGATATTTTTAACGTAATTTATTCAATATATATATAGTGTTTGGTTCATTTGAGAAATGGTAAATATATGAGAAATAGAGAAGTAATCCTAGTCATTCATATGGTCAAGATCGGATTTGACTAGTCAAATATTGCGGCTTTGACCGGTCAAAAGTTGCGGCTATCCCAAAAATAGAAGGACAATTTCGTAAATTTTACAAAACACACGGGGCTGTGTTCATATATGAACATGTATAATTCACATATGAACTATATGTTCATATATGAACCAGTGCAATTCACAACTGAACTCTTTTAACTGATTCATATATGAACCTTTGTGATTCATATATGAATCTGTATGAATCACAAATATTCATATATGAATCTGACAGATTAATATATGAATCTTTGTGATTCATACAGATTCATATATGAACTCATCCCGTGTATTTTACGAAATTACCCCTCTACCTTCTATAGACCACACAAGGAATTATCCGGTGCTTCGCGGTCAAAGCCGCAAATGTTGACCAGATGAATGACTAAGATTATTTCTCTATTTCTCATATATTTACCATTTCTCAAATGAACATCTCCCTATATATATATATATATAGGGGTTAAATCATGTGAGAACCAAAAAAAGATTGAGAACCATGAGAACCGATCTGAGCCGTAATTTGGTTTTGATCATGTGGTTTAAATTAAAAGTTGTTTGATTTCTAGTTCATTTCAAAATTGCATTGCCTTTAATGACCATAGATTAAAATTAATTAATGGTTTAGATCGGTTTTCACGGTTCTCAACTTTTTTTTGGTTTTCATTTGATTATCGTCCTATATATATATATATATATATATATATATATATATATATATATAGGGTTGGGTTCACGTGAGACAAACATGTTTTCGTGAGACCGGTCAGACCAAGAATTTACACTTGAAACTTCACAGCAAAACACTGTGAAGGTAAAAAAATCTGAACCTTCACTGTGTTTTGTTGTGAAGGTTTTTACCTTCACAACGTTTGCTGTGAAGGTTCAAGTGTAAATTCTTGGTCTCACCGGTCTCACGTGATCCCAAGTCTATATATATATATATACTCTGGTAGTTATTTATTTGGACGGTATGCACTTGTGCATCCAAGTAATTTGTAACATGCATAAGTGCATAATGCACTTGTGCATAAAAACAAAAAAACAACAACATAATTTACATGTATGCACAAGTGCATACCGTCTAGATGAAAGGCTACCAGAGTGTTCGTCAGTTTTCCTTTTTTTTAAGGTTTTCTCCTGAACCTCCCTCTAATATATATATATATATATATATATATATATATATATATATATATATATATATATATATATATATATATACGCAATCGATTTACACTAACCTAGGAAAAAACTTTTCTATTTTAAGTTGTGTTTAAAATTTTTATTGTTTTTTCTTATTTATATATGAAAAAAATTGAAATCTATCTTTTGTCTATTAATAAAAAAGTATCATTTTCGTATATTTTATTTAATTAAATATGTATCAAATAAAAGAACTTTATAATATAATTATTATTTAATTTTTTCAAAATGTAAACTTAAAGTTATTCGAATGAAAAATAAATAACCAATTAACAAAACATACACTTGTTAGTCTAGACCTGTCACATTCAGTTCTTTCATTTTCAATCATGTCTACGTACCAAAAGTCACCTTATTAATAAACATTGATAAATTTCGATCTTTTTTCTTACATAAATATCAAAATGACAATTTTTTTAACACAACTTAAAATAGAATTTGTTTTCACAGATTAGTGTAAACAAATTTGTAGATATATATCGGATAAATTGCATAAAATTTTAAAAATTTTAAAAATATTCAATAATTAACTTATTTTAAATATATCGACAATATTTTTCTAACAGTGTAATTTACAAAATGAAATATGTATTTTTGATGTATTGGTAGTAAAAATTATCATTTAATTAATTTATATAATGAGGATATAAAATGAAAAAGGTAGAAAAGACAAAAAAGCAAAAAGATAAACCACAAGGACTAAATTTGTAATTTACTATATAATCTATTAAAAAAATGAAAAAGACAAAGAAAATGTAAATGGACGAAATACCCTTAAATTAACTAATTATATTAGTTAAATTTAGTCAGAATGATCACAAGTGAAATAAAACGGCAACCCTAGTGATCAAAAGTGTAATTACTTTGAAAAAGGGACCAAAATTGATAATTAGTGGCAACCACAAGGACCAAAAATGTAATTTACTCTTATCATTTTAACACAAATAATCTTATATAAATAAAAATGCAATAAAAAAATACGTTTCTTTTTTTACAAATTATATCATTATAATCGTCTCGTCAATACCTTCAAAACAAACCCAATATTGAATATTTTTTAATTTAACCGTACTATTAACTATCTACGAATTAAATTGTTTTATATAAAAATTTTAAAACGGTTATTTTACAATCTTTTGTACAATAACATTTACCACCCTTAAATGTTACATTTACCACCATTACAATTATTTATTTAATTTAATTTATATCCCTAAAAATATATAAAATTTTTAAAACGGTACAATCTTTTGTACAACAACATTTACCACCCTTACAATTACTTATTTAATTTACTTTATATCCCTTACTTTTTCATTTTTTATTTTATACCATTATCATATTAACACAAATAATCGTATATGAACAAAAATGCAATGAAAAAGTACGTTCATTTTTTACAAATTATACCATTATAATCGTCTCGTCAATACCTTCAAAACGAGCCTAATATTGAATATTTTTTAATTTAACCGTAATATTAAATATCTTGAATATCTATGAATTAAATTGTTTTATATCCATACGTTTACTTTTTTTCACCGTTAGCACATTAAAAATACATAATCGTAAAATATATTAAAAATACGTTTCATTGTTATTATAAATTACATCACTATAATCTCTATAATATTATAAAAATTCTAATACAGTTTTTTACAAACCTTTCAAAACCAAAATTTTCTTCCACATGTTTCACTTCCTAATTCAATTAAATGTTACGTTTATCACCCTTACAATTAGTTATTTAATTTGTTTTATATCCCTTGTTTTCTTATTTTTTCATTTTATACTCTTATCATGTTAACATAAATAATCGTATACTAACAAGAATGTAATAAAAAATACGTTTCTTCTTTTTACAAATTATATCATTATAATCGTCTCGTCAATACCTTCAAAACGAACCCAATATTGATTTTTTTATATTAACCGTACTATTAAATATCATGAATATCTACAAATAAGATTGTTTTATATGCTTACACTTTATTTTATTTTCACCTTTAGCATATTAAAAATACGTAAATCAACTAAAATATATTAAAAACACGTTTCATCAATTCATTTTATTTTGAAAAGTTACATTGTAACACACTAGCGAATTCCGTATAGCAAAGTGATATTTGTTATCCTTGATTTGATTATACTATAAGCATTTAATTATTGGAATTTACGCTTATCTTCAACTGCCCCTTTTGTCTTTTATTTACTTTTCAAATAAATTTGGAAGATAAAAATAAACTTTTACATCCGTCGAATTACGCGGACATATAACTACACACACACACACACACACACACATATATATATATATATATATATATATATATATATTGCAACCCACAACTTAACCGTCGGATTCATGATCGACGGTTACAATAAATATGTTACTCAATATTTTTAATTAAAAAAAACAAAAAAATAAAAATAAAATAACCGTCGATCATAAATCCAACGGTTAAGATGTGGGTTGCAACCTTTTTCAGAGTTGCAAAATATCTTTCCAATATATATATATATATATATATATATATATATATATATATATATATATATATATATATATATATATATATAGGGGTTGTTTAATTTGCAACTCTTAAAAATGTTGCAAACCTTGCAACCCATATCTTAACCGTCGGATTCATGATCGGCGGTTATAATAGATATGGGGTCCAATATTTTTAATTAAAAAAAATAAAAATAAAAATAAAATAATCGTCGATCATGAATCCAACGGTTAGGATGTGGGTTGCAAGGGTTGCAACATTTTTAAGAGTTGCAAGATATCCTTCCACTATATATATATAAAGATTCTAAAATGGTTATTTGTACAAAGTGTTACTTGTACAATGTTAAATTTACCAACCTTACACTTACTTATTTAATTTACTTTAGAGTGAATTGTGAATTTGGCCCCTGTGGTTTAGTGATTTCTTTGACCATGGTTCTCATTCTATGTTTATTGTGGATTTGGTTCTTGTGGTATTCAATTTATTTTGGTCATGGTCTTTCTGACTAACACTTCCATTAACTTTGTTAAATCAAGGATCATTTTAGCCATTTTGCCTATTTTTTGTCCTTTTTTGATAAGAAAAATATAAACAATATTTTTATACACACATGCACACACACATGTATATATATATGTATATATATATATATATATATATATATATATAACGATATTAAAATAAATAAAATAAAACATTATTGTATGATTTAATTGTTTACTTTTTTTAAAATTAATTATATTAAATACGATTTAATTTTATTATTTTATTGTAATTGTGGAAAAATATATATAGTTTTATTGTTTTAATGTAATTAAAATTTCAATTTAAACAAATCAGATCATAAAACTATATCTTATTTTATTTAGAGCGAATAAAATAAAATATGGTTTTATGATTTGATTTATTGAATTAAAATTTTAATTAAGTTAAATACGATTTAATTATATTGTTCTTTTATTATCATTGCAACAAACAAGATTATTGTTGATATTTTAACAGAAAAAGAATCATTAAAACCCGTTGAGAAATAAACTTTAATTTTATCATACTAAAAACAATATGAAAATTGATTTTGAGTTTTTGACTGAAAAACAATATGAAAATTGGAGCTTCTAAATTTAAGATGATAAAATTATAGTTTATTTCTCAACGGTTTTTAATGATTTTTGATGTTAAAATATCAACAATAAGTTTGTTTGTTGCAATGATAGTAAAAGAACAATATAATTAAATCGTCTCTAACTTAATTAAAATTTTATTTCAATAAATCAAATCATAAAACCATATTTTATTTTATTCGATCTAAATAAATAAGATATAGTTTTATGATCTGATTTGTTTAAATTGAAATTTTAACTACATTAAAATAATAAAATTATATCTTTTTTCACAATTACAATAAAATAATAAAATTAAATCGTATTTAATATAATTAATTTTAAAAAAATTAAACAATTAAATCATACAATAATATCTTGTTTTATTTATTTTAATATCGTTATATATATATATATACATATATACATGTGTGTATAAAAATATTGTTTATATTTTTTCTTATCAAAAAAGGACAAAAAATAGGCAAAATGACTAAAATAGTCCTTGATTTAACAAAGTTAATGGAAGTGTTAGTCAGAAGAACCATGACCAAAATAAATTGAATACCATAATAACCAAATCCACAATAAACATAGAATGAGGACAATGATCAAAGAAATCATTAACACAAATAATCGTATATGAACAAAAATGCAATGAAAAATACGTTTCTTTTTTTATAAATTATACCATTATAATTGTCTCGTCAATACTTTCAAAACGAGTTCAATATTGAATATTTTTTTAATTTAATCGTACTATTAAATATTATGAATATCTACGAATTCATTTGTTTTCTATCCATACGTTTTATTTTTTTCCACCGTTAGTACATTAAAAATACATAATCGTAAAATACGTTTTATTCTTATTATAAATTATATATAATTTTTTTCGTCAATAGTTGTAATATAAATTTATTATTGAATATCTTTATGGGTTTAGGGTTTCATAAATTATGATTATTAGGTCATGGTTGATTGTTGATTACATGTCTATAAAGAAGTAACATTAATTGTTCGTTATTTACTTATATTCCGCTGCATCACGCGAGTATATGCCTAGTTTTATTAATAAGCAGTTTCTAAAGGTCGGTTAGAGAAATTGATTATCTAGTCTCTTGTCTATTTTTAAAAATCATATAATCTTGTCATATCATAAATTAATTATTTTTTAAAGATATCTATATGAATAGAATATTAGAACCATTCATGGTAAATCAATTATTATGAAGAGGATGTGTTCAGAACTTCATAATCTCGATAGTTTCTAAGTATATATAAATATTTTGGTGATAACATCAACATGGATTATTTATTAATCGATAAATTATGTAATGTAATGCTCCTATAATTTTCTTAATTGTGTGTACAAACTCAAGTAATTCTCGCTTCTTTTGTTATAAGATAAATTAAGTTTTTCATTGAAGGATTAGGTTTTTGTGAGATCCATGAGATCAACTGTGAAAGCACAAATACACACTTTAACCTTCACAACAAGAACATGATGAAAATATAAAAATAAACCTTTACAGTGTTTTTGTTGTAAAAGCTTGTTTTTTTGTGTACATTCACAGTGTTTTATTGTAAAGGTTTAGTGTTATTTCTTGATCTCACGTGTCTCACTAAAAAGCAGATTAATCTCACATGATCCCAAGTATATCATTAAAAATTTAATTTTCAATAATAACAACAACATACATAATATACACACACAAAAAACACGTCAATAATTATGTCTACATCAATTTATATTCATAAAGATGATATTTTAAAAATAACAAGGAAACTCTTTGTAGAGATTTTGAAGTGTTTTTCATCGACAATTTTGATAGGAACCATAAATTAGAACTTGCTATTTTGTTCACAATCTTTCAATCTAAATTGACTTTTAAAAGTCATATGAACCAATCCAACTAAACACGTAGGTTTCAGATTATTTTCATGTCAAAATTCATGTTTTATTATATACATAATTATATAAATATATCAGTTTTATCATAAAAATTAAACATTAATATAGATAAATCTTAAACTAGTTTTCTTTCATCGTATAAACAGAATTCGCATAGGATAATTTTGATGAATAATTTATTCAGAAAAAAATAATAATAAAAAAAAAAACCCCAAATTTTAGTTTTTAGTTTTTAGTTTTTTTTAATTCATAAAAGAGTCAATGAAAATGGACGTTCGAATGATCGAATCAATCATCAACTGCTGGCAGGCGGAGGGTATATTTGTAATTACGTTCAGAAATAATATTTACAGAAAATTAAAAATCTATAAAATAAAAACAAAAATACGGAAAGATAAGGGCAGAATGGCACTTTCAAGTCCAGTCAATATGATCGGCGACTTGGTCAATGTTAACGGTCACGAAAATCAACGGTTTGGATCTGACCTCCCGAAATCGGCAAGCTTCCGTGATCTGTTGGCACAAAACGACTTCGTATTGGAGAGGTGAGGCACCACCGGAACTCTGCTATCGCCGCCGTCAATCGGTGGTTTTCCTTTGTGTCTCCATAACCGGTTAGGACTCGCACGCACTAACGGACTCAAACAGAAAATCATTTCAGAAACACTCCGATGACCACCGCCGCGCCGGATCGAAGGATGCGACGGAGTCTTCCGCGGTGTCTGTTTACATGATTCTACCGATTCGTATTCGCTTGATCCGTCGCTGAATTCATCTTCTCCACCGTCATCGAACGATCGCACCGGCGACATTCCTCGATTCCGATAGCACCGCTGCTTCCGCACCACGCCGGTAGCGGCGATTGTTGAAGATTCGTCGAAATCAGAGCTCTTCTTCTTCTGATTACTACCTCCACCTGGAAGAACGTTCGAGAACCACGCAGGCGACGACGTCACCGACGTCGGTTGACCAGCACCACCGCACGGTTCCCTAGAACTCGAATCAGCATCTCCGTTTCCACTGTTAGATCTGAACAAATTTGAAAACGAAGAAAACCTAATTAAACTCGGTTTCTTCCTATTCGAGGAAGTATCGCCGATGCAACCTCCGGTACTAAGCGCTATCTGCGGCGAGTTATAAAATCTCTGATCCGATAGGCTATGATGAAGTCTCGGCTTGTTGTACGGCCGTGGTACAGCTGCATCAGGAGCCACCGAGTTATCGGATTTCCGGCGAGTGATGTACGGAGAAACAGAACGCGGAAACGCCGGATTCGTGTCGGAATTACAGTGCTTATTAGCTAGTAATTCGGCCTCGGCTTGTTCCTGAGCAGCGATTATCCTAAGGAGGCGTTCCCGGAGGCAAGAAGCGCAGACGCCGACGACAGTACTGAGATCGGTTGCGTGCTTCTTACACCTCATCTATAAGTATATGAATTTGTATCTATATATATGTATAACTGTGTTCATATATCTTCAACGTTGATGGAATTTGGAGGAGGATATGGCGGTGGTGGTGCCGCCGCCGGCGGTGGTTGGGAGTGAGGGATGGAGAATGAGGTTCTTCAATCTTCCCCTTAGAATGTGTGCTAGTATAAAAATGGGGACAATATTACACTTCACCCCCTTACTGTTTTGTTTTCTGTCATATTACCATGACTACTTTGGTAACTTGTACATTGTTGGCTTTGAGTTTTTAACTTGTAGTTTTTATGTTTGCCTCACTTTTGCACAAATTGGAGGTTTTAACGAATACAATTATTATATTCTTTGGGTAGATATTAGGTTTCCGTATCCGTCATTGTTTGGGTAAAAAAGTCCAAAAGACTATTGTCGTACGACATAAGGTAAGGGACGATCTTTCTTTAGACGACCTCGACTAAAACAGTCAACTATCCGTCCAACGAATACCATCATACGACATGATTTCAGTTACTAACCTACAATATACATTATGCCATGTTTTAATGCAGGATTCACAGATATTTATAACTAAAGATTGTAACGGTAGACATCATCAATAACAAAAAGCATAACGGACGCTACCATCAATATCAGAAACGGTCATATACATTCAATGACTTGGAAAACGGAAAGATGAAGTATAAATATGGGATTGAAACTGCACATTGGGACATCTGATTTTCATACCTTAGAAGCTCACAAATTATACTCTCAAGCTTGCTGAATCTCTTTTGAAGTTCGTAAAAGCTTTCTGTTGTTTGTCGTACAACGCACGACTGAAGTCTGAATACACACGACGCACGACCGACTTTACTTTGTTATATTACTTTTCATTGTATTACACTTGTAACACTTGTTTTAAAGGACGACGTCCCTGATTGACGTTCATAGTGCACGACGACTCACACTCGTCCGCGGTTTTTACCCATTTCGGGGTTTTCCGCGTCACCAATTCTCTCGTCTTATTTACTTTATTTTTACTATAGTCGTAAGATTATTGTTGTTACTTTCTTTGGTTGGATCAAGCTCTACATTTACCTTAAATTTTCCTTGTGAGATTTTTGGCATAAACAGTTTGGCGCCATCCGTGGGACCCCATCCAAAGGAAATCTTCAATAATCTCACGACAGACTAACGTTTTCTCTTAGTGTTTTCTTGTCCAGTTGTTCAGGATAATGGCATTCCAAGGAACTCAAGATCATGTCGTAGCTCAAATGAACATGGAGCTAACAGCTGCTCGTGCTCGTATTGACGCCTTAACAACTCAAGCTCGACAAGCAGCTGAAACCATCGAGAATTTGAGAAACCAAAATGGGAACAATATGGTGGGGACAACAAATGCTTATGTTGGTACTTGGAATGTGCCTCCTCCATTACCAAACTATCCTCGTCCACCATCAATTAACCCTGCAACTTTTATGATTCCAACTATGCCTATGGCCTCTATTTCATTCAATGGATATGCTTCTGATGCCTCGCAGCAGAATAGCCTTAATGGGACTGGTTATGTTCCATTGGGCACTTCAAATGGTATTCCCCTAGATCCTGTTGCACAAAGATTAAAACTTCTGGAAGAGCAAAATGAACGTGTCCTATCAATGTTGGCCAAATTACCGGGAGCAGCAGTTCCAGTCGATGTCGAGCCTCGTACAGGGTTTCAGGCATCACCTTTCGTTGACGAGATTGCATTGGTGGACGTCCCAAAGAAGTATAGCATTCCAACCTTCAGTCCAAAGTACTCAGGCGTCACTGATCCAACGGAACACGTCGCTTCATACAAGCAACTTATGTGGACTGTCTCAATACCGCACCAATTCCAAGAAGTTTGCATGTGCAAAAGTTTTGGGGCGACCTTGACCGGGGCAGCTTTACAATGGTTAATAAATCTTAAATCTAAAACTATTGGGTCTTTTGCAGAACTGGTGAATTAATTCACTCAACAATTCGCTAGCAGCCGAAAAATGGAGAAGCAAACAAGCGACCTCTACTACGTCGTGCAAAAAAGTGGAGAGTCCATCCGGAGCTACTTTAATCGGTTCAATGCGGAGATGATTAGTATCCGTAACTGTGATATAAAAACAGCAATTGAAGCATACAAACGAGGTCTGGATGATAGTTCCGGGTTATATCTCGATCTTACAAAATATCCTCCAGAAACTTTTGAAGACGTACGAGCACGGACACTTGCCCATATGAGGGTCGAGGATGATCTTGCATTCAGAAATAAACATTCGGGCGACCGAAAAAGCCTAAGTGTTAAAAAGCCAGATTTCAAATCAAAGTCAACCAATCGATTAGAGCCTTCTCGACAAATTTCAAACGTCATATTTGAAAAGAAAGGATTGATGACTTCTAAATCTGTCCAGTATCCTAAGATATCATCTTATGGTTTCCCTGGATCAGCTAAAGACGTCGTCATATCCTTGAAGCAACTTCAGCAAAACGTACGATGGCCAAAGAAAAGTGACAAAGACAGTGACAAGAAGGATAAAACTAAATGGTGCGACTTCCATGATGACTTCGGTCATATAACGGAAGATTGTATCGCCTTAAAGAAAGAGTTGTCCTGGCTCAATTCAAAAGGCTATTTGCAGGAATTAAAGGAAAAGAAAGACGCGCGTCCTACATCCCCAGAGCATGCCAAGGTGATTAATTGTATCACTGGGGGTTCTGATATCTGTGGGACCACCTATTCAGCCGCTAAAAGACATGCCAGTCGTGGTCCCGACGACCGACAAATTCTAAAGGAAACTCGACTCAAAGAGGACGCAGAATTGGAAGCTATGCCCTTAACATTCGACCAGGCGGATCTCGATGACGTATATCAGAAACATCATGACACTGATTATTCAATTGAGCATTGGGAATTGTCTGACTAAAAGGATACTCGTCGATGGAGGTAGTTCAGCTAACATTATCTTTTTTGATGCAGTGAAAGCAATGGGCATCGACAAATCTGAGATTACACGACGTTCAACCACACTCATTGGGTTTAATGGTGGAGCGACAAACACCATGGGGGAAATCACACTTCCAGTATATGCTAAAGGAATCAACAGACAGACGAAATTCAATGTCGTCGATTGTTCATCAACTTATAATGTTATTCTTGGACGACCTTGGATTCATGACATGAAGGCTGTGCCTTCAAGATATCATCAAACCCTGAAATTTCCCACGCAATGGGGAGTACAGGAAATCAAAGGCGAAAGAAAGGTTGCTAGGGAATGTTACAAAGTTTCCTTGAAGCCTCCGAAGCAAACAGTATAGCAATTACAGAACCAGGACATTACTGGGACTAACGACGATTATCGCTTGGAGGCTGTCGTCTTAAACCAGGATAAGCCTGATCAGATGGTTTACATAGGTTCTACGCTCGACCCTTCTTTTAAAAAAGCAACTAATTTCTTTTTTGCAGGACCACTATGATTGTTTTGCTTGGACGCACGAAGACATGGTGGGTATTGATCTGAGTATTATTTCTCATAAACTCAACATTGATCCATCATTTAAACCTGTTCAACAGAAAAGGCGAAAAATTGCTCCTGAGAGGAATAAGGTTATCAACGACGAAGTTGATAATTTACTTAAAACAGGAAAAATACGGGAAGTCAAGTATCCAGATTGGCTCGCTAATGTTGTAGTCGTTCAAAAGAAAATTGGCAAATGGCGAGTCTGCATCGATTTCACAGACCTTAACAAAGCATGTCCGAAAGATCCATTTCCATTACCACATATCGACTCCATGGTCGACGCTACAGCAGGACATGAGCTACTCACATTCATGGATGCATATTCTGGGTATAACCAGATATTGATGCATTCAGACGACCAGGAAAAAACAGCCTTCATGACGGATAAAGGTATTTATTGTTACAAAGTAATGCCTTTTGGTCTTAAAAATGCAGGTTCGACATATCAACGATTGGTGAATATGATGTTCAAAGAACATTTGGGTGATACTATGGAAGTATACATCGATGACATGCTTGTCAAATCAAAACATACGGACGATCATATCGGACATTTGAAGCAGTCATTCGACATCTTGCGTGAATACAAGATGAAGTTGAATCCGACGAAATGTTCCTTTGGGGTTCGAGCTGGAAAATTTCTCGGTTATATGGTCACACGACGAGGAATCGAAGTTAATCCATAACAGATTAAAGCAATTGTTGAGCTAAAATCGCCCAGAAATTTTAAAGAAGTCCAACGTCTTACAGGACGTATAGCAGCGCTGAACAGGTTTATTTCTCGGTCGTCCGACAGGTGTCATTTATTCTACAATGTCCTTCGAAAAAATAAAGGGTTCGAATGGACGGATAAGCATGAAGAAGCGTTGCAGCAACTCAAAAAATACATGATGTCGCCTCCTTTTCTCTCTAAACCTGAGCAAGGTGAAGTCCTTCAACTTTACCTAGCAGTCAGCAATAATTCGGTAAGTGCAGTCCTTATACGAGAAACCGACGGACGACAACTGCCGATTTACTATGTAAGTAAAACTCTATTAGATGTTGAAACCAGGTATTCGTCTATAGAAAAACTTTTACTTTCATTAGTCATGGCTGCTAAAAAGTTACGACATTATTTTGAGTCACATCCTATAATTGTGGTAACTAATTTTCCTTTAAAATCTGTGTTAAGAAAGCCCGAATTAACAGGACGACTAGCTAAGTGGAGTATTTACCTCAGCAATTTTGATCTGGATTTCAAGCCCAAAACAGCGATCAAGTCGCAGGTCTTAGCCGATTTCATCTCAGATTTTAGTCCAGAACTAGAAAGCACGATGACGTCCGATAAAATTGTGGCGACTTTGCACGACACTACATGGACGCTCGACGTTGACGGTTCGACAAATATACGTGGCACAGGCTTGGGTGTCGTCCTACAGTCCCCACAAGGGGGCAAAATGGTATATTCCATACGATGCAATTTCAAAGCAACAAATAATGAAGCAGAGTATGAAGCATTGATTGCAGGAATCAAAATTGCTCGTGAATTGGGGGCAACACGTCTGCACGTCCGAAGTGACTCATCCTTAGTTGTTAACCAAATCAATGGAGAATTCGCAGCAAAAGATTCAAGGATGATTGCCTATTATAAAATAGTCAAAGAAGAAGCAAAGAAGTTTAGTCACTTTGTAATCGAGCAAATACCAAGAGATCAGAACACTCAAGCTGATGCACTGGCTAATTTGGGGTCAGCACTTAGTCGAACGACATTCGACAATATCCCAATAGTTCATCTTGCAACCCCTTCCATCAAGGAGGATGATAATATTTCAGTCGCACCAATTGAAGAAGAAAATTCTTGGTCGGACGACATTCGTAATTATTTAGAGCACGATCAATTGCCCGATGATAAAATAGAAGCGAGAAAAATTAGATTTAAAGCATCAAGGTACGTTATGATCAGAGGACAATTGTATCGACGATCTTCAACTGGTTTGAATTTACGGTGTATCACCAACAAGGGACAAGTACACAAAATTTTACAGGATATGCACGATGGTGAATGTGGAAATCACTCCGGAAGCCGCAGTTTAGCTAACCGGATATCAAGACAAGGTTACTATTGGCCAACGATAAGACAAGATGCGACTAGGTATGTACAGTTATGCGACGCATGTCAAAGACACGCAGGTATGTCTCATAAACCTTCTGAACCTTTGCACTCAACTTTGATCCCATGACCCTTTATGAAATGGGGAATGGATATTGTTGGGAAACTACCACCTGCTCCCGGGCAAAAGATATTCCTTTTAGTTCTAACTGATTATTTCTCTAAATGGGTCGAAGCAGCGGCTTTTTCCCAAGTCCAGGATAAAGAAGTCGTTTCTTTTATCCAAACTAACATCATTTGCAGGTTTGGAGTTCCATCTGAAATAACGTGCGACAACGGGACACAATTCATCAGTGACCGAACACGAAAGTTTTGTGAAGAAAGAAATATCAAGTTAGTAACATCGACGCCTCGATATCCACAGTCGAATGGTTTAGCCGAGTCGAGCAATAAAACTATCATTAATTCACTTAAAAAGCGACTTAAAGCTGCCAAAGGAAAATGGGTAGAAGAACTGTCTTCCGTTCTATGGGCTAATCGTACGACACCTCGTACGTCCACAGGACAAACTCCCTTTTCCTTAGTCTATGGATGTGAAGCTGTGTTACCTATCGAAGTACGACTACCGACTTCAAGACATACGTCTGTTGAACATAACTTAGTCGATCTAAGTTATGATCTTGACGCCCTAGAGGAACTTCGGGAAGCTGCTTACATTCGAATGGCATCGCAGAAGCAAGCTGTTGAACGACATTTCAATAAAAATATCCAAATCAAAGTTTTCCAAGAAGGCGACTATGTCTTACGTCGAGTATTTCAAAACACTCAAGAACTCAACGCAGGTAAACTTTCCACTTAGTGGGAAGGCCCTTATCAAATCTCTGGCATCGTGGGAAAAGGAGCTTATAAGATCCAAACCCTTGATGGTCGAGATATCCCACGAAGTTGGAATGCAGTTCATTTAAAGAGGTATTTCTTTTAAATTATGAATTTTTTTCCTTGGATTATTTCTTAAAAAGATTACTAACTTAAGCATCGGAGGGTCGTTGGTCAAACCAACGACCACCACGCTAACAATGATCTTCGCAGGGACGCACGACTTAACTAAAATTTTCATGTCAAGTAATACTCATGTGATCGCATGAAGATGGTTGATTGTGATTATTGTTAAAGGTTAATCTTTTACATTTGACTCCCAGTATGTATATTTATATATACGAAAACCATTATTACGATTGCATTCGTTCGATTTTAAAGTTCAGTTGATTCCATTATAGCATGTTGATGAGTAATGGTTTGGTCGAATGTATATAATGATTTTTGTATCTCCTTAAATTTACTTGACGTGCTTTTGGAAAAACAAAGCAAGTGACGAGCATTGATAAACGAAAGAAATTTTTTTTTCATTACTAAAAAATTACAAGTATAAGAGACGACCACAGACGACCGACTCTTATTTGTAAATCTAAAGAAAAATAAACTAAGTAGGAGGAGCGTCAGACTGTTCCTGCGTGACGTCCGTCCTCACTACTAGCTCCTCTTCTCCTCCTTCGCTCCCTTCCAAATCATCGTCCTCGTCGAGATCCCTCTCAGTCCCCACCTTCTCAAGGTAAGTCTTAAGCTCTTCAGCGGCCGACGCCATGGGATTCTTCCCATTCAGATGACGTCTCATCAAAGCAGCCCTGGCTGTGAGACGAGAAAAAGCTTCAAGCTGTTGATTCTCTTCTTCTAAATCTTTGACATCACCCTCTAAGCTTTCAACTTTCTTGAGAAGGGACTTGACTTCATCAGCAGAGGCAGCAGCAGCAGTAGTAGCCTTTATCTTCTCCACCTCCAGCTTGGACGTCGAGGCCTCAAGTTCAAGGACGTGATCCCTGAACTTGATCGTCTCACTTTGAGCTTCGACAAGTTTGGTCTTAAGACTCTCGACCTTCTTCTTCTCGACCTCAACCGTCTCTAAGGCGACCTTCTCCCTTTCAAGAGCCTCGTCGGCCCTTTTCTTGACGTCGGGAAAGGATGCCCTAAGACCTTCCGTCTGAGCAAAGAAGCTCAAGCAAGCTTGGAAAGCCTGTACGACAGAAAGAAAGAGTTAGTAGTAAGAAAAATGAACGGAGTAAGAAATAAGTAAAGACATACCATGAAGGAAAGACTAGCAGCATGCGCTCCCGTATCCTCGACCCGAGACTCCTTGTATCGGTCGTAGAAGGTCGGAAGAAGGAATTTTCCCAAGTGAGGAAAAATGACGTCCCTCTCGAGGACGTCATTTGCCATGAAGTTAGATGGGAGAGTGACTTTGAATGTCGTCTCTCCCACCTTCTCCTTGTTCTTCTCTTCCTTTGAAAAAGAAGAAGTGGGCTTATTAACGCCCGACACCCCCGACAGGGGAATGTCCTTCGTCACCTGAGTCGAGCCTCCGAGCTCGACACCAGAAACGGTTCCCTTCGTCGGTGACGCCCCTGGTAGGGACGTCATAGTAACGTCGCCCGTCTTTTTAGGCGAAGAACGAGGTTGCTTGCCTCGAACTCGTCTTGGATCTACCCCTGTGGAAGCGGCAGATCTTTTCTTTGATTTTTCCCTTCCTTGACGAGCGAGCTCTAATTGCTCGGCTCGCCTGGCAGCAGCTGACTTGGCAATTGCATCTCCTAAATAAAAAAGAGAGAAACAGAAAAGAGCAAGTTAGAAAATACTTACGATACGTAGGAAGTAAATATTGTTGGAAAACTTACCCGTCATCTCCTCTTCTCTTTCTCCTTCTCTCTCTTCTTATATATCCTCTTCTTCCTTCGAAGGATCCTCAGTAGGTACAACTTCACTGACTAGGACGACTTCGTCCTCCTCGTCGTTCGACCGAAGGGAGAAGGAACGATCAGCAATACTTCTCTCTAAGATTCTTTGAACCTTATTAAGAGAATCTCTCTTTGGCTTCACTACACTGAAATCGATCACTGCAAAACAAAGAAAAACATTAACGCACGAATAAAAACGCACGACAAATAACCTACCCGATTCATTCCAACCTGATGACAACCATTGGCTGTCTTCATCACTTACAGATGCCACTTGAAGGAAAACATACCGATGTTTCCACCCACGGTCATTCACCGCAGTGTTAAGTATCAGTACATTATCCCCCTTTGAACGAGGGAATAAGCTATAACGGTGATAACCATCCGGTCGCACGCTATAAGCTGTCAAGAGGTCGTTCACATTGAACGGTACTTCCCACTCGGCTGTGAGACGATCAATCACTTGGACAATACACCAGAATTGAGGCATTAATTGTCCAGGTGTCAAATCGAAGGCATCTAAAAACGCCCTGACTAAAGGGCTAAAAGGCCAAGAGAAACCTATCTTAAAGGGGTACTCGTACAAGACACAGTATCCCCTCGGAACCTCGTCCGGCCTTAAATCTTCCGGCGACACTATATTTATCTCATCTGGAAGTTTAGCCAAATTCTTGAAAAAATCTATATGTTCTTCTTCTCTAAACAAACTCACTGGTTCACTCGACATCTGAAAGTCAGGGATGTTAAGAGTCGCGCACCAATAACTCAAAATATCCCAAGCTTTCCTAGGTTTTCTAGCTATAGATTTTCTATGCATAAATCGACACAGAAAAGACTCAGAAATCGTACCTTAAAATAGTGTTCTAAACCTCAAAGTTAGAATGGAAAAGATTCTGATCGCTCGAAAATCTCGCCGGAAGTGTATATTTTCCAAAGAATTGTAAAGCGTGAAGAAGGAAAGGATTAACAACAATCCTTATTTATATTATAAATTTGGAAACTGAATCGACCGAAAAAAAAATAGATCGCCAGTCGTCGTTTGACACATGTCTCCTGTATCAAAGGAAATACTCGAGTATGTCCTTTCGAAATGCGACACCTGTCTAAAATTAGCTGTCTAATTGTTTACTTATGCAGGTGATGACGTCATTATCTAGTTAGAAAGGAACTAATTTGATTCTAATCGAAAGAATCGCGTTTTCTTCTGCAACACATGTTTTAATCTTAAATTTAAATTTCAAAAAATTGCCGCTTGAATTTTAAATTTGGGGGCAAATTGTTTGGGTAAAAAAGTCCAAAAGACTATTGTCGTACGACATAAGGTAAGGGACGATCTTTCTTTAGACGACCTCGACTAAAACAGTCAACTATCCGTCCAACGAATACCATCATACGACATGATTTCAGTTACTAACCTACAATATACATTATGCCATGTTTTAATGCAGGATTCACAGATATTTATGACTAAAGATTGTAACGGTAGAAATCATCAATAACAAAAAGCATAACGGACGCTACCATCAATATCAGAAACGGTCATATACATTCAATGACTTGGAAAACGGAAAGATGAAGTATAAATATGGGATTGAAACTGCACATTGGGACATCTGATTTTCATACCTTAGAAGCTCACAAATTATACTCTCAAGCTTGCTGAATCTCTTTTGAAGTTCGTAAAAGCTTTCTGCTGTTTGTCGTACAACGCACGACTGAAGTCTGAATACACACGACGCACGACCGACTTTACTTTGTTATATTACTTTTCATTGTATTACACTTGTAACACTTGTTTTAAAGGACGACGTCCCTGATTGACGTTCATAGTGCACGACGACTCACACTCGTCCGCGGTTTTTATCCATTTCGGGGTTTTCCGCGTCACCAATTCTCTCGTCTTATTTACTTTATTTTTACTATAGTCGTAAGATTATTGTTGTTACTTTCTTTGGTTGGATCAAACTCCACATTTACCTTAAATTTTCCTTGTGAGATTTTTGGCATAAACAGTCATAAATTTATTTTCGAGTGAGATTTACCGGATCCGTTTGGTTTGGTTTGGTTTTTTTTTTTGTCTCACAGAACCTTAAATACAACGAATGTAAATAAGTTTTTGTTATTTTTTTATTCATTTAATGTGATGGTTTATATAATTAAAGCATATGGAATCGATATACACGATTAGAATGACCAATAATGTAATTGTCCAAATTATTCTTGTTTAAAAAAACTTGACTTAAAAAATACACATAAGCTTGTGTTGTGTTATTTGTAACAACCCGAAACCAAAAATAGCTAAAATATAGCATTGCAACCTAAATGGTCCCAAATAAAATTTAATGCATAAAACTCAACTTAAAATACACAACGGTAATACATGACTACAACTGAGATATATTATGTCTACCGGAACTTCGAGTCCACGAAGTCTCTTCCACGACACCACATCCCATCTTTCCTTTGAACGAACTTCTAATTAAACCCTTACCTGAAAATAATTTTACTTTTTGAAAAGCGAGGGTTAGACCATGAGGTCTAGTGAGTTCCCTCTAGAAACAACTTCCGCACCACAAATAACATTTAAACAGTTTATAAGCATTTATAAACAATTCACAACTTTAGAACATTAAACACATTAGCGACATGTGAAGATGGCACACGTTAAGGTCACGCACATCTGTGACAATGTGTTTGGCTCACATTTCCTTTAACTGGGACACACACCCCATTGGCATAAACGGGACACACACTGTAACATCCCAGGCCAACCGTACCAGATATTGTTCGCTTTGTCCACACACATGGACTCACGGTTTTAAAACGCATCTGGTAGAGAAGGTATCCAGTCCCTTATAAGACAACTTTTGTTCCCCTCCCCAACCAATGTGGGATCTTACACACACCCCGGTATGAGCATTTGCGGGACCCCCCCCCCCCCCCCGACTTAAGACATAACATGCCCACTTTCAAAATGTATGCATACATATCTTATCATATTTTAAATCAATATAAAACGTGCAATTTCATAAACATCCGATGCGTTAAAATTCATACACCAACAACATTTTCAGTTAGAAAGACTCACTTGCCGCCCTTGCTCAAACTCTCCTCGCTTACACTTTCGACCACTACTGAATTCCTACGATTTAAAATCAATAGAGTGATAAGTGACCTGATTAACCCATGAGACTTATTCTCAACTCTCTTATGACACCCTCTACTCACCTCGAACTCAACTCAAGGACTTACCGATTTCTCGCGGATGAAACCAACCACACTCAGAAAACAAATCCCGAAAAGACACTATACCGTATTTTGGCGCACCAGTTTAGGCTTACCGGGTTTTAGGCCTACCGATTTTGATTTACTAGGTTTGGCCTTACCGGGTTTGGCCTACCGGTTTTGACTTGCCGGGTTTGGCTATCGACTTTGACTTACCGGTTTTAGAACTCTCACTCGCCCGACTCATGGTCACACCCCGGGATTTCCTTACCCAGTACCAATCTCTCAGGCTTTTGGCCCCAAATCGACTTGGTCCGCAACCCGGACAGCTCCCCACCTGGTGTGGCGATTCTTGGGATACACACCTTCTGGACTCTCTCTCGATCCTACGATCCCCCATTTTTTTTAACAACAGATCGATTAAGCCCCATTAATCATTGAGGTTAAAAGTTCTATCCCACCCATGAAACAATGATATCAATAAGCTACATCAACAGTCTCTTCTTGATTACCTAGATCACTACCAAAATCGAACAACTTAGTTCTCATCAACACACAAAAGATAAGAGATAAAGCTAGAGATTTACCTTAACGAATGTTGGTGTAGACTCCTTTCCCAAATCGACAATTTCTCTTCTCTTTTGATTCTTCCCCAAACGTCCCTCAAGCCTTGCTCACAGGTGATTTATCAGCCTCCACAGAGAGAAATGATTATGAGAGAGGTTTTTTAGGGTTTTAAATCCCTTTTCCACTAGTTCGATTTTAGCTCTCGAACTTTAAGTTTTAACAAAATCCTACTAAGCACCAACTTTTCTTACAATCAAGATCTCAGTCATTACATTATTCATTGCTCGATACACCATTTGTTTAATATCAAAGCTACATATCATGCAGTTAAACACAAAAACATGCATATGTTCTTTGTAAAGGCTCATAAGTAAGCTTGAGTTTGTATAAAATACTACTCCTAAACAAGATCGCTTAGCTTTTTAAGTATATAATATTTATATATGGCAAATATAACTTACACACACTCTCTACCTTTGGTGAGGTTATAATTCTTGATCTCTAGGAATGTTGGATTATCGGATGCCGCTAGGCCAAAAATCATTTGATAAGATCAGTTAGTTGGTTTCATAAATTGGTGAAAACCGAATATCGGATATGTGATAGTAATTGGATTTTGGTTAGTCATATTGATTAGACAATGCAAAGGACTAATTGTCTTAAGATGAATTAGTCCTTTGCATTGTTACCTGACGATGTTAAACAGTACCACACCAACCTGCCATTTTATGTTAAATATTGAAGTTTTAGTAACTTAATTGTAAGTTTTTGAAGTTGAAGGGACTAAACATTAAACTAGACCAAATAAAAGGGGCAAAATGAAAACTAATGCATTTGGAGCAAACAATAAACTGACAGCAGTGCAGGGAAAACATTCAGATCATGGTGGACATTCCACACGAATCAAAACAAGTGTTTTATTACCCAAAAGTTTTTTGTTTTTTGTTTTTTGTTTTTTGTTTTTTGTTTTTTATTTTTATTTTTATTTTTATTTTTAATATATATTAAAGTTATGAGTTTAAATTAACATCTCTAACAAATTTTTAAATGTTTTTTAAAATAGAGAATTAAAATCTAAAACTTTAAAAAAAAGCATTTAATTTTAATAAATTCTATATTTTGGAGATTATATAATTAATTATATTATTAAAATATTTTATATGTTTAATAAAATATTATTTCTCTCTCCTAAATATTTTATTTTAAGGTTTTTATTGATGGGATACAATAAAAAACCCATCTCTCATGATAATCATTTTTGGAGATATCCTCAAATTTAGAGTAATTTACACTTTTCTCATATTTTATCCATTTTGAAGAAAGTTTTAGAGAATTGTTTGAGCAAAAAATTTCCAAAATCCCCATTTTATTCATTTTGGAGAAATTGTTGGAGATCTCTTATAAATTATAGTATTTTTTTGAAGGCAAGGCAATATAATTGATATAATTTATTTTTGCAATCATATTAATTGTATATTTAATTTTTTTAATTAATTACATAATATAAGTAACTTGTAATAGTAATCTATGATGGTGATTTTAATGTTGTTAAGCAATTTATGTAATTAAGATTGATTTGAGATAAATGAAAATTCAAGGTTGAGCATTAGACAAGTCTAGTAACGCGAAGTGCACACTTTGTATGTGTGACCTTTAATTTTAGATCGACATATAGTGGGGGTCAAGTGGGTTGCACCTCCTTGCTACCCTTGGCGGGGTTTCAAGGGGCATAGCCCTTGGGCAATGTGCAAAAATTAATGTCTTTAAGTCTTTCACGAATTAACATAAGTGACAGTTAGGTAGCGTTTGGTACGCAAACATGATTAGACGAGACTAGACATGCCAAAACTGGACTGGACTGGACTAGACTAGACTAGACAGGACAAATGTTTGTCTTGTATTTGATACGACTAGGACAGGATAGGACTGAACTGGACAAGTTTCCCTAAAAGTTGTTTGATGATTTTATATGTTATATAATAGTTATAACGGACATAAATAAAGTGTATATTTAAATAATTTAATTAAAAAACATTTATATTTTTTTACACAATTTTCATACATATAAATCCTTAAAAAAATAATGGTACGAAATTTGAAAGAATAATCTGAAATAATTGATGGTAGGTCGAAAATTTTCGATTCATACAAACAAAAAATAATATTTGATTTAGTTTGGAAGATCTTTATGAATTGACGAATGCATAGTTGCAGCAACAAGTAAAGATAAAGGCGATGGGTGGCAGTTGAAGGACGGTAGATGTGAATGACGTGAAAGATAGTGGATAGTGGTGGTGCAGGAGGTAGTTGTGGTTGATGTGGCGGATGTATAGGTGGTCGACGATGGTACTGGTGGTGGTGGTGGACAGTGGTAAAAGAGGTTGTTGTAGTGGAGGAAGAGGCGGAGGTGGCCGACGGTGGTTGGCAGTGAGCGTCCCTGGTGGGGGCGGCAATGGGTGGTGGTGATCAGTGGAGGTGGCGATGGGCGATGGTTGTGGAGGTGGTAGAGGAATTTGTTATAGTGGAGGAAGAGATGGACGCGATCGACGATGGTTGGCGGTAGCTACCAGTGGTCGTCGATGGTGTTGGCGGTGACCATGGGTGGTGGTGATCGATGTTAGTGGAGGTGGTCCACGATTGTAATGGTGGTGGCGATGGTCGATGGTTGTGGAAGTGGTAGAGGAGGTTGTTATAGTGGAGGAATAGGTTGTAGAGGTGGTCGATGGTGGTTGGCGGTGGCTATTGGTGGTCGTTGATGGTGGCGGCGACAACGATGGGTAGTGGTGACTTTTAAGACTAATACTGTATTAGAATTATATATCAAATGGCGGTAGATCAATAATTTTTAGTTTATGTCTTATTTTTGTCCCATGTTGTTCCACCTATTTTGGTGGATCAAGAAAATACCATTTTGTCCCATCTTGTCACACCCTGTCCAGTCCTTGTCCCTGACCCATGTCGCGTCAAACGTGGGACAGTGAATTTTTGTCCTGTTCCATGTCATGCCAAACGTGGAACAACGAGTTTTGTCCCGTTTTGTTCTGTCCTATCTCATGTACCAAACGCAACCTTAATGGCTTCAATGGAAGCATTAGAGCATCTTCAACAGGTTCTCTGTAATTTCTTTAAAATAAAGAACAAAAAGTTAAGATCTCTAAACAAAATTACATTTCACTCCAACAGTCTATTTTAGGGATAATCAACATTAATTACATTATTAAAATATTATATAGTTTTATCATCTGTAACACCCTCAAATTTCGTAAGTATCCTATTTCGACCCTTGAAGTTATTTTTTTGGTTCAAGTCGTTTAAGGAAGAATTCTTAGCAGTTAATTTTTTTGTTTCACTCCCTCATCCATTTATTTTATTGTTGTATGAACTTGTTGGCTTGTTGGATTTGAATTGGGTCGAAAATGGAAGTTTTGGGAGCAAATGGGCATTCTCGCGGTGTCACAGTCGCGGGGAGACCACGACCTACGGTACAATCGAGGCGATAGTGCCCGACGATTGTGCCCGGGTCACTATCGCAGTGTCATGGTCGCGGGAGGCGTACCGAGAGTTCGTGTGAGCGGGCGACTATGCCGGTCAATCTCGCGCGGTGTGCCTGACGGGTTCAAAGGTTGGGTCTCGATCTCTACCTCATTTAATCCACACCTACCTCTTTCTTTTCTCTCTAAAAACCTCCCTCCTCATTGAAGAATCGATTTCTAGGGTTTCCTAGTCTCATTTTTCTCATTTATTGCAAGTTGTACACATCTATATCAAGATCTAAAGCTAGGGTTTTCATCCATCATCTTCCCTTTCAAGTATCAAGAAGGAGATCTAGGGTTTTGGGGGTTTTCATCAAAATCCCTTTTTGTGAGTCCATCTTTCTTAATACATGCTTAAATGTTTACTTGAAAACCTTTTCTTGCTTAAATATATATATATATATATATATATATATATATATATATATATACATTCTCAATTTTCCTACTTTTGTGTTCTTGAACTACCAAGTTTAAGTTTTAGGGTTTGGATATTCTAATCATTCTATGAGCTATGTGGTTATAATATGGATAGTCATCTAAATGTTAGTGTTTTACATTTATTTTGGATTATGAAGATTTGGGTAGAGGATGTAATCTACTTCAAATCATGATTTATGGAGAGGATTAAGTGTTTATGCTTGTTCTTATTGTTGGTAATGATATCCATGAAATCTTATGAAAATGTGTCCTATATTTTGAGTGGGAACTAACTTATTATGAGGATGCTATTGATAGGGCAATGTAAGTTGTCTTGTAATGAGTTAAGGCTCTTTGACATGTTATGTTGGGTTTGTTTGACAAAGGTATGTTTACAAATGTTATACCTTTATATTATGTGGGAATGGTGAGGTCCCAAGGTAAAGATCCATGAATAGGGTTGAACTTGGTGACTCCAAGATATATATGCAATAAGGTATAATATTTCGGTGAACAACTTATAATAAATAGAGTGACAAAAGTAGGTCGCGACTCATGTGGAGCATTTAGTAGGAATGGTTATTTACCGACATCAACTCTATTCATGAATCTTTAGCCGTTAGAACATCAACTTTATTCATGAATCTTTAGTTCAATGTAAATATGGGTTCAACTCTATTCATGAATCTTTACATTGGGACCTCACCATTCCCAATGCATGAATTGACCTGATTTTGACATTAATAAGGGTGTTATTAGCATTGCCCTAGTTTAATGTTATTGGTATAAACGAATAAAAAAAAATTCTCTCACCTCCCATCAAGTTTTAGAGAATTCTCTAAAAGAATTTTTTCTTGTTTTCTCTATTTTATAGAACATTTATAGAGAAGATGTTGGAACAATATAGAAAACAAAACATTCATTTTCTCTATTTTAGATAATCTGTTGGAGATGCTCTTAGCTGATGGTTCATCCAATGTCAGCATTAACTTCATTTGTTGAGCATATCGACAACATTACATGTTGCCTTTCAGCGGCAACATCAAAACCATCTTAAACACCTGCAATTGTAACTGGCTCTTAACAACAATATTAACTACCTATAAAAGGTAATTTCTGTTTCTCTCTATATATACTCATCCCGTCTAAAAATAAGTAGCTACATTAACATTTGTCATAAAGTAAATGTCTATTTCAAAATTAAATGTTACTTTCCCACCTTAAATTATGAGATGGAGAAAATTTCTTTCTCTCTCTAAATAAGGGTAAATTTGTCCATTTGTTAATTAAAAAAATGTAATAATTACACATTCTTGAAACTGTGAGTTTTTTCAACTGTGGACTTATTTTGGGATGGAGCGAGTACATAACAGAAAGCAATCTTACAATATATATACTCGAATTTCTACCTTAAAAACAAGAGTGAGTTCTTGGATCATACCAATACAGATTACATGAAACGTAAGGCTCTAAAGGGCGTTTGGTTCACATAATAGAATTTTATGGAACTGGAATTCATAATTTGACTTTGAAGAAATTGGAATTGAATTTGACCACGTGTTTGGTTGGTACAAATTTAATTCATTCACTTAAGCTAAGGAATGATGAATTCCTTAACTTGTGAAATTTAATGGAATTAGAAGGATTCCGTCGTTTTCATTCCGTAAACCAAACATGAGCTTGGAATTTGGTCAATGGAATTGGTCATTCCAATTCTTTCAAATTTATTCAAATTTCATAAACCAAACATTCTAAAGGATTGAAATATTGTATTTTAAAAGTGATTGCTATATGCGATTTAAAAATATGTCTGAATGATCGTAACCACGAAACCCAGAAACTCCAACAACCCATTTACATTTTAGGGGGCGTTTGGTTCGCTGGAATCCGTCGGAATCTGATGGAATTGGAATGGTCAATTCCATTGACCAAATTTCATCTTGCTGTTTGGTTTCCAAAGAAATGGAATTGAATTCCATGAAATCCTTCAATCAAGGATTTGGTCATTCCTTCTCATTTTGGATGGAATTGAATTCTATTCCATTGCATTTTCTCAAAATGACAAAAATACCCTCCAAACCCTCTTAACAAAATTAAAACCCATCAGATGTAGATTTGGTCTCCTCTCTCTCTCTTCTCTCTCTACTATCTCTCTCCTCTCTCTCTATCCTCTCTCTCCTCTCTCTATCCTCTCTCTCTCTCCTCTCTCTCACCTCTCTCTCCTCCCTCTCTCTACCCTCTCTCTACTCTCTAACTTCTCTCTCCTCTCTCTCCTCTCTCTCCCCTCTCTCCTCTCTTTCTCTCTCGACATTTAAAAAAATATAAAAAAATAAAAAAAATAAAAGAAAGGGTATTTTTGTCAATTTTCAGAATTTCATTCCAATTCTTTTGCAAACCAAACAGACATATTCTAATTCATTTGACTGATTACATTCCATTCCTGCCAACCAAACAGTTGGTCAAACTTGAAAACATTTAATTCAAATTCCTTTCAGATTCCAATTTCATTGACAGATTCCATTCCATCAGAAATCATTTGCGAACCAAACGCCCCCTTATTTTCCATATATTAATCCCAAAATTGAATATTTATATGTTGGTTGATTTAATTAAATTTAAAAAAAGAAAATAATAATTGTAACAAAAATGATAAATAATTTTCAAGAACGAAATTTAAGAAATGTGAAAGTGTAGTCACATTTTTATTTATTTTACTCTTTTTAACTTTTTAATGTTAAGTACAATCAACTTCCAAATTGATAAATTATATTTAAGAAATGTGAATTATTTATTTATTCTTTAAATTTTTAATTAATCCATGTATACAGTTAATAAATACATCAGTCTCTTGTATACATCTTGTTTATTTTTTATTATATTATTTAAAAATATATTCTTAACATTAATATATTTATATACGTATTAATATATTTACACACTAAACACAACTCCTTTGTTTCTTTATATATTTAAATTGTCCGTCCAAAAAAGTTGGTCATGTATTATATTGTTGTTGAATTTTGAAAATGAAATGTAATAATTGTTCAATTAAAATAACATGGTGTTTTTATTAAAGTAACCATTTAGCTAAACATAATATTTTTTTAAAAATAATTATTAATGGTAGTAAGTTTCACAAAGTGTTAGTTAAAATTAATAAAAGAAAGGAATCAAATGTAAATATAATAGTTTTTTTTTTAATTAACACACACGTTCCAGCGGTATCGGGTCTCCATTACGGGTAATCCCACTAATTCGTTGTGACCCGACCCAGCCTTTATGGTCGTTGAACTTGTCAATAGATCAGATTTAACTTAGTCCAGTTTATGAGTTGATTTGATCCATAATTAAACTAATGAATAATAATAGGGGAGGGCTAAATACACATTTATTTTTGCTAAATACACCAAAATCATTGAAAAATGATTATGTTTTTTTTTGTTTTTTTTTTGTTTTTTCGTCTTTTTGTTGTCTTTTTTTATTATATATTTTTATTATATATTTTTGTTTTGATTTGAAAATAAATAAATATTTATAAATATAAATATTACTAATTTTTTTAATTATATAATTATAAAAATAAAACATAAATATTGCGATTTAACATATAAATAGAACATAAAATAATTTATATTATATTCAATTATTATAAAATAACATTATCCGTAGTACAATTAACACGTAAAAGCTTCATGTATTTCTTTATTCGCTCTGAATACGGGGTAGCCTATCCAGCAGCACACCGATAACTGTGATGTAACATTTTCGACCATCAAAATCAATTGTTGGTAAGTGTGTTAAATCTGTTAAGCTCTTACCAAGTAAAAGTCTTTTTCATCACTTACCAGGTAAGACTCTAGGTCTTTGTTATGCTTTTTACCTGGGTAAGATTCTTGTTCCATATCATATTCAATCAGCAGGGCCGGTCCTAGGGTTTTTGATGTCCTATGCGAAAATGCTAAAGAAAATTCTCTATCCCTTGGTTTTTCATTTTACACTTTTATCATGTTAACACAAATAATCGTATATGAACAAAAATGCAATGAAAAAAATATGTTTCTTTTTTTAAAAGTTATATCATTATAATCGTCTCGTCAATACTTTAAAACGAGCTCAATATTGAATATCTTCTTAATTTAACCGTACTATTAAATATTATGAATATCTATGAATTAATTTGTTTTCTATTTTATTTTTAGCATATTAAAAACACATAATCATAGACCAACTAAAATATTTAAAAAAACGCGTTTCATTTTTTTTTATAAATTACACCACTATTATTTGTTCGTCAATAATTTCAAATTAAGTTTATTTTTGAATATTTATTGATTTAGTACTATTATAAAATAGAATAAAGACGTATCAATTTTTATATATATATATATGTATATATACATATACATATATATATACATATACATATATATATATATACATATACATATATATACATATATATATATAAGATAACATACCGATAAATATTTGTAATGGTTATTGTAGAAAAAAAAACAAGGTATACAAATCTCTACATATTTATATTAGATTTTTTTATTGAATTAATTAAAAATTTATAATCAGATAAATTATAAAGGTATTCAACTTACATCAATAGGGACAAAAATAAAACAAAAATGAAATATGATTGAAAATACATAACAAATTAATTCAGAGTCAATGCATGATTCACATATAAGTGTACCAAACGACTCAAACACCGTGTTTTCATGACTAAAGTATCGATAAGGACGAAAAATATAAACTTAAAATAAAACATTGTTGTCATTTTGATTTCGAAATGTTTCGCGAGTGGATACATAGCTTTGTCAATTGTTCCTTCGATTTCACGATTTTTCGCGCCACATCGTGTGCGGGTATATGCCTAGTATATGTATAAAGAGTTTAGGTTAATGACAATTTTAACTCTTAACTATCTTTAGTTGTCATTTTTATTTACGTTTCAATTCGGGTAAGAATAATTATATGTTTTAAAAAAAACTGAGTCTTACAGAGTAAATTACAGATTTTGTCCCTAACGTTTGGCGTTTGTTACGGAATTGATCCCTAAAAGAAAAATACATTTTACAAAGTTATGATAAAATGTAATTGTTACAAAAAAAAATACATTTTACAAAGTTATAATAAAATCAAAAGTTACAAATTTATAGAATAAAATAAAATCAAAAGTTACAAGTTTATAGAATAAAAAAAATCAAAAGTTACAAATTTTATAAAATCAAAACACACACACACATATATATATATATATATATATATATAAATATAAATATAATAATAATAATAATAATTTAACTATTTGCAAATGATTGGATCGGAAAACAATGAGTCACTATTTGCACCTTTTTGGTGCAAATAGCACCCCCTAATAATAATATCACTGGTAATTTAATTGATTAAACCTGACTCAAAATAAATTTATTATATTTTTATATTTTAAAATTATTTGCCTAAAAATGTCTATTTGACAGTATATATATAGTTTGAAAATCATTCCAGAAGTTTTTTTCAAAAGCACCTTCAAGACTGAGCGTGAATGGATGGGGGATAGAGAGTTGAGTTAGGTTAATAAAATAATTGTGCAAGCTTTTAGATTTGTAATCTGACGTTACTAGTTTCGTAATTTATCAATCTTCCTCATCTTCTTGATTTTTTTTACATATTTTGATGCGACAAAAAATTGCATCTTTGTCACACTCAGGGGCTGTTTGGTTGGTTTTCCATTAAGTTCTGTATGGATAAAATTGTCTGTGTGGATTAATCTGTATGTATAGATTTAGAATGTTATTATTTGAGAGAGTTTTTTCATAGATGGAAGGAACGTGTTTTTTAATGAGAGAGACTGGTTTGGAAAAAACTTGGCTTTCTGCATAAAGCTCCCTCTTAAAAGTTTACTGAATAAGCCACTTTATATATCATTAAGCCACTACCAAACAGTCATATATAGTTGATTGAATAAGCTGTGAGTCTCATTAAGCTCATTAATCTGCTAACAAACAGGCCCTCAGTCTCGTCATATCCCAGTCTTATTGAACCGTTAAAAACCCGGGTTGACCGGGTTAAAAAATCAATTTCGTATAACTTGATGTAAAACTTGTTATGTGTATTTTTATTGTTTTAACTTGTGGACATCAAATTTTTGGTTATATATATATATATATACTAGTGTTGGGCCCGTGCATTGTACAGGAGAATAAATTTTTTGTTGAAATATTGAACCGAGTTAAAATGAAACGTAATTTCTCTGTTAACAGTTAATGAAATACAATGTGAAAAACGAATGTATTTTCATAAGTGGTTAACTTGCATATATTCTTAATCGTTTGTTGTTGTGAGTTTGTGCAATAATATTGGTAATAATTTTGTATTATATTATTTAAAACTCAAACGACATGTCTCACAACATATCACTATTATTGAAATAATTATAAATATGAACATACGTTTTTACAGATTTTGCAATTTTTCTGAAACCTCCTTGACAACACTTGACAATCACTTTGAACGTATAAATCTGTAGATTAATTAACAACATTCAACCCACATCAAATATGACAAATGAAATAAATGATTTCTATCTTTTGTAACCGACAACTCAACTGGTATAGTTCAATCTCACTCAGTACCACTTGAAAATTTATCTGACTATAGACTTCAAGACCTCATAGTATTAGTCGATAAAAATAAAGATATGTATATATATATATATATATATATATATATATATATCTTATTCCCCTACTTCGAAAAATATGATTGTGGGTTTTGAAAAATATAAACAAATCCTCAGTAAATAAAATAAAATATAAAAAAGTAGTTTTTCAAAGAAACAAAAATATAGTGGAATATCTTTTATTCAGTTGCAGGTTCCGCCATTGACACCCGACCGTTCGTCTTCTTCTTGTACTCGGATAATACATAGAGAAGCTATATATATTTATAGTGAATGTAGAGAATATTTTAAAATATTTTATTTTCATTTTCGATTTTACATTTAAATGTAAATATATTAAAAATATGGAAGAATATTTTTATATCTACATCGTTTCTTTTTTATTTTCTTTACACTTGGTTAATTTGGAAAGTATTGCGGAATATTTTTATTTTAAAGAATACGATAATTTATTAGTGTATCTCGTTATTTTTTATTTTTAATTCACATCAATCTTTTTTTCCTTCTTTTAATGCTCGTGAAAAAAAATACGTGTAGATTTTATATTATGTTAATATAAAATACGTGTAGATTTTATAAAATAAAATATATTTAATATTAGCAAAAAAAATAGGGAAGAAAAAAGAGTTTATATTACATCTCATTATGTAAAAAGATTTTATAAAATAAAATATGGAAAACTCATTATGAGATGTAATATAAAAAAATACGGAAGAAAAAATATTTTATATTACATCTCATTAATATAGATTTAAAAGTAAAATCTATATTTAAAATAGATTATGCTAATATAAAATCTATTTTATAAAATCCTCCAAAAAAACAAATATTTATATTAATAAATGAGTATTCATTCCACAAATAGATGATTATGTGAGATAATGTGCTTGGATAGATTGTACCAAAGCATTAAGAAATTGTAAATTAAATAATTGGCTTTAATTAGTTGTACCTTATGCTTAAAATGTTGTAATTAAGAGTTTTTTATGTCGCGTTTATAATATAGTATATATATATATATATATATATATATATATATATATATATATATATATATATATATATATATATATATATATATATGCAGGAAAATGAAAAATACATAGAATTTCTTGAAACCGGGTCAACCACCCGGTTGAACTGTGACTCGGTCACCACACCGGGTCACCCAAAAAACCGGTTTTTAAAACATTGATCTCAAGAATGGAAATATCTTCTTATCTTTCTCATCATAACTTTTATCTCACTGGAATCAACCTTTATCATATATATATATATATATATATATATATATATATATATATATATGGATATAGATATATATGTGTGTGTGTGTGAGAGAGAGATTTTTTAGGCTCAAAACAATCATATTTATAGAAGTATAGTAGTATTTCAGGTGTTGCAAGAAAATCAACAATTTATACTATATTATAAAGCACGAATAAAAAAACTGTTAAATACAAATTATTAGACACAAGGTATCATCATTTTATGCAAATTTTTAAAAATCTCTTAATTTACAAGTATCAAAGCACAAGTACATATTACTACTGGAGGCTTCTAACACTCATCAATTTGGTATGTGCAAGACCTTTCTTTTATGTAGATATTTTCATGTATCATTATTAATTAATATATTATATTACTATAAATTTGTTTTAATTATATTATTAAATATGTAATTGGTTATTTTTTCTAGCTGTCATTAAAATATATAAGACAATCATTGAATTCTAACAAAATACTTAATTTTTTTATATAAAAACATTATATTATTAAGTCTAAATTAAACAAATTTATAAAAAAAAACATTATCACTTTCTCAAAACCATCCAAAATCGTAATGTAAATCGACAAAAAAATAAAATGATACATTAAAATCGTGATTGATCTCGCTACATTACGCGAGTACGATTCTAGTTAATAATTACAATCAAATGATTATCTCATATATTGTTATGATTTTAGTTATGGAAGTTGCAATAACCACCTTGAAAAAGTACCTGTAAACACTCCCATAAGTTTTGAAAAACTAGTAACATTTTATTAAGAGTAAAACATATACTAAAAATACCATTTCCTCGATTTGTTTCAAGTGGTTTTTGGTAAACTAAAACGGAAAAATGGGATGAATAATCACTTATTGTTCTTATTTCTTTTCACTTGTATATCTTAATCCAAGATATTTACGGAAAGACAACATATCTAAGTATTTATGTTTATGATAGATGTAAGTAATGTATGCATAACCACAAGGGTTGTGGCGTAATGGTTAAAGACCTGGGGAGTTGTGGTGGAATATCTCATATTTCCATCTGCCTAGGGTTCGAATCCAGACGTATACAACAATTGTGACCATTGAATTTATCAAGGTTGATTTCTTGCGGTCATAATTTGTCGGGATTAGTCTAGGCATAGCCTATGACACACTTCCAAAAAAAATATATCTATACTACCTTAATATGCATTTACACCAAATGTCTTAAAGACAAGTCTTTAAGCATGATGTACAACAATTTTATGCATAAATTTTGAGAAACTCTTAATTACAAGTTGTGAAGCATGAGATACAACTTAAAAAACTTTTAGGTTTTTCATTTGTGTCAGCCCATACCCACATCCATTCCCTTTCTTCTTCTACTTCTCGTCTTCACCAATACCAGAGTGAGTACAGAGTACAACCATACCCTTTTCTTCACCTATTCACGTTTTAGACCATACCTTCGGTATCAGAGCATAAATTGAAGATTTCTTCACATATAAATCAGTGTGAGACGGAGACTAGTTCCACATCGAACCCAGCCGTCGTTTGAACCGAAAGCTCTCCGACCTCCTTCTGAACACCGTTCCCCTCCGCCGGCCTGAACGCCCCTCTCTCCTCCAGGATTCTTCTTCACGTTTCTCACTTTCATGTATTCTCACGATTCCAACCCCTCTCATAAATCCAATCTGGTGTATTTCTTTGTTTGATTTATGTTTGAAGTTTAACATTTAGGTGAAGTTCTAAAAAAAATTGTGGTTTGTTTATATCATTTTTTTTCTAGGGCAATACCATATTTGGATTCTATAGATCTGTGCACTGGAGATTCTTATTCTTATAACATTATAAACGAGGCATGATATGTGGTTTCTTAAATATATGAAGGGAAAGTATATGAGTGATGCATTAGGTATAATATAACTCACTTGTTATTAAATGTTCTAGGGAGGTCAATCAAAAATTTAGGGTGCATAAGGTGCAATGGGGTGTCCAGTCCAGGTGTTGGTTTGGTATTAATCCCCTCAAAATTCATCCGTGTTGGTTTGGTATGTCTCACAGCTCTATATACGTTCACCTTTGCTGGTTGGATTAGTCTTATTATGGATTTTCAATTTGGTGGCTAATGTATCTACTTTTTTTTTTCTTATGCAATGGCCTATGGCCAGATTGCTTTTTATCTATTGGGTTAATGATCTGCATTCAGATTTAATGATCTGCACCAGAAATAACTTCCAAAAACCAGTACCAATTGCCATATAACTTCTTTCTGAACCCCTACACACATATATACTAGCAGTGTATACGTGTTATATTAAGCACCCTGGTTACCAAATTAGACCACCAAAAGCAAAACTAAGCTTGGAGAGACTCCTTATAATAGTTGGACCAAACAAAATAGAAAGACCATATTGATAGACCAAAAGATGAGTAAAGAAGCAAAATTTGACAAACCAATGCAGTAGCCAACAAGGAGCAGAAAAAAGGAATGTGATCATGACCAAAACATATCAGACTCATGACAAAAAGCTTAAAGGCAAGCAGCAACCAAAAACATTCCCAAATCCACTAATCCAACCTTATTACTCCTTTAAACCAATTAAGCTGCCAAAAATTGCATCATTAAAACTTGATCCTAATAGGCTGTGATCAACAGGAAAGAAAACAAAAGCATGAGAAAGCCAATAGCAAGCTCAAAAAGAGATTATATGTGTCAAGCATTAATGCTTATATCAAATGAGACATAATGATAAAGCAAGCACACGAACACCTTTGGTTTTGGTTTCTGGTTCTTGGTTTGGTTCAAATCCAAAACCAAATTTATGGTTTAGAAAAATAGGAATATTTTCTTTGGTGACTTTCAACAAACACATGATGCGCTAGCTAAATCTATCCCACTCTCTGCCTATAAACCCTTCATTTTCATGATTCAAATCCTAGAAGGAAGAATTTTTGTTGATTATAAAAGTCGTAAACATTAAGGTGAAAGGAAATCGATCTTCATACTTTTCCATCAAATATGAATGAACGAACCCAATTCAAAAAAACTCGGATGCAAAGAAGGTTAAAAACACATGAACCTTGATAACTTTACAAAAGAAACTGTGGAACAAGGCCATCTTTCATAATTGAGAGATGGAGAGTGAGAGTGAGATTAGATATGAAGAGAGAAAATATGCAAGAAATTTTGAAACCGAATCAAACATTAAGTAGAACCATAAAATGTTGGACGATGAAGATAAAAGTTTGAAATCAAATTTGGGACTCAGGTTGTCGGAATAGTAGAAGGAAAAAATATGTACATGGAAAGAGAACTCTGTACCTACCAAAATCAGGTGGTGGTGGTGGTGATTGGTGGGGGTTAAAAATCATTAGAAATTAAGTAACTTTTCAAGGTATTTGTGCAGGAACCTTAAATAAATTTGTGTATGAACCTTAACTATCTGGAACGAACCTTAAATAAATTTGTGTTAAGCCATTTGGAGAAAGATGAGATATTGGAACTTTCTTCCACGTAATCTGATCATTGTTTCCTTTATACAACTTGTTTGGGGTAAATGTTTTGTTGATTTACCATGACATTCTTTTTCCAGATAGTATTTGTTTGTCTATAGAGAGTAGTGATAGATGCTGGCAGAGAACTTATAAAAAGAGTCATCAGGATACAATTATTTTGCATTATGGAAATGACCGCATGACAGGTTATGAAAGCTGGAGCAGTAACAGGAGTGAAGACCATTCTCAAATTAATATTCTCTAAACTATCCCAACATAAAGATAATTCTCAAATTACTGTCATATGACTTTGTTGTTAAAATCCCAAATGATCTTAGCAAAATCGAGTCATATAGTTTTCTAATTGGCTTGTAATCAACAGGTTTATAAAGTTACATAAAAATGGACAATCAAAGAAGACTCAAAATGAGCATCAATTCATCAAATAGATTTACACAACTGACAATGTTTAGGGGCAACTAACAATTAGAAAAAAGGAAAGAAAAATACCAAATTTGTAACGTTCTTGATGAGTTTCCATTATGATCTGATGGATAAATCTTGAAAAAATGGAATATTTTTTGACAAATATGAGAGCTGATACTAATAGAAAACCAGTTTGCCCCTGTGAACTCTCATTGAAGGAGGAAAAAATAAATTTGTAACATTATGCATACTGTGAACTCTTATTGAAAGAGGGTCAAGGGAGTTGTTTAGAGAAGCCTGCCATTCATATTTGGTGAGAACATATTTCAACTCTAAACTTCTTTTTTTTTAACAAATGACCCATTTATTCTTTTCCAGCGGTGGTAGAAAATCTCACTTTTTATTGTGATGAGCAAAGGGATTACCACTCCAAATATCACCATGTAGAGAAGCGAAACAACATTAGTATTGTTGTAAGATCAATATACTCCATCCCAAAATAATTTTCAATGCTTACATTTTTGTTTGTGTTAAAAATAAATTATGTTCGTTAACGTTCATTTATTTATGTTTGTTAATGTTTGTTTATTTATGTTTGTTTACATTTGTTTATGTTCGTCAATGTTCCTTCATTTATGTCCGTTAATGTTTCGTTCATTTACGTTCGTTAATGTTCGTTTACATTTGAAGTTTCATTGTAACACCCTGATTTTCGAAATGTATCATTTCAAGTTTATACAGAAACCGATACATTAAGGAAAAATAAGATATTTGATTTTGGGCTTGAATCCTTGATTTTATAGTCTTGATAGATGAAGGATTAAATTACGAGTCCAACGGTTCTTTCCGGAGTGAAATCGGAGCTAAAAAGAAGAAGTTATGGCCAAAACAGTGTTCGATACGTGCTCGGCTATAGTGCCCGGCGATTGTGACACTGTCACTATAGCCTCTCACAATCGCCAGAGTCCAAACACTCTCGGTACAATATTGGCGATTGTACCCGGTGATTGTGACATTGTCACTATAGCCTGGCACAATAGCCTACGGGTACCAGAGTGTTAAAAGTCGCGATTTTCAGCCCCAAACTTCATTTCATCATATCTTTCTCATCCTAGCTCCGATTTGGGCGATTCAAGTTGCTACGGTTTCGTTTTTGAGAGATTTTCAAGGATCTAGCAAGAGATTGGAAATCTCTTGAAGTATACTAGAGCATTTTGTGGTGGTAAACTTCTCATCTCTCCCTATTCATCTTCTTCACCAAAGTTTTCTAGGGTTTCATCCACCCTTTGTTCTCCCTTTCATAGATTGAAGGTTTGTAATCATTTTGGTGAACTAGAGGTGTTTTTATTGGTGGATTAAAGTTTGGGTTAAGGTAATCTTCTATTCTCTTCGGTTATGGAAGTTAGGGTTTCGGTATTAGTTGAGGTATTCATGTATATGGTTTGGGAAATGATTCTTTGTGATTGATTATGATTAATTATGGTTGGAACCTTGTGGAACTAGGTCTTGGAAGATTTGGTTTGAAGAACCAAGTTTCTTCAAGGAAATCTGTAAGTGGGTAAAATCTAGATTTAGTCTAAATCTAGCAAGGTGAGTTTACTAAACTTTTGTTAAAACTGGATACACATCATAGTTGTTTAATTGTTGTTATTATCACATATTTGCTCAAAATGGTCTTCTTTACGGGTTTAAGTATTTGATGGTATTTCCATGAGATTATGTGAGATATACGTATATGAATTATCATCCCATGATTTACTCTATGTTGTGTAATTATTTTGGGGTTTACATTATGTGTGCCCACAATGGGTATTTGACATGATTAAGGAATATATGTTTGGTATAACATGATGATTTCCATTCGGAATACACTCTTGGTGTTATTGTATCTACAATGTGGCTATGTGGATATTTAAGTCTTATGATGGACTCATGCTATTGGGAGGGTGATATTGTACCCGCGGTTGGTATTGAATTATATTTGGTTGAAATATACCTAAGGATCTCCTAAATGCATTATGTTGGACGAACCAAGGCAAGTTCACTAAGAGGATGTAGTCTCGGGGCGCCACCGTGATGGTATGTGCCCAGAAGACCTCCACCACTCGGAAAGTTTCCTTTACGGTCTGATCTTCGGGTGTGTCGGGCCTTTGGGGTGTTCCTTGTTAAGGGCATCAAGGTACATCTACTCTTTGGAGTGGAATTGATTGGTGCTATGGGTCTCCCCCGTTGACTCCAAACGTGTGGAAAATTGGTTAACTGCAGATAAGAGTCATATATGTTCTGCATGCTTATTATTGTTCAACTCACTAGGCTTTTTGGCCTAACACTTGTTTGGTGTCGATGTGTATCTCAGGTTTTAGCGGCATTAGTCCTAAGCTGGTGTAGTGCTTGGGTGAGAGATTTGAGAATATCGCTTTTGGACTTAATATTGGTAGAGAATCATTTGGGTCTATAAATGACACCCTTGATTGTAATCTCTTTTCTGGTTATAGAAATTAGATTAGTTGGTTGTTATTTATTATCCGTTTAATTATGATTGTATTTAAACATGTTTGTGTATTTTCCCCATTTTTGGGAGGCTCTTGCTTTGGCAATTTTAAATACCGCATGTCCGTTTTTCGGATTTTTGTTATCCCTATTTTTAGGGTGTTACATTCATGATTTGATTAGTCCTAGGATTTACATTATTTTAAAAATGAATGTGTTGCAGGAAGTGACTTCTATTCTTGTTGGCAATGGAGTACCTGATTGGAAGAACTTGAAGAACTTATGAGACCCAATTCAATGTATTGTTGTATAATTGTTGAGGAGTAGTTTCTTGCAATGTTCATTCATTCAAGCAAATATGCGGGTCGAGTGGGATCACAAAATAAGGCCTTTTCGAGATGTAAATGTACAATTAGTTTTTATCTGCATCGAATAGAAGATGCCCAAAGGTTGGGTTCAGTGTTACAAATGTGCATGAAATGGCGTTGGTATGCTTTATGTACCATGTATAACTTATTTTTTATTTATTCATTTCAAATTGTACTCAACCACATTAAAGAAATTGTAGTTGAATGTTGTTCCTGTACTCCCTATTTATGGGTATCAATGAATCCATAGAGACCATAATCTCTATGTTCTGGAAGCAAATATGTAAAGCATCACTGTTAGTAATTTCGATATGTATTTCAATAATACATATATATTACAACGGATGTAATAAACTACAAAATCAACAAATTATTAGTAATAACCCGAATATAAAAGAAATAGACAGAATCAACGGATGAAATATAAACGAATAACCGTATAAGATTCAAAAGACGCCGAGGCTCGTGTATGACACGATTCCCTTAAACAGATTTGCCGTCTGTTTTAGGGTACAACAGCTAAAGTAGTTGAACTGCCGGATATAACCATTTTGCCTGAAAATGTCGGAGAGAAAATGTATGCAAAAGAGTTTTCAGAACAGTGCGTGTCGTGAGTTGCCACGCGGGTAAACTTGCGTGGTGCACTGTTTCTTGTCCTTAAGACAGTGCATGTCGCGACTTACGACGCAGGTAAGCCCACGACCTAACCCACGTGGTTCACTGTTTTTGTCCACACTCTAGTGCATGTCGTGAGCACAGGATTACGAAGCGGCATTCGTGTCCGTAGGTCGCGCCCACGCACAAGTTCGTCGATTTTAGCCTACGAAAATCTCAATTGGCACCCCCTGCGCGCGGGTAGGTGTTGGAGTAAAACCAATCAAAGGACTTGTTAGTCCCTCCTACATTCATGGTTATAAACCACAATAAGTTTACTCCTCCTTCCTATGTGGGACAACTTCCCATACCCACTTGGTTTTCACCGAATTCATTCCAATCACCCAACTTTGAGTATCGATATCTCATTCACACATATCCCGTTTTGGACACACAATATATCGTTTCGAAACTCTTATATAGGAGAACACACACCCACGAAGAGTTAGATATATACAATACATATACATGTATTTAATTGTGTCCAAAGTTAGTAAAAACTAAAAACCCATATTTTTTACTAAAATTTTCCAACACAACGTGGGGTTGGGAGGTTTTGAAGAGGTTTTCAACATATTCCTAGGTTTTAGGAGGTTTTTTAACCCGGTAAACATTTATCGGCAAGAATCAACACTGTAACTTATTTTACCGAGTAAGATTGTAGTCTATCAAAACGGTATTGTATGCAAAAATTTCTTGGTAAGCTCTTACCGGGTAAGAGTCGTCACCCCCACTTAACGGGCAAGACTTTCCATCCTTATCACGATCTTATATGGGAAGATTCTTAGATCTTACCATGTTCATCCGATAAGGTAAATGTCTGGTAAGCGCTTACCAGGTAAGTTGGTAAGGTACAATATTACTGTGGTACACCACTTCTAATATCACCTACCAACCAATTAAATTGGTATGGTTGGTACGGAAATTGGTTGTTTGTCTTTGTACATAATTGACATCCCTATTCTTTACATTCCACCACAATCCAGAATTGATGCCCCTATTCTTTACATACAGCCGCATTGCGGCGGGTACACAACTAGTATATATATATATATATATATATATATATATATATATACATATACATATATATATATACATATACATATATATATATATATATATATATATATGTATGCATGCCTATACACTTAATTCCTTATTTCTGAGTTGAATATATTGGTTATGTTTGGTCTGATTATTTTAAAATGATTTGTGAATCTAAAATTTGAAATTTATAATCATATGAATTTAATTTGATATGACATAGTTTTACCTAATAGATATTTCAATAACTTTTTACCTTTTTACCACTAGATATTGTAATAATCTGTTAGTTGGTTCCAGAGGTGTGAGTTACCTGCTGCCAGATGTTTTGTTGGTATTGGTCCCTATATCAGATCTGTTAGAGAGTCTAGAATCTTCTTGTGTGAGTTGATATAAAGTCGTATGGTCATGTTGTAAGGATATCAGAATGATCATTTTTTGATATAATATGAAAACACCAGAGCTGTTCTCTGTGTGCAATTGAGCAACCCAAAGATGTTCTCTGTGGTTTACATCTGTTCAATCATTGAATTTCTTTAAGCTTTTATCATTGGTATCAGAGCCTACAATCCTGAGTGTTGTGAATGGTACGATACACCAACAATCAACTGATGGAGAGGAATGAAGAAATTGAACGACGTCTGGCCAACAAAAGTGATATGAAATGGTTTATGAAATGAAATGGAATTGAATTTCTTTCAGCTTCTATCATAATTGAATTAAGGTGTTTCGCAAAAGTGATATGAAATGGTTTATGATTTAGCTGACAACTAATGCGCTTCTTTTCATTTGTTGATTTATTGAACTTCCATAATTTGGAATTTAATTTGTTAATTTGAATGTTATTTAGAAGAAAACAATAAAACATATGATTGTAAAAATCTAAATACAAAATTGACAAAATTTTAATTAAGATATGCCATTCAAAAAACATAGAAATCCAATCACCCTTTTATTTAAAAATGATATTTTACTAGGGCTAATTAAGAGTCAATGTTCATAAAGTATAAGGGGGCATTTGGTTCACATAATGTTTTTGGATGAAATTAAATATGTCAAAGGAATTTGACTTTGATGGAATTGGAATGTAATGTTGTCAGGTTTGACCATCTGTTTGGTTGACAGAATTGGAATTTTTCTTTTTGGTTCACAAATTGTAGCTTTGGAATTGGAATGAAATTTTGATAAATGACCAAAATACTCTTTTTAATTATTTTAATTTTTTTAAACAAAAATTACTTTAATAAAATTGTCATTAAATGTCGAGAGAGAGAGAGAGAGAGAGAGGAGAGGAGAGAGATGAGAGAAAGAGAGAGGAGAGAGGGTAAAGAGAGGGAGAGAGAGAGAGAGAGGAGAGGAGAGAGAGAGAGAGGAGACCAAGTCCACATCTGATGGGTTTTAATTTTGTTAAGAGGATATTTTTGTCATTTTCAAAATATTGGATGAAATGAAATTCAATTCCATCACTTTTGTGAAGGAATGATCAAATCCACATTTGAAAGAATTCATGGAATTCAATTTCATTTCATGGGTAACCAAATATCATGATGAAATTTGATCAATAGAATTGATCATTCAAATTCCATCAAATTCCGATAGAATTCAGCGAACCAAACACCCCTAAAAATTGTTAGATAAGTACCACTTAAGTCATTGTTGATTAGGAATGGGACACATATTAAACTCATATTTATAAAAACATTTAATAAACACAATGTTTATTAGAAACTTATTAAATAACTCTTAAGGCTAAGAGCATCTCCATCTATTCTTTAAAATAAAATAATCAAAATTTATAATTTATAAAGAAATTCATATTAAAAATCTTTCGTTTTAGGAATTACAACATTGTTTATATTATTAAAATATTTTCTCATAAACTTTTAAATTCAAAGTTTCTTAAAACAAATCCAACAACTTTGCTAAAATAGAAAAAATAGGTTTTTATTTTCTAAACCTCTCCAACAACTTTGATATCTTATTTGTTATAATAGAGAAAATTTTGAAAATTTTCCATGTCTAGAAAATTTTCTAAGACTTGATGGTAAGAGAAATAAATGATTATTTAATTCAATCCCACCAATGAGATTCAATTTTTAACAATTTATATTAAGTTTTTTTTAATTGTATTGAGATGATAAATTAGAGAATATTATAATAATATAAGTTGTTTTAAAAACTCTAAAATAACAAATCTGTTGGAGTTAAATATAATACATTTTAAAGATTTTCACTTTTGGTTCTCTATTTTAGAGAAATTATAAGAAAGTTGTTAGAGATGCTCTTAATGGTGGAAATATAATAATAAGTATACTACAAAATTGGTCCATGTGGTTTGACAAAAGTTATATTTTTTGTCCCTGCAGTCTCGCAATTACAAGATGGCCATCATGGTTTGTGTACACGTCCGGATTTGGTTTCTTCTTTTAACGGCCATTATTTTTTTTTCTGTTAAATGAGAGATATTTTCGTTATTTTATCGATTTTTTTCCCTCTTTTACCCAATCAAAATTGATTTTATGATTTTGGTTCATGTGATTTTTTTAGGTAAAACCGTAAACAACAAAAATCGGTAAAAGGTTGAAAATGCCTCTCATTAAATGGAACTTTTTAACGATCGTTAAAGTGAGGAATCAAATTCGGACATTTTTACAAACCACGATGGCCAGTAATTTCGAAAATGCAAAAACGAAAAATGTTATTTTTGACAAACCACAAGGACCAAATTTGTAGTTTACTATATAATAAAAGTCAACATTGCATCTCTAATTTTGGAATAGTATGATTGGTATACTTTTTGAATACAAAGTTTTTTTAAGCTGGTATATCTAGGGCTGTAAAAGAACCGAACGAACATGAGCAGATGTTTGTTCATGTTCGTTTGTTTAACTTAACAGAACAAATGAACGAACACGAACGGTAAATGAACGATTTTTTTTTTGTTCATGTTCGTTCGTTAAGAAAATATGTTTGTTCATGTTCGTTTATATTCGTTCGTTAAGAGCTAAACGAACGAACATAAACGAATGAACACAAATAAACAAAAAACAACCACCGTTACTCATCATTCCATTCGTAAAAAATAACATAACAAAATGAAAAGCTTAGGAGGTATAAATAAACTTAGGAGGTATAAAAAAGGAATTCTAAAAAATTAATTTAACTAATGATTTTACATCTTAATGTCATAATATATAAATATATTTATATGTATAAACGAACATACACGAACGTAAACAAACATAAATGAACAAACATTAATGAGCGGGCGTTCATGAACGTAAATGAACGAACGAGACAATTATTCATGTTCGTTTATTTAACTAAATGAACAAAAACATGTGTTCATGTTCGTTCAATTATTAAATAAACGAACATAAACGAACGCCCCGCCGAATAGTTCACGAACGTTTCGCTGAACGTTCTGCTTGTTTACACCCCTAGGCATATCAAATACTATGTATTGTAATATTAAGAGTAAATTACAATATTAGTCCCCATGGTCATATGAAATTTTGGATTGGGTCCTCCAAACAAAATAACTACAACTATGATCAATGTGGTTTCGCTTTTGTTGTGGATTTGGTCCTCTTACTAAATTTTCTTTTAAAAAGTAAAAACAATATAATTTAAATATTAATATAAAGTGATATATATACACACACATACGTAACAACAAAACCCACCACGTGGTGAAACGAGACCTCCATCTTCTCCGGTGAAGCCAAGGAGGTGAAACCGGTCCTTTTTTTCGACAACCTCCCTCAGTCCCTCTTCTCCGGTGACGCAACCTCCTCTCTTCCCTTTCATACCCGTCATCTCCTCATTCCGTACTTCCATTCTCATTCCTTTCCCCTTTCTTCATCACCTTCATGACAACGACCCACCAGGAGGTGAAACCCCTAAAACTCACCAAACTGTAAAATAATAATATAACAAGAACAAATTTAAACCATCCTTCATGAACACTAAAAGATCCAACTTCTTCTAACTAGTTTATGAGTAGTTTTAGCCAAGATGGATCTCTATCATAGGACATGAATAAAGTTTAGGATTTAACTAACAAATTTCACAATAGAAGTACCACATATCATATGAGAGCAATGTAGAAACTATTTTTTACTAAAAAATCCAAACTGTTAAAAGTATAATGCTTCATTCTGCTTCAACAAAAGATCCACATATTGACTTTGGATTCAACCTGATTTCAATTTCAACTGCAAAATTGATATGGGGCTTTAACCATTCAAGAGATAATGTAAGTTCTTTGCAACAAGGTCCATTCATTGCCGAAAATTAGAAAAAAAAACATATTTTCAAATATGAAATCTGGAGTTGGGATAGGGATTGCCAACAACTTCACATCCTATCCCTGGTACACGAATGATATTTAGCATCGAGCTGATGACCTTGCAAAATGAAATTTGATTCAAACATTTCAATTTTCAAAGTAAAAAAAAATCCAGTACCAATACTCGCAAATTGCAAATAATAAATTGATAAAATACGTAAAAATAAGATTGGGGGATGAAATCAGCAAGCCTTTCATAATCCGTAAGAGCATTCCACACCGATTCAACATCAACGTTCTATCCCTTGTTAGGGAACGATTGGGATTTAGATAGATAAATAATAAATCAATAATATATATATAATATAAAATATAATATATAATTTTTTTTAGAAAAAATATAAATAACCAAAATGCCCTGGATTTAACAGAGTTAAACTTAATGGAGTTAGAGGCAGAGACCCAATCTATAACAAAATCAAAACCACAATGACCATACCTATAATTATTTCATTTGAAGGACCCAAACCATAATTTACATATAACCACATGGATTAAATGTTGGAAAATTTTAGTAAAAATTGTGATTTTTTACTAACTTTGGACACAAATAAATACATGTATATGTATTGTATATATCTAACTCTTCGTGGGTTTATGTTCTCCTATATGAGAGCTTCAAAACGATATATTATGTGTCCAAAACGGAATATGTGTGAATGAGATATCGATGCTCAAAGTTGAGTGTTTGGGATGAAAATTGGCAAAAACAAGTGGGTGTGGGAACTTGTCCCACATAGGAAGGAGGACCAAAATTTTAGTGGTTTATAACTAAAAATGTGGGAGGGACTTTCAAGTCCTTATTTTGGTTTTACTCCATCACCTACCCGCGCGCAGGGGGGGGTGCCGACCTGCGGACACGAATGCAGCTCCGAAATCTTGTGCTTGCGCAAGTTGGTTTTTGCAAAAATTTTGTTTTGAACCAGTGCATTACGCGGGTTAAGTCGCGGGGCTTACTCGCGTAGCAAGTCGCGATGTACACTGTTTATAGACGAGAAACAGTGAATTACGCGGGTTGTGCCGCGACTTCACCCGCGTGGTAAGTCGCGAATTTCTCTGGTTCAAAAACCGGTTTGTAACTCCTTCATACTCATTATTGGAAATGATTAATAGGATTAATTATCATTAATCCTTCGGTTTTCCAGTCGTTAGTATAAATAGAGGACTCCGGTTTCAGTCCAATACACACAACAATCTTGAACACATAGCTTTCTCAATTCTCTCGAGCATACGTTGTTTCTCCGGCGATTTTTCCAAGCAAGTGGTGATATCCGGCAGTACACACTGCTTACACTGTTGTACCCTGGGAACAGACGACAAATCTGTTTAAGGGAATCGTGTTCAACACGAGCCTCAGCATTGTTTGAATATATGGTTTATTCATTTACATTTTCTGTCGATTTCCGTTATATTTGAGTTATACTTATCATTTGTTGATTATATTCAGTATTTCGATATTTGTAATTATATATATTATTAAAATATATATATCTGTGTACTAACATGAAATCTGTAATTTACTCTAATATTAATGTAATTCTGTATGTACAATATCATATATATATATATATATATATATAAAAGGTATATTTGTCTTATTGCTCATTATATTAAATAAATAAAAGTTGTAGAAAAGAATTTTAAAATAAGCTTATGTTAGAAAATGTTAATGGTTAAGACATATAGGGGCATATTTAAGATTGGGGACCAGGATCACGTCAACATCAATGAACTTGGTTTGTCATTTTGTAAATTTTTTTAATGGTGTTATTCATTTTGTGCCATAACTGTCGGAGTCAACGATGTTTGGTTGCAATATATCATTGTCGGAGAACTTGAATATGTACCAAAAAGTAAAAATAGAAGGGTTGCATGAATCGGATTACATAAAAACAAAGTGGCGGCCCGTGTTGAACAGACACAAATTTTCCATTTTAGAACGTAGCAAAACTTATTCTAAACATTTTTACTCGACCTCAGTGCAACATTTGTAATTGCGTTAGCGGACGTAGAAGAAGCATTTTAGTAATAATGATCAAGTTAATATTAACTGTGAAATAAAGTAATTATTTTTTTTCATTTCCCATCTATGTGGGATAATTGTTTTCCACGTTCAAACATTTACTTCAACTGTAACGCTTCAAAGATCAATTTCTCATTTACCTCACTTTGTTTTAGACACATGATATATCAAACCCATAAACATCTTTTTAGCATAAGTTTGGGACTTAACTTTACTTTTGGATTTGAAATCAATACAAAATCCGTTTTTTTTTTGTCATGCTTGCCTTTGGTACACCAATGAAGCAAATCTTTGGGGGTGTTTGGGATTGCTTATTTGAGGTGTTTTTTAGCTTATTGCGATTTGGTACCGGAGATAAGCACTTTTGAGTGTTTGGATGGGGCAAAATTAAAATGGCTTATAGTGGTGTCAAACCGCTGAAAAACATTTTTTGATAAGTCATTTGGTTTTAACTTATCAACTTATTTTAAAAGTGCTTATGACTTTTTTGGTTATTTTATATGTATAAGCAATTCCAAACACCTTTAAATAACAACTTATTAGCTTATTACGTTTTTGTACCACAATAAGCTAATCCAAACACTTTTTTAAAAACTCCGATTTGACACTGAATAAGTTGATAAACACTTTTTAAAATAAACATAAGTTGTTTTAAATAAGCAATCCCAAACACCCCCTTAGTCAAACCTGTATTTGCTCAAATGTTGATGGTAAAATAAACAAAACCCATTTGGCTATAAACCCCTTATTTGACCGAGCAAACTATAGTAGTGAGTGCCGGTCATTGTTCGCGAGCTTTTAAATGACATCAACTTCAATTTAGGACTATATTTTATTTTATCACATTATTTTTATGTTACCAGTTTGTCACTGCATATCAATATGTATCATTAAGATACAAACTGGATTATTCGAATACATTCAAATTACATAAAAGAACACCATCAAGAAGATGTTGAAAGAAATAAGTAACAAACTATTTGATGGTTGTTTACTTAGCAAATAAATTGAGCCTTGATTACTTTGGATGTAAAGACTACAGATAGTGTAGTTGACAAATTGCAATGTATTCTGTTCTGATTTCTTCTATTTTGTGAACCTATTTTTGAAATTATCATTTTGATGACCACGACAATATATCTCAAACAAGAAGGTTTAATAACTTTTTTTTCAAGAACGATATTCTTTTATAAATTTCTATGCTCTTCCTTAAAGTTCTATGTTTTGTTCACCCTATTTTATTCACAAAATTATAGTATATTTTCTTAACTACATAAAATATCATGTTCCCCTAGTTGCATTAAATTCATGGTGCTTTTCTCAAAATAAAGATTTTAGAAATAAGCTCGTCAAAATAAAAAGTGGAACAAATTCCTTTTCATTTTGATGCAAGTTCAAGAGATTTTAAACAATATGATAAATTTTGAGTAAATTACATGGTTGGTCTCTATGGTTTGTTAAAAATAACAAATCGGGTCGTTAAAGGGAAAAAATAACAAAATTGGTTCATATGGTTTACATTTTTTTTAGATTAGATCCCTCTAACTAACGTCATCCATCTTTGACCATTAGATGACCCCATGTGTGTAATATATCCTGTAATTTATATGATTCAAGTTTGAAAACCTTATAAAACTAGAGGGACTAGTTTTGTGAAAGTGAAAGCTTTAGAGATTTGGATAATGCTTAAAGGTTTTAGTCTCCTACCCAAATTAGGGTTTTGTTCCTTTTAACCATATTCTATAAAATTAACTAAGCGACTTAAACCCTAAAAGTGATTGTTGAAGCTCTTTAAACTCCAGACAACAGTTTTTAAATTGAGTCTGAATTCAAGTTTGAAGTTTTGATCGTGAATTTAAAGGGAATTCATTGAAGGCATCTATAGGATCTATCATTGGCTAAAGTATATATTTTTTATGTTCTCCTCTTTTGTGTTTATTCGATTGGTTGTATATGTGCTAATTCTATTTACGTTTATTTGATTCCTTACATATATGTACGGTTTCCTTACTTTTCTTTCAATTATTTTCATTCGATTTAGTGTACAATGTGTTCTTTCTTCCATCAAGTTGGTTTGCGTTCCCGTCCGATTAGTTGATCGTTTGATCATGTCTATCCTCGGGCGAGTTCTCTTTTGGTTTTGCATGCGACAATCGAAGTATGAATTAGTTAAAAACGTCAAATTCTATTTTTAAGTTTGTTGAATTTCACTTTGAAAATTTCGTGTTATTTGTAAAAATCATAACAAATCGATCATTTATCGGAGTAAGGCATATGATATGTTTTTGAAAACCTGTAGACGTCTTCTACGAATTACTGTCATGAGAAAATTGTAATTTTTATGTTAAGGTGTCTAAAATCTGGGTTTTTCGAAACTAAAATAGCGCAACTGTTTTCAAAAATTCGTGAAAAATCTCTTTTAAATCTGATTATGTTCATTCTTGACTCTTTGGAATCATGATTTATCTAAAACTACTGTTTAGATATAGTTTTCTAAAACTTACAAGAATAGTGAGAAAATGTTGGATTTTTAAACATATAATGTTGAAACAAGTATGTCTTGATGTAGAAAAGTTTTAAGTGTGAAATTCTTAGTCTACGTTTTAAACTCCTTTTCAATTCGCAGACGTTCAATAAAGTGTGTTCGAAGTATTTTTGTATAGTCAAATGCCTTTTTGATTTGTTTTGTAATTATTATGATTTGTTGCCTAACTCTGTGTTGATCACATGTGTTGTGACATACTTTCGTAGTTTATGCGTTAGGGTATGCCAGGCTACTAACCACCTATGGCGGTACCATAGGCACATCATTATGGCACCCATGCTCGTGGCAGTGTGATCAGTCCATGGCATCTCCTTTCGATTTTTGTGCTTTGATGAGAGCTGGCCATGTTGTGATGGGTGATATTATTCAGGAGGTGTATGGGTCAGCCCTAACATGTTTGATTTGTTTGTAGGGTGGATGGCGGCGTAGAGCCAACACCACATATGTAACGCCCTAAAAATATGGGCTAATTTAAATCTGAATAAAAGCGGAAAATGACATTCTATAACTAAATAGATCACCCTAAAGAGGGGAAATAGTTATATCGTATACAACTTTCTATGAATGGAAATGATTAATGACAATTCACTAATCTATGCTACTACCATCTAGATTAAAACAACTGTTACCAACATTCAGGGGCGGATGGAAGGTGTAAAAGGTGGGGGGATGGGCCCCCACTAAATTATGTTTTTCAATCATTTTCTTAGTTCAAACACAATTTTTTTTAACCTCCTACTATTAAGTCCCCCAGTAATTTCTTCTCTATGCCCTCACCATCCAAAAAAAGTACTCGGAAATCAAACCAAAAACAAAAAAAAGCCTATTGAAATCAGCCAAAAAACCCGAAAAAGTTCCTCGAAATCGAGAAAAAAAACTTAAAAATCCCTCGAAATCAACAAAAAAAACTTTAAAAACCCTCGAAAAGGTGTGAATTAGGCTGAAAACAAATCGGTAGACTTTACGGACCTTTAATCTACCTTAAAGATGCCCCCATTACACAAAAATCCTAGATCCGCCACTGCCAACATTTCCCAAAAAGGGTCGTTTCCAACTGTACGCTCACGTCCAAAAGTCTCACTTCAAAAATTGCCACTATCTGTCCAAACTCTCATCCCTCAAACCAACCGAGACCCGCCACCAACGGAACCTGTTATACATGTCATTTAAGAAAACAAGTGTTAGGCTTTATGCCTAGTGATGACAAACATTTTATAAATGAGCAAATATAAAGTGGCATAAACATTTTTCATAAAGAAGTTAAATGGTTCATCTTTCCAATTATGTGAGGAACATAAGGTTGAAGAAAACATCTTGCGATGACGGGGGAGACCCGATTTCCAAGAAAGGTAGTGGAACACAAAAGTAGGCTACCGTTCAAGTTGGTGAGCTCATACTAGGATCAATGGCCACGAGCTCGTCGACTCGCACTTCCGATGTGGATATGGGCCCCCGATGATCCTAATCATACTCATTCACTAGATGTGTATCTAAGGCCAATGGCTAGTAATCGGCTGCACATAACCGTACCAAGTTGCCCTCAATGATCCAATACACCAACTAGTTACAACGGGAATTATCCCACCAAATAAGCCGACTCTAATACCTATGGATCCATCTGTAATAGTCTAAGTCTCGTCATATTTACATAGTGACCAACTATAATCAAACATATAGTTTCAATACCAACATGTCCATAGCATGAATTACTTGCATGAACAACGTTTAGAAGTGCCATTTTCATATAAAAGTCTAGAGGTAACCATTCTCAAATCGATACACACATTTCCAACCAAGTGGGTTTTCAAGAGTTAATCAACTAAACCTAGCCTTAACTCTTGATGACTAATCACTCAATCCATAGCTTTCCAAAATCTTCATTTAACAAATAAATTTCCAATTGAACCAACATTAAGAAAAATACCCAAATGGGTGAGGCAAGTTCCCAAATACAATAAATATATATAAAATCATACTTTATAACACCTACCATAAAACTCTTTCCATTTTATACAAAGATGAAGAAACTCTAAAACTTCTCAAATATAAGAGTTAGGTCAAATTCCACCAAAATCAAGGATAGTGTTGGGAGAAGTTCAGGTAGCTAAAATAATAAGATTTTGACATGTATAAAGTTTTTAAAGAGGTAGGATGAACTCACAATGCTTGGTTTAGGTAAAACCCTAGAAACTAAGAAATCTTCTAACAATGGTAGCAACACTTGACTTTGAACCCTAGGTTAACAATCTTTGATGTAGAGGATGGATGAACTCTTGAATCTCAAGCAATAAATGCCTAAAAGTAGTCTAGGGTTTGGAATTTATGGAGAGAATTCGTGTAGGAGGAAGGTGATAAAAGTGGGTATGAGTGATAAATGAGAAAGGGGTTGAATAAATAAATTTAAGGCATCGGGGCCAAATGGTGATTGTTCCCTCTCACACTCTCGCGGGCACTCTTGCCCCAAGTGTACCGAGAGCCATGGGCTCTCCGTGATAATGTCCGACGATTGTGATGAGTGTCACTTTCACCAGGGCACTCTCACCTAAACCGTACCGCGAGCCATGGGCTCCCCGCGACTATGCCATAGCGATTGTGACCATGTCACTATCGCCTGGCACGATCGTCTAACTCCCCCAGGATTTTGAAATTGACTTTTCTTGCGCGAATACTTTGCGACATGAACTAATCTTTCTAGATCAAAGCTGACTTAATCAAAATACTAGTTACAAACTATTTATTGGTGCAAAGGGGACATTTAGCTTACTCAAAATTTCGGGTGTTACAACATCTCACATTATTTAGTACAGTTTGATGTGTACGTACTTATGTGGCTTATGTCTGACACTTTTTTGTATTTGTCTATGTGTGACATGAAACGCAAACTTATGCGATTATTTGTTTGAGCTCGATATACAATCCTAGTTTATGATTTTGATTTAAGCTTCTCAGATTCATATATAGTAATCAACTCTTTTGTTATGATTTGACAATTTGATCTTTGACAAAATCTACTGTTGTGATACAATGAATTTCGATATATTCATTTTGTTATGGCTTGATTAAGCAAAGTAAAATTGTGATTTTGGGTCTAACTTCTTTAGTTTCATTTGTATTTTGGCATGTTAAAGTTGGATTTGGTATGTGTTAGAAATTCGAGTTTCGTATTAGAAGTATGTTCCTTGTCCAAATTTAGATTTTTATTACATCCAACGTTTGGTTCAATTATTTGTTTTGTTATCTTTGTATCTGCATACTAAGCGTTTGGCTTAGCCTTCGCGGCATATATTCAAGGGGAAACTAAAAAGTATGGAATTCAGAGTATCTAGGGGTGAGAATGGGTCGGGTCGGGTGGGAAAATGAAAAACTCGATCGGGTTTCGGGTAGGCTATTTAGGCCCCGAATATTGCAATCAGGGGATTCGGGTTTTCGGTGTAGGGTCTAGTCGAGTTTCGGGTGGGATTGGGTCGGATTTCGGGTGAATCCAATCTTTTATTCTAGAACTCATGTCTTGCGTGACCGTGCAACAAAAAGGGAAAAAAAACTGAACGTTGAAACATCTAAATTTTACAGTTTTTTTAAATTAACAAAATTTGAGAAAAAAAACTAACATATCTTACTATTAATAATTATATATTTATAAAATAATAAAGACTCAAAGACTCAAAGACTCAAAGTCTCAAAGAAAACTTTTCGTGCAGCGTGCATCATGCGTGAAGGCGTTGAAGCTTGAACATTAAAGATTAAAATAGACATGAGGATTGAGAAAACCGACGGTGAGACTTGAGAGACCGAGAGGCAAGAGAAGTAGATATGATTAGGTTTTAGGAAATGTATTAAAAAATAGCATTTTATATTTAGTAATTAGTTTTCGGGTTTCGGGTCGGATCGGGTGACATATATTAAGGCCTGCCCGAACTGGTATATCCGGCCTAAAATTCGGACTTCGGACTTCGGGTATTATCGGGTGGTTAGGGTCGGGTTGTTAGGGTTTTTCCGGGTCGGGTTTTCGGGGTTTTCGGTGTGGTCGGCTTTTGCACACCCCTAAGAGTATCTACCTATCTAAGAGGTTCATTGACAGCTGTTGTAGGCTTGTTAATATTGGGAAGCTAGTATTGAAAAAAAATGATGAATCTTTCGAGATAATTGTTATTTGATGGTTTAATAGTACTCTGTATGCTTCTGCTAGTAGTTTGTTTTAAGTTTCAACGTAACCTCCTTTTCCGTCTCGGGAAGTAGGGGTGTTCGTGGCCTGGTTTGGGTGGCTTAACCCCCCAAACCACAAACCAAACCGCAATACCGGTTTAGAAAGTGGCCAAACCAATCAAATTGTATCACAAAGAGGCGGTCTGGTCTGACCGGTTTAGACAGTTTGGGTTTATTTTGGGCTTTAAACTAGAAGAAGCATCAAATCTATCTCCAAATTGCACCGACATAACATTATTAAAAAAATACTATACCAAATTATAAATAAAACATTTTTCTTCAAAATTAAGTTGAAAAAGCAAGTCCACCAACAATAACTGGAATTTTGGACAAACATTTAGCAAGTTGAAACACGATTAGAAATTTTAGATTTTGATTTTCGGCGAAATTTGGAAATTTGTCGATGTATGGAACACGGACAATTGAAAAGTGAAAACTAAAAAACTGATGTCTGAAAGGACCTTTTTTATAATTGGGTCATAATAGTTAATAATACAATACAAAAACTAAATATACTTTTGGAGGTCGGTTCGGTCCAAACCGCTAAAAAAATGTTCAAACTGCAAACCGAAACAAACTGAGCGGTTTGACTATTTTTCAAATCGGACTGGACCACCAAACTGCTCAAGCCGCCAAAAGCGGTTTGACTATTTTTGAATACCCCTATCAGGAAGAGGGTGTTACAATGTGCCTGTCATGTGAGGGGCATTTTTGATTTTTTACCTCTATCTATTATTTGCTTTTCAAAAAATAAAAGAATTAAATCATATTAAATGACCCTATATTGTACCTCTCCTCTCCCCACCTTCTCCGGTGAACCCTACTAACGACTACCATAATTTACCAAAAACCCTTTCATGGTCATAATAAGTTTCAATAGTAACTAATTCACACGATAATTTACATATCCCTAATGCATGATTCACTAAAAAGTAAAAAACCCTTTCATGGAGTGCCTTTATTTTGAGCTCATTTGCAACAACAATGGCTCATCCATTCTCTAAAGACAATATGGAGGAAATTTCGTTCTTCATTTCCTTACTCTTTTCGATTTTGTAAAAGATTAGATACTACATACAATGATTTACTGAAATGGGTTTTGCTTCCCTGTTGATAATTTGAAGGTAATTTCATTTTTGTTATCGGTCTTGTCTGTGATATTGATAGTCGAAAATCGTATAGGTCCACAAAGTGGCCACCTGTGTTGCCACAGTGGCGGTGCAAGTGCACACCGGACACTATGATCGCTATAAGTAACAAAGTGGTAAAAATATCGAGATCATATCCACAGGGATCAGACTTCAAAGTTCCGAGTAGTAGGTCGAGAATACAATGGTTTCAATTAGAGAAGAAGAAAATATCTTTGAGCGAAATTGGTGCTTTTAACAATTAACAAATAATTTAAAGAAAATGGTATGGGTGTAGGCTTTATCTAAGACATTTGTAGTAACCTCGTGGTCAGAAACAAAGTGTCACAAAAACATCTATAAAAATCCCTTTCTCTCGAAAGTGAGTTTCCACAGAAAGTGGCCACTTGCACCCACAAAGTTGCCACTATTGCCGACTCAAGACTTGTCGATTTAACTAAGTAAACCTCTAAGGATTTTAGTTCCACCAGTATGGATATAGAAGCCCAAATCTCTTTGTGACACCTATATCGACTGACATTTTGAACCTTAGTTAAAATTATGCAAAAACCCGTATCTCTACGTGGTTATAAAAGACTCTCAAATCTTCTTTGCATCACTCAAGCCGTATTTCTGGATCCGCCCATCTCTGGGTCTAAGATCTAATATTAACACTAACAAGTGATCGGTTTGTCTGCATTGAGTTGAAGTCCCAACTCAAGTGACAAAGTCTAAAAGCTAGCAACGATGGCAACACCCAAGTGTTGCCTACTAGTCTTAGATTTGGCACCCACCCACATCCAAAGGGGTGTTTAGCTCATAATAAAAAGATAAGACATGATAGAAGAAGAAGAATACATAAAATCATTGCATTAAAAATAAAGTACAAATTGTGGCCACTGTGTCACCACAGTGGCGAACAGTGCTGGAAATTAAATACTAGAAAATAAATTACAACTACAACTATAATTATCTAGGGAAAAAAAAAGGAAGAGATCAATGGCTAAATTATTCTACATTGTTGAAGCTCTCCTTCAAATGACATCCATGGCCTCTATTTATAGTGGAGGATGAAAAGGGCGGTGGAGGGTTTTACCCACAAAAACTTTCAATGAGTTCAAACTTTCTTTTACCCAAAAGCTTCTTGCCTTCTTCATCTATTTTTTCATGAAAACTCATATTTTGCTTTATTTTTTAAAAGTTTTTTAGATAGGCATTTTTGGCATTGATATCTTTCCACCAAGATTTTGCTTTTGTCTTTTGTCTTCTCTTCATCCCCTTGGTTTCTAAAGCTTGGCCTTTAAGAATGTCATTATCCTGCTGAAATGGACAGAATAATACATGCAAAAAATGATATTTTTCAGTTGTCCTCGGATTTACGTCGTTCACCACAGTGGCGACAAAGTGGCCACTTTCTGCAGTCCAACATTTAACCCAAAAATGATGCTTTCAACCATCAAAACACAAACTTTTATCCTCAACACCTTCAAATGAAAATAAATAAATAAATAAGAGAAACATGAACACGTAAAGGGAAAACACACACTAAAATCAAAGAAAAGCACACACAAACAATGTGTAAATAATACTCAAAATGAGAGTTCTCAGATATTACAACAACAAAGCGAGGAGAGTCGACGTATAGAAGAGTGAGAAGAGAAGGGTCTTGTATTTGTTTTGAGGATAGAAGAAAGAGGATAACAAGGTTTTGTAGAAATGGTGGATGAGGAATACTGGTTTTATATGAGTTTCCTAAGTTCAATGGTTGTGATTAGGGAACTAAAGTAACCCCTACATGAAAGGTATATGGTGTCACCTAACGGTAAATAAAAATGGATGATATTAGTCACATGGACCAAATACGAAACAAAATGCCAACCACATGGCCCAATTTTGTTATTTTTTCACTTTAAGGATCCAAATCAATTTTTTAAGTAAACTACAGGGGCCAATATTGTAGTTTACTCAATTGTTTATACTTTATAATGGGTTTTGGTGATTGTTGGCATTGTTGTTGAAAGTTCAACAAATAATTCATACTTATTAAATTATCTAATATAGATTATTAAAAGACAATTGATTAATTGAACTATTAATATTCTTTCATTCAAATTGTTTTTTCCGTCGACTTTTTGTTCAAAATTGAATATTCATATTAGTTAATTTAATTATATAGTGGAAAAATATATAATTTTATTACATTTTAAAATATATGTTATCTGTTTGGGGGTTATCCCACTTTCAACTTTTGTATAAAAATAACATAGCTTTTATAGCTAATTTGTGCAAAATATGGTCGTAAAAATCTTGAACTTATTTGAATGGACTAAAAGTTGAGAGAATTCATTCATTGATACAAGGCATGAAAGTAAACGTTGCTTAAGAATGTTTCGACGTTACAACACAAGTAAAGTAGTGTGATTCCAACCAACTAATTGGTCATATCAGTTATAGAAAACCTCAAGAAAATGCATCATACATCAACATAACATGTCTATTCACATACTCAAAATAGAATGTGCCGTATTTAAAGCCTCAAGAATCACATACTTCGAAGAAACCTTCATACCCATATTCGTATTTTAGATCCAAATTTCAAAGGAACCTCTTATATATCATTTTCGTATTTTAGATCCAATGGTTTCAAGACTCCATCTCCAAATAACCCTTGTAGCTTATTTATGATACAACCAATAGCAAAGTCCAAAGATCTATTATGAATATTTGATAACCATAGTCATTATTTGATAAATTATTATTATTATAAGTCAGACTCTCGTCTTTGAACTGGTTTCACTCTGCATATGGTAATAGAGAGTTAGACAGCTTATAACAAAGAAATTTACAACTTTTTTATGAGATGTAATATATCTGATTTATAATTTTATACTATGATTTTTAAACCGTTTATTATTTTCAAAATTTTAAAATAGATAGACTGTACCTATTAATCGTTTTCTAGCTCGATCATAGGATACAAGCTGTCACAACCATTATTTTTAACTATTAGTCCCTTTAGTTTGATTAAAACACATTTGGTCCTCATTATTCATTACCGAACAATTTCACACTTTCTTTTGAATTTGATGGAGTATGAAAATTCAAGGAACCATTTATGTATTTTCTTCTAACTTGTCCACCAACTTCATATACATATGTATTTTAAGGTTTAGTTTTCAAGGTGTATTACACGAATTAACTTAAGGATCGTTTACTAAACGTTTTTATCGTAAGTGTTTATACTTTATTGGGTCATTTTACTTTTTTGAATGAACATGACAAGATTGAGAATCTTACCTGGTAAGAGCAATAATAAATACCAAGAGTCTTACCCGGTAAGTGAAAGTGACGACTCTTACGGTTTTACTCTGCAAGTGTTTACCACATAAAAATGTTTTTATACGATGTCGTTTTAATATACTAAATATTACCCGGTAAGTTAAGTGAAAATGTTAACTCTTAGCGGTAAATACTTACCAGGTAAACGTTAGTAAACCATAAACAACCTCTAATAATATTAAATGATTGAAAAATTATAAACTGATCAATTGTTGATAAAATGATATTGAAAATGTTGATAAATCGAATATAAATTTGATGACGGATGAAAAAATATTTACAAAGTCATGGTAAATCGATGAAATTGTTGACAAGTTGAAGATAAAAAAAACTATAAATTCATGAATAAATTGTTAATAAAAAAGTAAATGTCGACATTTTCGTTTATGATATTTTAAGGTCTTGAATATAATTAAATTATGATTTTTCAGTTTCCTGTATACTTCTCTGTTTTCTTTATTTCATTTTAGAGAGGCTGTTAAAAAGGCAACAAAAGTGATTATTGCTGCTATTTACATGTGCGATAATAAATTTTGTAGTTATTAGCAAAATTCACTTTGGTTTTGAAATTATTTTTTTGAAGATCAAAATAATCATATATTTTTATAGTTGATAACCCTAATTTAGGTCTAATAGTACATCTCAATAGGGGACGACCATATTTGTTCAATTTATTTCTCTCAACTTGTATGCCGTGAGGCAAAAAAACATTACCACTCCAAAGATCAAGCACCAACTGCAATACAATAGAGTTGTAATCGATAATTATTCCAGATGTTTGTCAAATCTTAGAAAATCCGGAGATTATATGTATTCCTCGGAAACTGGTATTTTAACCTTTCTCCGAAGACTACATCTACAAACCCAAAGTTTATGGTTGACTGATATACACCACCATTTAGCTATTGTATTTATTTATCCATGTAAATTATGTCCTTTATATCTATAATAGAATTATTCCATTATTGTCCAATAATAATAGTAGTAGAATTAATGGTCCTGATTCAAAAAGTGATTTTGACCAAAAACGAATAACTAAGGGGGTGTTTGGTTCGCAAAATGATTTCTGAAGGAATTGAATCTGTCAAAGGAATTGGAATCTGGAAGGAATTGGAATGGAATGTTATCAGGTTTGACAAGTGTTTGATTGGCAGGAATGGAATGTAATCAATCAAATGAATTGAAATATGTCTGTTTGGTTTGCAAATGAATTGTAATGGAATTCTGAAAAATGACAAAGATACCCTCTTTTTGATTTTTATTTTAATTTTTTTAATTATAAGTAATTATAAAATTAACATTTAATGAGGAAAAAAATATGTAATTTACCATTTATAAAAAACATATATAAAATACCCTTTATGTAATTTACCATTTATATTTTTCCACTTTCTTATTTATATAAAATCTTTTATTACATTTAAAATACATCATCATCATCACCGGTCATCATCTTCATACGACATGCTCCACAACCATCAACACATAACACACCTTTTTTGTGAAGACAGCAACCCAAAACGCAATCGATGATCGATTGAACAAAAACCCAAAAAAAAGGCGTGCAGACAGGTTTGAGCTCCAGCTACGATGGTGACGATGAAGTTTCATACGCAGATGCAATTGAAGTTCATACTGCAGAAATCGAAGTTGAGATCAGAAATCGAGGTTGAAATCGAAAATCAAATGCAGAAATCTAAGTTCAAATCAAAAGTCGTGCGTGCAACAGATTGGAATGGAGAAGATGCAGAAATCGAAATCGAGAAGGGGAAGAAGTCGTGCACCATGAACCATGAAATCGAAATCGAGAAGGGGAAGAATTTGTGCACCATGAACCATGAAATTGAAATCGAGAAGGGGAAGAAGTCATGCCGCCATACGCCACCCAGTCGTGAACCATGAAATTGAAATCGAGAACCATGGGGAAGAAGTCGTGCAACAGATTAGAATGGAGAAGAAAGAAGCGGCTAGGGTTTTTTAATTGTTAGGAGGGTATTTATGTCATTTTCAGAATATTAGATGGAATGGAATTCAATTCCATCTGTTGGATCATAATTGTATTCAAGATTAAATTTAAATTAAAGGGTCTAAACTGTATTTACTTGATAGTTAAAGTTAGAGGGTTTATTTTGTAATAAGCTAATAGTTATTAAGCTATTGGGCCCCAAGCCCATTAAGCATTAGGAAGCCCATATGACCTAAGTATTTAAAGTTTTATTTAGTTTAGTTTTAAGTTAACTTTGATAATTTTCTAAATAGTAACCATATTTTTTCTCTGTATTCAAAGGGTATCAAGAACACTCAAGGGTTTCATTGTTTATTCAAGGGATTGGTATGTTACTCTGATTTATATATCTCTTGATTATTATTGTGTTGCTTGATTACTTGATTGATTATTTACCAACTGATTTCTACTTGCTTCTGGTTTCAAGAAAGGTACTGTTGATACAACCTTATTTCTTAAAAGGCAAGGTGAGGACTTGATTCTTATTCAGATTTATGTTGACGACATAATATTTGGGTCGACAAATCCGAAATTTTGCAAGAACTTTTCAAAGATAATGGAAACAAAGTTTGAAATGTCGATGATGGGTGAATTGAATTTCTTTCTTGGTTTACAAGTGAAGCAATTACCCGACGACATATTTATTAATCAAGCTAAATATATAAAAGATATTTTGAAAAAGTTCAATATGTCAGATAGTTCAGTCATGAAAACACCAATGGCTACTGGTACACTCTTAGACGCGGATCCCTCCGGGAAACCTGTTGATCAAAAGGTGTATCGTAGCATGATTGGTTCTTTACTTTATCTGACTGTCAGTCGCACGGATATAATGTTTGCCACATGCTTTTGTGCGAGATATCAGTCTAATCCTAAAGAGTCGCACTTAACTGTTGTTAAGCGAATCCTTAGATATCTCAAAGGTTCTCCTAATCTAGGCCTTTGGTATCCAAATGATTCTCGTTTTGAACTAACTGCCTTTACAGATGTTGATCATGCAGGATGTAAGCTAGACCGGAAAAGCACCTCTGGGTCATGTCAATTTATAGGTGACAAACTTGTGAGTTGGACTTCAAAGAAACAAAATTGTGTTTCAACATCCACTACCGAGGCTGAGTATGTAGCTGCTGCTAGCTGTTGTTCTCAAGTCCTCTGGATGACGACACAGTTAAGGGACTTTGGATACAACTACAAGCGTGTTCCTATTTATTGTGATTCCAAGAGCGCAATATCTATAACTGCTAATCCGGTACAACATTTGAAGACCAAGCATATCGACATACGCTATCATTTCATCAAGGATCATGTAGAAAAAGGTAATATTGAAATGCACTTTGTTCAAACTGACTTCCAGTTAGCTGATCTTTTCACAAAGCCATTGGATGAAAAGCGATTTCAATTTCTCATCAGCAAACTTGGTATGTTGAACATGTCTTAGACCTTACTCATGATTCTAGGGGGAGTATTCTACGTTTTTATCTCGTGTGTTATTTTTCACCTGTTGCTAACGTGAGAGGAATCATTTTCATAAATGATTACCCTTATTTTTTTTATGCAGGTTTGGTCAAGTGACAATAGCTTCTAATCACATCAGATTAGAACCCGCACTTCAGTGCTCTATTTATTTTTTTACTTTATGTTATTGCTTTAAAAAAAACATTCAGTTAAGGGGGAGAATATCTATGATTTTAACAGATTTTTGGATACTTAAATGCTTATCTGACCGTGTGTTCTTCAAAGATAAATACTTGTGTTTTATCTTGTCAATATACTTTGTCAAGTATTTATATACATAACGGTTCAGAACATTCTATTTGACTTTGTTATTACCATGTATCAAAAGTTAAATCTTTCTATGGTAATACTCATGTTATTTGTATTCACTGTTGATTGAATCAAACGTCATTTCATGTGCTTTCATTGAAAATATGTTTATATATTGTTCATATAAACAACATTCGTTTTTGATTCTCCAAAATCTTATTCTTCATGATAAAATGATATGAGCTTAATTGTCAAACTCTTTCTAGTTTGAGGGGGAGAATTGCATCGTCAAACATCTTCTGTTTTGACATCTCCGATTATTATATTCTTCATGTAACAAGTGGTATTTGTGCTTTCATGTACAAAAGCTTGTTGAACAGTATGTTCTTTTAGGAAAATACATGGGATTCAGTGTGTGAGCTTAATAGAACTTCCATGGATTCACGATAACCAGTGTTTCCTACCCAGGAAGTATTCCCTGAGTGATTCAGGGGAGAAAGGTTAAAAGAATTGAGTGATGGTGTGTGAAGAGGTAAAATGAAAAAGAGAGATTGGTTAGAAGTGAGAATTAAAAGAAAGAGGGTGAGAGAACAGAGTAAAATAATATTAGACTCTGCACCAAACTTCTTTCTGAGTCGGGCAGCCACATAATTTGATTGGTTCACATTTTTTGGTGACTATCATTGAAAAAGGCAACTAGCCCATGCCATCTCTTGCATTAACCCCACCAGCTACTCATTCTTTTCTCAAAAAGAGAATGTTTCACATTTTCTGGGGACGCAGCACATACGCTATTGGTTCTTCATTTGGAAGATACTAATATTGAAAAAGAAGGAAAGTTGCTCCACCTTCGAACCCTTTCTCATGCACATTGAGTCGTTTTATAATTTGTTGTTGTCTCAACAAGTTTACATACTTTGAGCCTATACTGAAAAGCAATCATCTATGCTTAATTTCTTTCATACACATGCATGAACACACAGAAATCTGTTTTCTGTCAGAACGTTCATAGATAACCATGTGTTATTCGATGATTGAATGGAAGACCTGGGGAGTCTATATCAAACCAGCTCCTTATATAGTAACTTTGTGTTACTCAGTGACTTTGTGTTACTGACAGACATTCTAACTGAGTCATTTGTTGATTCAGGGTTACACTTATTAAACTGTTTGAATTTGAAAAGATTCGAATGGTTACTACTTTCTATTTTAATCTGAAAAGATTGAAATAATCACTCTTTCCATCTGGGAAGACTACTCTTATTTCCATACAGGGCTCGTTACATGATGAAGACTGTGCTTATGTGATCATACACAATGGGGGAGATTGTCTTGAATAGGGGGAGATTGTTTTGCAAAGTTTTGATGATGATGATTCTCACCACTCATCAAAAAGGGGGAGAAGATAAAAAAAAAGGGAGAATACTCAAAGAAGGAGAATATAATTTGAAGACTGACTGCTGAAGATTATTTAAAGATATCAAGTTTTGAAGCTATCAACGACATATCTGAAGAAAAGTGAAGACCCGAAGACAATTGCAAAAAAAATTTTAATCTTGAATCCAAAGGGGGAGATTGTTGGATCATAATTTTATTCAAGATTAAAGTTAAATTAAAGGGTCTAAACTGTATTTACTTGATAGTTAAAGTTGGAGGGTTTATTTTGTAATAAGCTAATAGTTATTAAGCTATTGGGCCCCAAACCCATTAAGCATTAGGAAGCCCATATGGCCTAAGTATTTAAAGTTTTATTTAGTTTAGTTTTAGGTTAACTCTGATAATTTTCTAAATAGTAACCATATTTTTTCTCTGTATTCAAAGGGTATCAAGAACACTCAAGTGTTTCATTGTTTATTCAAGGGATTGGTATGTTACTCTGATTTATATATCTCTTGATTATTATTGTGTTGCTTGATTACTTGATTGATTATTTACCAACTAGATTAAACTGGGATAACACCATCATTTTTAAGAAGGAATGACCAAATCCACATTTGAAGGAATTCATGTAATTCAATTTGATTCCATGGGTAACCAAACAACAGGATGTAATTTGGTCAACGGAATTGATCATTTCAATTCCATCAGATTCCGACGGAATCCGGCGAACCAAACACCCCCTAAGTTTCAACAAGAAAAATACTATTTTAATATATGTATAAAATAATCTAATTGTCCCTAACTTCAATCATTTGATTATTTACTTTATTGTGATTCTAATTTTTGAAATTTCAATAATTATTTAGAAAGTCTAAGGGTTGTTTGGTAGTTGTTGAATGGTTTAGTGTAGAATGATCAAGTGGTCAGAATGATTAAGAGACTCTTATGATATAGTGCAAAATGAAATATGGTTGTTTTCTAATTGTTCATAATGAAATCATGGCTCTGAATGGTTAGGGGAGGGTCAGGATGCAAAATCATTCAGAGGGTTTTGGAACCATTAAGAGATAGACATTTTTTTCGCCAAACAAGATCCACCTCTTAGTGATTCAGAAGTTGACTCTTAATGGAACCATTAAGAGGTAAACAAACAGCCCTTAACACCCCCACCATGGTATCTTATATATATATATATATATATATATATATATATATATATATATATATATATATATAATATAATATAAAAAGAAAGTCCCATAAATTTTAATTTATTTGTTATTTATAACAGATAACATGAAAAAGGCAAAATCCCCAAAATGTTTAAATTTAATTTATAACATATATACATATACACTAGGCATATACTCGTGCGATGCAGCAGAATATATGTAAAGAACGAACAATTAATGCTACTTCCTTATATACATGTCATCAACAATCAACCATGACCTAAGAATCACAACTTATGAAATCTAAACCCATAACGATATTCAATAATTAGTTTATATTAAAATTATTGACGAAAAAAATTATAATGATATAATTTATAATAAAAATGAAACGTATTTTACGATTATGTATTTTTAACGTGCTAACGGTGGAAAAAAAAATTAAAACGTATGGATATAAAACAAATTATTTCGTAGATATTCATGATATTTAATAGTACAGTTAAATTAAAAAATATTCAATATTGGGCTCGTTTTGTAGGTATTGACGAGACGATTATAATGATATAACTTGTAGAAAAATGAACGTATTTTTTCATTGCATTTTTGTTAATATATGATTATTTGTGTTAATATGATAATGGTGTAAAATGAAAAAGTAAGGGATATAAAGTAAATTAAATAAGTAATTGCAAGAGTGATAAATGTAACTGTACAAAAGTTTGTACAATAACCGTTTTAGTTTTTTCATTATATAGTATAGATATATAGAGGATTAAACGAGAACGCTAACTATTTAAGAAAATACAAGAACAGTAAATCATGTGCAAAATCACATGTGATTTTACATTAACGACAAAAAATGGACATGGTCGACTTTGGCCGCGACCGTGTAAAATTGCGTGAATCATATATGATTTTGTACGTGAATCATATATGACTTTGTACATTGACGGTTGTTCTCGTGTTTTCTTGAATAGTTAGCGTTCTCGTTTGAACCCACCGCTAAATATTATATATATAGACGGAGGATTGTGTGGAAAGTTGAGGTTAACATGAGAAATATGAGAAGTGGATCTGAACCGTTGATCAATGTTAATCAAATGCTCTCACATGAATTGCGGCTTAAAAGGGATTGATCTAGTGCATCTTATCTCGGTGCACCTCATCCTAATGTGTATCCATTTATCATCCAACGGTTGATAACCACTTCTTACTCTTCTCATGTTAACCTTGACTTCTCACCGGAACCCAACCATATATATATATATATATATATATATATATATATAGGGTGCGTTTCATTTGCAAACCAAACAATTTGTACAAATTATGCAAACCAATCTTAGCCGCTCATCAAGTCTAATAAATATATGATTTTATTATGTTTCCTAATTTAAAATCATGATTATAATGAATAAACTTAACATTTCCTAATTTAAAATCATGATTATAATGAATAAACTTAACATTTTCCATATATATCACAACCATTATTAATGAATCATAATCATTATCTATAAATATATCTATTGTTTCCTAATATAGTGGTTTCCATAGTTTGTACAAATTGTTTGGTTTGCAAAAGAAACGTCCCCTATATATATATATATATATATATATAGGGGACGTATCTTTTGCAAACCAGTTAGATTGTGCAAACTTTGTGAACCAATATTAGCCGTTCATCAAGCCTAATGAATATATGATTTTATTATGTTTCCTAATTTAAAATCATGATTATAATGAATAAACTTAACATTTCATAATTTAAAATCATGATTATAATGAATAAACTTAACATTTTCCATATATATCACAATCATTATTAATGAATCATAATCATTATCCATAAATATATCTATTGTTTCCTAAAATAGTGGTTTGCATAGTTTGTACAAATTGCTTGGTTTGCAAAAGAAACGCACCCTATATATATATATATATATATATATCATATATGAGTAAATTGTATTTTTGATTCTTATGGTTACTACTCACTATCAACTTTGATCTCTCTTTTAAAATAATTACACTTTTGATCATTATCGTTTATCATTTAATTTCATTTTTGGTCCTTTTAGCTAACACAAGTTAAAGGATACTTTAGTCCTACTATTTTTTTTGTCTTTCCCCCTTTTTATTTTATTATAATTTAGTAATACTATATATATTATATTATATTTAATAGTTTAATAGTTTATTTAATCAATAAAAAATAAAACAATTTTTTTTGTTTACCATAAAATGTGATATTTTTTAAAAGAAATTCTTCAAGTTAATATTTTTAATCAATTTGTAATAGTTAATATTTTAAGTTTAATTAATAAGTTTAATTATTATTATTTACTTAAAACTTTCTAAATAGCTGATCAATATTTGTCAATCACTTAAAAATTGACATGTTTACTTAAAAATATATTTCATTTTATAAAAAATATGTTAAAAATAAAAATTAATAAAATGTAAGGAACAACGAAGATTTGAATTGGATTTTTTTAAACATCAAATTAATTTTTTTTACTAATAAGATGATATTATATGATAAAATTTCAAAGTAAAATATATCTATTAATTTGTTATTAAAATACTGAATAATTTTTTATAAATTATATAATTGTAATCGTCTCATCAATACCTTCAAAATGAGCTCAATATTAAATATTTTTGAATTTAATATAAATTAATTTGTTTTATATTCCTTACGTTTTAATTTTTTATTTTATACCCTTATCATTTAAAAAATACATAATCATAGATTAACTATAATACATTATAAAATGCTTTTTTATAAATTATACCATAATAATCTTTTCGTGAATAATTTCAAAATAAGTTAATTATTAAATTTTTTTAATTTAATAATATTTTAAAATATCATAAATACGTATCGAGATTTTTTTAGAATGATGTATCAAGATTTTTTTAAACTCATACATTAAACCATTATTTATATTTATATATCTATACTACTTTAAAAAAACATATTACGGTTATTTTTGAATTTTTAAGAGGTACAAATCTCAATACATAATCTACAAGTTTAAAAGTTTCAAAACCTCCCACATTCAACATGTAACACCCGTAGTTTCGGGTAAATTTTCTTATTTCAAAATTTTTGGGAGTGACGTTTGACCTTGCTATTTTGTCATGTTACTTGGTTTGATTAATTGGACTTGATCATACGTTCCTTGTTTGAGAATCAGGTCGTTTCGGGTCGAAATGGAGGCATGGAAACCTTGGGCGACTATGCTACCAGGGCATAGTCGCGAGTCAATGTCGCTGGTGGTGAGTGAGTTTCTGGAAGTCCGACAGAAAGGGGGAGCTGGGCGGCGACAATGCCCAGCGACTATGACCAGGGCATTGTCGCCCGATCATAGTCGTCGGCGAGCAGTTAGGGTATAAAAACCCCATTTACGGGATTTCATCATTTGGGACTGATTTTGGAAGCTGATTTGGGAGTTTTCTCCTGCGTTTTTGGTAAGAGATCTTGCCCTACTTTCCACCCACTTCATTTAATAATCTTCAATGTTCATTAATGGAGTCTTAAATGCATTTCTAGGTGATTTTGGTCAAGATCCTAGCTAGTAGCAACTCCCAAGATCTCACCTCTCCATTTCCTCTCCTAGGGTTTTGATTTTTGTAAGAAATCATCAAAGTGAGTATGTTTCTTGACTCTTCTACCTTTATACATACCTATTAATGTGCTAATATTTATATGCACCATTTTTATCTACTGATTCGATTATGTGAAGTTAACCTAAAAATCCCTTTTGTGGGTGAGGTTTAAATGAAAAGTATTAGAGAAAATACTTGACTAAAATATGTGGTATGAGTGGTATGAATCTAGTAAGTCATATGTTGGTTATGTTGGGAGTTTGATGTTGGTTTATAGTCTCTGGTTGAGATGATGGCATAAGTAGACTAAAGACCCGGTTTGGGTTGAGGTCACAAATAGACTAAAGACCCAGTTTGGGTTGAGGTCACAAATAGACTAAAGACCCGGTTTGGGTTGAGGTCCCGAATAGACAAAAGACTTGGTATGAGTTGATGTCTCTATGTAACACCCTCGTTTCGGTATGTACTCAGTTTATTTATAAATCCATTTATAATACCGTACTTTTGATTTCGCGTGCATTCGGGTCAAAATCGGGTGAAGATGGGGCATGGTACGCCTGGGGTAATAGTGCCCGCGATTGTGACAGAGGTCACTCTCGCGGGGCACTCTCGCGGGAGTTGTACCGTAGGTGTTTGGCTCGGCACGATAGTGACCAACGATTGTGACAAGTGTCACTATCGCGTGGCACTATCACTGAAACTGTACCGAGGGTCCAACTATTCGGGCGATTGTGACACGCGATTGTGACAGTGTCACTATCGCGTGGCACTATCGCGAGCGGGGCATCAGGGTCTTAAATACTCATTTTTCGGGATTTTAAGTCAGTAGGTCTTTTTGGGAAGCTTTGAAAGGCGATTTTGGAGAGCAAAAAGGTAGGGTTTCCAACCCCCATCATTGAATGCTCTAAGTATTGTTACTTATGGTTGGTTGGTGGATTTAATGTTAGGTTCTTGCTTGTGGTTAAGAAGATCAAGTGTCATTTCTTCCTTCTCTCAAGTATCATCTAGGGTTTGGTGTGTAACCCTTGCAAGGTGAGTTTTCTTAGGCACTTCTCCCTCATATATGCTTTAGTTGTTGTATCTATAATCTTTCCTTGTCTCCTAATCATAGTTGGATTTTGTTGGGTCTTTACCTAACTAGAGATTTTGAAGATACTATGGTTATTTGACTAAACAAGTTTTATGGGATGATATGTTAAAGAAAGTAATGGTGTTCACATTTACTCAATCATTTGTTAACTAATAATTGCTATTTGGGGTATTGATATCACATGAAGAGAAAACTAGGGTTTTGGGAATAATTGGTATATTAGATTAATTATTGGGCACAATGACTCTTGAAAAGAAACTATGGCATTGTCATTGTTTGGAGTACGTTTATGAAGTTTCCTAACAAGTGTGAGATGAGCCATGTTAGTAGCTCATATGTTTTGGAAATTGGTCTCATGAAGTATATGCATGATTGTATATGGTTATAATTGGTAAGTTGGGTTTTGGTTTAGTGCAATGGATCCATAGGCACGGTAACCAAATGTCTTGTCCGGACATTTGGTTACCCTTGGCACGGGATAGACATCGGGCTCCATGGTAAGTAGGGTGTGGGCCTATACGGTCGGGCATCGTCCCATGGACAGTAAGGTGTAATCCCATTGTGCTTGAGTTGCCCTGTTTTGGGAACTCTCAAGAATAGACCTGGAGTGGTTGACTTGATGTTTTCGAGCTATAGACTTGGAGTAGTTGATGTTCGTTATGTGGTTTTGAACTGTTGTCCGTATTTACTGAATGCTAATGGTTTATTGGATTTGTTTTGGCTTAGCTCACGGCTAGACCGACTACATGACTGCAATCGGGTTTATGGTTTAAATCATTTTCTTTACTTATATATATATTCTCACTAGGCTCTAGCCTAACACTTGTTTGGTTGTCATGTATGGCAGGTCACTCTAGCGGTGGGACACGTCGGGATTGAGCGGACGACCTTGGGGTCGAGAGTGGTCTTGTTGATGATTTAGTGACCAATATTTGAAGTATATAGAGATCATACCTTTTGGGAGGATAGCGACACCCGACATTAATCTTGCTTATACAAGTTAGATTACTAGGTTGTCGAATTGTATTCTTCATTTGTTTTTGGGTTGTAATAGCCATACTTGGTCCCCGTATTGGGTTGACGTACTTTGGGTTAGATTATTACACTTTTATCTTACAGGTCATTGGATCTTCCCTTTGGGTAGATTGGTTTCTTCCATTTACGGACGTTATATAGCCGAATTTTCAATTTTAAATTGACCCCCAATTTTATGATGTTACAAGTTGGTATCAGAGCATTGATTTAAGTAAACTAGGTATGAAGGTAGAATGCCTAGACTTAAACTGTGACTGTTAAGCTATGAACTGTGAGAAGGGGGTAGAACTACTAAGATAGGTTGGACTTAGAGTCGACGGAACTTGCACAAGTTGAAAGTTGTAGTGATGGTAACGATAACTCTTACGTATAATGTGTTCATAGTTTCACTTAGCTAACGTTATTATGAAGATGTTTTACGTGAGTATGTTTGATCTACTATTGTTATGATAATTGATAAGTGTAATAGTACGTTCCTTGTGTTACTTTTGTGGGCTCGTCTCTCATTCTGTGGTATTTTGTGTGTGGCAGAATCATGGTTAATACCCGAAATCGACCGGAAGGTCAAGAGGCCACAGTATCCACGGCCAACCAACCGAGGGTGATTGTTGTGGAAGAACCTCCTCACGTGGTAAATGTGTTGGGCGGGGGACCCGAGTCCATTCCTCGTCGCAACTTAGAAATGGATGATCCCATTTTGGAGGTGGTGACGGCGGAAACAAGGATGATGGACCGCATGATGGTAGCTATGAACCGAGCGATGACCCAACAACAAGAAATGTTCCTCAAACTCCTATAGGACCGTGATATCAACAACCGAAGGCCTGAAGCGGTGGAAGAAAACGTTGTTGTAGCGGGGTCCGGAGGTCCCGGACCTATAAACCCTACTGAAGTCACCGCAACCCCTAGAGTTGAGCAAATGGCAAAAACTTGCACATTCAAAGCCTTTTTGGGTTGCCGACCACCAGAGTTTAAGGGTTCGGATGATCCGTCGGTCTGTGTGAGTTGGATCCGAGAAATGGAACAGGCATTCCGATCAAGCGAATGTGGAGAGGGGCAGAAAGCAATTTTTGGCTCACAAATGTTGAGGGGGACGACCCTCACTTGGTGGAATGTATATTCCGCTTCTCTTGAAGTGACGGTATTGGCCAAATTGTCGTGGGCCACATTCAAAGAGAAACTTCTTGAAGAGTACTGCCACGAGAGGTCGATGGACCGAATAAAGGATGGATTTCAAAATCTGAAGATGGGTAGCGGGTCAGTGAAAGAGTACACCCGGTTGTTTATGGACAAGATGGGGCTGGTGGGACACCTAGTCCCTACTGAGAAGGAAAAGATCAAAGCCTACATTAAAGGGCTTCCATCCGACATGATGTCAATGGTAAGGGTATCGAAGACTTCTACACTCAGGGAGGCGATCGAGGAAGCACAATTATTGGAGGACGCTTCTACCTTGAAAAGGGAAGAAGGTTCTCACCTAGCCGAAAAGCGAAAATGGGAAGGAAATTCCTTAGCCTCCAAGAAACCAAGACCGTTCAACAACAACAACTACCACCGGAAGGCAGATTCTAGACTCAATGCTAAGTGGTGTTCCAAGTGCCGAAACAAACATTACGGTCCATGTAACTTTGTTCCCGGGGCTTGATTTAAATGTGGAAACCCGGACATGCGTATAAGGATTGTCCCGTCAAGGGGCGTTTGTGTTACGAGTGTAAAGATCCAGGTCATATTCGGGATGAATGCCCGAAACTGAAGACCGGCGGAAGCGGCGGAAAGAAGACGGAACCTCCAAGAGTGGTCGGAAGAGCTTTTCAAATGTCGTCCGAGGAAGCCAAAGCCTCTACTGACGTGGTATCGGGTACGTTTCTCCTAAACTCCGTACCTACGCGTGTATTGTTCGATTCGGGTGCTAGTTTCTCATTTATATCCGATACCTTTTGTCAAAAGATTGCCATGCCTATGAGTAGTTTAGACGAAGCCATTGTGGTAGAAATAACTAACGGGGGCCAAGTGATAATTCGAGAAGTAGTAAGGAATTGCACTCTTGAATTTGATGGTAGAAAATTTCCGGTTAGTTTGATGCCTATGCAATTAGGTGGGTTCGATGTGGTAATAGGAATGGATTGGTTATCGGAAAACCACGCCGAGATCGTGTGTTCCAAGAAAATGGTTCGACTACCCTTAGAAAATGGTGAGGTGACGATCATTTATGGTGAAAGGAGAAAAGGTGAAGTAGCGATTATCTCAATGATCAAAGCGCGGAAATTTCTGGCGAAAGGATGCTCATCCTTCTTGGCTTATGCTATTGACACCAAACTCGAGAAGAGGAAGTTAGAAGACGTAAGAGTGGTGCGCGAGTTCCCTGATGTATACCCGAAGGACTTGCCCGGTTTGCCAGCCGATCGACTTGTGGAATTCAAAATTGATCTCATTCCGGGGGCGGCCCCGATTGCACGAGCTCCCTACCTCCTGGCTCCTACCGAGATGCAAGACATGATGACTCAACTCCAAGACCTTCTGGAAAAGGGTTTTATTCGACCAAGTTCGTCACCTTCGGGAGCACCGGTCTTGTTCGTCAAGAAGAAGGACGGCTCAATGAGGATGTGTATCGACTACAGAGAACTGAACAAGGCTACGGTGAAAAACAAGTACCCGCTTCCGAGGATCGATGACTTGTTTGATCAACTACAAGTTGCGGGTTGCTTTTCAAAGATCGATCTGCGGTCGGGGTATCATCAAGTGAAGGTGGCAAAGAGTGACATCCCAAATACGACATTCAGAATGCGTTACGGCCACTATGAGTTCCTATTGATGCCATTCGGTCTAACCAACGTGCCGGCTATATTCATGGATTTGATGAACCGTGTGTGCCGACCACTCCTCGACAAATCGGTAATTATGTTCATTGATGACATCTTGGTTTATTCCAAAGACGAGAAGGGTCACGAGCAACACCTTCGGGAGGTGTTAGAGGTTTTAAGGCGAGAAAAACTTTATGCAAAGTTTTCCAAGTGTGAATTTTGGCTTCAAGAGGTGCAGTTTTTGGGGCACGTGGTTACAAGGGAAGGAGTGAAGGTGGATCCCGCTAAAATCGAGGCCATAATGAATTGGGAAATGCCCAAAAGTCCGTCCGAAATCCGAAGTTTCCTAGGACTGGCGGGATACTACCGAAGATTCATCCAAGACTTCTCTAAGATAGCTTCAGCATTGACGGCCTTAACTCGAAAGAATGTGAAATTCGTTTGGACCGAGAGCCAGGAGAAGGCGTTCCGAACTCTGCAAAAGAAGCTTTGCGAAGCTCCCATTCTCTCTCTACCCGAAGGAACATAAGATTTTTTGTTTTTCAGCGATGCGTCAAAAATGGGTTTGGGATGCGTTCTAATGCAAAGGGGTAAAGTGATTGCTTACGCTTCATGACAACTTAAGGTCCATGAACTCAACTACCCAACGCACGACTTAGAATTAGCGGCGGTGGTGTTTGCTTTAAAGTTGTGGCGGCACTACCTCTATGGCACAAAGTGTACCCTTTTTACGGATCACAAAAGTCTGAGGCACATTTTCGACCAAAAAGAATTAAACATGAGGCAACGGAGATGGTTAGGATTATTAAAAGATTATGACTGCGAGTTGCTTTACCACCCGGGTAAGGCAAACGTTGTTGCCGATGCTCTTAGTCGAAAGGATTATGGAGGAAATTCTAAAGCTACTTTTACACGGATCGAGTTGACATCAACACTCATCGATCGGATTAAAGTGTCGCAATTGGAAGCTTTGCTAGAAGAAAATCTCAAGGAGGAGGTCATGTCAAAACAACGTCTACTCTTAACGGATGATAGTCGAGGGGTAAAGCTTTTCAATGGGCGAGTTTGGGTGCCTAGGACCGGAGGCAACCGAGAACTTCTCCTCGAGGATGCCCACAAATAGAAGTATTCCATTCATCCGGGAAGCACGAAGATGTATTGGGACTTAAAGTTACACTATTGGTGGTCGGTCATGAAGCTTGATGTGGCGCGGTACGTGGAGCGGTGCGTAACTTGTTTGCAAGTGAAGGCCGAGCACCAACGACCTTATGGGAGTTTGCAATCTTTGGAAATTCCGGAATGGAAATGGGAGCACATCATGATGGATTTCGTGACGAAGTTGCCGAAGACTTTGCGCGGTCACGACACCATTTGGGTGATCGTGGATCGTTTGACCAAGAGTGCTCACTTTTTGGCTATGCGGGAGACCTTACCTATGGATAAGCTGGCAAAACTTTATATCGACGAGGTAATATCTCGTCATGGTGTACCGTTATCTATTGTCTCTGATAGGGACAGTCGGTTCACGTCGCATTTTTGGGATGAGTTGCAAAAGGAATTGGGCACACGGGTGAAGTTGAGCACGACTTACCATCCTCAAACCGATGGACAGAGCGAGAGAACAATCCAGGCGCTAGAAGATATGTTGAGATCGTGTGTAATTGACTTTGGGGGTCGTTGGGATTCGCACCTACCTTTGGTGGAGATCGCATACAACAATAGCTATCACTCAAGCATTGGAATGGCACCGTTTGAAGCTCTATACGGTCGCAAATGCCGAACTCCCGTATGTTGGCTTGAGGCGGGAGAGAAGCAGTTTGCCAGACCTGAAATTGTACAAGAGACGGCGGATAAGGTGAAGGATATTCGTGAACGTTTAAAGGCTGCCCAAGATCGGCAGAAAAGTTATGCTGACAAGAAGCGACGACCTAGAATTCCAAGAGGGCGATCGTGTTATGTTGAAGGTGTCTCCATGGAAAGGGATTATACGCTTTGGAAAGAGCGGAAAGTTAAGTCCCCGTTTCCTTGGGCCCTTTGTGGTGCTTAAGCGAGTAGGATTGCAAGCTTATCAGTTGGAACTCCCTCCGGAAATGAGTGGAATCCATAACACCTTTCATGTGTGTTATCTCCGTAAATGTCTAGTGGAAGAGGAGAGTGTCATTCCACTTTCCGAAATTAGAGTTGATGAAGGAAATCGTTGCATAGAAGAGCCGGAAGCAATATTGGAGAAGAAGACGAAGAAACTTCGCCACAAGGAAGTCACGATGGTGAAAGTCCAATGGAAGCACCACCGGGGTGCTAATGTGACCTGGGAGGCTGAAGAAGATTTGAGGCGGAGATACCCTCACCTCTTCACCTAGTCAAGATTTCGAGGATGAAATCTCCTCCAAGTTGGGGAGGATTGTAACACCCTCGTTTCGGTATGTACTCAATTTATTTATAAAACCATTTATAATACCGTACTTTTGATTTCGCGTGCATTCGGGTCAAAATCGGGTGAAGATGGGGCATGGTACGCCTGGGGTAATAGTGCCCGCGATTGTGACAGAGGTCACTCTCGCGGGGCACTCTCGCGGGAGTTGTACCGTAGGTGTTTGGCTCGGCGCGATAGTGACCAGCGATTGTGACAAGTGTCACTATTGCATGGCACTATCGCTGAAACTGTACCGAGGGTCCAACTATTCGGGCGATTGTGACACGCGATTGTGACAGTGTCACTATCGCGTGGCACTATCGCGAGCGGGGCAGCAGGGTCTTAAATACTCATTTTTCGGGATTTTAAGTCAGTAGGTCTTTTTGGGAAGCTTTGAAAGGCGATTTTGGAGAGCAAAAAGGTAGGGTTTCCAACCCCCATCATTGAATGCTCTAAGTATTGTTACTTATGGTTGGTTGGTGGATTTAATGTTAGGTTCTTGCTTGTGGTTAAGAAGATCAAGTGTCATTTCTTCCTTCTCTCAAGTATCATCTAGGGTTTGGTGTGTAACCCTTGCAAGGTGAGTTTTCTTAGGCACTTCTCCCTCATATATGCTTTAGTTGTTGTATCTATAATCTTTCCTTGTCTCCTAATCATAGTTGGATTTTGTTGGGTCTTTACCTAACTAGAGATTTTGAAGATACTATGGTTATTTGACTAAACAAGTTTTATGGGATGATATGTTAAAGAAAGTAATGGTGTTCACATTTACTCAATCATTTGTTAACTAATAATTGCTATTTGGGGTATTGATATCACATGAAGAGAAAACTAGGGTTTTGGGAATAATTGGTATATTAAATTAATTATTGGGCACAATGACTCTTGAAAAGAAACTATGGCATTGTCATTGTTTGGAGTACGTTTATGAAGTTTCCTAACAAGTGTGAGATGAGCCATGTTAGTAGCTCATATGTTTTGGAAATTGGTCTCATGAAGTATATGCATGATTGTATATGGTTATAATTGGTAAGTTGGGTTTTGGTTTAGTGCAATGGATCCATAGGCACAGTAACCAAATGTCTTGTCCGGACATTTGGTTACCCTTGGCACGGGATAGGCATCGGGCTCCATGGTAAGTAGGGTGTGGGCCTATACGGTCGGGCATCGTCCCATGGACAGTAAGGTGTAATCCCATTGTGCTTGAGTTGCCCTGTTTTGGGAACTCTCAAGAATAGACCTGGAGTGGTTGACTTGATGTTTTCGAGCTATAGACTTGGAGTAGTTGATGTTCGTTATGTGGTTTTGAACTGTTGTCCGTATTTACTGAATGCTAATGGTTTATTGGATTTGTTTTGGCTTAGCTCACGGCTAGACCGACTACATGACTGCAATCGGGTTTATGGTTTAAATCATTTTCTTTACTTATATATATATTCTCACTAGGCTCTAGCCTAACACTTGTTTGGTTGTCATGTATGGCAGGTCACTCTAGCGGTGGGACACGTCGGGATTGAGCGGACGACCTTGGGGTCGAGAGTGGTCTTGTTGATGATTTAGTGACCAATATTTGAAGTATGTAGAGATCATACCTTTTGGGAGGATAGCGACACCCGACATTAATCTTGCTTATACAAGTTAGATTACTAGGTTGTCGAATTGTATTCTTCATTTGCTTTTGGGTTGTAATAGCCATACTTGGTCCCCGTATTGGGTTGACGTACTTTGGGTTAGATTATTACACTTTTATCTTACAGGTCATTGGATCTTCCCTTTAGGTAGATTGGTTTCTTCCATTTACGGACGTTATATAGCCGAATTTTCAATTTTAAATTGACCCCCAATTTTAGGATGTTACAAGTTGGTATCAGAGCATTGGTTTAAGTGAACTAGGTATGAAGGTAGAATGCCTAGACTTAAACTGTGACTGTTAAGCTATGAACTGTGAGAAGGGGGTAGAACTACTAAGATAGGTTGGACTTAGAGTCGACGGAACTTGCACAAGTTGAAAGTTGTAGTGATGGTAACGATAACTCTTACGTATAATGTGTTCATAGTTTCACTTAGCTAACGTTATTATGAAGATGTTTTACGTGAGTATGTTTGATCTACTATTGTTATGATAATTGATAAGTGTAATAGTACGTTCCTTGTGTTACTTTTGTGGGCTCGTCTCTCATTCTGTGGTATTTTATGTGTGGCAGAATCATGGTTAATACCCGAAATCGACCGGAAGGTCAAGAAGCCACAGTATCCACGGCCAACCAACCGAGGGTGACTGTTGTGGATGAACCTCCTCACATGGTAAATGTGTTGGGCGAGGGACCCGAGTTCATTTACCACTCTAAAAGGCGAAAGACCCGGTTTGGGTTGAGTGCCCAAATTTGCTAAAGATCTGGTTTGGATTGATGCTATCAAGCTTGTGGGCTTGGATATGAAGTATATATATATATATATATTGATGAGACTTTTATGGAATTTCATGTTTGATGACAGGTGGAGCAAATTGGTTGAGAACTATGATAAATGAAATGTTCCTGTGTTGTAATTCTATTTCATTATTTATTTAAGGTTATACGTTCTCACTAGGCTCTAGCCTAACACAAAGTTGAATTATATAAATATTAACTTAAACTACTATATATATATATATATATATATATATATATATATATGTTTAAATTTTTAAAAATAAAAAATAATATAAAGATGCGGTGCGGTGCGGTTTGAACCGCGGTTTGAAAATTCAAAACCACAAACCGCACCGCATAGTACGGTTTGGTAAAAGTATAAACCGCAAACCGCACCGCAAAAGTTCTAAACCACGTTTTGCGGTGTGGTATGGGCGGTTTATACGGTTTGGATGAATTCAAGAAAATTTAAACTAATTACTAATTATTTTTATTCAGCAAAAACACCCATGAACTTCGTCTGACTTTTTAGTTAACTAGTTTTCATAATTAAAATTAACTAAAAAGGATAAAATATTCATTTTACATTAAATTGGCTACAAATGAATCAAATTAAAGTCCGATGATCTTTTACATTAAAGTCGGATGATCCTTTTAACATTATTATATTAAATCATTATTTAACATCTGACGGCTTTTCATTTTGATCATCTTTTATGGCACATCTTCTTTCCTTTTTTTTTTCCGACATATTTTTAGAGAGATTATGAAGAAAAAAAAAGACCGCTAGAAAAAGTTGATTGAAAATGAATCATATCATATAGTTCTAGGTAAAAAGAAGAACATAAGAAGCGGGATGGGTGAGATGCGTGTGGTGAGTTCTAATTTTTAATTAATGTTTTATTTTAGTAAAAAGTTAAATATATGTATTAAATGATCAAAATGATCTTGACTTAACAGAGAATTAACAAAGTTTTTTAACAGAGTTAATTTCAGGAACAAAAAATAAAATGAAACGGAAATCACAGTGATTAAAAAAAACATTTTTTAAAGACTATGGACAAAAATAACTATAAGTAACAAACCTAAGGGATGAAAATCATAGTTTACTCGATATTAAATTATATACATTTTTGGCAATAAAATACAATTTTATATTATAAAATAATGAGTTTTGTAATCTAGTGTAAACTACCAATGTTTTTTTTTCTTCCCTCATGCTTGTGAAAATGTAGGAGTCCACAAAGTTAGTGAGTCAAACTTCAATTATTTTGTGAATTTATCTTTTATATATTTATGGTCTAAAATACTTAAATAACTTTTAAATTAATTAAAATTATGAGGAGTAACGAATCTAAGTTTCTTAGGGGTTGTTTGTTTTATAAAAAAAACCTCTTAATAACGCTTAAGTCTGAATCATTCAGACCTTTTTACACACCGCCTCTTATTAATCATAACTAAATTAAGACTTCAGACTTTAGACCTCTTAAAAAACAAACGGCACCTTAATATGAATATACATTCCTATTACAAAAATATCAGTACACATCCACAATTACAATTACTTTTTGTGTTCAAAGTATTTATTGATCACTGAATATGTCATAATAAGAACCCTTATTTTTTCCTTTAAAATGGGAACCGAATCGCACACCAAAGTCATCATAAACTCTCATACTTACAACCTAAGAACAATATAATTCATTTGATACAACTTAGGCTAAAAACATTTATTTGATTATTCATTTCATAAGTTATCATCATTATGTTACAAAAATTATTCATTTGACCATCAAATCTTATATCGTTCGCCCTTTTTGTCCTTTAATACCAATTTTCAACTAAATGATTAGACCAATTTTGTTTTATAACAATAATAAGGTAAGTTTATTCTAAAGAAACCGTTTTCTGCACAAAAAGTTAGACCCATGATCAAAAAGTTCATTACCTTTTGAAAGTTTGGTATCAAATATTGTATTTTAGCATTTGAAACTTCCAATTGTTTGTATGTATGTGCTTCTATAATTTGAGTGGAATATTACACATGATACCCTTATTGTTTTTTTCCGTGTCTTACGACCCTTCAACTTTTCTAGCTTATACTATAAAATGACTCGAGCTTTCTTGTAATTGGATTAATCTCGAATCATATGAAACATAAAGAATGTAAAGAAATTTAGGGGTCGTTTACTGTACACTTGCTGAGTGAGCATGATAAGGATCGAGAATTTTACTCTGTAAATTGGGGAAAAGAAACTCGACTAGCTTATAGGGTAAGAGACACTTACCAACAATCTATTTTGATGATCGTGAATGTTATTCGATAAGGTAAGTGAGGATGGTCACTCTTGCCGATAAGCGCTTACTCGATAAGAATTTGGTAGACGGTCCCTTAGACCCTTGATGCCTCTTTGACATAAGAGTTTGGCTTATTAGCATACTTCCCTGGGTTTGGGTAATTATTCGAGATCCCCCTTTTGGGTATCTTATACTTGGGATTGTTTACCAAGGGTTGCTGGAAAATGTTGTCTTAGGGGTTGTTTGTTTTTAAAAAAAAAACCCTCTTAATGGCTCTTAAGTCTGAATCGTTCAGACTTTTTTACATAACATCTCTTGTAAATTATAACTAAAATAAGACTTCAGACCTCTTAAAAAACAAACGACGCCTTAGTAAGAAGTTATGTATGAAGTAAGCATTATTTCGAAAATGGTTTTTTTATCATGTGTTTTGTATTAGGCGTTGACTGACAAAAGAAATACCATAATAACCCTTTTGTAGCTTAAAAATATATTATCTTATAAAACATATTACTAAAAGTCTTAAAAATAACCTGTAAAACACAAAGTACTACCTTTTAAAGCATAAAAACTAAAATCTCTTATTTACAAGTCATTAAGCATCACATACACACCAAAATGACTATTCCAACTCCCAAGATTTATTTCAAAAGATAAAGAATAAGTTTTCCGCCTCCATAGAGGTGGCCATCTATTTCATAGGAGTTAAACCGAGTCCTTCTTTTTCTGTTTTTTGGATAAATAAAAAACCCTAGCCTCCTGTTCTTCCTTTCTTTGGATAGAGATTCAGAAACCACCCTAGCCTCTTGATCTTCTCCAACTCAAATCCCTAAGGGGGTGTTTGGTTCATGGATTTTGAAAGAATTGGAATGGATAATTCTTTTGACCAAATTCCAATTCCTTGGTTTGGTTCATGGATTTTGAAGGAATTGGAATGGATAATTCTTTTGACCAAATTCCAATTCTTTTGTTTGGTTCATGGATTTTGAAGGAATTGGAATGGATAATTCATGATGGAATCCTTTGAATTTCACTGAATTCCACAAATCAAGGAATTCATCATTCCTTAGCTAAAGTGAAATAATTGAATTTCATCCAATTCCTACCAACCAAACACGTGGTCAAATTCTATCAAATTCCATTTCAATTCCTTCAAAGTCAAATTCCTTCAATGGATTCCAATTCCATTAAATTCCATTCTGCGAACCAAACGCCTCCTAATGGTGGTCAAATAGAAAAACATTTTCTGTTGCCACCTCTTGAAGTTCAAACCGGAAAATTTCTCCGGTTTCTCAGCATGATTGGCCATCATATTAGGTGCTGGCGTGGTAGTAGTTACTATCGATTGCACAGGCAAGGTAGCAATTCCCGAAATTGGTATTGTAGGAGATGTAGTTCCGGTTGTATTCACCATTCTGAAAAAGTCGATATGAACAATTAGTATCACTAAGATAATCTGTTTACACAAAACAGAATTTTATCCTAAAACTATAAATCTGTTTACAGAAAAACAGATAACGAGAATATCGAAACAAAATCTGTTTACGAAAAACAGAAAAAGAAAATATCGAGAGAAACTCGATAAAACATCACAAAATCTGTTTAAGATTGTTAGTACACAGATATATATTTCAAAATATATATAATTATAAATATCGAAATAATTGAATATAATCAACGAATGATTAGAACAAATCAATATATAAAGGGAATCGACAGAAAAACGTAAAACGAATAAACCGTATATCGAAACAATCGATGCTGAGGCTCGTGTTGAACACGATTCCCTTAAACAGATTTGCCGTTTGTTCCCAGGGTACAACAGCTTAAGCAGTGCGTACTGCCGGATATCACCACTTGCTTGAAAAAATCGCCGGAGAAACAACGTATGCTTGAGAGAATTCAGAAAACTTTGTGTTCAAGATTGTTGTGTGTTGGACTGAATATGGACCCTTGTATTTATACTGAAGATTGAAAACTGAAGGATTAATGGGAATTAATCCTATTAATCATTTCCAATTAATGTATATCAAGGAGTTACAAAACCAGTGAATGTCGCGACTTATCACGCGGGTGAAGTCGCAGCACAACCCGCGTAACTCACTGTCTCGTTTACAAACAGTGAATTTCGCGACTTACTACGCGAGTAAGCCCGCGGCTTAACCCGCGTAACTCACTGTTTTACGGTCCATACACAGAACATTTCGCGACTTATGGCGCGGGTAAACCCGCGACCTTACTCGCGAAATACACTGGTTCAAAACAAAAATTTTAGCAAAAACCAATCTGCGCGAGCACAAGATTTCGGAGCTGCATTCGTGTCCGCAGGTCGCGCCCACGCACAAGTTCGCCTACGAAGGCCGCAATCGGCACCCCCCTGCGCGCGGGTAGGTGATGGAGTAAAACCAAACAAATGACTTGAAAGTCCCTCTCATATTTTTGGTTATAAACCACACAATTTTGGTTCCTCCTTCCTATGTGGGACAAGTTCCCACACCCATTTGGTTTTGCCAATTTTCATCCCAAACACTCAACTTTGAGCATCGATATCTCATTCACACATATTCCGTTTTGGACACATAATATATCGTTTTGAAGCTCTCATATAGGAGAACATAAACCCACGAAGAGTTAGATATATACAATACATATACATGTATTTATTTGTGTCCAAAGTTAGTAAAAAAATCACAATTTTTACTAAAATTTTCCAACAGGAATGAAATTGAATTCCACACATTCGATCGTTCATGGATTTGGTCATTCCATCACAATTGAGAAGGAATTCAATTCCATTCCATCCCATTTTCTCAAAAAGACAATAATTTCCATCTTCCCTACTTGATTTACCTAAACCCATATGAACCTCTACCGACCACCGACTACCATCAATCTGAACCACTGCCGACCACCACAATATGAACCACCGCCGACCACCGATATGAACCAACGCCGACCACCAACGTTCTGAACCACCACCGATCATCACTAATCTGAACCACTACTCTAAAACACCATCGACCACCACTGGTCTGAACCACTGCTGGAACCACCACCGACCACCACCGATCTGAATTGGATTTTGGTTTCACAATTTTCAAAAAGAGTATTTTGGTAACTTACTAATAAATTCCAAAGGTACATTATGTGAACCAAACAGACATATTCCAATTCCTTTAACATATTCTATTCCAATGTTTATCAACCAAACACGTGGTCAAACAACCTGATAACATTTCATTCTAATTCCTTCAAAGTCAAATTCATTTGTCAAATCCCATTTCATGAACCAAACGCCCCCTAAGTCCCCACCTCTCTTATTGTCTCGCTTAAAACGATGACATCGACGATCGCCCCCTCCTCCTTCGAATGAAATATGATGTAAATCCTTGTATTCCTTTCCTCTCATTCTTCCATGAATAGAGTTAAACTAATGACGCTAAGTTTGTTTTTTTTAAAAACCTCTTAATGGCTCTTAAGTCTGAATCATTCAGACCTTTTTACACACTACCTCTTATTAATCATAACTAAAATAAGACTTCAGACTTTAGACCTCTTAAAAAACAAACGGCACCTAAAATCCAAAAAAGGATTTGATAAAAAAAACTCCAATAAGAGGATTTTAAATCTATCTTTAGGTAATGGACTAATTGGAGTATAACCTTTTTATGATATCTTGATTCTGAATGTAGAATTGCAAAGTAAAATCAAAGATATGAGAGATGCTTTTATTTATTATTTGCATAATGCTAATGTGTAAAGTAACTAAATATAATTTTTCATTTGATTTGCATTTTGAGTCTCCCATAAAATGTAATGACTTTTAGCAATGATTAGAAGAAGTATTTATCATTGTTATGTTATTATGTGTTAGGTAAAAATGTGTCTCACAAATGCAAAAACTAGTGAATTGATTTCTAAGGTCCCAAACGAGTAGAAATCCAAGTGCACAATTAACCCAACAACAAATGCGGATAACAATAATCTAGATGTTGCACAATAATTCTCTAACGTAGAAAAATAAACCCACGAAATATAGATAATAATAAATACGTTATTATTTATAATTATAGCAAAGTTCAAAACAATTAACACCGTGATTTAACGTGGTTCCACTATCGGTTTTTGATAGTGTACATCCACCAAAGAGAGAGAGCAAGAATATTATTACCAACCAAGGAGATTACAAAGTGCTTGTACAAGGATCTTGAGATCCATGATCACCTAACAAAACTTCACGAACACCACCGAATATCAAGAACACTCTCGACCTCACATAAACTAAGTATATAGAAAGGATATACTAGGGAGAGTATTTGGTGTATAGAAACTAGAGAAGCTTGGAAGGGATAAAGAAAATGGTTGGAAGGGAGGGGGTATTTATAGGATGAAAGAGGAGTAGGGACCAAGTCTTATGAGTGGTGACCAAGCATGAAGTTGGCAAGCTTGGAGGCCAAGCTTGGCATTTCCATCACATGTGTATCATCTAAATATAATATAAAATAAATATTATAACACTCCACCATGATGCACGTGATCCTCGATAGCGAAACGAACCCCAATCCAACCAATACGGGTTCTTCCAACGGTTGATCATAGCAAGTAGATAGCAAAGTAAATTGGCATGAGGTAGCAAAATGCATTCCAACCGTGACGAGCTTCGGCATGGCTATCACCCGTCAAAGTTACAAGCAAACAAATAACCTCAAATGCACAATCCACTTAAACAAGGTAGAGCATAAGCAAATCTCTAAGCACTTAACAAAGTAATTCCTTCAAAGATGTCATTTTGTCACCTGTGGTAATATCTTCTCTCTCTCGAGCAAAGTGCCCAACGACACTAACACAAACGGAGCTGGATCAAGTTTGAGCAATGCTCAAACTTAGCTGGCGGTAGCGACTTAGTGAACATATCAGCGGCATTGTCGTCTGTCAGGACTTTCTTCAAATAGACAATCTTCGCTTCATGTAATCTCACAGGATATGCATCACGCACATTTATGTGCTTTGTCCGGGAGCTGAAAGCCAAATTAGTTGCCAAATGTATGGCACTCTGATTATCACAGAAAATGCGTACGGAAGGTTGCTCGAAACCTAAGCCATTCATCAATTCTTTTAAATGGACCGCTTCCTTTGCAGACTCAACCGCCGCAACAAGTTCGGCTTCTTTGGTTGACAATGCAACAATGGACTGTAAACGTGATCTCCAACTAACGGATGTTCCACCTAATGTAAATACATAACCGGACGTGGATCTCCAACCTACTCGATCACCTTCAAAGTCAGAATCACAAAATCCAACAATTTCACAGTCATTGTGCAAACCAAATATAAGACCATGTGTCTCGGTTCCCTTCAAATATCGGAATGCCGTTTTAATGGCTGCCCAATGTGATCGACCCGGATTCGCGAGAAACCGACTCACCACTCCGACACAATGTGCGAGATCGGGACGAGTGCACACCATGGCGTAAATGAGACTTCCGACCGCACTAGCATATGGAACTTTTGACATTTCGGTCTTTCCCTTGTCATCCTTCGGACAATCTTCACTTGTAATCTTGATGTGCTTCGGTAGCGGAGTGCTAGACGTCTTGGCACCATGAAGATTAAACCGCTTCAATATCTTTTGGATATACGCCCGTTGTGTCAATCTAAGTGTTCGAGACTTTCTGTTCCGCACGATTTCCATGCCCAAAATCTTCTGCGCCGCGCCAAGATCCTTCATTTCAAATTCTGACTTCAACTTATCTTTCAGAAGTTCGATCTCTGACCGGTCCCTGCAGGCTATAAGCATGTCATCTACATAAAGAAGTAAGTAAGTGAAAACGCCACCGCTTTGTCTATGATAGACACAAGCATCTTTTTCACTACGCTCAAATCCCAGATTGAGCATAAACAAATCGAACTTCTTATACCACTGACGAGGCGATTGTTTAAGTCCATAAAGGGACTTCTTGAGTTTACATACATATTATGGTTTGCTTTCGGAAACGAAACCATCAGGTTGCTTCATATAGATAGTTTCCTCCAAGTCTCCGTGTAGGAAGGCGGTCTTCACATCTAACTGTTCTAGCTCCAAATCGTGAATAGCCACGATCGCCAAAAGAACACGAATAGATGTATGGCGTACAACGGGAGCAAAAATATCGTCATACTCGATACCTTTCCGTTGTACAAAGCCTTTAGCAACGAGACGAGCCTTATACCGATTGTCATCTTTGACTTTGAAAACCCACTTGCAACCAATAGCACGACTGCCATTCGGCAATGGACATAAGTCCCAAGTGCTGTTCTTCGAGAAAGATTCCATCTCTTCTTGCATGGCTCCAAGACATTTAGAACTGTGGGTCGAGGCCAACGCCTCCTTTATATCAAGCGGCTCATCTTGCCCTACATGCAAAGCAAACTCCAGCTGATCTGTAAAACTCATGTTAGCAAAATCCCAATCTCCATACCTGTTAGGCGGACGAATAGTTCTTTGAGTATGCCTGGTAGGCGCAATAACTGGGATTGTATCGCCATCGTCTCCACCATCATTCAGAATCTCTTCTTCAGAATCACTAGTATAAGTCACTGGAGGAATGACTTCTTCAACATTAACGGGTGATTCTGAGCTAATATTAGGAGTGGATGAACTGGGAATATAAGGACTGTCTACTGTCTCCATATCATCGGCAGTAGGAGCAACAGTAGTAACGACTTCCGGATCTTGAGAGGACTGAGGATCCTGTGACTTCAACAGGACTGATTCATCAAACGTGACATGTCGAGAATGAATCACTTTACGAGTCAAGGGGTTCCAGATTCGGTAACCCTTGATACCATCTGTATAGCCGAGCAAGAATCCTTTGGTGGCTTTAGGATTCAGCTTGTCCTGGCCTGAAACATGAAAATAAACAGGACAACCAAATATACGTATGTATTTCAGACAGATGTTTCTTTTACCTCTCCAAACCTCTTCCGAAATCTTTCCCCCGATGGACGAACAAGGTAACCTATTAATAATGTGCACCGCGGTGTAAAGTGCTTCGGCCCAGAAAGATTTGGGGAAGCCCGATGTCGACAACATACATCGAACCTTCTCAAGCAAAGTCCTATTCATCCGCTCTGCAACCCCATTAGATTGAGGGTCGCCTGGTGTGGTGTAGTGACGGTGGATGCCTTTACGCAAACAAAAGTCTTTGAAGTTACCACTAGTAAATTCTCCACCGTTATCAGATCTCAGCACTTTCAACTTCTTGCCAATCTCGACCTCTACTCGTGCCAACCAAGTCTTGAACGTATCGAAGACATCTGACTTTAACTTCAACACATACACCCAAAGCTTATGTGAGAAATCATCAATAAACGAAACAAAGTATTTACCTCCACTGAGGGAAGGAGTACTGGATGGTCCCCAGACGTCTGTATGAACATAATCGAGGATTTTTTTAGTGTTGTGTTTTCCAACACCAAAAGAAACACGCGTCTGCTTTCCTTTGACACATCCCGAACAAAACTCCAGGCTGGCAGGTACAGCGACCTTAATGAGTTTTCGCTTGCGCAAAATCTCCAAATTCTTCTTGGATGTGTGGCCCAAACGAAGATGCCATAAGCGAGCAACATCGAGATTCTGAGAAATATCAACCACACACGATTCAGAAGAAATAGTTTCGCCAATCAAATGGAAAAGATTATTTTCCACCCGTTCGCCTTTCATCACAATGATACTCCCTCGGGAGATGCGCAAACTCCCATCGTCAATCCGAATCTTGCAACCCAGTTTGGACAGTTGTCCAACAGAGATCAAGGAACGAGTCATGGATGGAACAAACTTGACATTATTCAATGTCCTAATACACCCATCGAACATCTTGATTTGCACAGTACCGATACCCTTAGTAACACACGAAGTACTGTTTCCCATAAAAATACTGTTACCTTCAACTTTTTCAAAGGTAGAGAAACAGTCCCGGAATGGTGTCATATGGCAAGATGCCCCGGTATCTAACACCCATCGCCTGTCACCTTGCGGTGGTGTAACTGTGGCAGAGAAGCCATTTTGCTCCTCTTCGGCTGCAACAGCTGATGATTCGGCGTTGTCTTTGTCTTTGTTTTTAAGACTCGGACAATCTTTCACCCAATGACCTGGCTTGTGGCAATAGTTACAGTTGCCACGTGTCTTTGATTTCCCACGAGAGCCAGGCCGACGGGACAGAGAGCGCCCACGATTTCTTCCTCTTGAGGACTGCTGATCGTCTCGGCCTCTGTCAGCAAATAGGCCTTGACTGCAATTGTTCTCCCTGGGATTGTTACCGATCCTCATTTGAATTCTTTGATCTTCAGAAATCATTCTTGTTTTCACATAAGACAAAGTAAGATTTTCTCTTCCATATATAAAACTGTTAGTGAATTGGGAATATTTCTCGGGAAGTGAATACAATAGGATCATAGCAAGTGCTTCTTCATCTTTCGCAAGAAGCACATCCGTTGCCTTCAACTTCATGATGATATCTTCAAATTCGGTCATGTGAGCTTTAATGGTTGTGCCTTCCTTCATTTTGAAGAAGAGACACGACCGCATCAGTAACAATCTGTTGGTCAAAGTTTTCTTGAAATATAAATTCTCAAGCTTGCTCCAAATACCTGCAGCTGTCTTTTCAGACACAATCTCAGATATAACATTTTCTCCCATAGCCATCTGCAAAGTAGTAAATGCCCATGCTTCCATTTCTTTAGCCTTAAGTTCAGACATGTTAGGGTCTAACTCGTCTTTGGCAAATACTACGGGATGGACTCCATTTTTCCTAAGTGCAGCAGATGTTGTGAACTGCCATTTACCAAAGTCATCGTCCTCATTCCAAGTCTGTATACGAATCCCATGCGTTCCCCGACCGGAGAAGTCATTTTTGGAGGAGAAACTATGCGTTTTTGGGATCTGCGTGCTCCTTGGTTAGAACCTCTAAGGGGTCCAAATGGGTTGGACTTGAGTCGGCTGAAAAAAGACATACAACCTTGGCAAGAACGTCGTTCCGCAGAATATATGACTCATGCTCCTTTAGGTTCTTTAAATTCCGTGGGTGGCGTAGCTACCGAGATCAATGCAGTCAATTATGTCTCTCCTAGAAGTTGGTTAGCTACTTCTCATTTTGTTCTAGGATTCTTCTTCTTCGTAGGGCATTTGTGGCACGCAGGAAGGGCTCGTGCAACTGCAGCAGGATTTGAGCTTCTTGGTACGGTTTTTGGGACTGGTTTGAGGAACCGACACCAAATGGATTTTCTACGTCAGCCATAGAAAAAAAAACGTGCAAACTGGTTTATGTATATTTTCTACAAAAAACCCAAATCTAGATCCGAAGCTCTGATACCAATTGTTATGTAAAAATGTGCCTCACAAATGCAAAAACTAGCGAATTGATTTCTAAGGTCCCAAACGAGTAGAAATCCAAGTGCACAATTAACCCAACAACAAATGCGGATAACAATAATCTAGATGTTGCACAATAATTCTCTAACGTAGAAAAATAAACCCACGAAATATAGATAATAATAAATACATTATTATCTATAATTATAGCAAAGTTCAAAACAATTAACACCGTGATTTAACGTGGTTTCACTATCGGTTTTTGATAGTGTACATCCACCAAAGAGAGATAGCAAGAATATTATTACCAACCAAGGAGATTACAAAGTGCTTGTATAAGGATCTTGAGATCCACGATCACCTAACAAAACTTCACGAACACCACCGAATATCAAGAACACTCTCAACCTCACATAAACTAAGTATATAGAAAGGATATACTAGGGAGAGTATTTGGTGTATAGCAACTAGAGAAGCTTGGAAGGGATAAAGAAAATGGTTGGAAGGGAGGGGGTATTTATAGGATGAAAGAGGAGTAGGGACCAAGTCTTATGAGTGGTGACCAAGCATGAAGTTGGCAAGCTTGAAGGTCAAATTTGGCATTTTCATCACATGTGTATCATCTAAATATAATATAAAATAAATATTATAACATTATGATTATAACAGCCATGCAAATGTAGATTAAGGATTGTTTGTAGTTGCAAATATCATAGAAGTTAAAACCATATTTGGTATCTATTACATGTGTTATATATGATTAAAATAACCATATTTTTTAAAAATTAGTAGGAAAACAAGTTGACCATGGTTTCTAAGCTTGTGGCACTTTACCACTTTCCTAATCTCGAACATGCCTAATGGTTGGTTAAGATTTAAGATGTACTGAAAATGAGGAGAAACATGTTTGTTGCGAATGAACAGATGGCAACCACAGTTAATGACAAAAGATGTTAATTTGTTGGAAGCGATATATACACACACGTTGGAATAAAGAAAAGTTCGACAAAACAAGAATCTACAATGAACCAAACTGAAACGAGAATAAACATTTTTCGTAAAAGATAAGAGTGTTCAAAGAATCAACAAAGGAATAGTCGGAGATGTGGTGAGAATATACGGGGAGATTTAACCTCGCCCAAAATTAAGTTAGGTTGTTCAGCTCGTATTTTTCTTTTGAAGTTCTCCTCATTTATGTTTTTACTCGAATTATAAAAATACAATGTTCTAAATTTTTGTTTTTTTCTGCACAATTTTTGGTTGATATCATTTTCATGACAATCAAGTTTGTTTGGAAATGCTTACATATCCCAAGGAAATAAGCAATATCAATTTGATATTCTCTTGAAAAGGCTGCATTCACAGTTAATTTTGTTTTGAAAATACTTGTAAGGAACAGTAAGGGACGAAAGTTGCGCCGCGACTTTGCCCGCATGCCAAGTCGCATGAGAGTCTGTTTCCTCATTTTCGTTTTACGTATGAAAAGTAGTTTGGGGATGTATTTTAGGCCTTTGGCTAACGTTGTGTTCTCGAGTTTTTTTTACGAAGGAAAGGAAGGGAAAGGGAAGGAAAGGAAAGTAGGAGGAAAAGAAAAAATGTTGTGTTCTCGAGTTTTTATTAAGGAGGGAAAGGGAAGGAAAATATTGCTGATTTTCCTTCTAAAACCTTCCTACCAAATGTGGGAGGAAACGGAAGGAAAGGAAAGAAATAAATTTAAAAAGAATTAAAAATATTTATAAAATTATGCATATACCATTAATTATATTCCACTACGAAATAAATAAAGGTATATTGGTAAAACTAATTAAAATCTTTCCTTTTCTTTCCCTTCTACTTGAGAACATGAAAATTTATAATTTTCTTTCTTTCTCATTCCTTTCTCTTCCTTCAATCTCAATAATACAAATACAAATACTTCTTTCTTTCCCATTCCTTTCTCTTCTTTCAATCTCAATAATACAAATACAAATATTTCTTTTCTTTTCTTTTCTTTCCTTCCAAAACTCGAGAACACAGCCTAAGGGGTGTGATGGTATTTCATGGGAATTAATTGGATTAAATCTTGTCTCAATTCAGGGTTTTGGTTGGTGCAATCCTAGGCTAAGAGTGTGTTTTACTCTTTTGAGAATATGATTACCTATCTGAATATGTTTCAAATGTTTAGAACGTGTGAATTCATATTATATACAGAAATTAAACATTATTAATTGTGTGAGTGTGTACCCCAATATAGCACTTGAATTTGTTTCATGATGCTTATGAAATAGCAGGTGTGTATCCAATTAGGTAGGGTCACAGGTGTATGCAACTATTGTTTAATGTGTTTAAGTGTGTTTTGCTTTTCTAGCATGATAACCTATTGCTATGAAATATATTTTTGATTATTAACTTACAACTTTGAAATACAATATTTTGTAGAGGTAAGTCACTAGACCTTTGGTCGAATTGTCGCTTTTCAAAACTAAAAACCTTTTTAATAAGTTACCATGTAGAGAGTTCTAGCAAAGGGAAATGGAAGGTGTGATCCCTGAGTTATCAAGTATGTGGGCGTTGACTCATTAGTCGAATAGACATTTTAGACTTGAATATTGGTTTATGTAATAAATCTCAACAGTAGTACTTTTATCTTTCTGCTGCAACTCATGGGTAGGCATGGTAATTGGGCGGGGATGGGACGGGTTATACATTCTTGGTGACGGTCCCCGACCCCGATCCCCGGGGGGTATGAAGAATGATAGTCTGTCCCGTCGCTTAACGACCCTATCCCGGTCCGGCCTCAAGCTCATACCCGTTTTTTGCCAAGTTTTAAGCCTGTTTTCAACATACAAACTCCTCAAGTATTTCAACCTTACATCCCAAATTACAAACTAAAAATGAATAAATGTTTACACTTTAAAGAAAGCAAAAAATATCCATTGAAATCCTATTCCAAGCAATACATCAAACTTAAAAAAAAATACATCAAAACCCATAATGTTTCCAACTTCCAAGCAACATTCGATATATAAAATTTATCAAATTAAGAAGTAATCACTCTAGTCTCTGGCTCACTCAACATCAACATCGTATGCAATTGTTTGATCAATTCCTTGCGGTCCTCCTTGCTTTTTTATATTATTTTAAAATAATACAAGTTAGAAAAATTGTATACATATGTATGATAGAACAATTTATATAATTATTACCTTCAAGTTCTTTTCTTAACCAACTTTGGTTGCACATGAATGCTCAAATTGTTTTAGATTTGAGTCGACTCCGTTATTTCATTACCTTGTTTTAACTCATGCTAAAAGTCGATGCTGAAACTACAGTATAAATAGGAATGGCTAACACATCCCTCGAATCCTCTGAAAGATAAAAACTTAGCACTGTTGCACTTCCACCATATCAATATATTAAATCCTTCTTCATTTGGTAACAATTTCTCTGTCAAATAATCATCCGGTCGTGTCAAACTTATCATCCTCAGAAATCATATTCTTCAAATCGAATTCTTATGAAGCCTTGCTCGAAGAAGATATCCCGCATCTGAGATAGTAGTGCCACTTTGTCATTTCCCTTTATTGTGCTAATGCTCCTTTTTGTATTCTTCAAATAAATCATTACATTGGGTGCATATCCTCATAACCTCATCCTTTAAGTCAACACCATAAATATTTTGAAAAAAATAATCGATTAACTTTAGCTTATACCTAGGATCTAAAACAATATCCACACTCATGACATCATGTATGATTCCCTGATATTTATCAAATTTAAGCAACATACTTAATGTCATGTTCCTAATAACAACATAAGGAGCATCTTGCCAACTTTTAATAGATACTTTCATGTCACAAATCAAAGGGAAGAACATGTTTGAAGTGGGATACTTGGTCCAGAGAATGTTTCGGTCACACGATAAAAAAACCTTCAACTTATCACAAACATTAGATGTCGTTCTCCATTCCTCTTCACTAGGTAAACAAACATAATGCTATTCTTTCTTGCTTAAACGAGTAAAAACATCTTAATCTATACATATAATAAATAAGTAAAGAAAAAGACACGTGTCGCCTTCTGGTGAGCCAAAATTTTCATTTTACCGCATAAACATGTATCTGGACGTATTTTACATTATAAGTTCATTTAACACATCCACATTAATTTCTCTTTAAATCTTTCTTTAATTCAATTTTTTTTAATTTATACCTTACATTTACTACCCTTATAATTAGGTATGTAGTTTACTTTTAATCCCTTACTTTTTTATTTTTCATTTTAGACTTTTATCATATAAACATAAATAATGTATATGAATTAAAATGCTATTTTTTATTTTTCTTGACATTATGATATTTTATTTTTAAAAATATTAATTATAGATGATGAAAGTATAATTAGCAATAGAACAAAGAATGTTGTATATAAAGAAGTATTTGGTAATTTATGATATGTGATTCTTATTTTATTAATATTTTAACTATGCACTTTTCCATAATTTCATTTACGTTCTACTATAAAAAAAATTTATATATTTTTAATATTTATTCATATTTTTATTAATTTTTTGCAAAACATTCTTTGTAAAAACTATCTAAAACAAGGACATTTTGTAACCAGCTGCAAAAAAGAACAACTCTGAAGGGAAAAAAGCTTGGAAAAATAACATTGTACTTTCGATGATAATTCATATATGTAAGATAAGCTTTTTGGCATGATTTAATTTTTTAAATTATCTCGTGTAATATACGGGGGCGAATCTAGTACTCTATAAACAAAGTTCCACCTAGTCTTATGATGAAGTTAATTTATTAACCTCATTTAAATCACTTTTTGTTATATTTTGGTATTAATTAGGCTAAGCCAAATGATTATTTTAATAGTTTAGCTAATTTTTAGGATTTGAAATAAAAAGTGAATTTGGGATTAAAACTTGTGCTTATTTATATAAATATGTTGACTCTATGCTTCTCTTATTTATGTAGGTTGTAATGAGAAGAATTTATGAAGATGGAGGCCGGTGGTGGAAAGGAAATTCAAAGACAAAGCGTGGACCGATTTTTGTAGAGAGATTGGTGAAAGTTGGGTTGGGCCAAAAGCTACATGGGCCAATTTAGGCAAACAATTTGGACAACGGGTGATTATTTAATTGTTTGGCCAAACAAATGGATTTTTAGGATTAGTTTTGGTTTGCTAATTGGGCCAATTCTAGTTTAATACGTGGGTTATGTTAGAAGGCCTTTTTGGCTTTTAGTCCATCAAGTGTTAGTATAAATATAGTGCTAGTGTTTATGGTTTGAGACTTCCCTTATTTTTCTAGTTTTCCTTCTCATTTTGGAAAGGTAAACTCAGTGGGAGAAAGTCTTTGAAGATCACATTTTCGGTTTCCTCTTGGTCTCATCATCAAGGGTCGAAGGTTGTAGGGCAATTCAAACATAAGTCATCTACTTAAATGTTTAATTGTTGTGCAAGTTCCTCAATCTCATATCTTTCAAATTAAAGTTTAAAGTTCTTTATAAATCGTTTTTCTCCAATTTTGTGTCTTCATGCCAAATTCACACTAGGTTCGATTTTTAGATTGTTGTAACAAAAGTCCCTTATGATTATTGTGATATGTCAACCCCTTGTTTTCTAAATTGTCATTTGGCATGGAATTTTATAAACCGGTTTCGCTCTTTAGGGAACGTTTTGAATGTGGTTATACATTGGATTTTCACAAATCCAATTGTGACTCGTCACTACTACCTAAAAGGCCGAAGTATGACTTCCCTAAGTAAAATGAGCAAGTCTTCTATTTTTGAAATGATCCTTAGCGCGCAAGTTCCTGATTTCTTTCTCGCATTTACTTTCTAGTCGTTTATTTCATGTAGTTATCATTACTGCACTTTACATTATGCAATTTACTTTCTTATTATTTAATTTTCACAATTTACTTTCTAGCACTTTATTTCTTGCAAATTAATTATTGGCATTTACATTCCATGCACTTTAGTTTTAGTCGTTCCCTAAAAATCGTTACATGCGCAACAAACTTCTTTTCTTAAATTTAAGTACTTGTAATTTATTTCATGTATTCTCTATCTCAGTTATTCATATTTCAATTTTGTATGTCTTATCAAGCGATGATGGGCTAATAGCCTTAGCTAGGGGTATAAAGTGAAATTAAGACCAACACCGAGGAAAAGGTACAAAGATGTTTTGAATATAACATGATTGTCCGAGTTATTTAAATCAAAATTATATTTGATGGAAGATTACATCTAATCAATTGACAACTGGTTACGTATATGAAAACTTCTAAGTGACATCAAATATCGATTTTGAGATAACAAAATAATGCTATAATATATTTTAGATAACAAAGGAATGCTATAATATCTTTTTATTGGATCATTCGTTTTGTCTCAATGGATCTTTATACCCTTTACTTCTTTTTATAATTGATTTTTCATATTGATACTCAACAACCAACTAAAAGATTTTCTTCGAATTCGTCATCTGAATCCAGTTTTTAAGGACTAAACTTTTAGAGAAACTTTTACAAGCCTTCCCTGTGGATCAATATCTGGTACTTGTACCGTTATTACTTGTTAAAAAGACGACAATAGATCAAGATGTATAATTGCGTCAAAACCTATTTGCACGTATTTTGAGGTTGTGTAAAACGAGCAGCATCTTACAATCAATCACTAGTTCTCTTTCACAATCAACACCTAGTTGTCGTGCAACGACTCTAAAGTCTTGAACCCTTTTAGGAGAACATGTCCAGAATGAGACACTATCCCTAACATTCTTTATTACCCTCTCAATCATAGAAAACCCATCTTACATAATGAGATTAATGATATTTGCACAACATCTCATGTTATTAGATCCCAGATCCTTAGTTTAGTGATCAAATAGAAGAGATATGAGCAGAAGTAGTTGATAAGATTGCTACGCAAAAGTAGGAAGACAATCGTAAGGAAAAGTATCACCAGATTTGCTTGAATCGCCATTGTCATATGTATTGATGTGAGGTTAATTACAATATGATCTTCAAGGAATTCACACAGTAGTGTGTGTAATTATCTCACTTAATGCTCTCTCAAGGTGATTACATAGATTTAGAAATTTTCTCTCAATGTGTGTGAGTGATTATACAATCGTAACAAACATATCTTCTATTTATAACCTGATTTTGGAAAAGTCGACGCACTGACCAATGGAGAGACCCCACGTGTAAAGTGCACTAACAACCTCTTGGGCGTGAACTACTAGGCTTGGGAAGATCACACTTGAGATTTGAGAAGCTTGGGTTGAGTCCAAAGCTAGGTACAAAGGTGGGATAGGGCTCTACTTGGCCGGATCATCTTCTGGTTAAGCACTCTCTGGTTGGTCTTCAGGACTTCAAGAGCTATCTCTGGATCCTCAACACTTAGAAACTTTTCAATACTTTTACATATACAAATTTGGGCTAACACATGTGAAACAACCTATCCTTTAGAATCAATGAGGAAGGAGTAAGAATACCCAAGAGCTTGTCGACCAAAACATCATTTGTTGAATAATTGTCAAGTGTTAATGTTGACAACTTGTTGCTAATGTTCCAATTCATAAAGCATTCGACCATAACTCGGGACAATGCATCAACAATGTGTGGAGATGACACATGTATAAAGTTGCATCAAAGAATATATTAAAAATAAACATTATAGATATTAACATTGAATTATAAAGATTTAAAGAATAGTAAAACGAGAAATAACTTGATTATCCAATTTCGTAACCTCTAGTTGACATCTAAGTAGTGTGTTGTTAGTGCCATGTAACCTTTTTTGGTTACCGGTTGTCCACATATATGAAGTAAGAGCAATCCTGCTTTCGTTTTCTTCCAAACGTCGCAATGTATAACAATTTTTTTTGTTTTGTATATATCTTCATTATGTCGATCTTAATTGTAGCTCTACAAGACACCTTAAATAAAGGTTGAGGACTATTTGAATACCTTCGAAAACCATGATGCTCAACAATAGAAAGTGGGTAATCATGAAAAATGATCAGCTTAGCTGACTTATCTCTAACCGTTTCAAAACTAAAGGCATAATTACTCAACAAAGATGTTTTCCCATCCTTAGTCGTTTTCTATTGAACCAGAATATTTTGCCTTATGTCCTTTGTAACTCTCTTAGGACATATCTTGAAGTGATATTCCGTCCCATCACTGGGTCTATCAGTCATCTGTTTATTGTAATCCTTGTCTTCCGTAGCATCACATCCGATATGTACTACGTTTTCGTTTCCGAAGCTTCCAACTTAGAAAATTCCAGTTGTGTCTCAGTCATGTGTCTTCGATCTCTCTTAATTGTCCTCTCTTGGTTCCTCGGTCTCAGTGTGTCTTCTTTTGCTCGTCCTAGGAACCTTTTCCTTAGTTTATTCGCCTTCACTTAGGATTATTTCCCTTGCGGTTTTTCGCTGCAAACTCTTCGGTTGTTGTGTAGCATTGTTTAATTCCATGGTCTCGTGCCTCTTATCTTCCTTGCAGTATTCCTAAATGTTGGAGCCTCTTGCCTCTTCCACTAGTTGCATGGCCGACACTGACTTGTCCTTACGACGTTTGATGGTATTCACTAAGCATGTCCGAACCCATCTACAATCCATTGTGAATGACAGAAAGGTATGGGAAAGGCTTGTACCTTATCAAAGAAATCCATCCCAAGAACGAGTTGGAAGTTGTTCATCGGGATAACTGTTAGGTCCTGGGTGTTGCTCCAGCTACCGATCTTGATCCTCACTCCCTTCATTATTCTCGAATAGGTTGAGCTTTCGGGTTGACCGCCTTTATGGATCTTCCTTCCTTCGTAATTCAGACACCAAGTCTCTTGACTTCTCTCTCGGAAATAAAATTATGGGTGGCACCTGTGTGGACAAGGGCTTGAACATTCGATCTTCTTATTTTTACATTCACAAATTGTAGGCATGGTCTCGACTTTAGTGGTTCTACTTTTGTCTCAACGTGTTCAAGAAACTCAAGGAACCCATTCTCGTGTATCAACGGACTCTTCATACTCCTCCATTTGTGCTTCCATGGCATGGAAATCGGCATTCTTCGAACACTCTCGTATTCGGTGCGGGCCATCACATAAAAAGCACTTCACTAACAACTTCGGTGATTCTTTAATCTCTTTCCCTTTCCACTTCACTGAAGAGGGCTTCTTGATTTCATGGGTTCTTTTCTCTCCCCCACCTTTTCCTTCATACTTCTCTTTGTGCCTTGCTTCATCGTGAAGCTTGACAATCGACTCGACTTCTGCGATTGCGCCGACAATATCCGATTCCATGTTGTTTTGCATCACCTCGAACCTTCGCTCTGTTACCACTTGTCACGGAGATGTCTTCACAAGCTCGCATGCGGCCTTAGTTCTTGGACTAAGTCAGCTAAACTACGAGAATACCGAACAATGATGACCAACCAAGAATGTTAAGAAGATTGGAATAACTTCATGCTTCTATTACTCAGGTTATAAAAATATATCGGGCAAAGTAGTGTATACTAGCTTGTGTACTAGTTCGTTTTTGGAAAAAAAAAAGTACTTTATTTGGGCTGCTAAGTAGAAATAGAAGCTATAGGCAAAGACTTTCGCGCTTTGCTCTAGCCGAGTTCCAGAAAGCACCTAACTGTCGAGCTAGTTTTTACTCCTTCTAATAAGCTCATAGGCAAGTTAAACTTCTTAAGCATAACACTCAAATTGGATTTTTTTAATCACCTTAACAAAGGAAGTGGACTTCAACCAAGTTAGCCCTTCTTATGAAGTGGCTATGGCTATTTCCAAAGGAAAAGAAAAGGCCATGGTGCTCATATTTGGCTTCTAAGTACCTCTCCAATGGAAAAATTGGATTGACCAACCCACCTCTTAATACCATGCGTCTAGAAAGGTCTTATTTGATACAAAAAGAATTTCGGGTAGAACTTGGGCTAGACTTTGGTTGGGCAATGGCGACTTGTCGAATCTACGAAACTTCGTAGTTGCTTCCCCTTTTTTTCTTTCTACTAACGATCTTTTTCACGAGCACTTTCTTCTCGGGAACATCTCGAAATCGAGTGGGAAGCAAGAATAATAATAAACCTATAAAACATATGTTCCCATGTAGTCGAAATTCTAGAAGCAAAGCTTCCCGACCTCCTGCTTGCTTGTGTGGAAATGCAGTGTTTTTACAAATGAAAGACTACCTCTATTTATAATACTATATAGATCTCTCTAGAACTATATCTAGAACTACTAGATATTTACAAGGAAGGATCCAGAGACATAATCCCTTGAAAGATATGGATCATTCTAGAATATGTTTGGTCCCTCTTGATGTTGGCTTGAATCCTCTTGAATCCTCTCCAAGGTTCCTCCAATATCTTGATTGGTCTGGAATATTCCAGGATTCTAGGGAACCACTTAGCGGGACGTGACACTAGGCTAGACTATTAATATTAATTGGGGGGGAGGGGGGGCTTGGGTGATGAAAAAAATATTTTGGACAGTCTGCTTGATCCTTTTATATTTTTACAAGTAATTACAACTTAACATATAATTTATACTTTATTGTTTTTTTTACTAAAATAAACTTTAGAAGCTCATTTGGTTGACACTTTAAACTGGACTCTCCTTACCAATTGTCTTCCACATATATATTATATGTGATATGTCATATATTAAATTTCGAACCTCGATCTTGAAATATTCAGTGAATATTTTTTTGGTTGTCGAACGATCTGAGTTCCAGAGGTTGATAAATCTTTAAAGTGGAAATGTCCATATTTCATATTTTCTGAAACTATTTTTGCTATATAAATCGTTAAGAGTTTACGACTTATTTTAAGTTTGAAAAAGATTATGTATTTTGATTTATTTACAGAACTTGTGATCTTACATAAGTTTGGTTTTTTTAGATGTAAAAGATTTTTGGGTTTATTATCCCGTGGGCAAGCCCGACCTACTTATAGGATAGGTATGGGCAAATTATCCAAGTCGTTAAAACGTTCTTAAGTTTGTTATATTAGGCTCGCTGGACAAGAAAGTTAGGTTAGACCTAACAATGATCACCTCTATTTTTTATTGAAAGAGATTAACCTCAAAGACGAGAGGAGGGGAACAACAACGAATCGACAGTGATGGGCAATAGGCGAGGACCGAAAGCAACGTCGAGCACCAACAAAGGAGAGTTTCTTTACTCATTGCCTAAAGGAAAAACAACAGCGGAGGGGGAAACGAGTGATGCAATGCCAAAGCAAATTTGGGGGCCGAGGGAGGGAGGGAGGGAGAGAGAAAGAGAGAGAGAGAGAGGGGGGTGGGAGAGAGAGAGAGAGATTATGCTTTCTTTTTTAGGGATAGTCGTAAAAAATTGAGGAGATGCATAAAATTGAAGAACTAAGGAAAGTGGAAAGAGAAGGTATTTGAAGAGAAAAAAACTAGCGAAATAGGAAAAGAAAAAATCGGATGGCTAACTGCATTAAGTCATGGACTTAGGGGTTGTTGTTTTTTTTTAAAAACCTCTTAATGACTCTTAAGTCTGAATCGTTCATACATTTTTACATACCACCTCTTATTAATCATAACTAAAATAAGCCTTCAGACTTTAAATCTCTTAAAAAACAAACGAAACCTTAGTATTAAGCCATAATCAAAATTCAAACACCTTTGCATAGTTAGATGAACTAAACTATAAATCCATTAGGTTTGTTAGACCAAAATCAAACACCCCATTATGCTTTATATTTTGTCTTATTCAATTAGTAACATTTTTATAATATAATAAATTATTAACTAGTATATACCTCCCTCTTTTAGAGCCGAAAAGTGTGTGTATATATATATATAATATATATATATATACTAGTAAAATACCCACGCAATGCAGCGGTATGTAAACCAGTTTTCCCAAAAAATGTCATTCATGTATACAAGTACCATATTGAATAACAACAAGTTCATCAAAACAGTGCAAATCATGTCTTGCCTGAGTAGTAACCTGAAACTCGGTAACACCCCGGGGGGACTGTGGATGGTATCCCAGTCTACCCGGGTTCGAGTCTAGGGGGAAGCTTTGGGCACATGAGGAGCATCCCAGACTCTAGGTCGGCCTTCGGGTCGGCTCGGTCCAGGTTTTCGGGCAACCAGTCTATGGGTTGCGGGTTCGGTCCTTGGGTCGGGCTTAGTCAGCGCCTGGACGGGTCCAGTCCTAAGGGTTGGGCCGGGTCGCCGCGGATTAGTCGATGCTGCCCTCGGATGCCCGGATACCGTGGGAACGTGTGTGTGTTATTTGTCGTTAAAAAAAACAAGTTCATCAGAACAGACCAGCCTCCATCAGGGATAATGTATGAATGATCAAAACTGATATAAAAATTTGACTTGCTATCTTTATTTTCGATACAACATATTGTGTCTAAGATACCTCAAAGACGGGCCACAACCTTAAAGAAACCAATTTTTGCCATCGCTCGTTGTTGATCCATCCATCCATGTCTAGTGCACGTGTACAACTGATCCCTTGTGACGGTTTCACATCCTGTAAATAACAATGATAAAAACACACGTCAAGAAACACCACCACACGTTATCACAGTAATTCTTGTAAAGCTATCTTAAAAAAAACGTAACCTTTGCAAACTATCATTAAACCTATTTCAGCATAATCATATTTTGCAAATATTTTAAGGAACAAATATACATAAAAAAACATCCTTAGAATTCTGAAGTCAATAAAGAATATCCTCATATATGTCTCAACAAAGGTTCCTCTTTTATAATTTTCTATTCTCAACAAAATATTTTTCCAAAATTCACTTTATGTTTATCTTCCTAAATCACACACTTTGTCAATTTGCATTTGTTCATGTGTTAATGTGATCATAAAGATAAAGTTATCTCTTAGTGAAATGTTTTTACAACGAATGGAGCACGTGAACTGTGGGATTTGCATTGTTAGGAAAAAAATTATACATAAGTACATACATACACATATATTCACATATATCTTATGTACATAAACATATACATATACATAGATTCATATGCATCTACAAATACTATAAATTCTTTTTTCCAGGGTATGAATGTTCATACCCAAGTGACACAATACGTCCGGCCATGCCTTAAGGTCAAATTAAGGATGATCAAGAGATTTTAGCCAAATTACCTTCAAAGTCTCCAACCTTCAAAGCTTTCATTGCAACTATGGGGGATTTGTCGGCCATCTCTAAAAGTTCTTGCCCAACAGAAGTGGCATGTTTATTCCATAGAGAAACAATAACACTCTTCTTCCTAGAAGACCATTATATTAGAGTTTGGTACAGTTATTAAAGCTTAATTTGGTAGGCTAGTAATCGAATTTTTTTTTCTTTTTGAACACTTGAGCAGTGTAAAACATCATCAAGAAAATCATTGGAATAGATCTTATACATGAGAATGAACTACTAATGCTAGGACAAAATGTAAAACATCATGAAGAAAATATCAAACATATGAAGACTCATATAAATAGCTTAGACTCCTTGGGGGTCAGTGGCAAGGTAACATCCTTGGGGGGTCAGTGGATGGTATCCCTGACTACCAGGGTTCAAACCCCGTGGCAAGCATGTGGAGATATCCAGATCATGGGCCCGTGTTCCCTTAATTGGGCCGACCCATGGTCGTCGGGGATTAGTCGGGTGGCACCCTTAAGTGGGAGCCTGAATACCCCGGGAACGTATGTGTGTTGATGTCGTTCAAAAAAAAATATAAACAACTTAGACGACCAAATTACAGATGTTCAAGGTATGAAGAAAATATCAAACATATGAAGACTCATATAAACAGCTTAGACGACCAAATTACAGATGTTCAAGGTATAGTGTCCAAGTCTATTTTCAACAAGTCGGGGTGTGGAAGACTCATGTGTAATTTGGTAGGCTAGTGATCGAAGTCATAATTGACAGGAAGCTTTGATGGAGTGACTCATTTTCGTTCTGGCCAACTCCTAAAGGATTTTTACCTGTGCCACAACCTAACCTTGCCATATTCACAGTTCAATGCTTACGAACTGTGATTGTTCACACTTATGATAGCAAACAAACATCCATTTTAGTTTTCATGTAGTTACAGTACTATGAGATATGATTCGCGTACTCCAAAAATGTGATGCAAAAGGTATTTACAGAGTTTATCAAAACAATTATTAAAGCTTAATTTGGTAGGCTAGTGATCGATTTTTTTTTCTTTTTTAACACTTGAGCAGTTGTTAAACATCATCAAGAAAATCATTGGAATAGATCTTATACGTGAGAATGAACTGCTAATGCTAGGACAAAAAGTAAAACATCATGAAGAAAATATCGAACATATGAAGACTCATATAAACAGCTTAGACGACCAAATTACAGATGTTCAAGGTATAGTGTCCAAGTCTATTTTCAACAAGTCGGGGTGTGGAAGACTCATGTGTAATTTGGTAGGCTAGTGATCGTTTTTTTTTTCTTTTTGAAAACTTGACCAATGTGAAGATTGTTAAAGCTTCTTGCAATGTTTGAATGGGCACATAGGTTAGGAAAGAGTTCGACTATTTGTCACAAATTTAAAAATACCATCAATGGACAAATTTGAGGAATCTTGTGGAGCCAAATGAATATCTCTAAATTCTTATGTGATAATGTAACACCCTAAGTTTTAAAGAAATAAAATTTCGAAAATTTTGCAATATGTCGGCTATAAATCGGTAAACCTGGGTAAATCAAACATGTTATGAACAATCCCAAAGTATCATCCAGATAAAACGGGGAAACAAGATATGACCTTTACAATTGATCAAATGAAGAATACACTAACAACCTAATAATCTAACTTAAATAAGCAAGATTAGTATCGGGTGTTGCTATTCTTCCAAAAGTGTGTCCGCTATCCAAAATACCGGTCTATACATCTCCCAAAAATACCGCTCTTGGCCACAAGTCCATCCATTCAGTTCCGACGAATCCCACCGGAAACCTGACCTGTTATACATGTCATTTTAAGAAAAAGTGTTAGGCTAAAGCCTAGTGAGATCAAACATTTGCAGTTAAATAATCGAACTTAAACACGAGTAAAATAGTTTCATTTGTGACAACAATAATAATAGTAATGATAATAATGCTCTTAAAATATAGCAAGTACCTCTTGGGTTAACGGGGGAGACCCGCTTACTAACACAAATGACGGAACACAAAAGTAAGCCATTTGATGAGTCAGTAAAGCCAATACACAAATAAAGTACACGCCAAGGGATGTCAGGCTCAGTGGCTTTAAACTTACACCCACGGAAACTCAAGTTCAACCCCGAAGGGCCCTTACGTCGAGATCCTCATCCAATATCGTAATACTTGAGCACGTAGGACCTACTCTCCCAATCCGATGCCTAAACGTGCCTCGACGTGGGAAACTAGTCATCCCAACGCCGGAATAACAATATAACAACTTACGGGGTCATGACTCCCAAATGCAACAATTAAGCCAAATAATGCTCACAAGGCCCAACGAATATTCCCAACAATGAATATTATGCATAAATGACATGAAGGGTGATTTCCACCAAAACCATTTCCCATTGTTTACCAAAAAAATCACTAGTCAAAATATAAATGACCCCTTTTTGTATTTCTCAAATCCCCAAAATATGATGTAAGCTAATATGCAAACTTATCAGCAGTTAACCACAAGTTCAATATTCCAAATCCATAAATCTTACATAATAAATGCCATCCATTTAAATGTATGTCCCAAGTATGAATAAGTTAAAAGAATATTATTGAAGTTCATAAATCTCCATTTCCCAAAAATCATCATAAACCCTAATATCTTCAAAAGTTAGATTTAACACAATTTCCACAATCAAATATATGAAAGAGGAGATATTTAGGTATTCAAAATCTACATTTGACATGTATAAGGTTTTATAAAAGTGTATGAACTCACCAAGTGGGGTTTGAAGAAAACCCAAAACCCTAGGTTTTTGACCCTTGGAGGAGATAAAGATGGGGATGGAGATGAAACTTCCAAATCGACAACTTGGGTGATGCAATTAATGGAAGGAATGGTGGTTGTACCAAACCCTAAGTGGAGTAAATGAAGAGGGAGGGTTTTGAGAGGAAAGACTTGGAAGATATAGATGATAAATAATGAAATTTGGGGGAAAATCTCATTTTAACCCGTGTTGTTGCTTCTGACGACAAGCATGACCCGTGTTGACACGACCCGTGCCAACCCTTCTATGGTCCAACATGACCCGTGCCATCTTTGTGAAGGAAATGGCACGACCCATGCGCCCTACAGACCAGAATGCATGTCCCCTTTTTTCTTCCTTTCTTCTTCTTCCTCGTTTTCTCTCAAAGAACCTTAAATTCCAACATAAGAAAAGTTCCAAAATGAGGTGAATGCTACAGAGATTCCCAGAATTCGGGGTGTTACATATAACAACAATGTGCAAATGGGAAATTTTAATTCGAAAACTTCGTAGATAGGGAACACTGCAATTTTCATGAGATATCTGAAAATGGAAATGGTTGCATTTTTAATAGGGAAAAGGGATTAGTTATATAAGTTTCTTGAGTACTTCATACGATTAGTGCCTTCTAAAACTTGAAATAAAGTGCGTAAAAAGTTAATTGTTTTACACTTTACCAACCATTAGTCATTGTTATGTATTTCCAGCAGAAAAGAAGTTTAATGCGGTTTGGATCAGTGACATCAGCTGCCTCAGGTAAACTTGCATGCCAGTTTATGTTTAACAGGAAATGGTTAGTAAATTAAAAATACCGTCGATGGACAAATTTGAGGAATCTTGTGGAGCCAAATCAATATCTCTAAATTCTTATGTGATAACGACAATGTGCAAATGGGAAATTTTAATTGCAAAATTTGTAGATAGGCAACACTGCAATTTAAGTTAGATATCTGGAAATGGAAAACAACAAATCTATTTTGAAAATTGAAAAGAGATAGGTTCATGGCTAGGTAAAGAAAGAAGTCCTTCACCTTACTTTGATGATTTCTGAGTTTGTGAGTTTGATCGACGACCAGAAGGATTTTGATTCGATGTTCTGATTTCCCGGTGAGATTGAGGCGTAAAAACTGATCGTGAAACCTGCTAAAAGAGTCGTGGGCTAAGGTAAAGCAACCATTTGTCGATGCAAAATTAGCAGGAATTGAAGTAGAATGGATACAAAATTAGCAGGAATTGAAGTAGAATCGATGTAAAATTAGCAAGAATTGAAGTAGAATCGATGCAAAATTAGCAGGAATTGAAGTAGAAGAGATGTAATTGCATACAAAATGTAGGGTTTTTTGTTTCAAAGGTCATAAGAAGACAAGAAATCTGAAAACGAAAGCTTTGAAGTACCTTGGAAAAGCAGAGCGTCCCTGGAGGAGGTCGAATGCATCTCTGAGAGGTTTCCGGTCATTGATACTCTATAGCAACTGCGAACTTGGGAGGAAGAGGGAATTTGGTGTCGTGCTACGAGGACGTGGGAGGAAGATGAGCTACAAAACGGGGTTTCCAAAAACCGTTTAAGAACTTTAATATAGTAGTATAGATATCTGTGTGTTGCGATGGTTTAGCTACAAGGAAACATATCGTTTTAGAGTAAAATTTTGAACTGACACATAATGAACCGTCATTGCTCCTTGATTTAAAAACCAGACCCATTGGTTGGCATGTGAAAAACATCTCCTTATCTTTTTAACTATTTTTACTCATGTTTTGTGCTAAAGTTTTCCGCTTGTATAATTGTATACGAACCTTGATTAATTTTATGGAACCTTCAAATTGATTGTCCTAAATAGTTTCACTCAGGCATACAACTGTAAATCACAAATTATCATACTTCAGAACACTTTTTCTTTTTGCTTTGTAACTAATTTATATTTTTACAGTTATTGATTTTTTTAGTTTTATGAATTTATCGACAACGATCATAGTATTCCAAATTTAGTAATAACATATTTTGGTTTCATTATCAAATCAGGTGGACCATGTTTTTCCAACGGTTTCCCTTTTCAAAAATTTGAATTTCAAATGGCTAAAGGAAAAAAGCGTTACTAATAATTATTACAATTTTAAAATATTAGTATTTGACAAGACAAAATTTTCAAAAAACTTTTCAATTTCTAATTAAATTTTATAAGAAATAAATTTTCTTTTAGAAATATAATTTCGAAAGATATATTAAATGATTTATAAATTTAAGTTCCAATAAGAAAAATAACAATACCATAAAACATAATGAAAAAAATGTAACAATATAGATGTCAAACTAAAAATACGTAAATCTATCATTTTAAGTTGATATAATGATCACGTTTTTCTATTTTGATTTATGAGAAACGTGAGAAGTGAATCTGAACCGTTCGATCATTTTGATCAAATGCATCTCGATGAGTCCATTTTTCATCCAACGATTGATAACGGCTTGTGACCGCAGTTACAAATATTCGCTACGTGCGTATATTAACGGTTACTAATTTCCATAATTCCCATTGGCGATCCAGTTTTCACTTCTCTCTCCCTCTGTAAAATCTTACATCGATTCTTCATTCCAAATTCGAGCTTTCTGTCATTGTAAGGATCATACGGTTTCCGCTAGGGTTTTCTATTGTTGATGTGAGCTGAGAAGAGAATATAATTGCTATAATGGCGGCGACTATGGAGAGTTTGATTGGTCTGGTGAATCGTATACAGAGAGCTTGCACTGCTCTCGGAGACTATGGCGGTGACGACACCACCTTTTCTTCTCTCTGGGACGCTCTTCCCTCTGTTGCCGTCGTCGGTGGCCAGGTTCGTTTCTTCCTTCATCTCCTACAACTTTTATGTAATTTTAATTCGTAGATGTTAACATCCTTTGAAATGTCTCCGTGTAAGTGATCAAATTTTCGTTTGCTGTTGTTTTTTAGTGAAATTATGTTTATTAACAACGTCTTCAGAGAAAAGTAGCTCGTATGATAGCGAATAAAACGTATGGTATCCGTATTACTTGATTTGTTGTATTGAGGTATGCAATTGGACGTGAATTGCAGAGAATTTACATAAGAATATGATATATCCGCGTGTATAATTATAGAGAGTGTATTAACATGGTAATGCTAAAGGAAGAAGCAAATGTTTGTTCATTTCAGACACTGTTTTGGAACAGGGGTATGAAATTCTAAATATGGCGTCGGAACTGAATTGTCATATGGAGTTGGAACTAAACTGTCCTGTAATTCTACTTGTTAGGCTATTTTGAAGGTTTTCGGAGGAAACACGAATAGTTATGGGCTGAGTGAGGGGTTAGGAGGGGCCAAATTAGGAAGAACAGAAGAAGTTACAACTTTAAACCTTCAAATCTCTAAATGGTGGGTAATTCTGAAGGAGGGGTGGGGGTTTCAACTTTCAAGGATTTGTTTCTTGTATCTGTTCTAAAGCTCATTTTCATGCTCTCAATTGAATTTTGTCAGTTAAATGTAACTCATGTCTTAGATTATATGATTGCAGCTCAAATTGAATATTTCTCTTTATATTGTTCATCTATGGAGGTTTTGATTATAACTAATCATTTGCTCTCTTGTTCTGTAAACTCAAATTGAGCTGGTAATAGAGTTCTGGGAAATCTTCGGTTCTAGAGAGCATTGTTGGTAGAGATTTTCTTCCTAGAGGATCTGGTTAGTTGCTTGTTTGATTTTACTTGCAACTGTATTTCCAGTCCTTTATGTTCATGGTACATACTGAATGCATGCCTATTTCAGGGATTGTCACGAGGCGACCTTTGGTGTTGCAGTTACACAAGACAGAGGGGAGACAAGAGGAGTATGCAGAATTTGGACATATGCCACGGAGGCGATTCACTGATTTTGGTATGTAAAATGACTGCTCCTTAACTTTACTGGTATAGATGTCATACAAATTTCCAATTTTTCAGGACAAATTTTATACCAAGTAAATACATATATTTCCTGTACTGCTGGTTCATTTACCCACAACTTTTGGCATGTCTTCGTTTACATGAGACGGCTTATTACTCGTATGCAATGGTATTCTTCTTACGGGTGGAAATGTGTTGGTTGAATCCAATTAGCCTATTGGGATCCTATTTTGGATATGCGTCTGAAGGATGTTCAAAAGAGACATATGATGCGAAATGTCATATGTTAAACTGATTCAGAAATTTTACTTGCGGATTTGAACATCCGTATGACCGTATCCACTTGTGCAAACCTGTGCAAAATTACAAAAAGTTGCAACATAAAATGTTAATTGAAATTGAAAAACAAACCAACTCGTTTCTAAAAACTAAACTATACTAATAATAATCAACACGACTGTAAAAAATAAAAACTCTTTAATCAAAAGCAAACGCAAAAGCTATTCATTTTGCTCCATCACAATCACAAGGGAAAAAAAAGTTATCTGGTTGTTCCAGTCTCCAGAACATGAGAGGCAAGGGAGGGAAGAGTATCTACCATTTTGAGGAGGATGAGAAGGTGTGCTTATTGTGTAGTGTTTTAAGCAAAAATGGGTTCTACCAGCTCTTAATGCTCCTTCCAGGAACTTTATAGTCTTTTAAATGTGTCTTATGTGCCTTTTGGTTCATTAATGCTAGAAACTAACATATACTTCTGAATTTACACAGCTTTGGTGCGAAAGGAGATTCAAGATGAAACAGACAGAATCACGGGGAAGTCAAAACAAATATCTCCAATCCCAATCCATCTCAGCATATATTCCCCTAATGGTGTGTTTCCTCTTGATATAATATTATGTAAACCTTGATGAAGTGAGTGCAATTTTAAATGTTCATCATAAACAGTTGTTTTTATACTTTTATTTGTAATATGATGCTGACACTATATCATGATTTTCCCGTTCTTCCAGTTGTCAACTTGACGTTAATTGATTTACCTGGATTGACGAAAGTTGCCGTTGGTATTATTCTGAACCTTCCTCATTCATTATTAGATTGATCTGAGCTTCATCTGATGCAAAGAGCTATTTTCTTTGTAGAGGGACAGCCTGAAACTATAGTCGAGGACATTGAAAAGATGGTTCGAACTTATGTTGAGAAGGTAATTGTAATTCTGTTTTATCTTCCTTTTAATAAACTATTAAACTTCAGCAAGGTATTGGTGAAATATGTACCATTTGTTATTTAAACATGTAGTAATGAATGAAATGTGACTTAATGTGTAACATATTTTGTTGAATTTTCTTTTGCATGTAATTTCGTAGTTCTTTACATACAATGAATGCTTGATTTTGTTCAGCCCAACTCTATCATACTTGCAATATCTCCTGCCAACCAAGATATAGCAACATCTGATGCAATGAAACTTGCCAGGGAGGTTGATCCATCAGGTATGCTTACCTATTGTTGCTGAAATGTTTGTCTGTCTCTATTATCTAGGTATTTCCTTCTTGTTGGTCTTATATGACTTGCTCAAATTGACTAGGCAAGCGGACGTTTGGGGTGTTGACAAAGCTTGATCTGATGGACAAAGGAACTAATGCATTAGACGTGAGTGAGATCATCTCTTTTCTTTTCAATATTATCACCTTAACAGATAAAGTGAATATTTTGGGGCATTTTTTATTACATGCATGATGTGAATACTCTACTTTCTAAAGGTTCTTGAAGGAAGAGCTTATCGTCTTCAGCATCCTTGGGTGGGAATCGTAAACAGATCCCAAGCTGATATTAATAAAAATACTGATATGATTTATGCAAGGCGGAGGGAGCAGGAGTATTTTGCCACAAGTCCCGACTATGGACACTTGGCAAGTAAAATGGGTTCGGCATATCTGGCTAAACTTCTCTCACAGGTATATTTATTAAAGTGTTTGTGCCTGTTAATTGTCTGTAATACATATTACTTTGTGAACCTAATTGAAGTCCACATGTGTAAAAGGTTTAGCTATTGCAATTAAAACCTAATGCAAATGGCCGTTCTACCACTTTACAGTAGAGATCAGGTCTCAACCCCCCCCCCCCCCCTGCGGGAAGACCCTACTTTTGGGTGGGATTTACTGTTAATTAAAAGGTGTTTATAGCCTTTTCTGTATATATGTATGTTGAAGGCCACGTGACTAGAAGCTAGAGCTTCAATGTTCTCACTTCTGGTTAGAACAGCAGTGATGTTTTGTTTCACTCGAAGTGGTTTTTACACAATAGCTTTCTTCTCTCTGCAGCATTTGGAATCTGTAATCAAAGCAAAAATACCAGGCATCACTTCATTGATAAACAAAGGTGTTGATGAGATGGAAGCAGAGTTAGACCATCTTGGGAGGCCTATTGCCGTTGATGCGGGGGTAAGCTATTTCTATCTTGTACAGTTTACCATGAAATGTGGCATAATTGTCTCCCCGGTTAACCTAAATGCTATCTTTCAGGCTCAAATGTACACTATCTTGGAACTTTGTCGTGCTTTTGACAAAATATTTAAGGAGCATCTAGATGGAGGGTAAGCAGTGTACCAATTGGAATGTTCATTTAGATATCCTACTAGTTGTTAGTATATACGTTATCTAAAGACATCTGTTGTTTTTTATGGTTTAGGTGAAACCATGCTACAACAATGTATCTTTTTTGCATTTCTTTAAATTATATTTCTTCTGTTATGTCAGGCGGCCTGGAGGTGACCGAATTTATGGAGTGTTTGACAACCAGCTTCCTGCTGCTTTGAGGAAGCTTCCATTTGACAGGCATCTTTCTCTACAAAGTGTGAGGAAAATTGTTTCAGAGGCAGATGGTTACCAGCCACATTTGATCGCTCCAGAACAAGGTTATAGACGCCTTATTGATGGATCATTGAATTATTTTAGGGGACCAGCTGAAGCTTCTGTAGATGCAGTAAGCAGCTTTGTATACATTTAGCATCAAGCTGCTATACAAGTTTGAAAAGAGTTACGTTTTATATATGCAACTTACTTGGAAATTACTCTTCAGGTGCATTTTGTCCTTAAAGAACTTGTGAGGAGGTCAATTGGAGAAACTGAGGTCAGACTTTTGAGAAGCACACTTGTTAATCTCTCCCTTCCCACGAAAGAGTTAACATTCGACTTTCTTCTTATCAAATGACACACTTTTTTATCTTTGAAATTAATGTTAATTGTTTCTGAGTTGTAGAGGGAAAAAGTTATAACTACATTAAACTATAGATGTCGTGCAATATATATTGAGGTGGAAAGTTCAAATGAGAACCATAAATATTTTGAGAACTTAGGAGAACCAACTATTTCATGTATTATTCATCATGAATATCATGCATTTTCATTATGAATAATACGGTTCTCATTTATATATTGATATTGATGTTGAATCTGGTAAGTAATATTAAAGCATTATTTAAACAGGAGCTAAGGCGTTTCCCGACTCTGCAATCTGCCCTTGCTGCTGCTGCTGGTGAAGCATTGGAAAAATTCCGTGATGAAAGTAAGAAGACAGTTGTTAGATTGGTGGACATGGAGTCTTCATACCTGACCGTCGACTTCTTCAGGAGACTTCCCCAAGAAGGGGAGAAGATGGGACCCACACCATCACCTGGAGATCACAGAACCACATCCGTTGATCGCAGAAACCCACCTTCAGACCGTGGAAACCCGTCCGATCCGTTAGGGGACAGATATGCAGAAGCACACTTTAGGAGAATAGGCTCAAATGTATCCTCTTATATCAGTATGGTGTCGGACACACTCAGGAACACAATTCCAAAGGCAGTTGTCTATTGTCAAGTTAAAGAGGCCAAGCAAAATCTACTCAACTACTTCTACACACAAATAGGAAGCAAGGAGGTAACTCTTGTTCTACATTTTTGTTTCTCAATTCACAATGAAAAACTTGATTAATATCCCGATAAAAAATTATAATGTTTGATTGGGCACGTGATCATACGAGAGTGTTAACCATTCATGAGATGTCCAAAATACTTTGGGGTAGATATCAGGTTTGCGTATGTCTCACCCTCCAAACATTAGATTTGAGTGGGATTTACTGGATCCGTGTTTGTTTGATATTTTATGTTTTATGTTTTTTTTTTTGGGAAAGGGTGTCCTGGACCTTTGGCCGAGACTAATCCATTGCCAATGAAACCGACTACTAAAGCATGCAGCCCTGAGGTTATACCCAGTGGCCACAAAGTTGCGAATGCAGGGAATCGAACCCGGGTTGAGCGCTATGAACTCCCCCGGTGATTACTGCTACACCACAAGTCTTGTGGTTATGTTTTATGTTTTTTTTTTACAATCTAGAGCGAATTAGTGCCTAAGATGATTGATATATGGTTTTTCTGCGTTTGGTTTATGAATTAGTGACATCATACTGAAACCCATCAGAATGCTTGGGTTTTCGAATGCATTAAATACTCCCAGGGGCATGCCTACATTTTTGCTTGTTTAGCAAATTTTAATCTACGATTACCTATTTGTCTGTCGTGATTGTATTACCTCTACTCCATGAGTTTCTTAATTCTGTTATTGACCGTTATTGTAGCAATTTTCATGGAACGATACACATTTGGTCTAAATTGAAAGTGTAAAAGAGCATGTTTACATTCAAGTCTTTTAGCTAATCCTAATGTGTAAAACATGCATGTGTTTCTTCAGGGTAAACAGCTTGCAGAGTTACTAGATGAAGATCCATCCTTGATGTCAAAGAGGCATGAAATTGCCAAAAGACTTGAACTATACAAGGCAGCAAGAAATGAGATCGATGCAGTAGCATGGGTGTGATAATGACACCTTTCAGGAGATATCTACGCAACACAGGTACCATCAGACTCTTTCTGGTGGTTGAATACTTTTCAAGTTGGTTTTTTCGTGCCTTTAACCCCGCTTAGGTTTTGGCTTCTAATTTCTAAACATGCCTGATATACTAGCCAACATTCTGATCCTTATCGAGAAAAGTAAACATGTATCGTAGTACACCTACATATTTTGGATTGCGTATTCTTTCATCACAACGGTAACGAATTTGCTTTAGTTACTATATAGTGTAACAATGATTTCTTTTTCTTTCTCAATTAGTATAAAAATCTTTAATTCTTTTTCTTTTGTACTTGTTTTACTTGATTTGATTTTGACGTGACAAAGTTTTTCCACACAATCAATAATTAGATCATCCACCACCAATGTAATGCAATTATCTTTCAAAAGTGTCATGTCATCTTCACAATTATCCCTCACACAACTACAATGTCATTTATTTCTCAAAAGTGGTCCTTATTGCCACATTAACACTTGTTTTATAATTTATAATACATATTCTAACCAATTATAATTCAAAAAAGAATCTAAATATAATTTATTTGTCAATTTAACACTCATTAAACTAATATAAATTATATTATAATAAAATAATTATTAGGACATAGTTCAATTGTAAAATTTATAAATTGAGTATTTTTAATAAACAAAATAATGGGAATTTATAATACATTTTTAAATTTTATTAATGAATAATTAAGTATTAATATCAATTTATTAAAAATGTTATAATTTAATAAATATATGAATACTAATTAAAAATATTTATTAGTAATAAAAAAAGACGATAATTTAATAAAAAATAAGTTTTATATAAATGGTCCGCACATAGGCTTATGTGGCATTGCAAGTCAGGTTTCTAATTTTGAAAGAAAGTCTGCAATGCCTTTGATCGACCAATATGGATACTCAGAAAATGAGTACGAAATAAGAAAATTTAACATTATGCTAATTTAGAAAGAAAAAAAAAAGAAATCATAATCACACTAAAATAGGAATTAAAACAAACATAAATTATGCTTCAATTGATAATATTGATTCAATATCCTCAAAATTCTGTGTATTTATGACATTTGACAAATTGTCAAGCAATTTCTATGATTGTGTCAAATCAATTAGTTCAAAATTCACACACAAGAAATATTTCCCTTGATTGGATGACTGATGCTAATAACATGTCAATCATATATGTGTGAAATATTTTCAGAAACATGCAAAATCTGGTAAACAAATGGTTCTTCAATATGAGGAACCAACTAGTTCTTGTATGATATACAGATGAATTACCTGGATCAAAGAGGTAACTTTTGTTGTACTATCTCCTCTAAATTTTCCCACAATTTTGGGTCATTGTAATCCTTGATAACGAACGTTGCCCCAGCATCGAGTAGCATTTGTTCAGGGTTTCTACTAGCCATGCCAACTGCCGGCATCCCGGCTCCATTTGCTGCTTTAATCCCAGAAACAGAATCCTTCAAGAAACACACACCACCTTTGTTAAGTAGAGAACCCAAGATCCAGGAAGTTTGTGTTCAAACTTGTCTTTGTTTCTGGATTTTGTGCATGTATACTGTAAATACCGAAACTAGGTGAATTTTGGAACAACTGGTAAGAGTATCTCCTCCGACAGTTTCTCCATAATTTCTTCTTAATGGAGAAACAAAAGTTAAAATCTTCAAAAGGATATTGCATTCAACTCCAACAGCTTCTTCATTTTAGAGATTCCGACATTAATTATATTATTAAAATATTTAATAATATATAAAAAATAATTCTCTCTCCTCTTCTCCATTTAGAGGAGGTCTTGGAGATGTTGGAACAAAAAAAGAGCATAAAAACTCCAAATCCCCCTTTTCTTTATTTTGGAATAGCCGTTGGAGATGCTCTTAAGGGTCCATTTGGTTTGATGGAATGTTTTTAAGGAATTTAGAATTCATGGAAGGATTTGGAATGTGTCGGGTTTGTAGGATTTGGAATGGAATTGAATTCCGTTCTTTGTAAATAACTTACAAAAACAAATAATAAAAAACAATAAAGATAATTAAATTACCTTTTATTAATCGATTATTACAAAACAAGTGTTTTAATATATTTTAAAACATTATTATTTATTACAAACAAATCCTATGAAATCCCGCAAAATACCAACTACTCTAATGAGTAATGACTACATGTTTGTGGGATTTACCAACTACCCTAATGACTACATGTTTGTGGGATTTCTAATCCAAGCATTCCTTCAAACCAAACTTAGCATTGGAATAGAATTCAATTCCAAATCCTATTAAATCCCACAAACCAAACGGGGCCTAAGGTAAGTCTCTTGTCCGAAAGATCATGGGGTTCAAGTTACACAAATTGTCTTTTAGTAAATTGCAAAAGATATGAACTTTGGTAAACCCAATTATTTGAGAGATGATGATTGAATGGAGTTCATACCTCAAACACAAATGTGTGATTTGGGGAAATTTGAAGTGCATTTAGAGCCTTCAAGTAAGGATCAGGAAAAGGTTTTGCTCTTGCACATTCTTCCGCTAGAACGATTACTTCAAAGAAATCTTCGAGTTTAAGCATTGAGATTAGCAACTCGGCATTTGATCTTGGGGCGTTTGTAACAGCAGCCCGTTTCAAGCCAAGATCTTCCACCCATTTACATAACTTCTCCAAGCCGCTTATGGGTTCCAATTGTTCGGCTGCCAATCTGTTTATTTGTAAACAAACAATGTCACGTTTTCTGTGTGATACTTTTCTGAGTCTTAGGGGTTGTTTACTAATTGTTGACCGCTTCTTATTCTGTAAGAGACACTTACCTGGTAAGAGGTGAGGTTGTTTATATGTTGACCGAGATGTGGACTCGGTAAGGAAGGAAAGACTCTCTTACTCAGACCGAACTTTTTACCTAGACCTCACCCTTACTTGATTAGTGTTTACCCAATTTGTGTCGGTAAACGACCCCTTAGAGATGCGTGTAACGTTTTGGTCATGGGTTAAAGTCACACAAATGTTATCTTTGACATTGAGCAACACGACCAAGGAGTTTTGGTGCACCAAGATCGCCCTTTGGTTGACTTACGAGGTCAAACCGTAGCTACATTAGTCATTTGGAAAGTAACATGTTTGACCTCAAAAGTCAAAGTGAATATCGATTTACATGTTGACTTTCAAGATCAAACATGCATACTTTGACTTCAATTGACATGGAACTTTTATACGTGTTGAAACCAAACAAAACGAGATCAGTATATCCCACCCCAAGGTGGGTTTAGGGAGGGTTACGCAAACACTTGACCTCTACCCCAAAGAGTTTGCGGTTGTTTACATGAATACCCCCTTCTTGCAAAAAGTCGAAGTGTGTGATAACCTTAATCTCAACATCATGATAGAAATTACCTTCGAAACAAAGCTTCCTTATCAACCATGAATTTCATGGCTTTCTCGACCTCCCATTCTGGAAGAAGAACATTGCAAAGCTCTTCATTATGCTTGCCACTAATGTTATTTATGAAGAATTCCTCATCAATTGGAGATCCGTTGTTAAATCCTATCTATAAAATGAAAATCAAACACCTTCTAAGTTCATTTCCATCGTTGTAGGTAATCAGTAAGATTCAAAATAACCAAACACATTCAGTGTATCTCATTCGGAAGTAGGGTTTGGGGGAGAGAGTCGAGTTCACACGAGAACAATGACCAAATAAGATAACACGAGAACGGGCAAATCACATGTGACTTTACACTAAACTCACATGTAAAATCACATGTCATTACGTGCAACCTCACATGTGATTTCAGTCCTATTCTTGTTTTATCCTCCCTCTTAGGGGAGATGTATGCATATTTGTCCTCTACCCCCAAAGAGTAGAACAGTATCTGTAAAATTGGATATGGGGTACAAAAATCAAAGGGTTGAAGAGACTACTACCTCTTGGAGCATATCCCGAAAGGCGTAGAAATGGAGAGGATCAGAGTCACAGAGAGTTCCATCAATGTCGAAAAGGATTGCTTCAAGAGGAGCAATGAAAGATAATGAAGCATTGCTGCTTGAAAGAACCAAAATGCAATCAACATCAAACTACTTCCTTATAAAGCAATATCTACACTCCAAGATGACAAAGAACATAAGTTTGACTTTCAAAGTCAAACCATTTAACCGCCACATTAATGATGTCTATAACAATTTATGCAAAGTGTCAAATTTGCAACAAATTACAAATAAATATACCAGTTTTAGCTTAACAGGTAAGGAGAGGTTTGATTTTTCGGAAAGATTTGGAATTTTAATTTATAGGATTTATAATTGAATTAAATTTCATAATTTATAAAAAGCAAATTATATATAATTATAAAAATAAATAAAATATCATTTATTAATTAATTATTACAAAATGAATGTTTTTAACATATTTACTACAAATAAATCCTATAAAATTCCGTAAAATACCAATTATCCTCCTAAGATTTCTAAACCCAATGTTTGTAAGATTTCATCGAAATTCCGGAATTTTATTTCTAGGCTTTTCTTTAAACAGCATGCGGGGTTGAGATGGAAACAAATTCCAAATCCGCAAACTAAAGGGAAGAACATGAATTTTGACTTCTAAAGTCAAACACCTAACTTCAAATTTGATTCATGACGAGACTGAAATGGAGTCGAAGAATGCAACTTAATTTACCTAAAACAACACAAATAAAATCAAGGATCCATTCATTTCATCTTCTAGATTTCTTCTCTCGAGATTGTACGACCTAAAATGTAAAAAGGTCCTCCAATTAAAACTGTTGAATCTCAATTTTTTGTAACAATCTTAGTAAATCAATGTCACACCCAATTTCTTCTTCTCTAGATTAAAATCTCACCATTTCTTTGATAATATTGAAGAAAATGTTAAGAAACTTCAGGAATCAACGGCAATCTATTGAAGTAAAAAATACCTGTTAATTGAGTAGGAATTTGATGAAACGGAGAAAGCAGATGGGATTGTTGTGGAGAAATTTGGTTTTCTGCGTAGAATTGGATCATTAGTAGTGGAGAAGAGACGAAGAGAAGTAGCGACTGCTGCCATTTTTGATGCTCAAAATGTGGATCCTTCCCCAAACTTTGTGGAGCTCTGTTTTTGGGCGTTTCTAATTGTATAGGGAGTAGTATAACAGAAAGAAATCATAAACTCAAAAGGGATTTGATCATAGCCAACCAACCATGTTATTTTGGATGATCCCAGTGGATCTTTTGAATTATACTTTTAATATTTTTTTATTCTATTGACAAGTGATTTCTTGATCTTGTAATCTATACTATATTATAAAGATGACATAAAAAACTCTTAATTACAATTCACTAAGCTTTATGTACTAACATTTAAAGCTATCTATTTAAAATTTCTTAAAAATAACTACTAAAACCTAATGTACTACCTATAAAGCTTTTAACCCTAATTAATATATTTCATCATTATCCCCAAAAATTTTAACCCTAATTAATAAATTTCATTCTTATCCGCCCAAAATCCTTATCTCTAATCCCCAAATCCTAAAATTATGAAATTTGAATTCTGATAAACATAATCAAAACAGGATAAACATCTCAATTTAAATATAAAAAATTTAAAATATATAAGATAATTAATGAATTTTAACAAACTACTTAATTTTTTTTATATAAAAAAAATTATATTATTAAGCCTAAATTAAACAAATTTATATATAAAAAAATCATTATCACTCAATAAAAACCATCCAAAATCGTACTGTAAATCAATAAAAAACAAAAAATAAAAATAAACATTAAAATCGTGATGTATCTCGCTGCATTGCGCGAGTACGCTTCTAGTTTTTTTTTATAAGGACTCACTCTCCACTTCAACTCCCCTAAAATCACTCATCGCATAACTAAATACAGGATAAAAATCAAATTCTAAATATAAAAAATCTAAAATATAATTAAAAAAATCTAACATAATATTTAATATCTATTTTATAAAAAAAAACATTATATTATTAAACCTAAAATAAATTATATTATTATTAAACTATCGAAAAACTCTTAAAAACAAGCTTTTATGCATTAAGTACCGTTTATTGATACACATTACTTAAAATTCAAGATTACAAGTCATGATGCATGAATACAAATTTCTAAAGTTATATGTTTGAATTCATAACTAACTGATAAACATAATTAAAACAGGATAAAAATTTCAATTTAAATATAAATAATTTTAAATATATAAGATAATCATTGAATTCTAACAACTCTCCTCTAATAACGTAGGTCGTCCTCCTCTATGTGTCTACAACTTAGGAACTTTCCGTCTCTGAACAATCATCACTAGTCAATACTTAATTTTTTTATATAAAAAATATTATATTATTAAGCCTAAATTTAAACAGATTTATAAAAAATCATTAGCATCTCTCAAAACCATCTAAAATCGTACTGTAAATCGAAAAAAAAAACAACTAAAAGGAAACATTAAAATTGTGATGTATCTAGATGCATTGCGCGAGTACGCTTCTAGTTTTAAGAAATGAGAATGAAAATGAAAATGAAAATGGGAATGAAGTAGAATGGGAATAGGAATGAGCATTGCATTGATGTTGTTTGGTTAAACCAATATAATCAATAAAAATTGTTTTTGTAACACCCCGAAATCCTTGGTCGATAAAAAGGCAGAAAACGGCGACAGTGCTCTGCGCTACTGCTTGCGCGGGTCGAACCGCACGGTGATCCGTGCGAATGCACTGTCCAAAGCTCCTCGCTACTGCCCGCACTAGTCGGGTCGCGTCACCACTTGCGCGGAGAAGACAAACCATCTGGTAGTACGGTTACTATACCCGCAGAAGAATATGCTCGACTTTTAGGGACTGAGAATTCCACTGCTCCGACTGCTACTTTTGCTGAGACATGTAACTCTAGTACATGCCTATTATCCTCTGCCTCCAAATGGGTCATTGATTCAGGTGCTTCAGATCACATGACAGGTAATCCCACTATCTTCTCTAATTTCAATAAACACACGTCTCCATCACATGTCACAATTGTTGATGGGTCTATCACACCTGTCCTTGATTCTGGCACCATTGATCTTACTCCATCGATTTCGTTATCTTCTGTCCTTAGTCTACCCAATTTCTCGTTCAATTTGTTATCAGTCAGCAAAATTACTCGTGCTTTAAATTATTGTGTCACATTCTATCCTGATTTCTGTGTCTTTCAGGATCTGTCGACGAAAAGGATTATTGGTAAAGGGCGGGAAACTGACGGCCTATATATATTTGAACATCAAATACCTTGCTCTTTGGCTTGTTCCAACTCATCGTCTCCACTTGAAGTTCATTGTCGATTAGGTCATCCTTCTTTACAGAATTTGAAGAAGTTGTGTCCTGAGTTTTCTTCTTTATCTTCTCTACAGTGTGAGTCTTGTCAGTATGCCAAACATCAACGTATTCATTTAAGTCCTAGAGTCTATAATAAGCGGGTCTCGTCCCCATTTGAGTTAGTCCATTCTGATGTTTGGGGACCATGTCCGGTCACTTCAAAACTTGGATTTAAGTATTTCGTTACTTTTGTTGATGATTACTCTCGTACTACTTGGCTTTACTTTATGAAAAATCGATCTGAGGTGTTTACCCATTTTTGTTCATTTTATACTGAGATTAAAACACAGTTTAAAGTCTCCATTCAAACTCTTCGTAGCAATAATGCAAAAGAATATTTGTCTCAAACATTTCGGTCATATATGCTTCAAAATGGTATTCTTCATGAGTCTTCCTGTGTTGACACACCAGCCCAAAATGGGGTTGCTGAACGAAAGAATCGTCATCTCTTAGAGGTGGCTCGGGCTCTATTATTTCACATGACTGTTCCAAAACTCTTCTGGGTTGATGCTATTGCTACTGCTTGTTTTCTCATCAACCGAATGACATCTGTTGTTTTGGATGGAAGAAGTCCTTTCTCAGTTCTGTTTCCTACAAAGTCATTGTTTCCTGTCGACCCAAAGATCTTTGGTAGTACCTGTTTTGTCCGTGATACCCGGCCACACATAACTAAGTTGGATCCAAAATCTCTGAAATGTGTCTTTCTTGGTTACTCTCGACTTCAAAAAGGGTACAAGTGTTTTTCTCCCACGCTTAATCGATACATTGTATCTCGAGATGTTACATTCCATGAGAATATACCTTTCTTTCCTGTGTCCACTCCTTGCAATCCAAGAGATAGCGATGATTTGTTGGTATATATCGTACCAGTTATCGAATCCCCTATCCTATCCGACTCGACACAACATCAAGAGCCTACTAACCCACCGATAGTTCATGTGTATAATAGGCGGCAACGACCTACGTCAGATCCCGACCCTATACCATCTTCATCATCGTCTGTAGATCCTTCTAATGATGATCATACTGCTTCAAGTGATCCACCACCTTCCGATACACAGGATCCTGATCTTGATGTTCCCATTGCCCTTCGGAAAGGTAAGTGCTCATGTACTTACCCTATTTCTTTTGTTGTTTCCTATGATAAACTTTCTTCTCGTTCTCGCTCTTTGATCTCCACACTTGATTCCTGTCTTGTTCCTAAAACGGTTGGTGAAGCTTTGGCTCATTCTGGATGGCGGGATGCCATGATTGAAGAGATTAATGCTCTAGATCATAATAATACATGGGATTTGGTAGAGTTACCTGCAGGTAAAAAGGCAATTGGCTACAAATGGGTATTCACTGTGAAAGTTAATCCAGATGGATCAGTGGCTCGTCTGAAAGCACGGTTGGTAGCTAAAGGATATGCTCAGACTTATGGGGTCGACTACTACGAGACATTTTCTCCTGTGGCTAAGGTACCCTCCATCCGCTTGTTTATTTCATTAGCCGCTACTTATGACTGGGTCCTACACCAACTGGATGTGAAAAATGCATTCCTGCATGGTGATTTACATGAGGAAGTTTATATGGAGCAACCACCTGGGTTTGCTGCTCAGGGGGAGTCTGGTAGAGTATGTAAGTTACGTAAATCATTGTATGGTTTAAAGCAATCCCCTCGTGCTTGGTTTGGACGGTTCAATGCTATAGTGACTGAGTTTGGCTTACGGGGGAGCTCTTATGATCATTCTGTGTTCTTTACTTCATCCCCTTCTGGATGCATTCTACTAGTGGTGTATGTTGATGACATTGTGATTACTGGGAGTGATGGGATTGGGATCAAGAAGCTGAAAGATTTCCTTACGTCTCGGTTTCAAACAAAGGATCTAGGTCCTTTAAAATACTTCTTAGGAATTAAAGTATCTCGTACTCGGAAAGGGATATGTTTGTCTCAACGGAAATATTGTTTGGATGTATTGAATGACTCTGGGATGATTGAAACAAAACCATGTGAGGCCCCAATGATTCCGAACATGAAATTGAAAGCAGACGATGGAGATCTACTTGAGGATCCAGAAAAGTACCGAAGAATTGTGGGAAAGCTAAACTACCTGATGATTACACATCCTGACATCGCTTTTCCAGTGAGTGTTGTAAGTCAGTTTATGTCATCTCCAAGAACTCCATATTGGGAGGATGTTAGACATATACTGAAGTACCTAAAGGGTGCCCCTGGTCTTGGCATTCTTTATCAAAATCACGGTCATCATGTCATAAAAGGGTTTACAGATGCTGACTATAATGGAGATCCTACGAACAGACGGTCTACGACAGGCTATTGTGTGTTAGTTGGAGGAAATCTAGTCTCGTGGAAAAGCAAGAAACAGAATGTCGTTTCCCGGTCAAGCGCTGAATCTGAATATAAGGCTATGGCCCAAACCACTTGTGAGTTGATATGGTTGCGTAATCTGCTAGGTGAACTTGGGTTTGCTCAATCTAAACCAATGAATCTATATTGTGATAATGAGGCGGCTATCCACATTGCAAATAATCCCGTGTTTCATGATAGAACAAAACATATTGAAGTGGACTGTCATTTCACTCGTGAAAAGCTAGAAGATGGAACTATCTCAACTCCCTTTGTTCGAACAGGAAGTCAACTTGCCGATGTCTTTACCAAAGCTTTACCTGGTTCGCGGATCTCTTCTATCTGTAACAAGCTGGGCATGATTAATATCTATGCTCCAGCTTGAGGGGGAGTGTTAGAATGTAAAATATGTAATTCTTTACTTAGGCCCAATTAGCTCGCGGGCCCTTAGGGTTTTCTCTTTTAGGGTTTCCTTTTCTAGCTTTCTTGCCTATATATATCCTTGTAATATTTCATTGTATTAATAAGAAAATCAATAATATAATCTCTGATTACATTGGGGAAATCTAGATTTAGCCTAAATCTACCAAGGTGAGTTCAAGTTGATTTCTGAAAACGTTATACATGCCAATATGTTCATTTTAAAGTATTTATGTGTTTATCATAAAATTGTTACTTGTTGAGTTATTTGGTGGGTTTTGATCATTTGAAGTGTTTGGCTTTAAAAATCTTGTAAAAGCCCCTCCCACACTTGGGATTTTTGGGATATCTTGAAAAATAAGTCATTTTAAAGTGTATGATGATTTATTGCATAAATGGAAATTATTTGGTAAAAATACTCTTTTAGTGTTTGTTTGGGTAAAAGGTTTGGTTTCGTGTTATGGGATGTTTTGAAAGAATAAAGAGTATAAGTCCATTTGGAGAACCATTTGTCCCAATCTAAACCGTATTGGAGTATATTCAAATATTTTAGAGCATGTGTTTGCATGACGTGGGTCGTATGCATTTATTATTTGGGGATCGCTAATCGTTGGTTAAAACGGATTTTGAGCGTTTTAGCTCGGTGTTGACTTAAAAGAGTCTCGGGGACAATTGTCCTGTTGTAATGGCTCAATGTACAGAGGCGGATTTACACCCACTTGGTAGGGGGCACAGGCCCCCAACAAACTATGCATAACAAATTAATTTTCTATTTTTTTACCTATATTTTTTAAAAACAAAAGTCAAGGCCCCCAAGGCCCCAACCCATTAAATAAATACCTAATTCCTTTCTTTTAGCTATCTCGTTTATTATGAATCAGTCGAATTTTGTATTAATATGTAATGTGTTAATTTGTTTTAAGTTCAATCGAGATATAAAAATATAAAAACAATAGTATAATGTCTCAGTTTAACTGAAATAGTAAAAAATTAAACTGAAAATTGAACCGAATAAGTTATCTTCATTTGATTTAACGAACCATGTAAGGCAAAAACGAATGACCCGAAACCGTTTTGGTTCGGATAAATTATTCGGTTTCGGAAATTTTTCGACACCCTTAAGGGTGCCCCCAACCAATAAATTTTCTAGATCCGCCACTGTCAATGTAGAGCCCGGTTATGAATTACATGTTAATGCATCATGTTGCATATTGATGTTGATTACATACTCGAGTGCGTTGGTCATTCATGTGTAGTCATGTATTGTTAGGGGGCGTTTGGTTCGCTGGATTCCGCCAGAATCTGATGGAATTGGAATGGTCAATTCCATTGACCAAATTCCACCCTGCTGTTTGGTTACCAATGGAATGGAATTGAATTCAATGAATTCCTTTAATCATGGATTTGGTCATTCCTTCTTAAAATGGATGGAATTGAATTCCATTCCATCAGATTTTCTCAAAATGACACAAATACCCTCCTTACCTTTTCTAAAAACCCTGGCCGCTTCTAAAAATCGTCTATCTCCTCTCTCTCTCTCTCTCCTCTATCTCTCTCCCCCTCTCTCTCTTCTCTCTCTCCTCTATCTCTCTTCACTCTCTCTCTCTTCTCTCTCTCCTTTCTCTCTCTCCTTTCTCTCTCTCTTTTATCCTTCCTCTCTCTCTCCTCTCTCCCCTCTCTCCCCTCTCTCTCTCTCCTCTCTCTCGGCATTAAAAAAAATAAAAATAAAAGAAAGGGTATTTTTGTCATTTTTCAGAATTTCATTCCAATTCCTTTGCAAACCAAACAGACAGATTCCAATTCATTTTATTGATTACATTCCATTCCTGCCAAACAAACACTTGGTCAAACCTGATAACATTCCATTCCAATTCCTTCCAGATTCCAATTTCTTAGACAGATTCCATTCCTTCAGAAATCATTTTGCGAACCAAACGCCCCCTTCGATTGTGTGTATTGGATTCATATGCACGTAAGTTTTTCTGTTTTTATGGTCAATTGGGTATTTCGGGGTTGGACTCCGGGACCCATGTGTTTACGACCATGAACTTTTCAAGTAGGCACTAGGAGGTTGAGTCTGGAAGTGTTATCGAGGAGGTAGGCACTAGGACCCCCGCCGCTTGAAGTAATGCCTTGGAGGTAGTCTTTAAGAGTGTCGGGCCTTCGGGGTGGAGTTCTTTGTAATGTTCACCAAGGTCAAATGTCTCTTGAGGTGAAACTTGTTAAGAAGTCGTAGGGACACTTGGGCTTTTATGTTGTGAGGTGTCAGGTGATTAACGTTGTATGTGTGACATACTTTTGTGTTCCTCCACTCTCAACGGATACGAGCCTCCCCCGTCGTCGGCCAACAGTATTTTAAATGTTAACGCCTTACTTTATTATCATTGGATTTGTGTGGTCGACTGTAAATGATGACCTTAACATTGGGTTTCCCCCCGCGTATATTAAGATTTGAATGAAATACGCCATTCCCATGTTTTGGTATTTGCATTCCTTCCATTTTATGTTTTTGTGAGTATTGGGCCTAGTGTCCATGTTTTCGGTGACGTATCGTACATGTAAATTATTAACCATGAATTATGGGTTGAGTATTTTACCCCACCCGTGCTTGGGTGTTTTGGGATACAACGTTTTATCCATGTTTCTTAATTTGGGAGTCAATCCCCGTTCTCGTTTCGAGTGAGTTTTGGGTTGCATAGTTTCATAAAGAATGTTTTGTAGTGGGGTGTCCATCTTTGAAAATGCATAATATTGGAAAAGATTCGTCTCCAAGTTTAAAGTAAATCATTTGAAAGATTACGATTTTAATCGGGGTTCATACATTTTTAAAGGTATATTTGTTCATGTAAAACTCTTGAACTCACTAGGCGTTAGCCTAACATTTTAATTGTCGGTGTAATAACCACATTAAAAATTTACAATTGAAAGTTGGGTGGAAGTATAGCACTAAAGGTAAGTTGGAGGGGTCAAAGTGAAATTTGGTAAAAAGGGAATTTTAACCCTAGGACTTTATCATTTTCCTCCTTGGCGGCTAAACAACTGTGTAGAAAGAAAGAGACCCAAGGTGATTGTAGGAGAAAGCAAGGGGAAGGGAGCAAATCGTGTGATTCTTGGTGTTGCATTCATCATCTTCAAGGTAATATCTCTATTTAAGTTTTACCCTATTAATAGGAGTTGTAGATTGAATAAAATCCTCTTGAGGGAGGGAAGTCTGATGTTCCTTGTTGGGTTCTAAGTGAGAAATGATGGAGAATCCTCTTCTCCCTCAATAGAGATCAATATAATGGAGTTAGATGGTTTTGGGTTAGTTTAAAGATGATTAGTGACCCTAATCCTTTAGTTTCTTTATTTTATAATCCCAACTTGGGATTTTTGAGGTCTTGGGGTTGTGTCGAGGGTGGAACATACAACCGGGAGAACTTAGGAGGTGAGTGGTCCGGTGTCGGCCAAGAACCCGGGCGACGGGTTCGCACCAGGGGAGTCCCGGTCAAAGTGGAACCCCGGGGATGTGAGACCCCGGGGAGTTGGGGGTAAGGACTCGGGTCGTGGCCCCGGGAGTCGGGGGATCCCGGGGGTTAGCATACCGGGAGGAGTCGAGCGATGACATGACCCGGGAGGAGCCGGGAGACGGCATGACCCCGGGAGGAGTCGGGTGGCGACATGATCCCGGAAGGGACCGGGCGATGAAGAACTCAGTCGCAAGGGGGTGGCTTTGGGACTTTGAGGTTCAATTCTTTAAGCATCCATTCTTGCTATTTTTTTATAGGTTCGGTACTAAGGAGTCTAGGGATGAAAGTCTCGCAAGGGTCAGGTGAGTTTTTCTGAACTAAAACCTCATATGATTATGATGCTATAATTATGCATGGGAGTTTTCTAACTACAGGTTTTCTTATTGTTATGTCATTAAAGGCATGTGAAAGTATTTAAAGCGTTTCTATTATTTATGCATGCTTTATACCTGTGAGATTTATTATACGTGAGATATGTTTTTGTTGTTGTTGAAATGTATGCATACATTGTTGTAAGTGCGTTAGGCTCAAAGTCGGGGGGGGGGGGGTGTCCCGCCTGTGCTCATACCGGGGGGGGGGGTGTTTCGTTTATGCCATTAGGGGTGTGTCCCAAGTAAGGCAGTGTGAGCCTGACCGTTGTCACCTTCGGGTGGCGATTGTGTGAGCCAAAACGTATATTGAAAGCGTGAATGTTTTGCAAAGCTGAATTGGTGTATTTTATTATAAATCTTCTATTTATTTTGCTTGGGCTCGAAATGTTGCTAGAGGGGACTCACTAGACCGTTGGTCTAACTCTCGCCCTTTCAAAACTAAAACCCTTTTTAGGCGTGCACGATGTAGGAAGAGCAGATAAGGGCAAGGAGAAGGTATGAACCGAAGTTGGACTAGAAGACCTTCCTTTTTAGATTTTAAATTTCTTGTATTCTCAGTTGTGTATTAGGTTGCTTATCCACAAACCTTATGATTTCATTGTAGACTTGGGGCTATTTTTGGCAAAATGTTTTTAATTAAATGTTATGCTTGACTCTTGAATGTTTTGGGTTGTTACAATCAACATATGCAACAGGCTTCGTTTGGGAATAGTTCTAGTGACACTATGAAAAGAGAAGTTGTAACACCCTAAAAATAGGGATAACAAAAATCCGAAAAACGGACATGCGGTATTTAAAATTGCCAAAACAAGAGCCTCCCAAAAATGGGGAAAATACACAAACCTGTTTAAATACAATCGTAAATAAACGGATAATAAATAACAACCAACTAATCTAATTTCTATAACCAAAAAAGAGATTACAATCAAGGGTGTCATTTATAGACCCAAAGGATTCTCTACCAATAGTAAGGCCAAAAGCGATATTCCCAAATCTCTCACCCAAGCACTACGCCAACTTATAACCGATGCCGCTAAAACCTGAGATACACATCGACACCAAACAAGTGTTAGGCCAAAAAGCCTAGTGAGTTGAACAATAGTAAGCATGCATGAACAGTCACATTTCTTATCAGCAGTTAACCATAGTTCAACAAATGTGGAGTCAATAGGGGAGACCCATAGCACCAATCAAGTCCCACCCAAGAGTCGATATACCTTGATGCCCTTAACAAGGAACACCCCAAATGCCCGACACACCCGAAAACTATCGCTAAGAAAATTCCCCGAATGGCGGAGGTCTAGGCACATACCATCACAGTGGCGCCCAAGACTATATCCTCCTAGTGTACTGACTTGGTTCGTCCACATAACATTTATAAGGGGTCCTTTAGGCATATTTCAACCTATATAATTCAATACCAACTACGGGTATAATATTACCACCTTATCCTCGTGATGTCTAACAAAAAACCCAATGTAAATCATGCTCATCATGCATATAAACATATCACCAAAATGGTGTTCCAACTAGAATCATCATAATACCCATATATGCATACATTTAACATATCAAGGTACCCACATTATGTATCTATGAGACAAATCCCAAATAATGATACATATAACAATAATCATGGCAAATCACCCTTATATATACATCCTCCAACTATTTTCATGAAGAAATCCCCAAACATTTGAACATATAGAGATAAAGTAACAAATAGGAGATTATGATGTGTATCTAGTTTTAACAAAGGTTTATTAAACTCACCTTGCTAGATTTAGAATAAATCTATATTTTACCCACTTAGAGCTTTCCTTGAAGAAACTTGGTTCTTCAAACCAAATCTTCCAAAACCTAGATCCACAAGGTTTCAACCATAAATATACATAATCAACCACAAAGAATCGTTTCCCAAACCATGTACATGGACACCTCAACTAATACCGAAACCCTAACTTCCATAACCGAAGAGAATAGAAGATTACCTTAACCCAAGCTTGAATTCACCAACCAAAACACTTCTAGTTCACCAAAATGATTACAAACCTTTAATCTATGAAAGGGAGAACAAATGGTGGATGAAACCCTAGAAAACTTTAGGGAAGAAGATGAATAGGGAGAGATGAGAATCTTACCACCACAAAATACTCTAGTATACTTCAATATACTTCCAATATCTTGCTATATCCTTGAAAAGCTCTAAAAAACAAAACCGTAGCAACTTGAATCACCCAAATCGGAGCTCTGGATCAAAAGATATGAAGAAATGAAGTTTGGGCTGAAAATTCGTGATTTTAATCGTCCAGGCGCTGGTCGCGAGAGTGACGGCGAAAGTGACAAGTGTCACTCTCGCGGGGCACTTTCTCCGAGATTGTACCGCGAGCAGAAAACTTCCCCGATCACTGTTTTGGCCATAACTTCTTCGTTATAGCTCCGTTTTCGCTCCGGAAAGAACCGTTGGACTCGTAATTGAATCATTCATCCATCTAGACTATAAAATCAAGGATTCAAGCCCAAAATAAAATACCTTATTTTTCCTTAATATATGGGTTTTTGTATTAACTTGAAGTGATACCTTCCGAAAATCGGGGTGTTACAGAAGTGCTAATTGTGTGCTCGGGAAGTGAGTAGCTTGGTGAAGTCTTCCGCATTGGTTTTGTGAAGAGTAACTTGTATTGGGGTTAAGTAGCACCCGACTATGGTTTAGTCCTTGTATCTTATTGGAGTTGATATTTATTGAGGTTAATTATAGAATTTTAATTTGGGTATATTGAGTTTTGATTTGTAAGAGGAAGTTTTGTCCCTATTCTGATGTTATATCGAAAATTTTAAATTAGTTGCTATTACCAAATTGAGGGTGTTACAATTTTATATAATATTTTTAATACAAATATGTGTCGTCCAACATTGAGAGATGGAGGGTTTTTGGGAAAAGGTGACTGAGCGGGAATAAGATTTTCATTCCCCCCAATTTAGTCAGATATGAAAATTAATGGATTTGGTGTAATAAGCCCATTATATTATGTCAAACCAAATAGTAATTTTCATTATCATTCCCATTTCTAACCCCTCAATACCTCCAACCAAACACTCCCTAACATGTTTGGCAGTTGCTAAATGGATTGATGCAGAATGATTAAGAGACTTTTATGATATAGTGCAAATAAAATATGGTTGTTTGGTAATTGTTGAGAATGAAATTAGGGTGCTTAATGGTTAAGAGAGACCCAAGATACAAAATCATTCAGAGGGTTTTAGAACCATCAAGGGACATGTTTTTTTTTTGTCAAACAAGATTCATCTTTCAGTGATTCAGAGGTTGCCTCTTAATGAAACTATTAATATGTAAACAAACAGCCTGGTAGGTCTTTTGAACACTAAAAAATATTCAACTCCAACCATATACTAAAAACATCTTTAATATTATAGTAGTAATAAAATAATATTATCTAATGTATTAAACTATTAATCTATATATAAAATGTCATTATTTAGTTTTAGAGGCTTACTTTATTGACATTCAAATATAGATAATTTTGTTAAAGTTTAGCATCGGGTTGGAGAGGAAAACACCTCAATTTTTGTGTTTTTTTGTGTTGGGATGGTCTGACGTAGATACTTATTTATGAAATGTTTACGACGAAATAATTGATAAACTTGACATCCACATCATCAACTATTGCAATATCAGCAAGTTACAGGTAAGTAAAATTGGATAAGAAATAGGAAACTTTGTTATTTTTCTTTTGATATTTTGTATGTGAACGACATTGACAATCTAAAAACTAGTTGATTGGAGTTAGATTGAGGAGAGTTGAAATTTTTTCGAGACCAAATAACTCATCCGAATCAAAATGATTTCGGGTTAAACAATTTAATTTGAAAACAATACTTAAGAACTAGATTAAATTTGTTTAATATTCAAATGGATTTAATAGAACAATAAACAAGATATTGAGATGAATTTATTTGTTTGATTTTAGTGGGAAAAAATCAAATGTGTTCACTCTGGTCAAAGTTGAATGGAAGGACGAGGGTAAATTGTAAATTGTAATGAACTAAAGGACTGTTTCTGTAATTTTAGTTTCTAGAGGGCGTGTAAGTAAAATGTTTATCTGTACAAAAGCCAAAACCCTTTCAAATTGAAAAAAGGAACACAAAACCCCCTACAAATTTGCAATATCGAACGAGAGAGAAAAAGAGAGCAAGATGAGTGGGAGTATGAATCTGCTACAGCTATGGCATCTTCCTTACTCGACTCTGTTATTCAATCGCACCAAGCTCTGCAAAGGTACTTGTTGATTCAGACATTGATGAACAAGGGTTTATGATGTGTTTTCATCGTTTAGGCATTACAAACCCTTGTTCGTCGATGTCTGGATTACGTAATCTCTCTTTTATGGATGCTGTTGGATATATGTATAGTTTTTTGTGTGTATATATCCTTTTGGTTCGTTTTACTGAAGCATTTTCATGGTTTAGAATTGTTTGGATTCTTTTATTTTTTTAAGAAAAATAAATTAGTAGTAACAAATCTATAAATCTGTGAATTATGTGGATTGCCATCAAATTGTCTAAACATACCTTTTTTATTTTCTTTTAAGACATTTTTAAACAGTTCTCCTCACCAAGGTAATGCCTTGCAGGTTTGTACCCATTACCAAGAATGAAAATCTATCAACAGTGTTTCTGTAAACAAATGCAAACAACTACATATGAAGTTGTGAATGGAAGCTATTTAGAGACATCACATGCCAAGCAGGAAAACAAAACAAAGGTACTTCTAAACATTATATTGTAAAACTTCACTATGGAATGTGTATGTATATTAAATCAACCTCATTATTGCAAGCAGAGACCCTATGTGAATTGAGTATATTAAATGCGTTGGAACTGACCAGCTTTGTCTACTTCACCGACGAGTGTTAAACTGAAAAGAGAAAAACAGATAGTCTTGGCTAACTTTGAACATATAAGGTATGCAGGCTAACGTTGAACATATTAGGTATGCAAGCTTTCTCAGACAAAAGAATTCGTAGATTGCAGCTCACGTTTGTATGTTCATCTCCAAGGACTTGTTCAAATTGGTCTGTTCAGTAAGATTATGTCTCTCTTTAAGTAATTGATAAGAGCTACAGTACGTCAAAAAAATTGAATCGACTGTGAAAAGATATTTTTGGATCAGCATTTGGTTTAAATAATCTGATGGAAGGGTTTGGAGATTGGCTATAAGCTAGAAGAAGATAAACCTAACCTTAAGAAACATCAGGATTCACCCTTGCATTACATCTATGAGGGCATGTTTGTGATTCTTTCACATCCCTCTTAAAGCAAGTAATCCTTTTAGACATCAATATGAAAATTGAATAGTAACCTTTTGCGCTTACCACCATCAGATGATGAAGTCAGGTATTATTTGAGCTTTCCTTTTTTACCTTCTTTTATTGTTCTTATTATTATTTCAGTCAGTAATATGATAATTTAATTGCTACATAATCCAAGTTTTAATCGCTTCTTTACTTTTATAGTTTTATTGTAACTTTTTTCCTCCCTTTTTAATATAGGTGAATAATTTATCATAAGCTGATTCGCCTATGCAATTTTTCTGGGTGAAAATATGATTATTTGAACTGTACATTCATTCTTAACCCACCAATTATGTTGGCATGATTAGTTTGGTTTCTTAGAAGCAAGGTTACATATGCGAAGAAACCCTTTTCGTGGTATATCAGTGAAATGGGAATTTTGGGTTTCAGCAGCGGGGAGATGGTGAGGATGTGTATACCTCAAATGTATAAATATCCTGTAATCACATCCTTTAAAGTGATTGCAGCATGTTAGGAATATTAACAGAAATAACTGCATCAAACACTCAGCAAATACACAAGTTCTGTGGCTCTTCAAAGATAAACTTAGACAAATAACAAACTGAATAATCCTTTGTTGGGCATGTATGTGTGATGTGTCAATACTTTCATCGAACTGAAGAATACATGCATCCTAGTTCAGTAATTACAAGTTGGGACATACAGGGAGGAGGGGGAACTGGGGAAGTGAGCTGATTAACTTGTTATCTTAGTGGACTGTAGTCTGTAGAAAGAGAACAGACGAGAGTGGAACTGTTGAGGAACCACAAGATCCAGGCAAAATGTAACAATCTCTTTCAATCTTATACATTGGCTGAATTCAGTGTTTGATTTAAATTGTGAAAAGTTCTGTGGACAGTTTGCTGTTGTATGGTGCTTTTGTTATTGTTTCACACATTCATGAATGGAGGTAATTGATATTTATTTATTGGTATTTTTCATTGAATAGATACACATAGAAAGATGCTGTCATGTCCAGGGGTCCATGTCCATGTTTCATTCTTTTTCTTGTATGAGTATCACCAGTAAGAGACAAGATATCTGAATATTGATTAGGTACTAATGAACAAACTTTTTTCATTATGCAAAGGAGGAAACTGAGTAGTCATGTTGTCCTTTAGAGTACTTGAGAGCGCTATATGGTGTCAATAGCTTGGAGTAAATGGAATCATTAAGGTCTTAATCTTTACATATTCTATTGGTTTTCAGTCAGCCTAACATCATACTTTTAACGTTTTCCTCGCTATCATTTTGTCAAATTGAAATCCCACACCAATGGGTGACATACAAGCTGATAAATCTGTGTGTTGGCAGCTTGGGCTTCCACAAGGGCTACTTCCCGTGTCAGATTTTACAATTAGATTACTGCTATATATTACATGTATAGGATATTTCTTGCTCTAACTTGAGTCGTACTTGTCTTATGTTTCAGTTTTGCTGTCTTCTTTTTTATTTAAATTGTGATTCTTATTTGTTGGCTTGGTTATATTGATTATTGACAATAATTAAAATTTTACTCTTTGTTAGGATACAGCGCCTGAGATGCTTGATACGGTTGGTGCCTTCCAAAAGTTACCCATGGTGATGCCTTCAGTTGATATTCTTTCTTCGGCACTAAGGAAGGCTAGGAGGATCTCACCCACAAAGGGTAATTTTTTAAGATAAAGCAGCACTTTAGCACCACACCTAAGTTTTTTATGGAAATTGATTGTTAACTATAGACTTTAGTTTGCATGATTCATAGGGATTGCTAATGCTGCTAAGCGTGAGAAAAACAAAGGTGCTAAACAACTTGATGCCCTAATGAAGGTATTGTAATCTAATAATTAGCTAAGTGCTCAAGTTTCATATGTACATCTCATATAGACTGATAGACTCAACTGTATTGCTATTTCTTCTTTTTATGACCTTTAGGAATTAACTGTGCCATTGAGAACATACAAAGAAAGCTTCCCAAATAAGAGACATTTGCACCCTTATGAACGGTCTCTTATTGAGTTGACTCTGGGAGATGGAAATTATGAAGAGGTTGGTATCCAATCTTCTACATTTATTCTTAAATGTATTTACTTGCTATGTAAACTGTGGCGCTTGGCCGCTTGTATTTATTTGCTACACTGCTGAAGGATCAATGATTGCTACACAAATTTACTAATAGTTTTGATGCAGTAGAAGTTAAACCAGCAACAAAGTTTGTTCCACCCTCAATTCTTAACCAAGTACACACACTTCACCTTTTTTTAAGCTGTAGGATGGTAGGGCGAATTGCCGAATTGTATGATAATGTGCAGGTCCTTTGTGGAGTGACAGTTTCGTTCCTACATGATAAGCATGCAACTCCTTTTGATTTTCTTACGTTGTTATTACGATCAAGTATTTTTAGTACCACTAACATCTTTGCACACTTATGTAGTTGAGTTAGTTGATTGTAGTCATTTATGGAATCCTGTAATTGCAGGTTTTAGGAAAAGTTGATTCGTTAAGGAAGAAACTGGTATCAGTTGGAAAAGAACATGCATCACTCTGTGCTAAGGTCAGAACTTTACTCTTATCATGATAGGCAGTTCCCAGGAGGAAAAGGAGTGGGTATGACCATATGGCCTCTTTGTAGCAATAGAGTTGTAAAATAAACCATTTCGATCGACTCTTCTTTGGCAATTTTTAGCATCTCCTTTTTGTGTCAATTATCTCGTTTTTAACTAAAACATTTGTTTCTTTGGGTGGAGACATGGGCTTTGGGTTTGTTATTATCACAAGTAAATTTTCTTTTAAAATCTTCAACTTGTTAACTTGTTTGATTGATTAATGCATATTACTGTTATATCTAACAATTAATCATGCTTACTAATTTCAATAAAATCCTGACAGTCCACAACAAAGCGAGAAGCAGAGGAGAGGTTAGCTGAGGTTAGTCAGTTAACTGCAAGAGTGCATTTGAATATTCATCGCATTCACTCCTTGAAGACTCTCATAATGTATTTGATATAACTTTTTGGCAGGGAACGAGAAAACTTGAAGAGATTTTTCATTCTGATGGAAAAGCCGTTGATGAGTTGATGCAAATAGCCAAGGTTTTGTCATTTACAAGAACATTCCAACAAATTAACGCGTTTTTAATCAAGTTGATAACTTCTCGTTTTCTTTCAATCCAAAGCAAGCGGCCTTTAGCGCACCGGCACCGACTCTACCAGCTTTTGTTTTCTTTTTTTATCGTCTGAAGAATCACTATCATTATGTTTAGGCTCTCTTCTTTACATCTTATCCACGCAATACATATGGTGGTGCTATTTACTAGTCTTGTGCATGCCCTGTGACAAATGCAATATTTTTATTTGCAGACTTTGAGAGCAATGCCAGTTGTTGATCTTGAAATGCCAACACTCTGCCTTGTCGGAGCTCCTAATGTTGGAAAATCATCTTTAGTCCGCCTACTTTCAACAGGAAAGCCTGAGGTATCTGTATCCAAATTGCTAAATTTCTTGCTACTGAAAACCATGTTGTGGCCAAGTTCTCTTCTATTGTAGTTCATTGCTTATAACTGAAATCCAAATCTTTATTGTCTGAGACTAAACCATCTTGGAGCTTAATCACTTATTTAGTTATAATCACCGAGGGGCAGTAAGTAAAATGCTTAATAGTTTTTAATTTATACACAAACTCTTTTAAGTTTTTATTTAGAGAAAGAGCACAAACTCTAAGTTCTGTTTCTCATTAGATGGCAACTGTTGATAATTTAGCATCCACGAAGCTAATGTACTCTTTGTCTCAAGTAGAATGAACCACTAACAGATTTTATCTTTGTGTCTGTGCAGATCTGTAACTATCCTTTCACAACTAGAGGAATTTTAATGGGTCATATTGCTTTAAGCTTCCGGAATTTTCAGGTCAGCCTTTTCTTCGTAACATGTACATTTAGTTAACTGTTTGCCTTTATACAACGTTTGCAGAACCAGATTAAAGCTACGTAGGTCAATGATGTCTGGACCAATGGCAGTTGTCTTAGGAATGCTAACTGCACAAACAATTAAATAGCAGGATACGTAAAAACAAACACAGGATTTGAACATCCACAGGCATTGCTAGGATTTTATTATATGATTGGGAATTTTATTATGTACAATACTGAAGGCTTGCAGTATTCGTAAGCCAATTTCAAATAGAAAATGGACAAAGACAGAATATCTTAAATGTTGTTTTGTAACCATTTTCCCGCCTTAGGAACAGAATGGGACTGGTTCTGAATGTTGGTCAACAGTATCATCTGAACCGTTTTCACATGCTTACAGTTTGACTGGTTGAACCCGCAACTTTAGCCCGTTTTTTGAAACCTTGCCTTTATAATCTGTCCGGAATTGATGTTTTGACTGCAGGTGACGGATACACCTGGGATCCTGAGGAGATGTGACGGTAACATACTTATGCTCTTCTTTTATTAACACTTTCTGTTTTTCAGTTCTGAAATGATGCCATCCATTGCTATCTAACTAAAGTGGCTCTCTACACTTTTTTGCGTTGTAAAATTGGGTGTTTTCTTACTTTGAAACTATCTTCTGTTGAAGGCTTTGTTGAGTTTAGTCTGACTCCACATTTTGAATAAGCAGTAGCTGCTTTGGTATGGATTATGTTTAAATTGGTTGCAATTAAAAAGTTAATTCTAGAAAAGTTGGCCACAGTTGGTATACTTGGTGATAGAGGCAAAGATGTACTCCATCTGGCCCAAAATAAATGCTTGTGTACATAGTTTAATAATAGAGTTTGCGTATTAGTCAAATATCTAAGCTGCTCCTCAATAATGGCCAAAAAATAAGAATTTTGTGAATAAAGTACAATGCTATCAATATTTTGTAATGATTACAAATGATAAGAAGTTGGTTTTGGATTGAACCTTACCAAAAAAAGGAAATGTTACATTTGGAATTTAACCAAAGTACGTTGCATTTTCATGCAATCTTAGATGTAATGTCACATTTGAGGTATTAAATTGAAGGTTTTAATAATATGTTGCACAAAATAGGCCATGCAGTTTGCTCTCATAGAAAAGATTCACTTCGAATATTGCTGAAAATGATTGGCATCAGAAGAACCTTCAGTTGCATGTAAAAATAATTTTGTGTCATGAAATGCATTTTTTATCAGTTTTTTTCTTCCAACACAATTTGTGTTCCAATCTGCAGAGGACAGGAATAATTTAGAAAAGCTAACACTAGCTGTGCTCTCTCATCTACCGACTGCCATATTATTTGTTCATGATTTAACCGGAGAATGTGGGACCTCTCCTTCGGATCAGGTACAACATTGTGATTTGTTATGTGACAAATCCTTTGGATAACATCTGGACTTTTGATTTCTTGTATATTAAAAGTGCATTTGTTGGAAAATAGCTTCTTCCAAAATTTGTCTCTCTTTAATCTTATATTGCTATTCGTGAATATTGCAGTTTCTAATCTACCAAGAAATAAAAGAAAGATTTAATACCCATCTATGGTGTGATGTCGTCTCCAAGTGTGATCTTTTGCAAGAGTCACCTGTTCATTACATCACGGAAGATATTGAAGCTGATCATCCTGAACTACAAACATACCGAAAAATGGGACCTGAAGGAGCGCTCCATGTATCAGTAAAGAGTAAAGTTGGGATGAACGAGGTTAGAACTTGACAACCATCTTTTTGGGTGTTCCATCTGTTTAAATTTTTTATCGAATGAACTTTCTATTCTGGTAGAAATATGGGAGACAACCATAAAAACGAGGAAAGATAAGTAGAAGATGAAAACCAAACAGTTCTAGGAACTAAGAAGGATTAGGAGGTATGAGTAATATGTAAGTCATCTAAAACCTTGTGCATCTATCAATGTTTTAAAATCCCAACCATCCCTTGACCTAGAAAGCTCGGCGGTTGGATACGTTCCTTGGTCACCATTATGGGATAAAAATATATTTTATATAATGATGGTGACATAAAGGTTTAATTAAATACTAATAAAATATATCAATTTGGAAAATTTCGATGTAGTGTTAGAAAAACTAATTTCAAGATAACAAAAATAGATGAATCATTTAGGTAGTGATACACCAAGTACAAATAGTCAAAGATAAACAATTCATCTACAAAAGCCTGAGTATTCAATCAACCAAACATGTAAACTAACAAAAAAGGGTGAAATAACAAGGGAAATACATTTGGATATCTTTCCTCGATATCCAAAGTATGAGGGAAAAGACTTACCCGTGAAGCACTTACCGGGTAAAAGACCCATACCAACAATCCATTTTGATGGCCAAGAATGTTTTCCGATAAGGTAAGTGAGAGTGGTGACTTTTGCCGGCTAGCGCTTTACCGGTAAGCATTTGGTAAACCACCCCTTGTTTGTAAGCCCATTTTTTAGAACTAGGTTTTGTGTTCATTCCGAGTGGTTGGTTTCTAAACCTTGTTATTTCGCTCAACTCTTTTTTCCATGAAAATTTTACAATTTTTTTGGAGTATATAATATTTATATATGGAAAATATACACACTCCTTACCTTTGATGAGGTTTGAACTCTTTACAATCTTTCTTTCCTGGCCATATTTTGCCACTCTTTCTAGGCTTCCAACGTTTCTAATCTATTCATGTGCTCTTTTCCAGTTGACGAGTAGAGTGCATGAGCTGTTGGTATCTCAATCAGCAAGGCTAAACAACACTCAAAAGGCCGAAGTCACGAACAACATATCTCCTTCACGGAAAATTTTCATCTAATATGCCACTTTTGGATTAGTCAAATACAATCTGATGGCTAAGTTAAACCGGAGATTACTGGGAATAGAGAAAGCTCGGTCTGCTACAAAAGACAGCTGCAAACTTAGGCCTCGTGCTGCTGAGCTGATGCCGGTAATGTCACTGTTCCTGTATTCCGTAACTGTTGGAGGACATGATTTAGCTTTGATGTCTTCTCTGGCAAATGGGCATAGAATAATATGTCGTTGACACTTACCATATAGTTTAGGAACGAGTTATTGATTTCCCGAACAACTGTACCTGGTTTTTCGTTGCAAAATATCGTTCTTGTGAAAATGTCTGAAAGATCCGCAAAATTTGCAAGAACATCGCGATTTGGATGCTTTCAAATGACAAAGGGTTCGTACTCGTGATTTGATTTATCATCCAATCTAGAACAATTGATGGTAGGAAATGTTCACTGTTAGCGTCTTAAGTCGCAATAGATTTTGGTCGACAATGTTTACGTTTTCCGGTTTGTTTTTCGTTCCTGTAATGGTGTTGGTTGTGCTTTATGAATCAGACCAAAAATGGCCTCTATAAAACTACCATATTGCAAGATTTGTGAGACTCATATAAGTCACTTGAAGTTAATGGTATGGAAGGTTCATTCATTGACTTATACAAGTGTGTTTGTTTAGAGCATATAATCTTTTTTGTTAAATAGAGGATCATAGATTAAACATCTTTTAAAAAATAATGCATTCAACTCCAACAACTACTCAAATTTTAGTAATTTCAACATTAATTATATTATTAAAATATTTTATAAATTCATCATACTAATACACTTTATAAAAATTTACAGTACATTCAACTTTATTGTTGAAAGTAATTAAAATAATATATTCTCTTATCAATATTAAGTTTTAGAGATTTCTCTAAATTTTGAGATTTCTACCATATTTTTCTTCTTTTCTTTGTTTTAGCATATATTTTAGCATAACTATTGTCTATTTGAGCAAAAGAAACTCAAAAATATCCATATTTTTATTTTAGCATAGTTGTTAGAAATGTTTTCAAAGGGTTACTATTCATACCCCCTCCTCACTCACATGTTGATTTATTTTTACCCCTTCTTATTCACGTACACATGTAAAGACGCTTTTCATAAAAATCTATTTATTTTCTATATTAAGATTTTTATTTTAGTATCAATATCAAACTTACACACCTTGTAAAAAAATATTTTCGACAAAAGTGTTTAATCCTAATTTATTGAAATATCTGTTAACAGTCGCTATAAAATATTAATATGATTTATATACTTTTTCAATTTTATCACATTAATGATATATTACTATTTAATTCTTAGTAATTTCTTTTACTAAATTATATATTAAATCGACGTTGTATTATTTAAGATAAAAAAAAAAACATGTGTTAAGATCATAAATAATAATATCTTATAATTGTAAAGAACATGTTCAAAGGTTCTTCAATGAAAGTCCTCCGAAAAGCATATTCTATCAACATTTAATATTAACAATAACTAAAACCAGTCAGAGTCATCAAACTTTTATGATTTTTTTATTGTAGTTAAAAATATCCCTAATTTATAATCATATTATATTTATTTATCGTCTAATTTTAAAAAAAATAGTGTGTCGTTTACATTTAAGATATTCCATTTTAAAATTTAGTGATAATTATTATAATTGAAGTAGATATTTTTAATATTCTTTTACTAATAAATCGTGAGTCATTAATTCTATTCTACCGATTAAAAAACACAAAAGAAGCAAATTCCTCTAGAAGAAATTGGAACTTAATTCCCATTCTTTGTCAACGTTGTATAAAATAAATAAATAAAACAATTCTTATTTCAAAATAAAGTTTAATTTTTTAATTAAAACTACAACTCCTTTGGTTCGCAACTTTTTTATATTTATCATTATTATATACATATATTTGAGTAATTGTACAAATATTGATTAAATCATGTATTAGTATATTATTATTATTTTTTTTAGATTTTATATATTTGTTGCAATATTTTCTTATTTGGCATTATACACCTACATTTTGTGAAAACACGAAAACACTATTATCACATGTAATAATACATGTGAGGAAACCCGGTGGTGTTTCGTGATGGTATCACTTCTGATGGAGTAAAGTATCATATGCGATGACTATAAAAAAAAGGTAGTATTCCGGACAGTGACACTTTCACCACTTTCATTAGCCTTCACATTCCGTCACCTCATGTCTTTAGTCACCTTTATGTACATGATTTTTTTAATGTTTTAGCAAGGGATACAAATAGGGATGCGAAAGTAAATGAATGTATGGTGAATGTGCAATGTAAGAGTGTGAATATAAATAGATGTGGGTGAAGATCTGGTCTTCTTTAAAAAAAAATGAAAGTACCCCACGTTTACAAAAACACACACGATCAAAGGGCGGAGTTAGTGGGGGTCGGAGGGTACCCTAAGCCGTTGGCTCAAACCAAAGGCATAAAACGATGTACTTCTGTATTTATTAAAGAAGGCCCCAAGCCCCCAACTTGGATCCCCCATACCTCTATTTTCTCACGCCTCGCTTCTGTATTCTATGGCCATCCATCCCAACTGTCATCGTCCCTTATCAATTAGTCTCCATGCTTTGGTTTGATCTTGGTCTCCATTTTTCTGTTTCAATTTTAGGTGCCGTTTGTTTTTAAAGAGGTCTAAAGTCTGAAGTTTTAGTTATGATTAATAAGAGATGGTGTGTAAAAAGGTCTGAACGATTTAAACTTAAGAGCCATTAAGAGGTTTTAGTCTTCAATTTTGGTTTTAATTGGTGATCTCGATCTTTGCTTCTTTTGTTTAGATTGTTGCTATCTCCTTATGTTATCTTTTTGTTGCCATCTCGATTGTTATATGCTTTTGGCTTTAGTAGTATGAGAATGAGGTGCCTATTAAAGTTTGTGGATGAAATAATACTTGTATATCAACAACCCAAATGTCGATGTTCGTAAATGGTTCTCTGGACCCTCATATTAAAATTCTAGCTCCACCACTACTAATCAGCTCTATCGAATCAAAAAGTCAGCAGCTCCAAAGTATTTTTACTATTTTCACCATATATATATATATATATTCTAAATGTATTATTATAATTTTAAGTCATTGAAAATTCAAAAGCACTCCACTTCATTATCTTTTTCCCAAATGACTATATACATACTCAAAGTGTAATCACCTATTTTAGTCTTAAATATCACTCCAAAAATTTCAACACCCCCTTAGATATAAACTAATAGAGATTTATTTAATTAGTTGTGAATTAATTAAATTATAATTTAATAATATAAAAAACGAACAAAATTTATGAACCAAAATCAATTTCATTACTATTAAGTAGTAATTGTTAATTGACAAGTATATAAAATATTATTGTATTTTTCAAGACCACTAAAGTTAACAAGTATGTGTGTTTTTAAACAATTTTGTGGCCCATCATTTCTTAGTATATGTGTTTGTTTTCGTCAATGGTCGACAAAGCACGAATCTTTATGATCTTTCAAGATCATAAAGGTTTGTACCGAATAAGTTTGTTGATTATGTAAATATTTACAGGCCATAGATAAATCTCTTTCGACTAAGAAAATGACAGTATGATATTTTATGAGATATAAAATAATAGTACTACCCATTCAGAAACATAAAATAACTTAATGTTATCTCTGGAAACAAGACACGAGACAAAATATTTACCTTTTCGAATAAATAGTGGAGATAGAATATAAGTTTCCTTTAATGACATGTTAAAACTAGAGCATAATTTGAATATTTATTGTTTTTGAAAGGTAAAATGTATGTTTTAGTACTACAAATTGTTGTTGGAATACAGATACGTTTGATTAAAATATATATATATTGGAAGGATATTTTGCAACCCTGAAAAAGGTTGCAACTCTTGCAACCCACATCTTAACCGTTGGATTCATGATCGACGGTTATTTTATTTTTATTTTTCTGTTATTTTTAATTAAAAATATTGTGCCCCATATCTATTGTAACCGCCAATCATAAATCTGTTAAAATGTGGGTTGCAAGGTTTGCAACCTTTTTAAGGGTTGCAAATAAAACAACCCCTATATATATCTACTAAAATGATATATCTCATATTTGATTTTTAAACAAATACAATAATTATTTTTATTTGAGAAAAATACAACATGTGCTTTTGACATATAAAATGGTACAAAACATTTATATTTAAATAACTTTTTGAGTAAACTACAAATTTGATCCTTGTGGTTTGTCAAAAATTTCGTTTTTATAGTTTCAAAACTTCAAGATGACCATCGTGGTTTACAAAAAAGTCTAGATTTGATCCCTCCCTCTAACTACCATTAAAAAATTCAGTTAAGGGGGTGTTTGGGATTGTTTATTTGAAGGACTTTTTAGCTTATTGCGATTTGGCACCGCAGATAAGCTATTTTGAGTGTTTGGATGGAACAAAAAGAAAACAGCTTATAGCGGTGCCAAACCGCTGAAAAACCATTTTTGATAAGTCATTTTGTTGTAACTTATGACTTATTTCAAAAGTGCTTATGACTTTTTTGGTTATTTTATATGTATAAGCAATTCCAAACACCTTTAAATAACAACTTATTAGCTTATTACATTTTGGTACCACAATAAGCTAATCCAAACACTTTTTAAAAAACTCCGATTTGGCACCACATAAGCTGATAAGCACTTTTTCAAATAAACACTTTTCGAAATAAATAAGCAATCCCAAACACCCCCTAAATGAGGAATTTTCATCCCTTCATCGATATTTTTGTCTTTTACTCAATCAAAAAACACAAAAGCTAAAATAATAAATTTTGATGGGTAGAAGACCAAAAAGAATTAATAAAATGCCAACAATGCCCCTCATTTAATGAAATCCTTTAACCATCATTAGAGGGAGGGATCAAATCCGGATGTTTTTGCAAACTACAATAACCATCTTGTAATTCCGAAACTGTAAAGACGAAAATTGTTATTTTTGACAAACCACATGGACCAAATTTGTAGTTTACTCTATTCATTTATTGTATATTATAGCACCCACCCAATGGCGTCACCTGGATCGTATCAAACAACCCGATCGAGGGTGAGTCGGGTCGGGTCTAAGAAACCCTATATAAACATCAGCAGAGACCGACACAAGCATACGCAATTCTGTCAGATCTTTCATTCCCACTGCGTTTCTTTCAATTTCATTAAATTCTCCACGGTTTTTCTTCATTTTGGTAAGCTTCACAGATCTTTTCCTTTCTATTAAACTTACTGATCTGGCATAGTTTTTCGTTTTTTCATCTGATTGTTCGCTGTTCCATGTGTTGGATCTTGTTCAATTGGTTACTTTAGTAGTGTTGATAGGATTTATTTCGATTCATCTAAGTTTTACCAGTATCTTGTGATTTATGTTGAAAATACTCTCGTTTTGTGTGGAATTTGATGGAGGTTTTGTTGATCTACGTAAATTGGATGTTTATGTTGTGTTGTATTCTGAGTACTGATTGGGCTTTTAGCTATGATCACTGTTACATGTAATGTTTTAAATTGGAATGAAAATGGAATGCAATGATCTGACTGTTTGTGGCATTTGTATGGAAATTTGGTAATCATATCCAGGATAGTTTAGAGAATCCTGTACTTGGGATCTACATATGGTTGTCAAATTGCCAATTCAAAATTTGAGCAAGATCTAATTACTGTAAAACAAGATAGAAAGATCACTCTATGGAAATATGATAATCATACCTAGGATGATAGTCTCCTATATGGATCTGGACATATCACATTGTCAAAATACAGATCTTTTATGTCTTGATTCTACGTAAGTAGATCTTGTTCGAAGTTTAGATTGGTTAGTGTTTGGCATTTGAGTTATAGGTTTGTTTATTATTATTGTATTCGTACCCATTTATGATTTAACCATGAAAGTGGTCTATCTCTTTTTGAAGTTTGAGTTGGATTTGCCGGTTTACATGTTGAATCCAGGTGCTTGTCAATTTGTTCGTGTTAGCTGTGAAAATTGCCTGAAGTTAGATGTATTTTGTTCTAACTGTTAGATCTAGTTGAACTCTTAAGGTGAGTATTGGGTCTGGTTCTTTAATTTTTATTGTCTCCTTGTGATGCTACTATGAAGGCAGTTCCCCTTCTCTGAATTTTGAGGTGGATTCGAGTTATAAATATGGATTTATAGGGCGAGTAGGCCAGTTGGAATTAAGCTTCTTGGAAATATTTTCTGATCCAATAATTTTTTTCCTCACCATTTTGTGTGTGATTATGTGTTGAAATGTTAAATTATCTCATTCTTCACAACAAATGAATTGTTGTTTGAGTTGCCTGAAATCAGATTTATATACTATCCACTTCTCACATCCCAAGGTTTTAAGAGGCGGAATCGGGCGTCGAGGCGTTTTCCCTCAATGAGGCGAGGTGTAAGCCTCGAGCCCGACCTGAGGCGTAAGCCCCAAGGCGGAAATATATACACACCAAAATATGTGTATATACTACATATATATATACATTTATATACAATATATATATATATATATATATATAGGGTCAAATTCAGGGGAAAATCTCAAAAAAATGGAAAACTGAAAAACACCCTGGTAGCCCTTCATCTGGATGGTATGCACCTGTGCATACAAGTAATTTGTAACATGCACAAGTGCATAATGCACTTGTGCATAAAAACCAAAAAAACAACATAATTTACCTGTATGCACAAGTGCATACCGTCCAGATTAAGGGCTACCAGAGTGTTCTTCAGTTTTTCGTTTTTTTAAGGTTTTCCCCTGAACCTCCCTCTATATATAAATACTAAAGTACTAAGAGGCGTTGGTTCAGTGGTTCTTGAGAGAGAAAAGAGTGAAACTTTGAGATAGGCTGAGAGGGTGTGGTCGTGTGGAAAAATTGGTTGCTTGGAGGAGGAGCAAGGGTCAAACACACTTTTTGATTGAGAGGAGAAAGTACTAGATTTTTGGGTTTTAAAATATTAAAAGTACACATTGGGGCCATTGGGCTTTGACTTTTAGGGTTTTTTTTTTTTTAAAAACCTCTTAATGACTCTTAAGTCTGAATCGTTCAGACTTTTTTACACACCACCTCTTATTAATCATAACTAAAATAAGACTTCAGACTTTATACCTCTTAAAAAACAAACGACACCTTAGTTTTTTAAGATAAAAAAAGACACCGGAATAAAAAAGCCAAAAAAACCATTATCAAAGCGATCATTTGAGGCGTACGCCTTGACACCGCCTTCACTCCTCATCAAGCCACCTCATTGAACCAAGGCATAAGCCTTGTCCAAGGTCCTCGAGGCGCCTCACATGCAGTTTTTGGCCGCCTCTCCTCAAGGCGTAAGCCTCAAACGAATTTTAAAACCATGTCACATCCTTTTTGCTTATGTATTGATTTTTTACTGTCTTATGATTACTTGTAGGATTATTTGTGCTTTTCTCTTGTCATTCTGTTGTTTTTTGGGGGGCTAAAATTTATCTACAATTATTCTAAGTTCATAAGTTGTAAAGGGATGAACGCCAAGTAAATTTTAATATATACATATACAACAAGTTGACCAATTAAATATATATTTATTGCTTGGACAAGGATTTTGATCACAAGGTTTTGGGTTGGATGCAGAATCGAGTTATACAAACTATATTGTGGACTCATGGGGACTGCTGTTGAAGCTGCAAACAAGGTAGTTATCTTAGCAAGTTTGATGTGTTTATTATGGTTGTATAGTTTGCAGAAGTTTGCTCGATCTAAGAAACATACACCGTCTAATCGGTTTTAAATCTTGAAAATTGAATACTGATTGATGTCTGCTTGAGATCTAAGTGAATACATGATGTGGTCTACTCCTTTCAGTAATTTAACATTATATAAAAGTCAAGCCTGAGATGGAAATATAGCATCATATTTGTGCTTATTATGTCAAAACCAGAAAGATTTCTATGACTAACCAAAATTAATGTGCATATCTGATAGCAGGAAGCAACTGGAAGTGTTCTTAGCCTAAAGAATCCCAAGGTTATATTTGTCCTAGGTGAGAACTTTGGTTTTAAGCATCTAGTACAACATAATAAACAAATATTGCTAACTGTTCTCATGCATGTCTTTCAGTTGTTCTTTTTAGTGATCGGCATTCTATTAATGGTTCTCCCTTAATCCCTTTCTTTTGTCTTGGTTCTTTCCCAGAAAAGTGAAATTTGCCTAGATCTATATCCTATAATGTTCTATCAGATGCTTTGGTCACCCAATTTCATGGAGTTAAATCAAGTGGCGAATGTATGTGATCCGGTGTGGTTTTTTGCTATTGAATGCAAGTCGGTCCAGAGGCGGACCCAGTTTTTTTTGTACTGGTGGCACAAAATAATCATCAAAACCTTGCGGAGGAACCCTTAGGTTTTCGGGGCGAATGGAACAGTACATAGACAAGTAATTTGATATTAAATAAAATTAAAATTAGTTATAGTTAAGAAATAAAGCACAAAAAGCTAAGAAATTAGACAACATAGGTTGGGTTGACTAATTTATTGATGGACTAGGGGTTGGGCCTGGAGAGATACTTTAATTTTAACACATTGCAAAATTTACCCACCAAGACTTGGAACTTGAGACCTTCTCTTCCTCGAAGAGCAGTCTTACCAATGCTCTGCAACTTTCTTTTGTTTCGTTTGACCAAAACGGTTGCACATATCTAAGCAATACGGTGGCACCTTTAAGAATTGTAAAAGAAATTCACTACGTAAGGACATGAAGCGGTGGCCCGTGCCACTGTATGCCCCTTACGAGGTCCGCCCATGAGTCGGTCATCACCTGTTATCTCTCTTTGACTAAATACCGCCTTTGAATGATCGTGGAGTTCTGTTGTGACTGTGATCTTAATCTATTCGGTTGATCTTTGATAAGCCAAGGCGATGCATCTTTTCTTCCAAACATTAGTGTAGTTCTTTTTGTTATTTGCTCGATAACCTTCACTATATATCCTATGAAGCTCCTAAATGATAGATCTTGGCCACTTTTATGAACTTATCAATTCCCATGAAATGACTATTTCATGGTCTTATATAAGGTTTAGTTTTCACTTGTTTTCCAGCTTAACACCAATCAGAATGTATATTGTATCCTTACGAATTTGAAGGAAATATGCTTCTCACTCATATTTAATCTGGAGCAGGAGGCCCAGGCAGTGGTAAAGGTACACAATGTTCAAATATTGTAGAGCATTTCGGGTATACCCATCTCAGTGCGGGAGATCTTCTCCGGGCAGAAATAAAATCTGGCTCTGAAAACGGGTAAAGTGCTTTGAATCATCAGCTCTGCTTTTGTGATATCTTTTGTTTGGTGGTGAATAATTGTCTAATGATAAATAATATGTCCCTATTGGTCTACAAGGATAAATTTTCTTTTGAGATAACTCTCAAAGTTCTTTATAATATTTTGTAGAACCATGATTCAGAACATGATCAAGGAGGGAAAAATTGTTCCTTCAGAAGTAACAATCAAGCTTCTTGAAAAAGCAATCGCTGAAAATGAAAATGACAAATTTCTAATTGATGGATTCCCACGTAATGAGGAAAATCGTGCAGCCTTTGAGTCAGTTGTGAGTTCTATATTCTATTAATTCTATAAACCTTCATTGAGTTCTATTATCTGGATCAGGATGTGTCTAATTTAAGCTATCTACAGACTGGAATTGTACCAGAATTTGTTCTTTTCTTTGATTGTCCGGAAGAAGAGATGGAGAAGCGCCTCTTGGGTCGCAATCAGGTTAGATGAGTTGTTTAATTCTACCTTAGGAGCACTGCACAAATTCTCAGTAGCAAGCATCCAATGTGCATGTTATAGAACATATTATTCCATATGATACAGTTATTCCATGCGGAATTTATTAATTTAGCCGCAATCACCCAATATGCATGTTGGAAAGATCATCTTTTTTTGTATGGTAAAACTATTTCATTCCAAATTGGTGGCAACCACTGAAAATAGGCCAGGTCTACGTACATACCACCATTCAAACCCCCAGTGGGAGAAGGGGGGGGGGGGGACATATTGGGCTCGTTTGATTTGGTTATATCTATTGGTTTTGTTTTCCCTTGGTTTAACCTTTGGATTTGAGTATGAAGGGAAGAGAAGATGACAATATTGATACAATTAGGAAGCGATTTAGAGTTTACATGGAATCTAGTCTCCCTGTTATCGAATATTACAAATCCAAGGAGAAGGTCCGAAAGGTAAATATACGAGGTCTTCATTATCATTATTATTTTCCACTCCTTCCAAATAAATCAATATTTGAATTTTCAGTGTCAAATGTGTTACTTTTGAACAATGGACTAAATTTGTTCTCAGATTGATGCTGCTAAGCCTGTTGAAGAAGTTTTTGAAGCAGTTAAGGCCCTTTTCACCCCAGTGAATGACAAGGTAAAAACAAATTATGATACCTCTGATTATTATATATAATCTGAGTGTTTCTGGAAGATATTTCCCTTGAACAAAATATATCGTGTCGGATACTAAAATACCCCTATATATAATTGGGATCACGTGAGACTTTTATCATTCGTGAGAACCAGCTCTTAGCCCTAAGATGATTTTTGTTGTTTGATGGAACGCCTCACAAAAACGCGGTGGCGGAGATGTAAATAAACGGAATTATGATGCATGGATGTAGGCAGACATGGGCCTTAACAAATACCTTAACATGAAAACACCGGACCTTAACATGATTTAACAAATTTGAACATACCTCACATACCTTATTACCGTAACATATAAGGGATGTTAGTGTGCCCGGATGCAGAATACGAAAATACCCCTCCTTCACAAAACAGACGGGAGCTGATCGTTATTGGATCAAATGCACTGAAAAACGATCAACATACATGATTGGGTTCTTACGAGTTATAAATGCTTGAACATGATTGTTATGTTTAAATGTTTTGTAGGCTGCTACCTAGGTGTTATCTCCGTTGCCTTGAACATCTACGGCCTCATTTTTATTCGAGGTAAACAATATGCTGACCGCCATCATGTAGTCATGTAAACGGAATGGATATTGCACTTTCAATAACCACTTCTGTTCATGAAATTGGATACCCGTATTCATATTCATATCAAAATACTGTTTTTTGACGCATGAATTTAATTCACCTAATTTTATTTCAATATCTGAAATAAATTTAATAAATAAATAAAGTAAAATCTGAAAATTAAATAAACATTAGTATTGTAGTAAACTTGGCCTTTTCTGCATTTTCTTGTATAAAAGGCCAAGTGAAATATTTTGGTTAAAACACCATTAAGTATATTATTATTATTATTATATGGTTTTGGTGAACATGATATAACATATTTATTTATTTATATTTTATTGCTGCAGTTTGGTTGAAATATTGGTGTGGAAAGGAATTCACAATGAGAAGCGTGGTGGATTTTATGTAGTTTTACATTGTTAAAAGTTACTTGATCGTCTCCTATGTTGTCGAATAGCTTAGAAAGGTATCATTATCTTACCATTTACCACGATGTTCGACTCTTATTATTATGTTATTCTCGATTGAGATGCTAGTAATAAAATATATCATCGTATTGTTTGTGAATATCGATCATCTTTGCCCTTTACTAGTCGACGTGGGTAGGGCCGATCTCAAATCAGTCCTTTTAATTAATCGTCTAGGCTAGGGGTGTTCCCGGTCCTGTTTGGGCAGTTTAACCCTCCAAACCACAAATGGCGGTTTATGAAAATTTTAAACCGAGCGGTTTGGTAGCAAATGATCAAACCAGACCACAAAAAGACGGTCTGGTTTGACTGATTTAGACGGTTTGGGCCTCTTAGGGCTTTAAACTAAAAAAAATATAAACTCTATATCCAAAATAAAAATTCTACCAATATAATATTATTAAAAAAATAATATATTGAATTATAAAAGAACCTTTATATATTAAATTAAAAAAAAAACATTGAGCAAGTTGAAAAAAATTTAAACTAGTCCAACAACAATGGTTGAAATTTGGATAAATATTGAGAAAGTTGAAGGATGATTTGGATTTAGATTTGAATTTTTAACGGATTTTAGAACTTTGTCAGTTTAGATACACAATCAATTGAGAAAATGAAAACTAAAGATATAATTCTTTGACGAGCTTTTTTTAATTGAATCATAAAATTTGAGCCTACAACTTGAAAACTAAATATGATTAAAACATGCGTACTTTTGGCGGTCAGTTCGGTCCAGACCACTCCAAAAAAGAGTCAAATTGCAGACCATACCAGACCGAGCGGTTTGACTATTTTTCAGAACGGAACGGATCGCCAGACCGTTCAAACGGCCAAAAACGGTCCGGTTTGACTTGATTTGACCGGTTTGAGCGGTCCCGGTTTTTTTGAAGACCCCTACGTCTAGCCGTTGGCCAGTCCCGGTCATAGCCAAAAATACTATGATTGAACCCTAGGCTCAATAACCCATCCCAGTTACATTGGGCCGGTCCCAAAACCGATCGTGGGCCCAACTTGTTTTTCTTTAAAATTAAAACAATGTTCTTTTAATTATGATTTTTTTTTTAAAATTAGCATTGAAATACACTTTAAAAAATACATGTACATGAAAATTTTAAAACAAAACTTGAAAATCTAGTAATTATAATTGATAAAAACTTTAAAAATTGAAAAAAATGGTCATATACATCTTTGTATGTACCATCTCTGCTTTAATAAAATTATGATAATCTAGAAAAAAAGCTTATATAGAACCCCCATTTCCTTTGCTAAATATCTTATATTTGAACGGCAGATAACACACACGTTTTCGCGGTATCCGGACATCCGTGGGTAGCACCGACGTTATCAGTGAGATGATGTCATTAATACATGTGGCTTGTTGTATTCTTTAAAAAAAATTACTTCTTTTTTACTCTCTGTTGACAAACTCGTACAAAAATTATGTAACAAAGTAAAAAACATTGAAAAAGATGGTGAAATAACACTCATCTTTCAATCAGATTAAAATGAAGTTATGATGAGGTATACAGGCCAAGAGATAATAATCTTTTCATTTTGACAATTACGTATAATGCCTTGTGAAGAATGAAAACAAAATATGAATTTAACACGAACATTGTTTAGTAGATGCAAATTTTCATAAAATTGAATAAGAAAGAATCATATAACATTTCTTTAGACGTTTAGTAAGACCATCATCAATGTTTTGTTCTTAGTTTTTCCAGGTCCACGTATGTTGGAGATAGTTGTTATAAAATTGATAGAACCTAAAATGGATGAAATACCATATAGATGAGGACTAGAAATTGCTGAATCAACTGCTCCTCCAAAATGGCTGGTAATACCACTTAAGGGCGGATAGACCGTCCACCCAGTCCCGCTACCCACTTCTACTAAGGCTGAGCTTAATAGGAGCAAGAGACTTGGGGGTAACAACCAGAATGAAATATTATTTAATCGTGGAAATGCCATGTCAGGTGCACCTATCAGAATTGGAACAAACCAATTCCCAAATCCACCTATCATCGCAGGCATAACCATAAAAAAGATCATTAAAAAAGCGTGAGCCGTTATTAAAACATTATAAAGTTGATGATTTCCACCAAGAATTTGGTCGCCAGGTCGTGCTAATTCCATACGAATCAGTACTGAAAAGCATGTGCCCATCACTCCAGCAATGGCACCAAAGATGAAATAGAGAGTCCCTATATCCTTGTGGTTAGTGGAGAACAGCCATCGGACCGGATATTGACCTACCGGCAACTTCGAACTCTCACTCTCCTTCAGCCGATTCAGATACCGAATCGTATCTCTTGGAGAGAGGCGCAGAAGCTCTCCCTTTGACTCAGGGGGCCTTCCACCACTTCGACTGATGCGGACGCGGTTCTCTCGTCGTGAAAGAAGTAATTAAAGGTAAGCCCTGGGTCAAACCGCGCTCGTTGTTGCCTGTATAGCTTTCTAGAGTAGAGATCTAGCAACGCATTCTAAGCACAGATCATTGGTATTGGATGTATCGTTAGGTTGTGCCGAGTCAAATTTGCTCCGTTTTTTTTCCGTTGCAGAAAAAAGATCCCTGAAAGTGAATTCCAGTGCAAGCCTGATATGAAAGTGGAGTTCAATCGTCGAAAGTGAGATCTCTTTTAGTCCGGTCTTCTTTTCTCTAATCTCTTCAATGTTAGATTCTACCCTATGTTAGAACATTTCTGTGAATGCTATTCTGATCTAAGTGGTCTTATTCTGTGTCCCGTGCTATTTGTCATTTTTATAGGTTTCCGAGCGGTAATTGCCTTATAATTATTGATGTTACTGGTTTCTAGTTCGCCAAAATATTTATTTTTAAGATTATAAGGATATTCATTTAAATTGATATAACTACAAGAAAAGTAATTATTCTATCTGAAACTAAATATAATATTTGATTTGAAATAGAGTTTAATAAAAGAAAGTAGTAATAATCAAGAAAATAGGGAGATGAATGAGCTATATAAGCTTAGTATGGGTGCGGGCTCGATGTTTGTTTGACAAACTTTAGTTATCCATCATACATAAAATTCAAAGTTTATAAGTTCATGTATGGACTCACTCTTTTATTGGCTCAAGATCGATAAGTTTTATATTTCTATTATATGATATATAAACTATGAATGTATTCGGCTAAAAAAAGTGTATGCTCGGAAGGTTCGACTCGACTCGTAAAATTTAATCGAGTTTTTCAATAAGACGAGTCAAATATTGATGTTATGGAGCTCAACTCGTTAAGTTAAACGAGTTTTACTTTGTGTTCGAGATCGACTCGAACTCGAGAACTTTTACGCTCGAGCTCAAATAACTCGGAAGAAGATCGAATTGTTAACACTCATACTTTGTTGTTTCCCGAATCATCCCAAAATTGTGGCCAAAATCTTCCAAAGTCTGCACTTAATATAATCTTTTACCTATTTATCTTATATTGTCTTAATTCAGTATTTTTTGTCATTGTTGTCGCAACCCAAAATCCATACAATACAAATCCATAAATAAAAGGACAAAAGGTCCCAATATATCAAACTTAATCTATAACAATATTCTCATTGTCTAACAGCGGAAAACTCAACCACAACTGAGATATTACAAAATTTTGAAACGAACTAAAAGGGGTCATTCTAATTTTGACTCTACTTGTCCTTCACATCTTCTCCTTGCCCTTAGAGGAGCCTCCCACCACTTTCCTACCTGGAAATGGTTTTAAGTTTTGAAAAGCGGGGGTTACACCATGAGGTCTAGTGAATTCCCTCCGAAAACCGTCCAACAATTCCCAACAATAAAATGCAAACCGCCATAAAGGCCCGTCAACAACCAATTAACAAAACAACTTCACATTTGGGCACTTGCACAATGTTCATAGTCATCCCTCACTTTACAGTAATGTCCACGATCGGGGCCTAAGCAGACTCCCCATGGCTCCCACGAGTACAAGAAACGAATTCCATGCACACGATATGCATAAGTAAACTCCCAAGGGATATTCACAAATCCCAAGATACACTAATCCCACTATGTAACCCGACTCCAAATCAATATATCAATTCATGAAAAACACGTAAGCGAAACATATACAATAGTAAACAGTTTATATCATACGTGATCAAAATCTCCATAAGTCTTAATCATGCCATAATGCTCAATACCAAATTCATTAATTAAAAACCTTGGCAAATCATTTCATATGCATAAAAAGTGTTAAGGGAACTCACCTGAGCTTCGGAAAATCGTCACACGTCCTAAAGATCACTTTTGTTCAAACCAAACACCTGAATCACGCTACAAACAAGGGTATTAACCTGATTAATTATCTCCCAAAACTGTAACACCCCAATTTCGAATAGGTATCGTTTCAAGTTAATGCATAAATTGGTAATTCTAAGGGAAAAATAATATATAGGATTTTGGACTTTAATCCTAGATTTTATAGTCTTGATGGATGAAGGATTCAATTACGAGTCCAACGGTTCTTTCCGGAGCAAAATCGGAGCTATAACGAAGAAGTTATGGCCAAAACAGTGAACGAGAAGAAAACCGGGATCTCGCGACTTATGCCGCGACTTATGACTTATGCCACGACTTAGAGGAAGCGATAGACTTATACCGTGACTTATGGTCGCGTGGTAAGTCACAAAATCCCCTGGTCGAGCATAAAACCCGATTTTCAGCCCTAGAACTTCATTTCTTCATAACTTTTGCATCACAACTCCAATTTTGGTGATTCAAGTTGCCATGGTTTCGTTTTTGAGAGATATTCAAGAATTTAGCAAGATACTGGAAGTCTATTGGAGTATACAAGAGTATTTTATGGTGGTAAGCTCCTCATCTCTCTCAAGGTTAAGCTAGGGTTTGATGATTTCATCATTTTCTCTTTCATCCTTCATCTTGGGTTTGATTTTGATGACTTGTGTGGTGAAGGTGATCTTGTAGATGTGTTGGATCTAAGATATAGGGAGGTTTCTTGGTGATTCAAGCCTTCATCAATGGAGATTCAAGTTTTGGGAGTAAAATCTAGATTTAGCCTAAATCTAGCAAGGTGAGTTCAAGTTGATTTGTGAAAACGTTGTACATGCCAAAATGTCCATTTTAAAGTGTTTATGTGTTTTACATGAAATTATCACATGTTGGGTTAGTTGGTAATCTTTGATTATTTGAAGTATTTAACTTTATAAACTTTGTAAAACACCCACATTTGGGATTTTTGGGCATTTTGATAAATGTGTCACAAATGAATGTGTTTTGATGTTTTATTGCATAAATAGATCTTTGGTCAAGGAAATACACTTTTAAATGGTTGTCGGGTTTTATGCATCATTCATGAAATGGAATGTTTTATGAAGTATTACTTGCACATTTACATGAGGTACTTGAAAGAATGTATATAGTCTCATTTTATGATTTCCATTCTTATCAGCAGTTAAAACTTGGAAATACATATTTGAAAATAAATGAGTCTTGAGGACATTTGTCCAGTTTAATAGCCCGTTGTGAAATACAAGTATGATGGCGGTTAATGCGCATCATTTGAGATTTACATGTTTTGAGTGCGTTAGTCATTCAATTTGAGTCATGTACTGTTTAGACTATAATGAAGTGGATCCATAGGCATATGAGTCGGTGTTAGTTTTTAAAAAGAAAATGGGCTATTATTTATATGTTGGTGTCGGAATTAGTATTGGGATTTCGAGGACTTGTAAGTGAGGGCTCTTGGAGTCCAATAACCGGACCTGCATCTGCGAGTTAATTTATGAGCCTGTTTTTATGGGACAATCACTTCTCATTTGTAGCTAGTTGAGACAGTGGGTCCTCAGGGGCAACTTGGTACGGTTATGTGGGACCGGTTACTAGCCAGGGGCCGTAAATGTAATCCTAGCGAATGAACATGATTAGGATCCTCGGGGGCCCTCCCTCACATCTTAGTACGAGTCGGCGTGCTCGTGGCCATGGGTCCTAGTATGGTGAGCTCAGTAACTTGGAAGGTGACCTACTTTTGTGTTCAGCCACTAGCCTTGGAATTCAGGATTCCCCCGTCACCGAGAGGTGTTGTTTTGAGGTATTTGGTTTTATCCTCGTTTTCAGTGACGCTTTGAGTTTGGGTTATCTCCCTATGCTATAATATTGGAGACTTGAGTTTACTCATATTTTGGTCGTTTGTTTTTATAGAGTTTATTCAAATGTCATTATTTGAGCATTACCATTATTCTCATTTTGAATAAGTGTTGGATTGCATTATTCAATGAAAGAATGTTTTGGCGTTAAGACGTCCATCTATAAAATGCATATTATTGGTAAATGAGTTGTTCTATTATTTTAAAGTAAATCATTTTAAAGGATCATAATTATAAGTTGCAATATTTCCATTTTACGTTTTCCTTTATAATCATGATATAAAACTCTTGAACTCACTAGGCGTTAGCCTAACCTTTTTATTTGTCGGCATGTGCATCAGGTTCCACTTCGGGATTTGTTTTAGCAACGCTGTGAAGTGATGAGTGCTAGTTGTGTGCTCGAAGAGGTGATTAGCTTGATGAAGTATTCCGCATTTATATTTGGAGATAGCGATTGTCATTAGGTTAAAGTAACACTCGACTTTAGTTAGTCTTTATTTATTTATTGATGGTTCAACTTAGAAATGTATGTCAATTATGGACTATTAGTAAGAGATTTTATTACCCCTTTAAGGTATTTTTGAAAGTTTTTAATTAGTCGCTTTTTCCAAATTTGAGGGTGTTACAAAAACCATCCTTTACAACCCCTAAGACAACCCCCAATTCGATCCTAGCCCCATATGACAAACGAGACAAGACGGAAGATCGGCCAAACAGTGGTTGGCGCGACCTTCCACGCGACCCAACCTGTGCCAGAAGTTGCGCCAGACTCTGGTCTGGGTCTACACGATTTTCAGCTAAAATTCCTCAATGCCATTTATCCCCAAACTCTCCCAAATTGGTTTTTAAGCCTCAAAGTCGATAGAATCAACGTTCTAAATCATTTTAATCAATATCCAAACATCAAAACGACATTTAATCCAAACAAAATCTATCACTTGATCCAACATTTAAACCAAAACATACACCCTTGACATCCTTAAAGATACCATTAGCAATGGTGAGTTTTCTCAAAATGAACACTTGAAAACTACTAAGAATCAACCAAAACAATCACCCATCTAAGGTTTTTTCATTCCAATAAGAAAAGAAAGGTAAAACTCCAAACATTGAATCTATAACTCCATCAATGGAAGGGTTGAGCTTGAAAGGGAGGAGTTACCTTAGAGGAGATGACTCTTCTTTCATTGATTTCCTTCAAAGTCTTCACCAAGAATCCAAATGAGCTTTCTTCCTCTTATCAAAATCCATCATTCTCTACCTTCTTATCCAAACGATTTCTTCAAAATGAGAGTGAATGAAGGGTTTTCCCCTATTTAACCATTTAGTCACAATAAGGTCCTTAAAAATTAAGGAAATTGCATTCATACCCCCAATCTTCCATAAAATCCAGATTCTTAAGGTTTAGGGTTATTACAGGGTGCTAGCCCAAAGAAACCCTAGATCTATATGTGTTTTGCAATGAAGAAAATTGTTTTTTTTTTCTGTATTTTGCTGAAAGACTAAATTCTAACTTTTCAATCATCTGGAATTGATTTAGCTTAACACCTTATTTATATTAAATGAATTATAGACATACTATAACTCAAATAAGGTTATGTAATCATGTGTAATATTTATATATAACTAGAAGCGTACTCGCGCAATGCAGCGGATTACATCACGATTTTAATGTTTCATTTTATTTTTTTGTCTATTTACAGTACGATTTTGGATGATTTTGAGAAAGTGATAATGTTTTTTTTTATAAATTTGTTTAATTTAGACTTAATAATATAATGTTTTTTATATAAAAAAATTAAGTATTTTGTTATAATTCAATGATTATCTTATATATTTTAATGACATCTAGAAAAAATAACCAATTACATATTTAATAATATAATTAAAACAAAATTATAGTAATACAATATATTAATTAATAGTGATACATGAAAATGTCTGCATAAAAGGAAGACCCTGCACATACCAAATTGGTGGGTGTTAGAAGGCTGCAGTAGTAATATGTATCTTGTGCTTTGATACTTGTAAATTAAGAGATTTTTTAAATCTTGAATAAAATAATGGTACCTTGTGCCTAATAATTTGTATTTAAGAGTTTTTTTTATCCATGTTTTATAATATAATATAGATTATCTTAAACTTTAATATAATTATATACATTTACAGATAATACCTCATAATTTCATAATTACGTTTACACCCTGTAACCATCATAATTACAATTTAACACATATTTACATGACTATCCTCCAAGAATAATTATTTCCATAATGAATTTGATTTAATCCAAGTTTCTACAAGTGAAAGTAAACGTAATATTTGTGGGTTTACATATTAACCACCAGTATCCTTGTGTGACACACGTAATGGACATATAATAACGTACACTATAAATAGTTTACATATTAATTGTCGCCCACCAAGACCTACCTCTCTTTCTAGATTCTGCTCAAATTCAACCCCGTTACAGTTACCTTGAGCAACTTGTTCATGGGCATAAAAAATGTCAAAATTCAGTAATCTATATCTATACTATATTATAAAACACGGATAAAAAACTCTTAAATACAAATTATTAGGCACAAGATACCATCATTTTATGCAAGATTTTAAAAATCTCTTAATTTACAAGTATCAAAGCACAAAATACATATTACTACTGCATGTTTCTAACACCCACCAATTTTTTATGCAGACCTTTCCATATATCACTATTAATTAATATATTATATTACTATAATTTTGTTTTAATTATATTATTAAATATGTAATTGGTTATTTTTTCTAGATTTCATTAAAATATATAAGATAATCATTGAATTATAACAAAATACTTAATTTTTTTTTATATAAAAAACGTTATATTATTAAGCCTAAATTAAACAAATTTATAAAAAAAACATTATCACTTTCTTAAAACCATCCAAAATCGTATTGTAAATCGACAAAAAAACAAAAAAACAAAATGAAACATTAAAATCGTGATGTATCTCGCTGCATTACGCGAGTACGCTTCTAGTTACGTATAAACCAACAAAATAAGTTTTTAAGAGAAAATGAATAATGTGATAACTTGAAAGTATTTGTAGATCAACTTAGGGGGTGTTTGGGATTGCTTATTAAAGGTGCTTATTAATTTATTGCGTTTTCAAGCAGCAAATAAGTTGTTTTGAGTGTTTGGATTGAAAACACCTTATGACTTTTCCACCCCGCTAATAAGCAGTTTTTGATAAGTCATTCCCAACTGACTTATTTGAAACTTCTTATTAACTTATTTAACCAAATTACATATTTGCTCCTTCTTTCTATAAGTTAATAAGCACTTTACAAATAAGCATAAGTTAATAAGCACTTTTACAAATAAGCATAAATTGTTTTAAATAAGCAATCCCAAACACCCCCTTAATCTGATTTAATTCGTACTTGAAGCTATTTGTAGATAAACTCAATCTCATCTAATTCGTACTTGAGATTATTTGTAGATCAACTCAATCTCATCTATTCATACTGAAAAAAAATACAGTATATTTGACTCACTATCTAATTAACTGACTAATCCAGTTTGCCACGTCTGCTTTTCAATATTAATGCATTTACCATCGAATTCTTTCTTGAATCAAAATTTATTCAATAGTTTGCACCAATTTCTGAAAATGAGGTAATTTTTAGCGGTATTCCCCTCATTACGATCATAAAAGAGATACAATCTTCACGTTATATTGTAGGCTACCGTGTTCGCTAATCCTTTGACAAAACACACATAAGTGTTTCTAAGACGGTGCAACAAGTCTTTATATAGCAAACATGAAAAACTCCTACGATTTTGGTATGATTTACATTTATTTTTATTTTTTATTTTAAACCGGCTAAAAATATATCTTTTCATTTAACAAAAAGTTTGAATGAAATATTTTATTATCAACAAACTATTCATTATGTTTTTTAATAAGAACAAAATAATTAAAAAAAAAAAAAACTTATGCATCAAAAGTCAAAACCAAGGCGGCGAATTTATGAATACCCGTTAATTATTATAATGAATTTTTAAATAAAATCATTTAATTTTTTTTTCAAGAATAATTTTTTGTTTAAAATTAAAGATATAGTGTGTTTCCATCGTAACTAGGGGTGTTGTTCGATCGGTTAAATCGGTTTGGGTTAATCGGTTTTCAAGTTTTTTAAAATTAACCGATAACCAAATCAAATAAGGTTCGGTTTAATCGGTTTCGACTTATTCGGTTTTCGGGTTATTTGGTTCGGTAACTGGTTAAACCAAATAAGGATTTATATTTTTTTGTTGGACACTTGCTCAAATAATTTTCTCAAATCAATTGTCCGTTACTTTTAATATATAAATGTATCATACGATAATACTCATGACTTATATTAAATAAAAAACACCATTTTTCAACCAATATCTAGCAAATTAAATGACATTATATTTTTTCAATGTGACGTTGTAAATCAAGCAAAAAACATAATCTAATAAAATACATTATCTACTATCAATAAAAAATATTATACAACAATAAAATATGTAAAATAATAATAATATATGGTTTATTTTCTATAAACATGAAATATACAAAATATTAGTAGAATGTGTTATTCGGTTTAACCGAATTAGAAATTTTTTATATCGAAAATCGAACCGAATAAGGATCCTTACCGTTTACCCGAAAACAGAATAACCCAAAACCGTTTAACCCAAATTTCATTCGATTTAGGTGGGTTATTTGGTTTCGGTTATTTTTGACACTCCTAATCGTAACTACATAAAATCCATAATATTTTTACTTAGTTCCATAGAAGACATAGTATTTTGTAAGGAATGAGTTGAGTCTTGCGAGGCCATCGAGGAATTTTCTGTTCTGCAAGATCCTTGGAATTAGTTGAAGTGCACATAAACTGGTCCAAATATCTACTATTAACAAAAAAAATTGAGATTTTGAAAGTATGTTTATCAAAATAATAACAAAACTAAAGTACTATGTTTGGTTTTGAAGTAATTTACCATTTTAATAACATATTTGAAAATACACGTTTAAAAGATTATGGTTTAAAATAGTTTGAAATTTTTATTATAGAAAACGCATTTTAAAAAGCACATCAAATTGTATATATGTTACATTAGCATCTAAAAACTAGAATAAAAAAGTTCTAAAAATATATATACCTTTTAAAGTATATGACAAAAAAAATATATATATATATATATATATATATAAATAAATTGCATATCTTTCGTATGGAATTTACTCTTTACATTTTAATAAGGTCGTTGGCACACCTGTTTTGGTCTTCTCCTAAAGTCTAAACAATAGAAAGGACCTACTAGCTCCAAACTACCCTCACCTAATTTCAATGTTTGTCTTCATAAGTAGATGTATAGGTAAGGACATTTTCGACTCTTAGTGTAATATTTGTTGTATTCAAGATCATCAAGTTTGAAGTTCAAAGATCCAAGTCAAAGCCTCATTTGTTAAAGTTAAGGTCAACTCATTTAAAGAGAAGTCAAAGTCTAGCTTAGAGTTAGTTTTGTTAGTTGTTGTATTAATTTGCTTTGTAAGAGCATCTCCAACAACTATGCTAAAATAGAAAAAAGTGAGATTTTAGCAATATTTTTGCTCCAACAGCTATGCTATATCATATGCTAAAATAGAGAAAAGAAGAGAGAGACGGTAAACCACAAGGGTTGTGGCGTACTGGTTAAGACCCTGGGGGATGTGGTGGAATATCCCATTTGCCCAGGGTTCGAATCCAGGTGTACACAACAATTGTGGCTACTGAGGTTTAATCAGGGCTGATGTCTTACAGTCATAATTTGCCAAGGGATTAGTCTAGGCATAGCGTATGACACCCTTCCAAAAAAGAGAGAGAGAGAGAAAAGGTAAAAATCTCCAAATTTGGAGAAATCTCTAAAACTTCATATTGAAGAGAGAGAGAAGTAATATTTAATTATTTTCAGGAAATATTGAAGTTGTGTTTTTAGGAGAGAGAAATAATATTTTATTAATATAAATGATGATAGGTATAAATAGCTTTTGTCTTGTAATATGTCATTAAGGGGGTGTTTACTTGGGGCTTAATGAGCTTAATGACAAAATCGGCTTATTCGTGCAGACATTTCTGGCTTATTCACTAAGTAGGGGAAAGATGTGTTGTCCCCATTAAGACACATCTTTGACATTTCTACCCTTTAAAAATAAAGACATGCCTACCATCCTACTCAATAATCACGCAATAAAAACCTAACTGCTCGATTTCACCTTCACTGCTTGTTCGATTTCGATTTCACCTTCATCGCTCGTTCGATTTTACTGCTTCGAGTTCATTGCTGGTTCGATTACACTATTTCAATTCACTGCTGGTTCGATTTCAACCCTAGACAATAATTTCCTTTGGTCAATTTCTCCAAAGGTAATGATTTTACTGATTGTTCGATACTTGTTTCTTCTCCATACACGATTGTTGTTCCATACTTGTTTCTTCAGTCGATTGTTGTTTCATACTTATTTCTTAAGTCGATTGTTGTTCCATACTTGTTTTCTTCAGTCGATTGTTGTTCCTTACTTGTTTTTTCAGTCGATTTTTGTTCCATACTTGTTTCTTCTCCATAGTTGCTCGACATTTCTGCAATGTTGGTTTTTGTAACCATGATTTCTACAATGTCAATTTCATACTTGTTTCATACTTGCTACTTTTTGTTTGAACTTGACTACATTGTGTTTGAACTTAGAAGTTTAAATACTTAATGAATTTTTCTTTGATTTTTTGATTATATTAATGAATTTATGAATATATGGCTTAAAAAATAAACAACAATTTATAAAACAACTTAAAATTCATATTCAGGGGTAAATTGGTCATTTCTGCTATTCAGACTGTTAATTCAGATAAAAAAGTAAACAACAACATCAATTTATCCAGACAGACAAATTTATCTAGACAGACACATTTATCCATACAGGACTTAATGGAAAATTTGGTAAACAACCCCCTAAGTGCTTTAATGGAGAATCATGTTAGAGAGAGAAATATTGTATTGAGAGAGAGAGAGAGAGAGAGTTTTGTAATCATTGAGATCATGAATACATATGACATCTTGGATTGAATTTGATTGTTCATCTTGATAATCTTGCATTTACTCGGAATAACATGGACAATAATTGAATGAATTATTAATTGATTTAAAAAAATTAATGCTATTAAACCTATAGATAAAATAAAACAAGGGGGTTGTTTGCTTTTGTTTGTTAATTGATATGTTATGGGAATTTAGTGAATATTTTCTATGAGTAAGCCACAATTATTTAAGTTATCTCTATTGAATACACGTTATTTTTAATAATTTTGGGTGTTTGAGCAAGTTTATGTGTATCTGAATTAATAGCATAGGGTCTAGAAAACAGTCAGAAAAATTCCTAGTGGTCTTTAACAGATTCCAATTGATGACTTCTGAGAAGGAGTCTGAAAGGCGAAAGGGTCAAGCCTTTTGATTATTATTGGTTTTTTATTATAATAATTATAATTTAGTTTGATTAACCTAAAAGTCCGCATGGTTCGTCATTTTTTGGTTTAAGTTTTCCAACACCTTGAGTTATGAGAACCTTAAGAACCAGTGCATCATGTGCTATTTTATATGATTTTTTCATATAAAATCTCATCTTCAAGAGCTCTCGACGATGACAATCACTAATACGGGGGTAACATGGGTCGTTACTTCTGAAAGACCGTTAAGGTTTTAAAAAATCATTAGGGTTTGAAAAGTAGTTGATGAGGAACCGCCACCTAAGGGTTTACTTAGGATAAGGTTGACACGCCACACAAAAGGCCCTCACCTCTTATGAGAACCTTAAGAACCAGTGCATCATGTGCTATTTTATATGATTTTTTCATATAAAATCTCATCTTCAAGAGCTCTCGACGATGACAATCACTAATACGGGGGTAACATGGGTCGTTACTTCTGAAAGACCGTTAAGGTTTTAAAAAATCATTAGGGTTTGAAAAGTAGTTGATGAGGAACCGCCACCTAAGGGTTTACTTAGGATAAGGTTGACACGCCACACAAAAGGCCCTCACCTCTCGTGATAAGTGTAAGAAATTGAGTTCACTCAAATTCAGAAATTCTTATTCAAAAGTAAAGTGCCTTACAAAATAGCTTAAAGGGGCTTTTATAGGCAAATCAAACCTTTAAAAGAAACCAACTTACCTAAGGAAACTTGAAAGAAATAACTAATCTTCTAGGAAAAGACTTGATCAAACTAGGCAACTAAAGAAAAAGGAAACTTAATCTTTTAAGGAAACTTGATCTTTTAGAAAAGACAACTCCTTATTGAATATAATTGTCTTGACTTGCTCCCCAAGTGTCGTCCCGGTGTTGCTACATGCGGTTGCACACAAATCCATTTCTTCGTCTATTGCACCCGCATCAATCCCCCATAGTTGGGAAAAAAGACTTGTCCTCAAGTCTTCTTCGTGATAAGGTCATAGATCTTTGACATTGAAAGTTGGCGATGTTTCATATTCTTTTGGTAACTCCACTTTATAAGCATTCTTGCCAATTCTTTCTAGTATTTTGAATGGTCCGTGTATCCTTGGTTTCAATTTCCCAAACTTCCCTAGAGGAAAATGATATTTTCTTAGATAAACCTATACGGAGTCTCCAGGGGCGAACTCCACGAATGTTGTCTTCTTGTTGGCTTGCTTGATGTATTGGGCGTTTTGCTTTTCAATCTTTGCATGCACTTCATCATGAAACTTTTTGATCTCTTGAACCAACATTTCTACATCTCCATTAAAGCCCTTAATTGTGGTTTTTGGGACTAAGTCCATGGGTCTAATTGGTTGTAGCCCATATACGCACTCAAATGGACTCTTGCCCGCCGTTTGATAAACAAACCAGTTATAGGCAAACTCTAATTGGGGTAGCAGCAAATCCCATTGTCGTAGATTACTTCCCACGTAGCTTCTAAGTAGATTACCGAGTGTCCTATTTGTTTCCTCGGTTTGGACATCAGTTTGTGGATGATAGGCGCTTAAGAAAAGCAATGTCGTTCCCTACTTCCTCCATAAGGTTCTCAAAAAATGGCTCATGAACTTGACGTCTCAATCACTTACCATACTTCTTGGAACGCCGTGTAGTCTAACAATCTCCTTGAAATACAAGTTGGCAATATTGGAGGCAATGTTCTAAATGGCGCGCGGCGCGGCGTGGCGGCGAGGTCAAGCCTCAAGCCTTACGAGTTACGGCGAGGCCATGGCGTTTTTCATGGCGGCGCCAAGGCGGCAAATATATATATATATATATATATATATATATATATAATAATAATAATAATAATAATAATAATAATAATAATAATAATAATAATAATAATAATGGGAGTTTTATATCATATAAAAAAATAAAAGAAGAACCATGAATTGATTTGATATCAAATATACAAAGTTTACAAAAATGATATCAAAAAATCATAACTCCCCAAAAAATCATAACTCCCTAAAAAATCATAACTCCCCCACGTGATCGTGACTGAGAATTGAGAAACAGAGAGAGAAAGGGAGAAGGGGAAGTGAAATTCTAGGGTTTTAAATATTTAATTTTGACTTTTTAGATTTTGACTTTTTTACCATGTAAATTTCCAAGTTTTAGAAAAGTACAATTTTCCCCATAACTCCATAACGCGCCATGGCGCGCTATGGCGTGCCTTAGGAAGCTTAATGCCATAACTCCATAACGTAACGTAACGCCATAACGCGCCATGGCGCGCCATGGCGTGCCTTATGAAGCTTAACGCCATACATCGACGCCAAGGGTAAAAACGTGGCGGCAAGGTGGCGCCTCGACGCCGTGGCGCGCCATGGCGCGTTTTTTAGAACCTTGATTGGAGGTGTCATTAGTTTTATTGCATGATATGAAGTGGGACATCTTTGAAAAGCGATCACCATCACCATGATGGAATCCTTGTGCCTCTACGTTTTTGGTAGCCCCAAAACAAAATCTAAGCTCACTTCGTGCCATGGTGCCATTGGAACCGGTAGCGGGGTGTAGAGGCCTGCTCGGTTTGCTTGAGTTTTTACCATTATGCAAGTGGTGCACCGCTCCACAAACTTGTTTACATCTCGTTCCATCTTCGGCCAAAAGAAATTTGTCCGAACTAAAGCCAACATTTTGGTTCTTCCAAAATGACCACCTAACACGCCACCATGGACTTCCTGCAAAATTGTTAGTCTTAAAGAGCCTTGAGGAATACACAAGGTGTTTCTTTTGAAAAGATACCCATCATGCAACAAATAATATCCCTTCGATCCTGCTTTGCATTTTCGCCAAATGGTTCCAAATTCCGGATCCACTTTATACAAATCTCTTACCATTTCAAATCCGGTGACTTGAATACTCATTGAATTCAACAAGGCGTGCCTTCGACTCAACGCATCAACCACTATGTTTTGACTTCCCGCCTTGTGCTTGAGTGTGAAGCTGTAAGATTGAAGAAACTCAACCTAAATAACATGTCTTCTATTCAACTTTTGTTGTGAATTAATGAACTTTAATGCTTTATGATCCGAGTAGAGGACAAAGGGTTTGCATGACAAGTATTGGTTCCAATGGTTAAGGGTTCGGTAGATGGCATAGAATTCTTTGTCATAAGTGCTATAGTTGCGTTTGGCTTCATTCAGTTTTTCGCTAAAAAAAAGCAATGGGCTTCCCTTCTTGGCTTAGCACCGCACCAATTCCCACTAAGCTAGCGACACATTCCACTTCAAAAGGCTTGGTAAAATCAGAAAGAGTTAGACAAGGAGATTGAGTTGCCTTTAATTTGATAACTTTAAAAGCTTCTTGAGCCATCTTGGTCCATACGAATTTTCCTCCTTTAAGGCATTCGGTAATAGGGACCATGATGGTGCTGAAATTTCTTATGAACCTTCGATAGAAAGATATGAGGCCATGAAAACTTCTGATATCGTGTAAGTTTGTGGGTTTTGGCCAACTCATGATAGCTTCAATTTTCCCTCTGTCTATCTCGATCCCTTTGATTGTTACCACATACCCAAGGAATACCACACTATTTTGACAAAAACTGCACTTTTTCAAGTTCGCATACAGTTTCTGCTCTCTGAGTACTTCAAGAATAGAAGCCTATGGTTCCATCTTGTTGTTGCTGGAGGTACACATCCAATCTTCTCAAATGAACCAAATGATCTTTCATACTTTTAGAGTAAATGAGGATGTCATCCAAGTACATTACGACATAATCGACACATGGTTTTAAAATGTGATTCATAAACCTGATAAAAGTAGAAGGAGCGTTAGACAACCCGAATGGCATTACCAACCATTCATATAAATCGTCCCTTGTTTTAAACACGGTTTTCCATTCATCACCTTCTCACATTCGAATTTGATGATACCCACTTCTAAGATCGATTTTTGGGAAGATTTAGGAACCATGTAATTGATCCAACAGGTCATCTAAACGAGGTATAGGAAATCGATAGTCCACTGTGATTTTATTGACTACCCTTGAATCCACGCACATCCGCCAAGTTCCATCCTTTTTTGGGACTAGTAAAGCAGGCACGATGCATGGTGATTTACTTTCTCGGATCACGCCTTTGACTAACAGCTCTTCCACTCGTCTCTTAATTCTCCATGTTCTTTTGGAGACATACGATAGGCTGGTTTGTTTGGTAAGGTCGCACCGGGTACTAGCTCAATGTGATGTTGAATATCTCGTATTGGAGGTAAACCTGCAGGAATCTCATTAGGTGCCACATCAGAAAATTCGCTGAGGAGGGGTTTTACCTGCTTTGGCACTTCTTCGACAACTTTCTCATTCTCTTCTAACATAATTAGGGCAAACACATCTGAGCCGCATTTGACTTCTTCCTCCAACTTATTTTTCGTGATGAGTAGGTTTGACTTCTCCTTTTCAGGAGCTATTAACGTGATGGGTGGCATCAATACCAAACATATGACGTGACCATCCTTTTCAAACTTGTAGGTGTTCTTCAAGCCATTAAATAATACTTTTATAGTCGTATTGCCAAGGTCTGCCTAATAATAAGTGACATACATCCATTGGGATCACATCACACCACACCTCATCCTAGACCTGGAAAACGTGTCGTGTCGAGTTCGTGTCGGGTTCAAAGTTAAACGGGTTGAAAGTGTCTAACCCTAACCCGACCCGTTTAATAAACGGGTCAGAAAATCTCAACCCTAACCCGACCCTCCTAACCCGACATGACCCGCCTAACCCGTTTAACCCGTTTAGCATTTATAAAACAGAAAATTAAAAATCGAAAATTCACAAAAAAATACAAATACAAAATTCAAATGAAAGCATTAATAATCCATTTTTTGTAGTTCAAACTTATAAATTCTAACCAAATCAAAAGAATTAAAAATCCAAAGCATTAAAAAGAAAACTTATTTTATATACATATATATATATATATATATATATATATAAACGGGTTATTCGGGTCATTTTCGAGTTGAAAATTTTGACCCTGACCTTACCCATTTAATTTTTGTGTCGTGTCGTGTCAACCCGTTTACTTAAACGGGTTGAAATGTATTACCCAAACCCGTTTATTTCGTGTCGAGTTCGTGTCGGGTTAGCGTGTCGTGTCAGTTTTTGCCAGGTCTACCTCATCCTTGTACTTAGAGCTAATTGAAAAGGCTACCAAACACTTCTGTTTGACTTTTATCTCGTTTCCTTTTTGCAACCATCGAAGGTTATGCGGCTTTGGATGTGGTACGTTTTTTAGCTCAAGTTTTTGCACCATCTCGTTAGAAACACAATTTTCAAAACTACCACTATCGATAATAACCATGCATGTTTTACCTTGACACGTGCACTTGGTGTGGAACACATTCATCCATAGCCAATCATCCTCCACATTCGGAGCCGGATTGGAGGTCAAATTCCTTTGCACGACTAAAGATTTCCCTTGATCAGCATAGGCATACTCAACCTCTTATTCATGGTCGACAATTTCATATTCTTCCTCTATAACATAACCATCTTCCACAAGTGCTAGCACTTTTCGGTTAGGACAATCGGAAGCAATATGCTCTAAGCCTTGACATTTAAAACATCTTACCTTTCTCGTGGGGTTCTCGACATGTACTTTATGAATCTCACTCTTTAGTGTGGGCTTTGGGAACGACTTAGAGTTGTTTTGCTCTAGTGTTGGTGAGTTATTGGTTCCAGCAACCCCCTTTAATGTGTTTGGTCTCTTTAGCTTATTTCGAGCCTCTACCTTATGAGCGTATCTAATAACATCATGTAAAGTGAAAAAGGATTGTAGATCTACTACATTAGCTATGTCCCAATGTAGGCCAACTATAAAGCGAGCAATGTAGTGTTCTTCATCCTCTTGTAAATCAACTTTGATTATTAACAATTCGAACTCGAAGGCGTACTCCTCAACGATTTGACTTCCTTGCTTTAGTTTTTGTATTCGGTGATATACCTCTTGTTTGTAGGTAGAGGGTAAATACTTCCTTTTTAACTCTTTTTTCATCTTCTCCCACGTGCTTATCTTGCCTCGACCTTCTCTCCTTCTTTGTCTTTTGAGATTGTCCCACCAAATTGAAGCGTTTTTACGTAACTTTACAGCCACCGGCTTCAATTTTTTGTCTTCTGAGGGCTCAACATATTCAAATACCCCTCGACAGTACTCAGTCATACCAAAAAATCATCAGCATGCATACGCTCCTCAAACTCCGGGATGTCCAGTTTCGGCATGTAGTTGTAGGTATAATCCCCTTTGTAGGACCCCTGGCGGTTTTGTTCCTCATCGTGAAACCTGTATCGATTAAATTCTGGATGGCTGGCCTCATCTGAATCGTTATCGTATGGTTCTTCGTTCTTAGGAATCTCTTCGTTTGTTGCCTTATTTTTTGATTCATCCATAAGCCTCAAACGTTGGAGACGTTCTTGGACTTGGTTTTCCAGTTCAACAATTCGTTTTTGGTCACCGGTCAATGGAGTGGCCTTACTGCCACTTGCAGATGCAGGCGAGCTGCCCCTGCCATTTTGCCTATGCTTCAAAAATTCTGGCGATGAATAATAATGGATGAACAGTAACTCTGGCGATAAACAGTGATTCCGATGAATAACGTCTCTGATACCAATATGATACGGGGGTAACACGGGTCGTTACTTTTGAAAGACTGTTAAGGTTTTAAAAAGTCGTTAAGGTTTGAAAAGTAGTTGAGGAGGAACTGCCACCTAAGAGTTTACTTAGGATAAGGTTGATACGCCACACAAAAGACCCTCACCTCTTGTGATAAGTTTAAGAAATTTAGTTCACTCAAATTCAGAAATTCTTATTCAAAAGTAAAGTGCCTTACAAAATAGCTTAAAGGGGCTTTTATAGGCAAGCCAAACCCTTAAAAGGAACCAACTGACCTAAGGAAACTTGAAAGAAATAACTAATCTTCTAGGAAAAGATTTGATCAAACTAGACAACTAAAGAAAAAAGGAAACTTATGATCAAACTAGGCAACTAAAGAAAAAAGAAATTTAATCTTTTAAGGAAGCTTAATCTTTTAAGGAAACTTGATCTTTTAGAAAATACAACTCCTTATTGAATATAATTGTCTTGACTTTCTCCCTAAGTGTCGTCCCGATGTTGCTACATGCGGTTGCACACAAATCCATTTATCCGTCTATTACACCCACATCAGTCACCCAACTCTTTCTAACTAAAGGTCGACGTATCTGATCACTTAATCTTTCTAAGGAGTGAAAGCATGGGAAACCATAAAGCAAAGTTCCCACTGATGCGTGTTTGGTTTCCCGGAATGGATTGGAATTGGAGGGATTTGGATTTCAAATTCATTCTAATCTCGTGTTTGGTTTGCAGGATTGTCCGGATTTGAAATCTTAGGATTTATTTGAAATCTTAGGATTTATTTGAAATCCTTCCAACATAGGATTTTGAAATCCCAAGGGGATGACTAAGATTTCAAGGGATTTCGTACGATTTTATATAATCATGTTTTAAAATATGTTAAAAACAATTGTTTTCTAATAATTAAGTAAATAAAAGATAATTTAATTATTTTTATATTTTGTAAATAATTTTTTATCGAACTTTTTATAAACAATGGAATTCAAGGGTCCGTTTGGTTCGGAGGAATGGAATGGAATGAATTGGATTTCATATAAGGATTTTGATTTGGGGGGATTTGGATTTGAGAGGATTTGAAATCTTTTTGTGTGTTTGGTTTGTAGGATTTGAATGAATTTGAATTCCATTGTTTATAAAAAAAATCATTAAAAAAATTATGAAAAGTATAAAAGTAATTAAATTACCTTTTATTTAATTGAATATTAGTAAACAAGTGTTTTTAACATATTTTTAAACATTATTATATACAAATCCTACGAAAACCCTTGAAATCCTAGCCATTCCCTTGGGATTTCAAAATCCTATGTTGGAGGGATTTCAAATCCGAACAATTCTGCAAACCAAACACGAGATTGGAATGGATTGCAAGTCCCAATCCCTCCAATTCCAATCCATTCCGGCAAACCAAACGTGCCCTTAGTATATATATGCGAGCTCTAAGATCACATCTTTGGACCTCAGATTTAGAATATTGATCAACATATATTTGTTCTACAACGTGTTTGTTTGTATTTGTTTCACAGTGTTTGACATGTTTGTGAACAAAAGTTGCACGTAAAAAAGTTTCACATTGTGAACCGAATACATATGAAACAAACATTATGAAACATCAAACATGAGTATATGTTAACCAACATATTAAATACTAGCCTAGATGTAAAAAAATAATGTGAAACAATACTTTAAAGTAAAAGTTTTTCACAATTATCACAATATATTATGTTTTCATTTGATTATACACACACACACACACACACACACACACACACACACACACATATATATATATATATATATATATAGAGAGAGAGAGAGAGAGGGGGTGTCAAACGAAAACATGATCAAAATACGAAAACAAAAGAAAACCAGCCAAATCACATGTGATATTTTACATGCAGTTACAGAACATGGTCAACGCAAGGGTAAACGGACGACCTGACCTAGGTCACGGCCAAAGTCACGTGAATCACATGTGATTTTACACGTGATTTTAGTGTAAAATTGCATTTGATTTCGATCGTTCTCGTGTTCACTTATTTGCTTATTGTTCTCATGTTATTAGAGCATCTTCAACAGCTTCTCCATTTTGGAGAAAATAAGGATTTTGAGTCTAAATTGTGTGCTCCAATGACTTCTCCAAAACTATCTCTAAAATGGAGAAAATATGAGAGATAAGGGTTTTTTTTTCTCCAAATATGGAGATTTTCCCAAAAATGATTACCAAATTAGAGGACCAATAGAAAACATTGAAAATAAATATGTAGAGAGAGAAATAATAATTAAATAAATGAATGAAATATTTTAATATTATAATTAATGTTGGATTCTAAAAAATGGGGAATCTGTTGGAGATAGATGTACATTTTTATAAAAATTTTAACTTTGGATTCTTCAATTTACATAAATTTTGGAAAAGCTCTTATTTAATATATTGATCTTGTGTTTCTAACTACACTGTTCACGTAAAGTTTTCTTTTAAAAAAAGTGAATGAATCTTTGACACTTTCTCAAGATCAACCACATAAGCAGAAAACATAGATCTTTGAGACATAATATGTTAAACTTTATAGGTTTTTTTTTTTTTTTTAAATCTTTTAATGACTCTTAAGTCTGAATCGTTCAGATCTTTTTACACACCACCTCTTATTAATCATAACTAATATAAGACTTCAGACTTTAGACCTCTTAAAAAACAAACGGCACCTAACAGAGTTTAACTCATTTAGCAACATGACACCTTTGATTTGTCATACAATATTTTTATCATATTAAAACATGTTTTTATTTTAAAAAGTAGGAATCATTAATTAAACAATTTATAGACATTTATGTTATCTTAAAAAAAAAATACTAAGGTTCTAGAGTAATCAACACTTGTCTTTAATTATTAATAATGTCTTGGTGGGTATGACCCACACTTGCTTCTTTCCAATTCTAACCCATAACTTAACTCACCTTTGACTTCCAAAGCAATCGTCTACGTAACTCAAACTTCATATTTTTAATTCCCATTATAAATACCATAATATTGGAGCCTAAATAATCGTGTGGTTGGTCATCCTCTCCAATAATATCGATTTGCCCATGGAAGGCGAACAAATCGAGCTCGTTATCGCCAAGTTATCTAGCACGTTGGTTTTAATACCGACTAACAAATCCCGTATTTTCATCACTGTTGTTGCCGTCTTCATCCTGTGTCGCATCATCAAAAGTATCCACCACCGTCACCAATTCCCTATCTTCACCGCTAAATGCAACACAACGGCCACTACCAAACAGTTATTATATTGTGCGGTGTGCCTTCACGACGTAGACGGAGGGCAACGCTACCGGCGGATGCCGAAATGCCGACACTGCTTCCATGTCAACTGCATCGACACGTGGCTTCAGTCGCGATCCACGTGCCCTTTATGTCGAAATCAGGTCCCGCTTCATCTTCTTCCGCGGAAGCAGCAGAAAGAAGATGGTTTTTTATATATGTTTATTTATTTCTCCATGAAAGCTATTCGAAAGAGGATTGAATCCAATTTTAATAAGATGATGTTGTTTGAGGCTACTGTAGTATAACAAAAGTCTCACGTTGGTCTTCAGATTTAGAAATTATGTAAACAGATTATATTTACACTAAATTTTAATGGAATGAATTGAAGAAAGATGAGAAAAAGGCGCCATGTCCTTCAAACTCTCACTTTAATTGCATCTTCAACATCATCCCTATCACATCAACACACTGTCAAGTCCAAAGTGGCTGGTTAAAATAATTTCATCAGTTGTAAAATGGAAGGTCCATTCTTTTGTTAACGGGTCCTATTATTCACATCCGAGGAGGCTAATTTTTTTTTTACGGCAAATTGGGCTAAGCCCACACACACTTATCCGCGGTATCCGGGAATCCAATTGGGCAGCACCGACTAATCCGCGGCGACCCGGCCCAGCCCAAATTGACTGGACCCGTCCAGGTACGACTAAGCCCGGTCAAGACCGAACCCGCATACCCATAGACTGGTATGCCCGTAAACCTTGACCCGAAGGCCGACCCAAGATCTGGGTATCGCCGAAGTGCATCCCCCAGGATTCGAATCCTGGTAGATAGGCATACCATGCACTATCCCCCAGGACCTTACCAGGACCTTACCGAGGAGGCTATTTCCACCCTTTTAAATGCTAATTGCACCCATGATTGAAAATCATGATTGTTTTTTTTTTGTCTTTTCTTTTTCTATTTTATTTATTTGAATTATATTTTTTATTTATTTGAATTATTTGGTTTAAAAAAGTTTTTTTTCTTTTACTTTTTTGTTTTATTTAAAAATAAATAAATATTTATAAATATAAATATTACTAATTTTTTATAATTATATAATTATAAAAATAAAACATAAATATTGCGATTTAACATATATATAAATAGAACATAAAATAATCTATATTATATTCGATTATTCAAAAATAATATTATCCGTAGTACAATTAACACGTAAAAGCTGCATATACTTCTGTATTCGCTTTGAATACGGGGTAGCCCATCCAGCAGCACACAACATATAATTGTAATGGAAAAAATGTTCTACAATTTACGGAAACGGATATCGTTTTGCCATATCTAATTTCACATAATGGTTACCATTGGAGTTCTACCTGCATAATACAAATAAATAAAAATATATAATTTAAATAAATAAAATAGAAAAAGAAAACAAAAAGACAAAAAAAAATCATTAGAGTTCTACCTGCATTCTTCTGAAGTCGAATTTTCTGGCATTGATTATATATAGTTCTATTTGTAGACACATTATCTGGATATTGCTACTTTATTGTTGATAAAATATCTCTAGGTTTCACATTGTTTGTTGACAAATCGTCCACCAATCGAGCTTCATTTTCAGACAATTGTCTTGCATATGCATGTCCCTCCAAATGTAATGTAAAATCATGATTATGTGCATCACATATCATAGCTAAAGTCCAACAATCATTACCCAAATGATTCCCTACCAACTGAAATTGACAGTTTTTTTGTGCCAGTATATTTACTAGAGGTTTTGTTATTCCTGTGCGTATCACCACGATCACATTGAAATTCTACTTTATAATTGACCCCACTTGCATCACTTTTGCTTCTTTTAATAATAATAACGAAACCAAATGAAAATCTCATATTGCGTACCCTAAATAATTAAGCAGCCCAATTATATCATTACATATCAATTATATCATTTTTATCACTTTTTATCAATTATATCATTACATATTGCAACCCAATGCATTCTAACTTAATTGTAACATTTTGAAACAATAAAACCAAAAGATTAAGCATATTGCATATATAAGAAAACAAGATTCAGGAAAGTGGGATCCAAAGGGACTTCGTACACTTTTGTAGGGTTTTCTATCTATAATAATTATGAATTATTTATATATATATATATATATATATATATATATATATAATGTATATGCCAATCACATGCATACAAATATATATTGTACCAAATTAAAGATGATGACATACCTGCAAATTGATGAAGTAACTTAAGATCAACAAAGGGTATTTAGTGGATGAGAGAAGGGTAAAAGAGAGAGGAGGGATGATGAGTTCCTTCTGGAGCTTGCAAAAGATAAAAGAGGGAGGAGGGGAAACAAAGGGTATTTAGTGGATGGGAGAAGGGAATAAAACCAAAAAACAAATGTAATAAATCTAAAATAGAAGAGCTACAGTTTCAATTCATATTATTATACAAGATATATATGATTACTGTACAAAAACATCATCTACTAGAAAATATGAATACAAAGTTATAATAAAATCAAAAGTTACAAATTTATAAAATAAAATAAAATCAAAAGTTAAAATTTTTATAAATTTATAAACAAATTTAATAAATTTATAAAATCAAAACCACACACACACATATATATATATATATATATATATATATATATATATATATATCAAGTGAAATGACATATGTTTCCTTAAAAATAATTGACACATAAAATAATCCATTCAACACTCATTTAAAAGGGTGCAAATAGCATTGTCATTTACACCCTTATAAGGGTGTGAATTACCTAGGGATAAGTAAACTTTTGACTATTCACTTTTATTTATTATTTGTTATTTATTATCATTGTTATAGAGATGTTGACTAATTGAAAATTGAACCATTTATAAAAATAAGAGTAAATTACACCGTTGGTCCTGTGGTTTGCTCAGAATCTGGATATGGTCCATATTTTGAATATAATTACAATAGAGATCCTTGTGGTTTTCATTTCGTTTCACCCTGAGTCCCTACTGCTAACCCTGTTAAAAAACATCCGTTAACTAAGGGGCAATATAGTCATTTAACCTATTTTGACTATTTTGGCCACTTTTCTCTCTCTTTAACCCACAACCTTTCTCCCTCAACTCAAAACCCACTTGAAACCTGCAAAGAGATCGATGGAGGACCTGTAACCACAAGGAAGAGCCATGATGGAAAGTATGATAATAAGAATGACAATCAACACTAAAACAATACCAAAACAGGCCCATTTTCTGGTGTTTTTCTGATGCTTATGTGCAACATGTAGGTGTGTGGTACCACGGTTGATGAACGAGCTGGCACGATTCACCTGGTTCTCAATGTCATCTAATTGTTCCCCTTGACTCTCCACCAGCACCACCATGTCCATAAACACGTGATGCAATTCCTTCAGACTCCTCTCGATCTCCTTAATGGCGTTGTGTCATTCCTGGATCTCAAGGATTGTGTCCATCACTTACCCTCTCCCTAGCTCCTGAATCGCTTTTTCCAGAAAAGTCTCGCTCTGTCCGGTGGAGATCATTGTGTCTACTGTCGATTCGTTAAGATTTTCGCAAAACTCCCAAAACACGGGTGGGGTATAATACTCAACCCATAAATCATGGATAAAAATCATAAAATCCACATATAAATATATATATATATATATATATATATAATGTCACCGAAAACACGGATACTAAAATACAATGCCCAAAACAACACCTTTCGGTGACGGGGGAGACCCGGTTCCATATAATGTGGCGAAACACAAAGTAAGTCACATCTAATGTTATGGAGCTTCTATCACAACACCAAGGTTATCGAGTTCAACCACCCACGATCTATACCTCGATCTCCCAATGGTCTAAGAAGGACTCATTGCTTCTATCATAGCACCAAGGTTATCGAGTTCAACCACCCACGATCTATACCTCGAGCTCCCAATGGTCTAAGAAGGATGCACTTCTTCTATCACAACACCAAGGTTATCGAGTTCAACCACCAACGATCTATACCTCGAGCTCCCAATGGTCTAAGAAGAATTCTCAATAAATCAGCCGACTGACTCTTATGCCTATGGATCCAATGCATTACAGTCTAAAATGTTACATGACCCAAATGAATGAACTAACACATTCAAAACATGTAACTCTTAATTAAGATGCAACTAAGTACACCGTACGTCCAAGGCTCCTTAACCAGTTACCAAAACTAAACAAATGTTCCAAAGACTCAACCGAGTACAAATCAAGCCCCAAAAGGCTTAATAGACGTTTGGCTAAAACACGAGAGCCAATATGGTTACATAAATAAAATACACATTTTCCCAAAATCTTTGATTCTCAAAATCACCATTGGCCTTCGACCCAAAACCCAAAAAACTTTCCATTTCTAAAATGTTTCCCGAAGTCGGGAATGACCCAAAACCAAAGGACTCACCTTCGTATTTTCTAAAATATCTCATTTCATTAATGATGCATAAAAACCCGTCAAACACTTAAAAGTGCATTTTTGACCAAATACTTATTTATGCAATAAATCATCAAAACACATTCCTTTGTGACACGTTTACCAAAATGTCCAAAATCCCAAATGTGGCATTTTACAAAGTGTAATAAACCAATTAACACATAAATACTTTAAAATATAAAACACATAAATACTTTAAAATAGACATTTTGGCATGTATAACGTTTTCACAAATCAACTTGAACTCACCTTGCTAGATTTAGGCTAAATCTAGATTTTACCCCACTTTGAGCTTCCTTGAAGAAACTTGAATCCTTAAGCCAAAACCTCCAAAACCTAGATCCATAAATTTCAACCATGAATAAACATGTTCCACCAACAAGAATCATTCCCCAAATATTAAACATGAAAACATGATCAAAATAAGAAAACAAAAGAAAACCAGCCAAATCACATGTGAAACTTTACATGCAATTACAGAACATGGTCAACGCAAGGGTAAACGGGCGACCTGACCCAGGTCACGGCGAAAGTCACGTGAATCACATGTGATTTTACACGTGATTTTAGTGTAAAATTGCATTTGATTTCGGTCGTTCTCGTGTTCACTTATTTGATTATTGTTCTCATGTTATTAGAGCATCTCCAACAACTTCTCCATTTTAGAGAAAATGAGGATTTTGAGTCTAAATTGTGTGCTCCAAGGGCTTCTCCAAAAGTATCTCTAAAATGAAGAAAGTATGAGAGAGAAGGGTTTTTTTTCTCCAAATATGGAGATTTCCCCAAAAACGATTACCAAGTGAGAGGACCAATAGGAAACATTGAAAATAAATATGTAGAGAGATAAATAATAATTAAATAAATGAATGAAATATTTTAATATTATAATTAAGAGTAAACTCCAATTTTGGTCCCTAACGTTTAGTGATTTCTTTGAAAGAGATCCCTATGGTTTCATAATTCAATTTTACATCCCCATGGTTTGGATTTTGTTCTAGAAATGGTCCCTGACCCCTAACGACGTCAAAATGGTCCGTTAGGGGCAGGGGCATTTTCGTCCAACCATATTTTTGTCCCTCTTTTGCAACTTGTCTATGTTTTTTCTTGTTTTTTAAAACCCATAAAACTTTCAGGAACTAACTCTGTAAATTTAATACAATCACCCCCTTCCTCATTTTTCCGGCGATAACTCCATTTTCTCTGGCGACATCTCCGACAACATCACCGGCCAAAATCAAACTCAAACACAAGTGTTTCCTATTTTTATTGTATTTCACAAATCAAATGACAACAATAAGAGACATAAATATGTGTTGCTAATGAAGCAGGTGTATAACTCGATGCATTTATATATGGAGTTCAAGAGGTGCGAGGTAAGGAAACCTATGATAACATTCAGACATAGCATTACTAGCAGCCCAACTCCAACACAGAAGATGGATAACCACACAAACTAAATACCAACAAATATTATATCGATTTGACCATATGGTTTTCCCTTCATATTCAAACAAAAGCTCACAAACTAAAAACCCAAATAACCCAAAAAAGCCAAGAAACAGATGATAAGAACCAACATTAACAACACTCTCAATCGCCGGAGAAACTTTTTAGGGGGTTTAATATGTGATTCTTGGTGGGTTTGGTTTCAATTGATCTGTCTTTCAAGTTCTTGATGTTTATCAATGAAATTGGTGGTGTTCTTAGTTTGTGATGCTAAAAGTATTGAATCAATTTGAAGATATAAATCATAGAAAACCATTAATTAAGAACCATAAATTAACACTAACTCACAAATATGACTCTCAATCAAAACCCAAAATCATAAATGTAAATTATAAACAATACATCAAAACCCTGGTCTAAACAAATCCATCGACCTGTAGAAATCAAAAACCAAAACCTTGAAAATCTATCGACCTGTAAAAACCAAAAACCAAAACCTTGAAAATCCATGGATGTAAACCAAAGCTTGAACTTGCTTTCTTGCTTTCTGCTCGCCAAATACATTCATCACAACTTCTCCATTTTCAGGTTTATCTGGTCCAGGAAAAATGAACCCACTGGTATTGTTATCATCATCATCCTTAGGTGGCACAAATACTGACCTTGACCCATTATCATAACCCTAAATAGCAGAGAAAAAAAGATCGATTGCTAGGGTTAGGGCTATGTTTTGGAGCAGATGAGGGGCGGTGATGGACGAAGCACAAGGACGACAAGGATGAAATGGGTTGGCCGGAGACTTCGTCTTCTCTGGCGAGTTCATCTTCTCCGGCAAACGACGATAAACGAATCGAGAATTTTTGAGAGATCTGCGAGTATTGGTGCTGTCGTTGAATGATTTGGAGTTTCATGGAAGATTTGGGGAGAGAGATCTGCGGTTTCATGGAAGATTTGGGGAAGAAATATGGGTTTTTGAAGAAATATGAGTTTTTGGAAGATCTTTCGTAAACAGGAAGCAGAAGGAGAAGAAATATGGGTTTTTGAATTTTCATTTTCATTTGATATTATATTTTGTTTTATATTTTTATTTTAAGTTTTATTTTTCTAATTACATTGTTGTCCCTTTGTTTTGATTGTTTTTACAAATATAAGAAAAAACTAAAGAGAAGTGCAAAAAGAGGACAAATACATGGTGGGACGAAAATGCCCCTGCCCCTAACGGACCATTTTGACGTCGTTAGGGGTCAGGGACCATTTCTAGAGCAAAATCCAAACCCTGGGGACGTAAACTTGAATTATGAAACCATAGAGACCTCTTTCAAAGAAATCACTTAACGTCAGGGACTAAAATTAGAGTTTACTCTATAATTAATGTTGGATTTTAAAAAATGGGGAATCTGTTGGAGATAGGTGTAAATTTTTTTAAAGATTTTAACTTTGGATTCTTCAATTTATAGAAATTTTGAAAAAAACTGTTGGAGATGCTCTTATTTAATATAATGATCGAGTGTTTCTAACTACACGGTTCACGTAAAGTTTTCTTTTAAAAAAAGTGAATGAATCTTTGACACTTTCTCAAGATCAACCACATAAGCAGAAAACATTGATCTTTGAGACATAATATGTTAAACTCTAATGGGTTGTTTTAAAAAAAAAAACTCTTAATGATTCTTAAGTCTGAATCGTTCAGACCTTTTTACACACCACCTCTTATTAATCATAACTAATATAAGACTTCAGACTTTAGACCTCTTAAAAAACAAACGACACCTAACAGAGTTTAACTCATTTAGCAACATGACACCTTTGATTTGTCATACAGATATTTTTATTATATTAAAACATGTTTTTATTTTAAGACACGGATAACTGTAATGGAAAAAATGTTCTACAATTTGCAGAAACGGGTATCATTCTGCCATATCTAATTTCACATAATGGTTACCATTGGAGTTCTACCTGCATAATACAAATAAATAAAAATATATAATACAAATAAATAAAATAGAAAAAGAAAAGAAAAAGACAAAAAACAAAAAAAATAATCATTGGAGTTCTACCTGCTTTATTGTTGATAAAATATCTCTAGGTTTCACATTGTTTGTTGACAAATCGTCCACCAATCGAGTGTCATTTACAGACAATCGTCTTGCATATGCATGTCCCTCCAAATGTAATGCAAAATCATGATTATGTGCATCACATATCATAGCTAAAGTCCAACAATCATTACCCAAATGATTCCCTACCAACTAAATAGACAGTTTTTTTTGTGCCAATATGTTTATTAGAGGTTTTGTTACTCCTGTACGTACCACCACGATCACATTGAAATTCTCCTTTATAATTGACCCCACTTGCATCACTTTTACTTCTTTTAATAATAATAACGAAACCAAGTGAAAATCCCATATTGCGTACCCTAAATAATTAAGCAACCCAATTATATCATTACATATTGCAACCCAATGCATTATAACTTAATTGTAACATTTTGAAACAATACAACTAAAAGATTAAGCAAATTGCATATATAAGAAAACAAGATTCAGGAAAGTGGGATCCAAAGGGACTTCGTGCACTTTTGTAGGAGTTTCTATCTATAATAATTATGAATTATTTATATATATATATATATATGTAATGTATATGCCAATCACATGCATACAAATATATATTGTACCAAATTAAAGAAGAGGACATACCTGCAAATTAATGAAGTAACTTAAGATCAACAAAGGGTATTTAGTGGATCGGAGAAGAGTAAAAGAGAGAGGAGGGATGATGAGTTCCTTCTGGAGCTTGCAAAAGGTAAAAGAGAGAGGAGAGGAAACAAAGGGTATTTAGTGGATGAAAGAAGTGAATAAAGCCAAAAAACAAAAGTAATAAATCTAAAATAGAAGAGCTACAGTTTCAATTCATATTATTATACAAGATATATATGATCACTGTACAAAAACATCTACTAGAAAATATGAATACAAAGTTATAATAAAATCAAAAGTTACAAATTTATAAAATAAAATCAAAAGTTACAAATTTTATAAATTTATAAACAAATTTATAAAATTTATAAAATCAAAACACACACACACACACACACACACACACACACATCTCCAACAGATTCTCCAACAGCTTTCCCAAAATTTCTCTAAAATGAAGAACCAAAAGTCAAAATCTCCAACAGATTCTCCATTTTAGAGAATCAAACATTAATTATAATATTAAAATATGACATTGATATATTAAAATATTATTTCTCTCTCCTAAATATCTACTTTCCAAGTTTTCTATTGGTGCTCCTAACTAGTAATCATTTTTTGGGTTATCTCTATATTTGGAGAAAAAAATTTCTCTCTCATACTTTCTCCATTTTGGGGATAGTTATGGAGAAGGTGTTGGAGCAAAAATATAGCTTAAAATCTTCATTTTCCCCATTTTCTTCATTTTGGAGAAGCTGTTGGAGATGCTCTGAGGTTTTTGAGAGTTTTTTTCAAAAATCAAAAACCTCATTTTGAGGTTTTTCACATAGTGGAGAGGTTTTTCGTCATAGGTCGTAACTGCACGACCTACTTTTTCGTATTTAATCAATTTTAACTTTACAGAATTTTATAAAAGTTTCGTATTTAATCAGTTTTATTTATTAATATATTTAAAGTAATCCTATTTAAATATAATTATTAAATAAATACATAATGAAAGTAATTATATTTTTATATTTTTAAAATAATATCTCAAATATGACATATTTATATAATTTTATCAGATTTTTTAATGACCCAATTTTTATTTTCGGTTATACATACTTTTAAGTTTAACATTTTTTAATTTTTATATTACATACTTTTTATACAACTTTTATATATTTCTTAATAACCTAATTTTTATTAATTTTATTGTACATACTTTTATGTATTTGTATGATTTTAATGTATTTATTTTTATAAATAAGAATAAAAATGATATAAAGTTAAAATGATTGGACCTTGAATAGTTTAAAAAATAATGAAAAAGCTTGGGTGAGGTTTTTCACATAGTGCAGATATATAAAGGTTTTTAAGTTGTTGAAGTGGCAATAATATGTAAAAAAAAAGCTATGAAAAACTTTGGTGAAAAAGTCATACATTGTGGATGCTCTTATACGTAAACTTTTGACTATTCACTTTTATTTATTATTTGTTATTTATTATCATTGTTATATAGATGTTGACTAATTGAAAATTGAACCTAAAATAAAATAAAATATGATTTATATTATAACATTATGAAAATCATAAAATAACCTAAAAAATTATTAGTTACAATTTAAGCACAAAAAATTACATTTTTAAAGTAATTATATTTAAGCGTTATTTCAAGTTCAAGGTAATTTACACCCAAAGTAATGTGTAAATAACAACACCCCATGTATTTTATATAAATTGTTTATTTAAAAAAATAATAAATATACATAAGATAACTTATATATATATATATATATGTATATATAGTGTGTGTGGTTCAAATGCAACCCATTTACATGGTGCAACCCATTTATCCACTACATATTTTATGTAATTAAAAAAAAGGAAAATGGGTCAAAATAAAATGTGTGGTGAATAAAGGGGTTGCACCATGTAAAAGGTTGTATAATAACCCACCCCTATATATATATATATTTAAAAAATTTAGATAAATAGGTAGGTTTTCAAAAACTTGATACACTCATATAGAGAGGATAATATGAGTTTTCGGCTACGTTTGACAAACTATCTGATAATCTAGTTGTTACGTGATAGTTGATAAGCTAGTTGAAAAATAAAAACGTTATGTTTGGCAAACTAGTCGATGAACAAATTGTCATTGACAAAAGCTAACTTATAAGAATGTAAAATGATCAAAAAGAACAATTTGAAAAAATATTCATTGACATGTTAATAACATATAAAAGAAAATAATATATGATGTATGTATATATGTACATAAATATATACATAGACAATATACATTGGGACAGGTTCAAAAGAAAAGTTAAACATATATACATGTTTTCCACCGCTTCATTTTAATAATAATCATCATTATTAGATAAGTAAGTATTATAAAAGGACTTATGTTATAACATGTCGAAAATATTAAAAAATTCAATAAACTTAAGTACAAAAATTACATTTTTGAAGTAATAAGATGCATACTCACACGTGATGCGTCGAAAAACATCTCGAATAGAAAGCTTAGAACTCGAAAGTTTAATCTTGTTTCAAAAAAATGGTTTTAAAATTTTAATAAGATAATATAGATTATATTTCAACCTTATTTTGAGTATAATAATATAATTAGTTAACACATTTTAAAATTTATCAGAGTTTATATGTATTATGTTATTTGATAATAATAATAAATATGAACTATGTTTTAATTAGTATTATATAATAATAATAATAAAAATAAAAATAATATAATATGTGTATATAATACATAAAATATAAATATACACAAACTATAATATAAATAAATAATAAAATATATAATATATAATATACACAAACTATAATATAAATAAATAATAAAATATATAATATATAAGTGAATGATTTGACATTTTATTATTTTTATAAAGGGAAATTAATTAAAGTAGTCATTTCAGAAAATCGAGTTTACTTCCTAGCCAAAGTCTCCCAAAAATTAGTAAAATAGCCATTAGGTTCGTGAAAGGAGTTCGTATATACGAACACCTCATTTGAAGTCAAAAATTCGATCCACTTTCGTAATATGTGTTCGTATATACGAACATAGCTTAAAAAATCAGATTTGTAAAAATGATTTGTAGAAAGTTAAGAGTCATTTAAAAAAGTTACACATTTGGCCCTAGTTAGTAAAAAAACTAATTTTTTTAGCTTTCTTCGTATATACGAACTTACTTGTTTTTTATATAAAAAAACTTACATTTTTGGCCCAAGTTGGTAAAAAAAAACTTACATTTTTGGCCCTAGTTGGTAAAAAAAAAACTTACATTGTTGGCCCTAGTTGGTAAAAAAAAAACTTACATTTTTGGCCCTAGTTAGTAAAAAACCCCTACATTTTTGGCCCTAGTTAGTAAAAAAAACTTACATTTTTGGCCCTAGCTAGGAGGGTAAGTGTATTTTCTGAAATGATTATTTTAATTAATTTCCCTTTATTTTATACTATTGTTGTATAGATTAATTTATTTATAACTTATACAAATATCAAAATAAAATGATAATGTTTTTTTAATAATAATCTATTTTAATTAAAAATCAATACAATTTTTACTAAAAAGTAACATATAAAAAATATAAAATAAAAACAATTAAATAATAAAAACTAACAAATGTAAAAAAAAATATTTCTTAATCTCACGTACGTCAAATTATTTACAATTTTTAATTTATTTAAAACTTATGTACATTTTGAAAAAAAGTGATTATGATTTTTAAAATATGTTTTAAATTTAATATATTATTATATTTTAAATATTTATCAAAAACAATATATATATAGAGGACGATAATCAAATAAAAACAAAAAAGGTTTAAGAATTATGTAATAATTAACTAAAAAGGTGTAATTATTAGAAAGGGTAGGAGTGGAGGTGGGAGAGGGTGGGGTGTATTTAAGAATTATGGGGTGTCAATAAGAAAACTCTTTGTTAACCAACTCATTTGTATTAACCATTCTAACCAAAAATGGACCAATCAGATGGCTCCCTTCATTTTTGTTTAATTACACGGATTCTAATATTGTGGAGGGTAAAATTGGAATTTTTTTTCCATAGCCACGTTTAAGGTAATTGATTCGTTATTAATCTCCTAGATAATAATGACAGTTATTTAATTGTTATTCTTTGATATTATATTTTCTCAATACCTTCTTAAATAATTTCAGTATAATTCATATTCTTGTATCACTTGATATTTAATCATCTGGTTGAATGAATGAAACAATCTTTGACGCAAAAAATGATTGACATGGATTTACATGGCGATGAAGAGAACGAGACTCTGTTAGAGTCTACGGTTGTCGAACAAACTGTTCAACCCAGTCGACAAACTGTTCAACCCAGTCGACATGATGTTGTTTGTGTTCCATTGATGGGCGAGGTCGTTATTCCCCCTGGGCTCGAGGACATATATGTACATATGTGAACTGTGTGTGTATGCCATTTGTGACTATGTTAGGATGTTCTGATGTCCATCTGTGATCAAAATCCAGTAAACCAGTGGACTGATATGAGTAGCTATCCCCGTGGGACCTATGGTTGTAGGGTTTTTGATCTTCCACTCATGCTTGGTTCTTTGGTTTGTGTCTTCAAACGAGCTTAAAGGTGGGAACTCAGCCTTGTATTCAGACGATGTGGCTGCGGGGGTAATAACACAACATTCTTGGGCTCGACTTGGAGGATTTGGAGGAGGTAGATCATGACATGACTTAAGGGTTGATATTGGTGAATCTTTGTAAAGGACATAGTAGTCAAACTTGCCCGATGGTTCACCAAGGAGTCCTACAGCAGGATTTCCTGATTCATATCTTTCCTTCAGCTTTTGTTGTGATCGGTTCTTCTTTTTCTCTTGGCTGCTGTCGTTGTATTCAATCCGGTATGCTTGATCAAGACAGTCCTGGCAATCACAGACATCATACCAACAATGCTCAACTTGTTTGACTGGGGCTGGAGCCTGAACTGGCTGAACCATATGGATGGTTGGGAAGACGTTCGTCTTCTGTTGGGAGGAGAAATTGACCTCGAAAAGTCCGTTTTCATGGCGGATGAAGTCTGGTGCGGTAGTTGTCTGGACAGGGTTTTGGTAGATCTTCTCATAATTCGTTACCCACTTTTCAGGGAGGAGTTTTAGTAACTCTTCTCTGGACAACTGTCTGGGAACATATGTACATGTTGGTGTTGCACACGAGTCAACATTAATGAGAAGTGCATCCACAGCGTGTTCTTGATCAGACACCATGATGTCGAGAGAGTGATTTTGAACTCTATACGCCATTTGGTAGTTGAATGTTGCCTGGAAAGTGTTTACTTAGGGAGTACCCCCAATTTGAATCTGGGCCTTGAGCGCTGTGTAGAGTGAGAGGTCATTAAGAGGCATATTGAAGTTGGGGTAAAAGGTAACAAAAATGGTTCCAACGTTTAAGGTGGTTTGTATCGTTCCTATGCAAGCGTGTTGGTACTCTACAAACCTTATGTCTACGAGGGCTATTCGGGAAAAGGCAGGGAGACCTTTTCTACCATGGAAGGTAAGGGCTAATCTGATAGCACCAAAGTGGATATGAGTATACCCTTGGGCCATACAGTGTCTAGCAAGATCTGGTGGAAGGGACAGAGTGACCATATGTTCTGAACTGGTAGCTGGGAGTTGGTGAGAGTCAAATTTAGAGGCTTGGACAAACTCTTTAATGTGTTGATTGGAAGTAGATCCTATTAATTTTTTGACTTTTCTTGAAAATGAAGTATTAGGTTTAGAGAATACAGAATAAGGGTTAACTAAGGGCATACTGGTAATAGGGATTTTGGAGTCATCAGGTACATAAGAAATCTCATATAACTGATCTATTTTTGAGGTAGAGGATTGTCTAAAGCTAGAGGAAGATCGTGACAGACTGGTTAGCTGCGACTTTACCCAACGCCGTCTTACTGACTCTATTTAACAAGATAAAACTTAAGGAATGCCTAAGACAAACTATCTGGTTGTTCTTTAACCTTTTATCTGTAGAATGGTTTTCTGATGTGAACGATCCGCAAGGCGGCAGTCACAAAGCATACTAATCTGATTCTTTAGATAAATAGTAAAGAAAGGGTGTGGACGGACAGGATAGAGGTTAGGCTCTGATACCAATTATTAGGGTGGAGGACTTAGAGTGGAGGACTGACGGACTTAGGATGGAGGGCTGGTGGACTTATAGTAAAAGACTCAAAGAATTATAAAGAGAGAATTGTAGAGAGAGAGAGAGTTATGAAAGTGGATTTTATTTCTTTCAAGGGATAGATTAAAATGAGGGGGAGGCCTTCCTTTTATAGGCAAGGAAAAGGTCCTCTTACATGAGCATGACGTAAGCATTACATAAGCAAACAATAATTCTACAAATGAGGTAAGCGCTTACATCACTAGAAAAGTGATTTCATGCTTCCATCATTTTTACATCATCATTTTAAACTAACCAAACTTTAATAATAAAGAAAAATACAAGCACACATTAATTTTATTTCAAACTGATGCTTTTATTTTCAACGCGAATCTGGGTGCGACGGGTCATCTTCATATGGATCGTAAGATTCGTCGTTGAGGAAAACATAGTCGTCTTCGTTGTCGGAAATGTCAAAGTCATCTTAAGAGGAATCAATGGATTTGGCAAGGTGGGTGTTGAACCATTGATTGAGCGTCTCTTTCCATAATGCCACTTCAGGGTGTCTATCTGGCCATATCTCTGCACCTTCCATTACCTGTGTCGGGATGTTGTGAGGAGCCACATTGTTTGCAGACGCCAAATCGTTACGTATCTCCAAAAGTTTCCGGGTATGATTAACCTGGAAGGATCGACTGGATGGGTTGACATCATGCCAAGTATGGATGAAGGTTGTGGGGAAATGGTAAATCAGCGGTTGTTTGTTTGTGAGAGAATTTCCGGGTAGAAAGGATCATGGTCTTTTGAAGCAGATTAGCACGTAAGTTTTGTGACTTACATGCAGTCTCTGGATCCATTGATGGATCGGGAGGAACCATTGGAGGGCAGTGAACAGATTCTTTTGTTCAGGGGGAACGTGCTCAAACTGACACTGGAACATGTATGTGAACAGTTTGCATGCGTTGAAGGAGATGGCTATGGTATGGGTTTCGAAGAGATACCAGAAGAAGCAGAGTGCTTCTTTAGGAAGCCTGAATAGTTCATGGATATGGAAAATGTTGAGGAAAGGGTAGTCAGGATGAAACATGTAACTTTTCATGAAGGGACCATGTTTTGCAAGAAGGACATTATAAAATGTCTTCCAATTCAGTAAGGACCTTTGGCTCAGGGTTAAATCAGCAATGACTTCAGTTACCTCTTCAGGGAGATCTTGGGTGGTTGTGCGAGAGGCTTCTTGGGGAGTAGATGAGCTGGAGTTGGCTTTATCCATCGCAAACACCAATGGGATGACCATGTGTTGGGGAACTCTTTCAGGACCACTATATTTATAGTGTTTTGGCCTTGACAGAAAATCTGCGAGAATATTTTCTGACCCTTTGATGTGTTTTACTGTAAACTTCCACTGTGAGAACCAATTTGCCCACCTTAAAAGTTGTGCCTCTGGAAACATCTTTCTTTTGAATTGGAGCATGCGTGGAAAAGAGGACATATCCATCTCAATCTGGAAACAGTGAGCGATAAGATGGAATTGGAAATTTTCTATTCCTCTTTTGACTGCTATAATCTCCTTGAAAGTTGAATGGTAGTGTTGCTCTGAGGCTTTGAGCGTGCCACTCTTGTAACCACAAATTGTTTTGACACCTTTGTCATCTTGTGCAAGTAGAACTGCTCCCCAGTATTCGTCACTCGCATATGTCTGGAGAATTCTTTTGTCCGTAGTAGTGGGAATCTTTAGAGGTGGCATCTTGTCAACTAGTTGCTTTATAGCTTTGACAGCTATTGTTTGCCGTCCAGCCCAAATTGGTGATTCCTTTTTTAGCATGGGGAATAAGTGTACAGTATGGTGTGACAGCTTTGGCAAGAAATCGGCCATGTAGTTGACATGACCAAGGAACTGTTGGACTTCCTTTTGTGACGAAAGCACATCTGGAAACCTGTGGAGCTCTTGAGCTATATGGGGTTGTGGTTGATGTTTCCCATCAAAGATCTTCATTCCAAGAAAGTGAATGGAGTTAACTCCTATCTCCATCTTCTTTTCAGATAGCATAATGCCATACTGTTGAATTATGGAATGAAACTTCGAGAGTAAGCTGATATGGGAATCTTCGTCTGGAGAAAACAGGAGAATATCATCAATGTAGACCAGGGCGTTTTGGAGAATAGGCTCAAAGATTTTGACCATTGCCTTTTGGAATGCCGAAGGGGCAGTTTTTAATCCAAATGGCATAACGTTCCACTGGTAATGATGACCTGGTATGCAAAAAGCAGTCTTCGGCTGATCATCAGGATGTATGCCCAATTGCCAGAATCCAGCTTTAAGATCGAATTTTGATAAGACCTTTGCATTTGCTAGAGACTGGAATAATGACCTTTTCTGAGGTAGGGGAAATTTATCATCAACCAAAAAATGATTAAGTGGCTGATAATTTATGACTAGCCTCAGCTTGCCTCTAACTTGTTCACTTCTTTTATTGACATAAAATGCTTCACATGCCCATGGTGAAACCATGGGTTCAATAATGCCTTGTTGAACAAGTTCTGAACATTCTTGGGCTGCTAGCTGGTAATGGTTAGGGTTCATTCCTGGATGGCTTGCCCTTGTCGGGTTGACGTCCACATTTTGTTTGAACGGTAAGGTAACAAAAAACGAAAGATTTAACCATAAAGGGTTTTTGCTTTTTGTAAGAAACTCTATATGACTAGAAGCACATGATGTCTGGATGATTTGTTGTTTAAGGGCTTCTATAGTGAGTGTGGATGCCATATAGAGTTTGGGCACGAAACTCCAGGGGGTTAGGTAACTTTTGTATCGGAGACCTTGCTCAGCAAACCTTATGTTTGGCAAGGTATGAAGAATATCGAATCCGATGAGGAGATCTTTACCATGGGAGCTTGATCCTAAGAACCTGTGTCTTACCACACATTTTGGAAATAAGCGGACATGGATTGGGACACTGATCTTGTCAATAACAAATGTATCACCACTAGCTGCTAGGAACTGCAGATAATGTGGTTTCCAGTAACTGCTAGGGAGAATTTTTGGGTTTAGTATTGAGACCGATGATCCTGTGTCAAAGAAGGCTATGACCGAAATGGGTTTAGCATATGTTGATGTGAGCAGGTGGACTTTATCTAAGGGCGCAGGTTGAGGTTTTTGTAAGGGTAAAACTTGTGGGAGAGAGGAGTGAATAGGAAGGGGGCTTGTCATGAACACTTCGATATCAGAGTGTTCATTCGAATGGTCTGGCTCGGACTCTTCATCTGATGATGAATCGTAATATGCTATGGTGCATATTGTGTGATCATCTAGTTCATCGTCAAGGGAGTACATGGACTCCAAATCAGAAATGTCCACTGGTTCGACTTGATTAAGACTCTGAGTCAAAGCTTGAGACTTTCTTTTGTCTTTGAAATCTTTTGCAAAGTGTCCTTTCTTACTGCAAATGTAACATCTGTCAGAAGTGCGTCCTCGGTGTGTTTTCTTCCTGATGAACTTCTATTTCTTCCGTGGGAAACCCTTGGTGGTTTTCCTTCTGAAAGAGTTAAAGAACTTCTTGAAATTGGACTTCTTCTTTGTACGAGAGCAATCACAGGAAGATTTATCTTTGCATTTGATCTGGAGGTATTTTTCATCACAGGCTGAACCAAAATGTTTGCCAGTTTTTTCAAGTTCGTCCATAAACTTTCTTGAATTACAAAACTTGGCAAGTGCATTGAGCACCATTTGATATAGGGCACCAAGTGTGACATTAGCAATCGAGAAGTTTTTTGACTCCAATGATCTGAATACCTCACTGGCAAGAGATTCTGGGAAAGAATTTAGAAAAACTTGCTTGAGGTTGACATCATCAATACCTTGCAGGCAATAAAACCTTTTTGACATGCGATTGTAATGTTCTTCAAGGTCCTTCTTTTGGAATAAACAACATCTCATTTTTAAGAATTCTTTCCTTGCTTGAGCGATGTGTTCAACCGGGTTGCCAATGAACTCAGCATAAATCATATGCATGAAATCTTTAGGAGATTGTGCTTGCTGGATTGCAATTGTCGATACTCTCCAAGACTCATGTACTAATTTCTGAGACGACCTTGAGTTCTGGTTAAAAACCTTTTAATCACCATGTCCATGTCATAGTACTGGAGTTCAGCTGAGCACCATGTCAACATCTCTATACTTCTATATCGCCATTGTGAAGGAGGAATATCATCGAAAGTAAACTTTTGACTAGAATCTGAGTTTGAAACTTTGGTTCTTCTTTGTGGTGCAGGTTGGAAGGTTTCGTCGTCTTTTACTACATACTCGTCATCAAAGTAGTTGCGAGCTGTAGACGATTCTGGATCAGCCATGAACAAATGTTCAAAGGCTTCAGAGAGGTCACTTTTTGCATGATCTGGAGGTGTTGTAACCACGGGTGCAACAAAGGATGAACTAGAGGATGTCTCTTTTTGGGTTAGGTTTTGTAGGAATGATGAGATCGGATTTACGTCTTCAATTGGGAGGACGTTCGGTCTTGAGGAGGCTGACGCATCCTGGAGGTACGGGGACTTCGACCCCGGGCAGCATGCTTTAGCAGTCGGGCTTCGACCCATATTGCCAGGGATTAGTCTGGGCCCAATGTGGTCTGGGATACCCTCTCCAAAAAAAAAACAAAGACTTGTGTTTCACTTGAGGAAACCATTGGAGCCTTTTCAGATCTCAGAGAGATTCGTAAAGCTTTAGCTCTTCTCTTTTCTCGCTCTTTGGACCATAAAGAGAGTGATGGGGATTTTTGTGGGAAGGGTGTGAGTGGGAGTGGCTGCGGATCAAAGGATGTTCCAACAAAAGGGGTAGAAGACAATGTCCACGGATCATCAATTTGAGTTACTACTCTTTGCTGCTTATGTTGCCTCTCCAAGTTAATGAGTTGTGATTTTAAGAACTTCATCTCAACTTCTTTCTTTGTAAGATCACTAGAGGCTTGAGAGTGAGGAATTGTACGAACTATCTCAAGAAGTTCTTTGTGGAGTCCTTGCATCTTCATCTTGATTTCTTGGATCATGTTTTCAAGGGACCGTACCTTCGTAACAAGATTTTCTTGTGTCTGCAAGGATCGTGTTTGTTGCGTAAGGAGAGTTTGGAGCACCTTGTTCTGGGCAACAACATTCTCACTTTGCCAATTAAGAGTAGCTTCAGCAGGATTGATCATGTGCACATTGACCATCTAAACAGGTGATAGATACGAATGGAGTATCAATATGTAAACATGAGTATATGTGCATATGTGCATATAAGTATATGTGCATATGTGTATATATGCATACATGTGTATGCGCATATAAGTATATGTACATACGTGCTTATGTGTGTATATGATATGTCCATATTGTTGAAATTATAGCAACTATTTAAATCAAAACCTAAACCCTGACAACGAAACCGAAATGGATATTCTAGTTTTCTTCCCTTCCATCATTACTTGTTACTTTTTCTTCTTTTTTCTAGTTGGCAAGCGATTTTTTTTTCGATCGGATTACACGATTTTTAAGAGATATGCTAATCGAGTTTGAAGATTTGTTTTGGAAGAGTACCGATTTCCCTCAATCGCATCGTTGCATGACTCCCGGTTTTTGCTCCTTGATTTTTGGTGCACGGTGAAACTTGCCTTTTTTACTTTTTGTTGTTTTTTACCCTTCTGCATATATACACCAAGCGAAATACCTAAGAATTGAAATGAAATTTCTGATTTATTGTAGGTCGTAGATCTTAATAATCAACGAATGAGATTGGTTAATATGGTTAGGACTAATGAGTTAGTTAACAAAAGAAGTGGACCATATATATATATATATATATATATATATATATATATATATATATATATATATATATAGAGAGAGAGAGAGAGAGAGAGAGAGAGAGAGAGAGAGAGAGAGGGCGTTCAAATGCAACCTCTTTACATGGTGCAACCCATGCAAACCTTCTATCAAACACTCATTTTATTTTTACTTTTGTAATTTAGAAATAAGAAAAAAGAAAAAAATTGAAAATAAAATGAGTGGTGGATAAAGGGGTTGCGTGAGTTGCACCATATAAAGGGTTGCATAATAACCTACCTCTCCCCCCCCTCCCCTCTCTCTCTCTCTCTCTCTCTCTATATATATATATATATATATATATATATATAATTTATGGTATATTTTATTTAATAAAATATGTAGTTCATATTATTTCTCATTTCTCGCAAATTGACCGTCTTCTCATCTTGAACATGTCCCCCAATACATACAACACACACACACACACACACATATATATATATATATATATATTATTTATAATATATTTTAATTAATAAATTATGTAGTTCTTATTACTTATCGTTTTCTCGGAAATTGACCGTCTTCTCACTTGAACATGCCCCCCATATATATATATATATATATATATATATACTAGGCATATACCCGCGCGATGCAGCGGAATGTAAGTAAATAACGAACAATTAATGCTATTTCTTTATATACATTTCATCAATAATCAACCATGACCTAAGAATCACAACTTATGAAACCTAAACCCATAAAGATATTCAATAATTAGTTTATATTACAATTATTGAAGAAAAAAATTATAATGATATTATTTATAATAAGAATGAAACGTATTTTACGATTATGTATTTTTAACGTGCTAACGGTGGAAAAATAAAATAAAACGTATGGACAGAAAAACAAATTATTTCGTAGATATTCATGATATTTAATAGTACGGTTAAATTAAAAAATATTCAATATTGGGTTCGTTTTGAAAATATTATGAAGACGCTTATAATGATATAATTTGTAGAAAAATGAACGTATTTTTTCATTGCATTTTTGTTAATATATAATTATTTGTGTTAATATGATAATGGTGTAAAATGAAAAATGAAAAAAAATAAAGGATATAAAGTAAATTAAATAAGTAATTATAAGGGTGATAAATGTAACATTGTAAGGTGGTAAATGTAATTGTACAAAAGTTTGTACAATAACCGTTTTAGTTTTTTCATTATATAATATAAATTCTTATATTTAATAGTACGGTTAAATTAAAAAATATTCAATATTAGGCTCGTTTTGAAGGTATTGACGAGACGATTATAATGGTATAATTTATAAAAAAATGAACGTATTTTTTCATTGCATTTTTGTTCATATACGATTATTTGTGTTAATATGATAACGGTGTAAAATGAAAAATGAAAAAGTAATGGATATAAAGTAAATTAAATAAGTAATGGTAAGGGTGGTAAATGTTATTGTACAAAAGATTAAGGGTGGTAAATGTTATTGTACAAATACAATAACCGTATAACCGTTTTAGAATTTTCATTATATAGCTAGACATATACCCGCACAATGCAGCGGAATGTAAGTAAAGAACGAACAATTAATACTACTTTCTTATAGATATGTTATCAACAATCAATCATAACCTAAGAATCACAATTTATAAAACCCTAAACCTATAAAGATATTCAATAATTAATTTATATTACAATTATTGACGAAAAAAATTATAATGATATAATTTATAATAAGAATGAAACGTATTTTACGATTATGTATTTTTAATGTGCTAATGGTGGAAAAATAAATAAAACGTATGGATAGAAAACAAATTAATTTGTAGGTATTCATGATATTTAATAGTACGATTAAATAAAAAAATATTCAATATTGGACTCGTTTTGAAGGTCAGACGAGACGATTATAATGGTATAATTTGTAGAAAAATGAACGCATTTTTCATCGCATTTTTGTTCATATACGATTATTTGTGTTAATATGATAATGGTGTAAAATGAAAAAGTAAGGATATAAAGTAAATTAAATAAGTAATTGTAAGGATGGTAAATGTAACATTGTAAGGGTGGTAAATGTTGTTGTACAAAAGATTGTACAATAACCGTTTTAGTAGTATATAGATAATTCGTATATATTTTGATATTTAATAGTATGGTTAAATTAAAAAATATTCAATATTGGGCTCGTTTTGAAGGTATTGACGAGACGATTATAATGGTATAATTTGTAAAAAAAAGAACGTATTTTTTCATTGCATTTTTTGTTCATATACGATTATTTGTGTTAATATGATAACGGTGTAAAATGTAAAAGCAAGGGATATAAAATAAATTAAATAAGTAATTGTAAGGGTGGTAAATGTAACATTATAAGGGTAGTAAATATTATTGTACAAAAGATTAAGGGTGGTAAATGTAATTGTACAATAGTTTGTACAATAACCGTTTTAGAATTTTTATTATATAGTATAGATATATATATAAATCACGCATGTAATCTTAATATATTTTAAGCAGTGGTACATGTTAAAATGTTTCTAATCGTGCGACAAAGAATATTATTTCCTGAAGAGCCAAAGGAACCCCGAGAGGCAATTAAAAAAGACCATCAGACATCAGTGATGACTCTTTCTTCACTCTTTCACATTCAATATAATTCTTGGAATACAAAAACAAGTGGTTGTAATTATCAATCTTTCGACCCAAATTAAACATTAATTAACTAGAAGGGAAAGATTGACATGCATGATGAAATAAGAAAACAACTCCAAATCTTAATTAAAATGTCGTTCAAAATAGCCTGGATTGAGAGCAACTTGTATTCCAGACCAGCAGAGAGGAGGTGAATCCCAGCTTCGATGCAGCTAGATCGAACTCTAGAAGACGCTCTTCCAACTGATACCCACCTAAAACAATCGATGTTCGTGGCTCAACTCCTCCGTCTATAAATGCAAGGCAGATCACATTCTTCTTAACTTCCACCATCGAGTTTGAACCATACAGTCTCAATCGTGCCGTATTCCCTTCCAAAACTAAGTCGATATCTGGAACCGCCGGTCCAGTTATCGTCTTAGGAGCTGTTTTCGAATCAAAACAAGCCCCAAATGGTGCTACAGATTTTACCCTTTTGATTTTGTTCAAAGCAGCCGCCTTGATGAAATCTTTAACCAAACGCTTATAAATGGATGCGTGCAAAATGGTATAAGGTGCTATAGTACTGATCTTGGTTCCCCCAACTCCATTTTTATCGAAAGATAGCAAAGATAAATCAAAAGCGACGCGTTTACCGCTGATTTCAATGTCTTTGACATTGATGAAATACTCGTCCGAAGGATCTCCTTCGGAGTAAGCCGGGGCAGTGCTGACCGGATTGATAACGAGTGGGGTGCTTACAAGTGACAATGATAGATCCTCATTAAGAGGTGGCATATAATATGGCCCTCCACCAATAAACATAGACCCTAGTTAACATAAATTGCCAAACCGGCATCAGATGTTAATAAGTACAAGGATCTCACAAGTTAAATCTCAAGAATTTGCAGTGGAAAAATATCATCTACAATTGGAATCTAATACAATACTAAAGAGAAGTTTATGACTAGAGCACAAGCCACCTCTAAAAGAGCATACATAGCTTGCCTTTTCCTTCGGAGAACTCATCACAATAGATTCACCTGAAAATGGTTTAGTTTTTGAAAAGAGATGGTTAGACCAAAATGTCTAGGGAATTCCCCATAGTAAACATAGTGAAGCATAATCAATATATATATATATATATATATATTAAAAGAGAAACCATGGTTGATGACATGACTTCTCCTACAATCAAAAAACCCACTCATCTTTTTTTTCCTTCATCCTCATTTTAACCATTTGTTTTAAATTTCTAATTCTATAAATATTGATTATTTATTTATGTTTCCATTAAAAATCGTCTTTTTCATTTTCCCTAGCTCATCTCCATCTTCCAATTGTTTTATTTTCCCAATCTTTTGGTTTTCTCCATCTATCAAACAATCTCACAAGAATCTATCTATCAATTTAATTTCCATATTTTACTTTATTTGGTTGTGTTTTGAGTTCAAGACTTCGTTTCACCATCCCCCATCTCGACTCTGATAGATCGTATACACAACACCTTATGGGTCTCTCAAATCAACCTATTGGTTTTAGTTTCGTAGTTTATTTGATTCGATTGTGTCTTCTCTTGAAGATTTGATTTCAAAAAACAAAACACAATTTATTTGGATTTCAAGCAATCTCAAGTGAGATTTCCATATGCTAAGTATATTGTTACTACAAGTCTCTTATCACCTAGAAACTTCGTTTGACTACTAATATGTAGTTTCTACAATGTTTCCTTCTCAACGGATGTATGTTATTTACATATGATATGATATGCACTAAATGTTTATCGTGCAATGTGTTAGAATAAATTTTGATGCTTATACTTTATTTTATGAAAATTTGTTAGCAAATTGATACCTTATATATATTGATTTTAATGATCACAAAACTCTTGCTTTTTTATTCATCTTCTATTTTGGCGTTAATATTTGCACATCTTTTTGTTATGTTACTAAACGTTTGTTTTTTGTTTCATGCTTGGTGATGCCATTGTAAAGCTTCGCGAAAATGAGAGGTATTATTTCATCCTTACTTCTTCAAATTTCAACAAATCATTTGTGCACACTATTTTAATCTATTAATTTCAGTTTCTTTTTTTATTTGATGCGTATTTACTTTATTTGATTTCGTCGTATTTCTATAGTAATTAATGTTATTGTTGGATTTCAAGCAACAATTTGAAATTTTGCTCATCAAGTTCTATGAAATTCTTGACATTATTTATTTTCTATGCATGGGTTAGTGACAATTTCGTTTTACTCTTAACGACAACTACATTAAAAAGGTTTTGGCCATGGAAAATGTGACTTTTTATATAAAAAACAAGTGTTATCTTCACATACATGTAAAATTAAATAATGATCTTGAATTTTATAACTAGCGACCCAATCAAATATCTTTGTAACACTACCATTTATGATTTTATTTTGTTTCTTTATAGTTACTAATTTCCACAGTTTATAAGAACTGTAATCTCATCTTTTTGTATATTTTTTCTCATTCCATTAACTTTGCATACTTCATGTTCTATATTATAAGAAGGTCACTCAATTGCTATTTCTACCGGTATTGTTTTTATGCATTTGTGAATCCAAACCACATGTAAAAGATTATTGGTAGCGGAAAACCGTATAGGTCCACAGTGTGGGCGCAAGTATACACCTACACTATGATCGCTACAAGTAATTAAGTGGTAAATATATTGACATCGTATCCACAGGGCTTGGACTTCAAAGTTCGGAGTCCTAAGTCGAGAATACACCGATTTCAATTAGAGAAGAAGAAAATATTTTTGAGTGAGTTTGGTGCTTTTAACAACAAAAAAATAAATAAGAAACTAAAATGGGTATGGGTGTAAGTTTCTTTGAGATTTACGTAGTAACAAAATGTTTAGTCACTTTGTAGCACAAAATGTCTATAAAAAGTCTTATCTCTCGAAAATGGATTTTTATAGACCGGTCCTACAATATGCTCATAAAGTGTCCATTGTTACCGACTCTTAATCTTGCCGATTTAACTAAGTTGATAAAAATCAAGTTCTACCAGTATGGAGATTTATACCCAAATCTCTTTGTGATATAAATCTTGACCGACGTTTGAACCTTAGTAAATCATACAAAACCCGTATCTCTACGTGGTTTTCAAAGACTCTCTCAAATCTTTGTGCATCACTTAAACCGTATTTCGAATCCGCCCCTTTCGAGGTCAAGATCTAATATTAACACTTCAAAGTGATCGGCTTATCCGCGTTGAGTTTAAGTCCCAAATCAAGTGACCAAACTTAAGAGCGAGCAATAATGGCAACATCCAAATGTTGCCTACTAGTCTCAAGTTCTACCCACACCCACACCCAAAGAGGTGTTTAGTGTAACAACCATCAGCGTAAGACGTTGTGTTATTCTTTTCTTTTATAAATAAAAGAAATGTAGGGTAAAGTGTAGGAAGTTGAGAAGTTAAGGGACCTTTATGGAAAATGGGCCCATTTAGGGCCTAAAACCCTAGGTCACTATTCATTTTGGGGGAAACAGTATCTTCTGTATGTGTGTGTGTGTGCGGCGACTCAAGGAAGAAAGGGAAGGATCGATCGCAGCCTTGGAATTTAGAAGCTCGGAAAAAACAGAAACCGTAATCGCTTTGGGATTTATCTCCAGAAGGTAAGTATCTAATTAGAATCCTTGTTTTTTTTTTGCTAAGTTAAGTTTTGGAGGATTAAATCGATTTGAGACCTGGGATCGAGTCTGGGTTAGGACGGGGAGCGAGCAAAATGGATTAGGGATGTTAATCGATGTTGAAATTAGGTGTGTGTTATACTAATTGTGTAAAGAATGGCTGTGGGACGAAAACCGATTGTTTACTCTGTTGGGGTTTATCTTCGAAGAATTATCATTCGACCTGGGTCACTTCGACCGGGGCTACCTGGGGTGGGTCGACCTGGGTCACTTCGACCGGGGCTACCCGGGGTGGGTCGGGGTGGGTCACTTCGACCGGGGCTACCCGGGGTGGGTCGACCGAGACCGCCCTGTGCCATTAGCTCATTTCGACCAGGGTTACCCGGGGTGTGTTGACCAGGGCCACTTCAACCGGGGCTACCCGGGGTGGGTCGACCGGGACCGCCCTGTGCCATTAGCTCAGTTCCTTTGATCTATCAGTGAGTGATGAATTATTAGAGAGTAGCATAATTATAATGGTCTTATTATAATGAAATGTAGGAGTTCGTTTTGTTGGGGAATAGTTGTTCGTGTGGGTTGAAGTTCATCCAATTAGGTGAGTTCCCTCATGTTTAAACTTATTAAACTGGAAATGGCTTTCGTTGTTGATTCTACTATGTTTATCGCTTTCATTTAAATATTACTTTGAACTATGTTGAATTGTGTTTTACTTCAATAGCAAGCATACATACTTTCTCGTTGTTTTCATCCTGTGGGAATTGGTATTATTTAAATGGAGCAAATGCTATGGCTTATCTTCAACCATCGGGGATGGTTGAAACCGTGTGTTTGGAATTCGTTTTCTTACACACGATAACGACATCGACGAGGGGGTCGTATGGGGATCTACTGGGGGGCCCCGAGGACGAGTAGTCCTGTTCCTTGGCGAAGGATTTCTATGTGGCACTAGTCACCTACGGTGACATGAGGTCTTTAATCTAACTCGAAATTTCGATTGTGTAATCTGTTGCTATAAAATGGACGAGGATGGGAATTCACTAGACCTTTCGGTCTAATCCTCATTTCCACTTTTCTTAAAAACCATTTTCAGGTAACAAGGTGACTCCGGGATCTTCCAAAGGGATAGAGAAGTGTTAGGAGCTGGCAAGCAGGAGAGGGAGCCTTAGTTGCGGCATAGTCATAGCTTATATATAGGTTCTCGGTTGTAATAGACATGTTGTGGATCATGTAAATCCTTTTTTATTGAAACTTTTTACTGGGACCCGTTTTTGGGATTGGATTTTATTTAAAATTATTATGCTATGTTTTGGTTTGTTACATTTGGTATCAGAGTCATAGTTTAAGCGATTTAGGTGGCCTTGTTGGACCTAAACTTAAACTGTAATTGGGACACAACCGAGAAATAGGATGTCGTAGGATTACCGCTTTAGGAGCATATGTAACGAGAGATAGGGACTAACATGTAAGGTAGATTTGGGATTACAACTGGCCAATGTAATTGCAAATTTACTGGTACATGTGCGTATCTATGAAATCTTGTTGCATATAGGTCTGTAAAATTTAAGTATATCCTTGTGTTGTTTCAGTTGTTGTCATGGCGGATCGATTTTTACGAAGTAGGGCAGGGTTGGCCAAGGAGAATATGCCGACAGATGAGATTCGAGCTGAGATACCGAGAGGTCCTCCTGGAAGGTCGACAACTCGGGGACGGGGCCGTGGTCGAGGGCGCGGTCCGGCGAGGACTACTCGAAGGGATACTACCCAAGTGGAGAGAAATAATGCTGGAAATCGGGGAGGAGCTAACACCTGAACTGCGAGCTCGCAGGGCGAGAAGTGCTGAGGTTCTCAGAGATAGGGAAACATCGCACCAAGAGAGCTCAGCGACCGTGAGAGGACAAGGAGGTGCAAGGGCCCATGGTTGGGGTAGAAACCAAGCATTTGTGACTCATGAAACGTTTGTCGCGGAAATGGGAAAGCTTCAAGAGACTCTGCAAGCGTTGTTGGCTCACCAGGAAAAGACAGCCTCGGGGAGCAGAGATAAGAGTGAAATCAGGGAGGTTACTGAGTTGTCAAGTCCGCTGGTAACGAAAGTGGGAGGTAACTCTTCATCGATTAAGGTGACAACAACCAGAGTGGCAGCGAAAGGATGTAGTTATAAAGATTTTGTAGCCTGCAAACCTCCTACGTACAAAGGGGAGTGCGACTCAGTCTTAGTGATGAAATAGGTCAAGGAGATGGAACTGGTGTTTGCTACCAGTAAATGTGCTGAGGAAGACAAGGTAACATATGCTTTATCCATGCTGAGGTCTGAAGCCACTTTGTGGTGGGATGCAGTGACAGGTGGAATGGGAGTGGCCGCAGCGGAGGGTATGACATGGGAGATGTTTGTGGAAAAATTCAAGGCTCAATTTTGCCCTCTGGCGGTAGTAAAGAAGCTACAGGAGGAATTCTTAGGATTGGAACAGAAAGACATGTCGGTAAGGGAGTACACTACTAAGTTCATCGAGAAGTCTCGTTTTGCCGGATCATACCTGCCAGATGAGGAGAGTAGAGTGGAACGCTTTATCTTCGGATTGAGGAGCAGTTTGCGCGAGTGGGTTTCTACAAGGGAACCAGCTACATTTCAGGTTGCCGTGCACACGGCTGAAATGACAGAGAAAGAAAACAACCGTCAGATGACTGATAGAGTCGGCGACAAGAGGAAGTGGGACGGGCCGGCATCAAATCCAAGAAGGGGTAAGAATTCCAGGATAAAGCCAAGAACGGGTCGAGGGTTTGGTGAGAAACCTTGTGGGAAATGTCACCGGGTGCATCGGGGAGATTGTAGTTCGGGAGAAAGATCGTGTTTTCAGTGTGGAATGCCAGGGCATATGTCCAGGGATTGCCCGAACAAGAAAAGTTGTTACCAGTGTGGATCGCCAAACCATATTCGGTCAGATTGCCCGCATGTCAAGTGGGGTGGACCAGTTCAGTCTAGGGAGCGTGGGGGAGGAAAAAAGGAAGAGAATAAATGGGAGTCGGCTCGTCCGAAAGGGAGGTCCTTTAATATGACGACAGTGGAGGCGGAAGAGATTCCTGATGTGGTAGCAGGTATGTCTCTAGTAAACTCTACTTGTGCTAGAGTATTGTTTGACTCAGGGGCGACTTGCTCTTTTATATCTCCTACGTTTGCTCGGTGTTTGGGGTTAAAGTCTAAGCGTTTAGAGCGAGGATTTGATGTAGAAATCGTCGATGCTAATCGGGTGTCGATTAGGGAGGTGTTTGAGGGATGTGTGATAGACATAGAAGGGAGTCTAGTGCCAGTGGTACTATACCCTATGCTGATGAGAGAGTTCGACGTGGTTCTAAGGATGGATTGGTTGGCTAAGAATGATGCTAGTATTATCTGTAACAAGAAGATGATCCGTATGGTTTTATCGGAAAAAGGGGTGGTAGTGATCTATGGGGATAGACGGGAAAGAAATTCCAGTTTGATTTCCATGATCAAAGCGAATAGAAGTTTGAGAAAAAGGTGTAAGGGATTCTTAGCATATGTGATAGATGCTAAGAAAGAGAAGGGTAGAATGGAGGAAGTGTGGATAGTAAGCGAATATCCGGAAGTATTTTCGGAAGACTTGACGGATCTACCTCCTGATCGTCAAGTCGAATTTCAAATCGATCTGGTGCCTGGTGCCGGTCCGGTAGCGCGTGCACCGTACCGACTGGCACCCTCGGAGATGAAGTAAATTATGTCTCAATTGCAAGAATTGTTGGATAAGGGGTATATAAGGCCTAGTACTTCTCCGTTGGGAGCGTCGGTCCTCTTTGTGAAAAAGGACGGATCTATGCGAATGTGCATAGACTACAGAAAGCTCAATAAGCTGATGATCAAGAATAAGTATCCGATTCCCAGGATAGACGACTTATTCGATCAGCTTCAAGGGGCAAGTTTCTTCTCCAAGATAGATTTAAGGTCGGGATATCATCAACTCAAGGTGAAGGAAGAGGATATATGTAACACCCGGAAATTTATAAGGTAAGTAATTGTTCCCTTATTTCATTAATTGTGATTATTTGAGAATATGAGCCTTTTATATGCACATGATCATCATTATTATGTTGTAATGTTATATGAATTGCTTAACCATCATAAGTGTCTGAACCTCGTGCTCGTTATCGTTTTAGACTGAGTTTTTGGTCTGTTGGGGGAGTGGCGCGAGAGTGCCACGCGATAGTGACATTGTCACTATCGTAGGTCACTCTCGCGGGGTTTGTACCGAGAGTTCGTGACTCGGCGCGATTGTGCCAGCGCGTCACTCTCGCTGAATTCGTACCGCGGGCACCAGGTCCCTCGCGATTGTGACACGCGATAATGCTAATGGCACTATCGCCGGGTACTATCGCGGTCGGGCTGCTTAACTTAAATGAGTTTCTTGGCCGAATTTTATTTCATTTCTACACTTCTCTCCTCTTCTCTTTGGCGATTTTGAGCTCCCAAATCAGTTTCACTCCTCTTAAACCCTAACCCGCATTAATACAAACCCTTTTTGGTGGTTGGGAATCTTGGTGAGGCATTTAATCTTCTCAAAGGAACTTTTGCTAGGGTTTCTCAAGTCTACAAGCTTCTCTTTCAAGTCTCATCCTCAACTTCTAGGGTTTCATATTTTCTAGGTTTTGGTCTAAAAACCTAGAGTGTGAGTTTACTAAACCTTTATTAAAACTAGTTACACATCTTAATCTCTTACTTGTTATCACTTTATATTTACTCAAAATGTTCATCTCTAAATGTTCAAGTATTTGGGGTTTTCTTATGGATATATGTTATGTGTAACCTACCACGATTTAATGTATGTATATCTTGGTATTTTAATGATTTCTATTTGGGATACCTTTTGGTGAGTTAATATCTTCATGATAGAAATGGTTGTACTATGGGCTTATGTTAAATCTTATATTGAGTAGGATGGTAATATTGTACCCTTGGTTGGTATTGAAATATGCTTGGTTGAAATATACCTCAAGACCTCCTATAAAATTATGTTGGACGAACCAAGTCAGTAGACACTAGGAGGATGTAGTCTTGGGCGCCATCGCGATGGTATGTGCCTAGACCTCCGCCATTCGGGGAATTTCCATAGTTGTAGTCTCCGTGTGTGTCGGGCCTTTCGGATGCCTCTTGTTAGTTGGCATCAAGGTATATCGACTCTTTGGGTGGAACTTGATTGGTGCTATAGGTCTCCCCTATTGACTCCACATTTATTGAACATTGGTTAACTGCTGATAAGAATTGTAATTGCTCTTATATGCTATTTCTTGTTCAACTCACTAGGCTTTTTGGCCTAACACTTGCTTGGTGTCGATGTGTATCTCAGGTTCTAGCGGTGCCGGTACTAAACAGTCATAGTTGCATTGGGTGAGAGCTTAGGGATTTGCACTTGGATATCTATATTTTTGGAGAAGATGTTGGGTCTATAGATGACACCCCTTTTGTAATCTCTTTTCTAGTTATAGAAATTAAATTAGTTGGTTGTTATTTATTGTCCGTTAAATTACAACTGTAATTAAACAGGTTTGTATATTTCCCCATTTTTGGGAGACTCTTGCCATGGCAATTTTATATACCACATGTCCGGTTTTTTTGGATTTTTATTATCCCTATTTTTAGGGTGTTACAATATACCGAAAACAACCTTCCGTAGAAGGTATGGGCATTACGAATTCCTTGTAATGCCATTCGGATTGACCAACGCTCCTGCAGCCTTTATGGATTTGATGAATAGGGTGTGTCAACCTTACTTAGACAAGTTCGTGATAGTGTTTATCGACGATATTCTAGTGTACTCGAAGACCGAGAAGGAGCACGAGGAATATTTGCGAACAATACTGGATTTGCTAAAGAGAGAGAGAGACTTTACGCGAAATGCTCGAAATGCGAATTATGGTTGCGAGAAGTGCAGTTCCTTGGGCACGTGGTGTCCCAAGAAGGAATCAAAGTGGATCCGACAAAGGTGGAAGCGATTCGTAGTTGGGAAGCGCCAAAGAATCCGTCAGAAGTTCGAAGTTTCTTGGGATTAGCAGGGTATTACCGGAAGTTTATTAGAGATTTCTCTGGAATAGCCACTCCGCTGACGAAAAAGAATGTAAAGTTCGTATGGACGGAAGCTCAGAGGGAGGCCTTCCAAAGACTTAAGGATATGTTGAGCAACGCTCCGATCTTAACCCTGTTGGACGGTACGAAAGACTTCGTAGTGTATAGTGATGCGTTTAGATTAGGTTTGGGATGTGTCCTTATGCAGCCGGGAAAGGTAATTGCTTACACATCACGCCAGTTGAAGGATCACGAATCGCGATACCCTACTCACGATTTAGAGCTGGCCGCCGTGGTTTTTGCGCTGAAGATTTGGAGGCACTACCTTTATGGAACGAAATGTCAAATCTTCATGGATCACAAAAGCTTATGTCATCTGTTCGATCAGAAAGAGCTAAATATGCGCCAGCGAAGATGGATGGAGTTGCTAACCGATTATGACTGTAAGATCGAATACCATCCTGGGAGGGCCAACGTAGTAGCAGACACCCTGAGTCGGAAGAACCTGATGATGGTAGCTACGAGGACTGAGGTGACACCAACTCTACTGGAAGAGGTTAAGAGATTTCAAGTGGAAGCACTGAGGCCTGAGAATCTTAAAGCTGAGAGAATGGTGGGTATTACAAATTCGCTAATAAAGGACAGTCGGGGACTGAAATGCTACCGTAGGATAATTTGGATTCCGAGACTTGGGGATTTGAGGATGATCATCTTAGCGGTAGCTCATAAGTCAAAGTATTCGATTCACCCAGGGACGAACAAGATGTACGGATATTTGAGACTAGACTACTGGTGGCCGGGACTAAAAAAAGATATAGCTCATTACGTGGAGAGGTGCCTGACATGTCTGCGAGTAAAGACGGAGCATCAACAATCGTATGGGAAACTTCAACCGTTAGAAATTCCCGTATGGAAATGGGAACAAATCACGATGGATTTTGTGACTAAGTTGCCTAGGACCCCGAAGGGGTATGACGCGATTTGGGTCATTGTGGATCGGCTGACCAAATCAGCGCATTTCCTACCCATTAAGGAAACCTACTCCATGGAAAGACTCGCGAAATTGTATATCGATGAGATTGTCATTCATCATGGTGTGCCTTTGTCGATTGTGTCCGACCGGGATAGCAGGTTATCTTCAGCTTTCTGGAAGAGTTTTCAACGAGAGATCGGGTCGAAAATCAAGATGAGTACGGCGTATCACCCGCAGACCGACGGTCAGAGCGAACGGATTATTCAGACCCTAGAGGATATGTTGAGAGAATGCGTCCTGGATTTGCAAGGCTCATGGGAGAACCATCTACCACTAATTGAGTTTGCTTACAATAATAGTTATCACACAAGTGTAGGAAATGTCGAACTCCTTTATGCTGGAATGAGGTTGGAGAAAGGCAGCTGGCTAGGTCAGAGTTAGTGCAGATGACTGTGGATAAAATCATTCAAGTGCAAGAAAGATTGAAAGTAGCGCGTTGTCACGTCCCGCTAGAAGGTTCTACCGAAATCCGGAATATTCCGGATCAATCAAGAGATTGGAGGAAGCTTGGAGATGGATTAAGGATGGATAAACAAAGATCAAGATGATCCAAGCATACTCTAGAAGGATCCATATCTTTCAAGGGATTATATCTCTAGATCTGTCCTTGTAATAGTTAGTAGAATAATCTAGATAAAGTTCTAGATAGATCCATAGAGTAGTATAAATAGGTGTAGTCTTTCATTTGTAAATCACACTCCACATTTTCACAACTTGAGTAATAGAAGTATAGAGTTCACCCAATCATCTTAGCATTCTTGTTTGCTCATCTTTACTTGGTATTCTCGTAGTTTGGTTGACTTAGTTCGAGAACTAAGGCCGCACGCGAGCTTGTGAAGACAACTCCATGACAAGTGGTATCAGAGCGAAGGTTCGAGGCGATGTCAAACAACGTGGAGTTGGATGTTACGGTTGAGGAGGCAACCCGAGGACGGTAAGAGTCTCGTCATGAAGGAGTCAAGACTCAAAGCAAGAGTCAGGGGTAATCAAATGAGTTGATGGCCAGCCTGAAAGCTAGAGTCGTTGATGTGGAGAAGTCCACCGGAGATTTGAAGGTAAGGATCGATGATCTTGATCATCACCCTGAAGATGTCCAACAACAACTTGGAGTCTTGGAAGCGAAAGACTCGGAAGTTCGAGAAGATGTCAAGGCCACCCTTGATATCTTGAAGTTGGAGTTTCGCCAAGAAGTTGAGAATCTTCGAGGCATCATTCGGAATGAGCTAGCTACCTTGCGTGCAAAAGTCGAGAGGGTGGAAAGAGAGCAAACCATCACTCGTGACCAACTTGAAGAAGTTCGGACCGACATGGGAGTTTGCAAGCGAGTCGTAGAGAATGGGGTAGACATTAGTGCACCTACACCAAGGGTCGAAGTTCCAAAGCCTACAACCTTTGATGGCAAGAGAGAAGCTAGAGTGATCGATGATTTTCTTTGGGAAGTCACGAGATATCTTGAAGCTATGAGAATCGAGGATGATGCCACAAATATTCACACCACCACGATGTACTTGAAGGACACCGCAACTTTATGGTGGCGTAGGCGACATGGAGACATAGAGAGAGGTGCATGTACTATGCAAACTTATAATGAGTTTATTTCCGAATTCAAGAGGCAATTCTACCCAGAGAATGCCATCCATGAGGCAAATAGTCGACTCCGGAGACTAAAGCAATCGGGATCGATCCGTGACTACGTGAAAGGGTTCACTAGCCTCACACTTGAGATCCCCGATCTTTCGGATGACGATGCCTTGTTCTACTTTTTGGATGGGCTCTCTCCATGGGCGAAGATGGAGATACGAGGCCGCGGGGTACGAGACCTTGCTAGCGCAATCGCGGAAGCCGAGTCGATTGCCGAGCTTCACGAGGAAGCAAGGCACAAAGAGAAGTACGAAGGAAGATGTGGGGGATAGAAAAGAACCCACGAAGTCAAGAATCCCTATCCGGAGAAGTGGAAGGGAAAAGAGATTGAAGGATCACCGAAATCATCGGTGAAGTGTTTCCTATGTGATGGCCCACATCGAGTACGAGAGTATCCGAAGAAGGCTGGGTTCCATGCCATGAAAGCACGAATGGAGGAGTACGACGAGGACTCAGGAGACACGAGAATGGGTTCCTTGAGTTTCTTGAATGCGGTTGAGACGAAAGCGGAACTACCAAAGTCGAGACCATTCTTACAATTCGTGAACATGAAGATAAGGGCATCGGATGTTCAAGCCCTTGTCGACACGGGTGCCACCCACAATTTCATTGCCGAAAACGAAGCCAAGAGACTTGGAGTACGTATTACTAAGGAAGACGGATCAATAAAGGCGGTCAACTCGAAGGCTCAACCTATCTGAGGAGTAGCAAAGGGAGTGAGGATCGAGATCGGTAGTTGAAGTGGTACCGTGGATCTAACCGTTATCCCAATGGACGACTTCCAAATTGTTCTTGGGATGGATTTCTTCGATGAGGTACAAGCCTTTCCCATACCTTTCTCTCGTTCACTATACATTGTAGATGGAGGTCAGACATGTTTGGTGAATACCATCAAACGCCGCAAGGCTAAGTCGATTTCAACCATACAACTCGTGGGTGAGGCAAGAGGCCTTAACCTCGAGGAGGATTGCAAAGCTGTGAAGAGGCATAAGGCCTTAGAATGAAGCAACACTACTCAACAATCCAAGAGTCTGGATATTGAAATGAAGAGTCGCAAGGGAAAGAGTCGTAAGCGAAGACGGAGAAAAAGTAAGGGTTCGAGGAAGGATGCAACGAGGCACCCAAAGGACCAAAATAACACGACCAAAGGAGAACGAAGACAATCAATTGAGGCGCAACGAGGACGCGACGAGGGCGTCTTGAGATTAGGTGGGGGAGGATGTCACGTCTTGCCAGAAGGTTCTACCAAAATCGGAATATTCCGGACCAATCAAGAGATTGGAGGAAGCTTGGAGAAGGATTAAGGATGGATAAACAAAGATCAAGATGATCCAAGCATACTCTAGAAGGATCCATATCTTTCAAGGGATTATATCTCTAGATCCTTCCTTGTAATAGTTAGTAGAATAATCTAGATAAAGTTCTAGATAGATTCATAGAGTAGTATAAATAGGGGTAGTTTTTCATTTGTAAATCACACTCCACATTTTCACAACTTGAGTAATAGAAGTATAGAGTTCTCCCAGTTATCTTAGCATTCTTGTTTGCTCATCTTTACTTGGTATTCTCATAGTTTGGCTGACTTAGTTCGAGAACTAAGGCCGCACGCGAGCTTGTGAAGACAACTCCGTGACAACACGACCGTCAAAATAGTTACGCTGATAAACGTCAGAAGGATATAGAATTCCAGGTTGACGATAAAGTCATGTTAAAGGTATCACCTTGGAAAGGTGTAATCCTTTTCGGAAAGAAAGGGAAGTTAAGTCCACGATTCATTGGGTCGTTTAAGATTATTGAACGTGTCGGGGTCGTGGCGTATAAGTTGGATTTACCCGAAGAGCTGAAGGGTATCCACAACAGTTTCCATGTCTCCAACTTTAGAAAGTGTTTAGCAGATGTAAATATGGTTGTACCATTGCAAGACATCCGGGTGGATGAGAGGTTGAAATTCGCCGAAGAATCTGAATTTATAGTGGATCGTAAGGTTAAACGACTAAGGATAAAAGATATCAATCTAGTGAAAGTTCAATGGAAGTTCCATAAAGGGCGAGAAGCGACGTGGGAATTAGAATCGGAGATGTTGTCTAAATACCCGCATTTATTTGACGAGGAAATTCCGAGGACAGAATTCTTTTAACGGGGGGAGTGTTGTAACAACCGTCAACATAAGACGTTGTGTTATTTTTTTCTTTTATAAATAAAAGAAATATAGGGTAAAGTGTAGGAAGTTGAGAAGTTAAGGGACCTTTATGGAAAATGGGCCCATTTAGGGCCTAAAACCCTAGGTCACTATTCATTTTGGGGGAAACAATATCTTATGTGTGTGTGTGTGTGCGGCGACTCAAGGAAGAAAGGGAAGGATCGATCTCAACCTTGGAATTCAAAAGTTTGGAAAAAACAGAAACCGTAATCGCTTTGGGATTTATCTCCAGAAGGTAAGTATCTAATTAGAATCCTTGTTTTATTTTGCTAAGTTAAGTTTTGGAGGATTAAATCGATTTGAGACCTGGGATCGAGTCTGGGTTAGGACGGGGAGCGAATAAAATGGATTAGGGATGTTAATCGATGTTGAAATTAGGTGTGTAATTGTGTAAAGAACTTCGACCTGGGTCACTTCGACCGGGGTTACCCCGGGGTGGGTCGACCTGGGTCACTTCGACGGGGGCTACCCGGGGTGGGTCGACCTGGGTCACTTCGACCGGGGCTACCCGGGATGGGTCGGGGTGGGTCGACCTGGTCACTTCTACCGGGGCTACCCGGGGTGGGTCGGGGTGGGTCGACCTGGGTCACTTCGACCGGGGCTACCCGGGGTGGGTCGGGGTGGGTCACTTCGACCGGGGCTACCCGGGGTGGGTCGACCGAGACCGCCCTGTGCCATTAGCTCATTTCGACCAGGGTTACCCGGGGTGTGTTGACCAGGGCCACTTCGACCGGGGCTACCCGGGGTGGGTCGACCGGGACCGCCCTGTGCCATTAGCTCAGTTCCTTTGATCGATCAGTGAGTGATGAATTATTAGAGAGTAGCATAATTATAATGGTCTTATTATAATGGAATGTAGGAGTTCGTTTTGTTGGGGAATAGTTGTTCGTGTGGGTTGAAGTTCATCCAATCAGATGAGTTCCCTCATGTTTAAACTTATTAAACTGGAAATGGCTTTCGTTGTTGATTCTACTATGTTTATCGCTTTCATTTAAATATTACTTTGAACTATGTTGAATTGTGTTTTACTTCAATAGCAAGCATACATACTTTCTCATTGTTTTCATCCTGTGGGAATTGGTATTATTTAAATGAACCAAATGCTATGACTTATCTTCAACCATCGGGGATGGTTGAAACCGTGTGTTTGGAATTCATTTTCTTACACACGGTAACGACATCGACGAGGGGGTCGTATGGGGATCTACTGGGGGGGCCCCGAGGACAAGTAATCCTGTTCCTTGGCGAAGGATTTCTATGTGGCACTAGTCACCTACGGTGACATGAGGTCTTTGATCTAACTCGAAATTTCGATTGTGTAATCTGTTGCTATAAAATGGACAAGGTTTGGAATTCACTAGACCTTTCGGTTTAACCCTCGTTTTCACTTTTCTTAAAAACCATTTTCAGGTAGGGTGACTCCGGGATCTTCTAAAGGGAAAGAGAAGTGTTAGGAGCTGGCAAGCAGGAGAGGGAGCCTTAGTTGCGGCATAGTCATAGCTTATATATAGATTCTCGGTTGTAATAGACATGTTGTGGATCGTTTAAATACTTTCTTATTGAAAATTTTTACTGGGACCCGTTTTGGGGGTTGGATTTTATTTAAAATTATTATGCTATGTTTTGGGTTGTTACATTTAGCTTATAGTAAAAATAAAAGACATAAAGTAAGAAAAGAAATACTTGTTAACTATTTGCATTAAATAAAGAGAGAAATAAAACTACAAACTTAGACGGAAAGTAAATGCGAAAATTAAATGCAAGAAAGTAAAAGATTATAAATTAAACTACAACTAAAATAATAAAACTATAACTAAAAAATGTAAAGAAAACTAGAAGTTCTACATTGTGGAGCTTTGTTGGTGTGTCTTCAATGCTTCTCCAAAGTGTTGTATTTATAGTGGAAATGTTGAGCATCATAGGGTGATGGTTTCCCTAAAAATTGTGTAGACACCATTAACTTAAATTCCAGCAACTTACAACTAGCAAAAGTTGTACCAAATAGTCCCTCGGGTAGTGGGCAGACTGTGCCCACTACGGAACAGTGACATTTTTAACACAAAAATGATGCATTTAACCATAAAAACATTCTCAACAACTCCAAATAAAAATAAAATAATAAAAGGAATAAAGACAAACAAATAAAAAAGAAACACAACTAAAAGGAAAGAAAAATTCACACAAATGACGTGTAAATAACGCTCACAATAAGAGTTATCGATTGTATTGAAAATTCTAGATTAAATTTTAAGCATATGTTATTGTATTAGCTATTATGAATTTGAGACTTATCTACAAGCTAACCAAAACTTCTAATGATATGGGTTTTGCTTTGAATTAGTAGGAGACTTAGGGGGCGTTTGGTTCGCTGGATTCCGACGGAATCTGATGGAATTTGAATGGTCAATTTCGTTGACCAAATTCGATCCTAATGTTTGGTTACCCATGGAATGGAATTGAATTCCATAGATTCCTTTAAACGTGGATTTGATCATTCCTTTCTAAAAGAGATGGAATTGAAATCCATTCCAACCAATATTTAAAAAATGACAAAAATACCCTCATATAAAAAAAACCCTAGCCTCTGTGTCTTTCTTGCTCGATCAAAGGTTCTTCGTCTCCAACTATTCAACGAGAGCAACCACTGATTTCTTCGTCTCCAACTATTCTTCTACTGCAACTTTGGCTGCAGGTATAACCTTTCTCCATCGAAAGCATCCCCCGTTTACTATCTACAACATCTTGTTTATGGACAACATCGTGTTTATGGAGCTGCTCGACAACCCCTGTTTTCTTCATGTTTTTTAAACTGCTCGACAGCATCGAAAGCATCCCCCGTTTTCTTCATGTGTTTTTTTTACTGCTTGACAACATCGAAAGTATCCCCTCGTTTTCTTCATGTTTTTTTTTACTGCTCAACAGCATCTTGTTTATGGAACTTCTTGACACATCTTGTTTATGGAACTTCTTGTTTATGGAACTCATTCTTTGACAAATAGATGTGTGTAGTCTTTTTTTTTCTTCATGTTCTTCAATCGACAGATTAGGACATATGTGGTTTATGTTACTATTTTATAATTACTTATAATTAAAAAAATTAAAATAAAAATGAAAGAAAGGGTATTTTTGTCATTTTTCAGAATTCCATTCCAATTCCTTTGCAAACCAAACAGACAGATTCCAATTAATTTGACTGATTACATTCCATTTCTGTCAACCAAACATTTGGTCAAACCTGATAACATTTCATTCCAATTCCTTTGACAAATTCCATTCTTTCAGAAATCATTCTGCGAACCAAACGCCCCCTTATCTTTTAGATCATCTTTCTTAATTTGAATTTTTTTTCTTATTAAGTGAGGAGTGTGTGGGTATTTGCAATATATAATATTTTATACTTAAAAAAGGCGTTTGATGTTGTTTTTGTGACTTCACTTTGGTTTATAGAAGGATTCTTATTTCTTTATATTTTGTAGATTATGTCCAAGTGATAAGATGATGATATTTTCTTAAATGGTTTTCGATTAGTAAGTGTAGTACACAATTTTGAAGCTCCTCTTTTATGAGGTGTACCAAAATTATTCTTTTTTTGTAAATGAGGGTTTGATTGGTTTTGACATGGTTTTCCTTGATGAAAATGTGTATTCTAATTTATTCTTATGCTCGTACCAATTATTAACAAATTATGTTATGTTTATCGTTTGATTAAAAAAAATTATGTTGTATAGGTGTCTCTGAGGACGACAATGGTTTGTAAAAACTTGGTCACCAAGTTTAATTGTTTGTTACAAGAAAGAAATGTATATGTTTTGCAAAATCTTAAGGTTGTCGAAAATTATAGACCTTTGTTGGTTCAATCACTTATGTTTAGTGGGTTGGATAAGTGCAATCCATGTCAACCATTGTGGTCTTTCCCATTTAGAGGGTGAGCATAAGTTTGGATGGTAGTTACGTGTCATCTATGTGTACATTTGTTTCTTTCTTAACAAAATTGTCAAAGATACCGCTCTCTTTTAAAAAAAAAAATCATGCAAGATCATAACTTATGCAAACAATGCAAACATTATCCACGGTTCCATCGTTAATGTTACTCATTTTATTTCACTTTATAAATTTATTCCTTAACTACATATATATATATATATATATATATATATATATTAAAATTCCAATAATTAAATTCTATGAAATTTTACAAATGATATGAGTACGATTTGTAGATAATTATATTTACCAACCAATATTATTTATATGGATGATTTACATATTATTGAACCCAAAGTACTCATGCTACCATGCAACGCGCGGTTTCCACACTAGTACTTTTAAATTGATAAACCACCATAATGGCCCAAAATTAACCAAATAGATAACCAATCACAAAACAATGTCTTTGCACAATGTTCATAGACCAACCATCACTCCATTGTGACATTCATATTCAAGGCCCACGAAGACGCATATCCAATGTGCTCATGAAACAAATTCAAGGCACATGGATTTATAAACTCCCAAGAGATTCCTCTATCTCAAGGTACACTAATCCGACTGTGCAAATCTAACCATATATCCAAAACAATATCACCATGTGATACATAATATTAAACCAAGTAACCATTTAAGATACCAAGACATAAACCCATGATCAGTACTATAAAACATTTGTAAATAATCCCACATTTATAGAAAGGGTTCAAGGGAACTCACCTGAGGCTCCACACACCACCACACGTCCAATTGGCTAAAAAGGCCTAAACCGAACACCTGAATTAACCGACATAGGAATGGTGTTAAACCATCTTAATCATCTCAAAACCTATCTATTATGATCCCTTAAGCAACCCCCTAAACAATACCTCGAACCTACACCAAAACGAGTAACGAAACAAAATCACAGTCATACTCAACAATGCTTTAAGTGACTTATGAAGTGAGTATACTCGCTTGCAAAGTCGCCTAGGCTACTATTTAATCTGCACGACTTCAACACTCAACATCCAACTAGAAATCCTTATCCAGTCATTCCCAAATCAATTGAAAGTCCAAAAACATAAGGATCAAAGTCAAAAACCATTTTAAACACAAATCTAACAAATTCATGGATTAATCCATCAAAGCTCATTAAAACCCAATAATCTAAGCTTCAAAACTTCAAACCCTTGATTTCAAATTGAAACCATAAACAATGATGAGTTTCTTAATAGAAAACATTGGTAAAATACCAAGAACAATCCAAATCCATTAATCTACTATGATTTCAACCATAACACTCAAAAGTGATAGATATCCCGAATCGGAAATCCAAACACCATTAATTGAAGCTCTAAGCTTGAGGGAAGAATGTTTACCTTGAAGATGATGAGTTTTACTTTGGAATCTTCACTTCTTCAACAAGATCCAAATGAGATCAACCTCCCCATGCTCTTCTCTCCCTAGAGCTCCACCAATGGAAACGTCACCCAAAATGAGGTGAATAACATGTTTACTCTCTTTTACCTCCTTATTTACCCATTACTCCCTGAAAAAGAAAGGGATTTACACTCACATGCCTAAACTTCAAGAAGTTAAAGGTTATTGTAATATATCTAATCAGATCTATTTGTTGGATTGTGATAGATTTTGATAATAAAAAAAAACATAAACAGCGGAAGCAAACATAACCGAAAATCACAATCTTCCAGAGATCGTTACAATCTGATACAAGTAACAAAACAAAATAAAGATAGGGATTAGAAAAACCTTTTAGATGGAGTTCAAGAACCCAGTAGCAGGATCCTCTCTACCATGTTCACATCCCAAAACTTCAATTGTGTAAACAACAAGATCTCTTTTCTTCTCGTGTAATCACCAAAACACCACACTGTTGTGTATTATGTGTGTGCTTATTACTAGGTTCGACCACCCCACAAGGAGAGGTTATGGGCATCGATTTCAAGAGAAAAGAGGGAGGGAGGCCGAAATTAGATTAGATCTAGGGTTTAGGAGATAAGCATCATATATATATATATGACCTATCTCTATGAACCCTAAGCCAAACACGCCAATGCCCATAATTAATAAGGCCCAAAAAAATGTTTAGACTAATAACCAATTAGTCCCTCTAGTAATTAATTAACACATTTAATTAATTACCTATTAAACCTTCTAATATTGTTTTCTTGCTTTTACATTGATGGAACTTTGTGTGCGACCCAATAGGCTTATGCTGTTAACTATTTTGTTGTGTCTATGGGCATATTTCCAACAGACTCCCACTTGCACATGTCACAACAACTAAATAGTTTACGTTAGCATGAGGTAAGTCATCCAAGACTCGATTTTTCATTAAGCAGTCCTATAGGTAAGTGATCAAATATCCTTTTCTTACATATATCTTGTGAACGTGAGACATGTAACATAGTCAATCTACACATCATTCACTATTATGTTTCTCGATAAAGATTTGTGGTGACCTAAAGCAGGCTGCAAGATTAATCCGTTATTAATTCAGTCCGAGTATGCATACATTCAGCATCAGTACCAAATCATAGAGGGGTCCATGGATATCGCTTTTATCATAAGATAAAAGGAACAAAATAGTATTGACTACAAAGATCTCCTACCCACTAATCATGTTACACCCAACGTTTCTCTTTATAGCCGACTGTTACAGACAAAGTTGGAGATACATCAAAGCATAACAAACTTCGTACCAGGAATCTCATGTATCTTTATTTAGGGATAAAAGATATTACCATCTTAGAATTGCATGTGACATATTCCATGAGGCAATCTCTAAGTGTGGGTCGTTCCAATACTTGATCTCTATCAAGTACATGTGAGTGTATAGTCGCATCTCTATGCTATATCCATCTCTTATGGATAATCAACTAACACTCCACATCAGTCTTTATTCACTACTTTGTTTCAGTGGCGAACGACCGACTATGGAAGATTTTGAACTAACTATTCAAGGAAGTTAATAAACATGCAAAGTAGAACATTTGTAATACACCGAATGATAGTAACTATTGCAAGCATATATTAAGATCTCAATCAAAATATCGATACATCATGAAACAAGTCTATAAGTTCTGAAATCTCAAATCAACTAAAATAAATACAATCAAGTCATATCGCTAGCAAATCTAATGGTTAAAACATAATAAGGTTAATTGAAAAGTGATTAGTGGAAAAAATGGAAGTTTAATTAAACGTCTACCTTATTTGACTTTTTATTTTCTTTTTAAATTAAAAACTTTTACCTCCTTAAAGTTTAAAACAAATTATCTTAAAATTAACTAATATTTTAATCAAACAAATTACATCAAAAAACGAGAAATTCGTGTTTTTCGATATAACATCCATCTCGATATAGTTTTTTCTTCGTTTTAACCTTTTTTTATGTGAAATGTTATATGTGTTATATTAATTATGAAAATTTATGCACGTTCATATGTTTACAACAACTATTTAATATTCATCTATTAGTATGTTATTCATCATGAATATACAACTTAGTGTAACATTTATCAAGAATAGTTATGTATTTTCACGTCTATTCAACAAATCTTCAGTATTCATACAACACTATTGTAATACCCCGAATTTCCGTTTTGTAATTATGGTATTCTTGTGGTTAAGCTTTTATCGTTATCACCGTGTTTGGGTTGAAGTTGAGTTGGATTTTGTGAATTTTGGGGGGGGGGGGGGGGCAAGCAGTGAACTTCGCGAGTTGCACCGCGAGTTGAAGTCGCGACATAACCCGCAAAACCCACTGGATGATTTTGGGTTTTGGACACGAGCGAGTTATACCGCGAGTTGAAGTCGCGGCATAACCCGCGTAGTTGCCTGGCCGACTTAAGGGTTCAGTTTCCAAAATATCTCATTTTCTCTCAAATCTCTAAACTCTCTCTTCTCTCTCTAAATCGTTTCTCTCTCTCTCTCTAGAGTTTGGTAGTTTATAGTTGGTGTTCGATCCGAGGTTTCAGTGTTTTAAGCTTCACCTCTACGTCGTGATCGTTATCTGGTTTTCCGGGTTTTATCCTAAAACCTACTGGTGAGTTCCTACTATCATTTTAAACTGTATACATATCAAAAGATACCTTTTGGAACTCCTATATATCTCCATGGTTTCAGATCTAAGTTTTCTACATATTTGTTATAACTTGAGTTTTGAGAGATTTTAGGGTTCCTGATCATTTTTAAACTAAAATGATGAATTATATCTTATTTAAAGTAAAAGGATGTTTTAACTGCACATTATGTGGATAGGTGAAAAGAATGTTTAAAGAACTCCTTTTAATGATTTTCATTCTTACCAGAAGTTGAACTGGAAATGACATTTTGTTTATAAAATGTGTTTATACCATATGTTTATTTATGGTTGGTCACATATGTTGTTGTGACGAGTCTGTACCATTACTAGCGGATCCCTAGGTTTTGAGTCGACTGTATTGTTGGGATGTCATATTCCCCATTTTGTAGCTATGGATGCATATGATCTTCGGGGGCAACTTGGTACGGTTATGTGAGGCCGGATACTAGCCATGGTTCATAGTGATCCTAGTGAAGGAGTATACATTGGTTTTGCTTGGGGCTCGATCTCACGTTGTGGCACGGACCTATGTGTTCGTATCCTTGGATTCCAATTGTTTAGCTCATAACTCGGATTTTGGCCTACTTTGTGTTATGCCACAATCCTTGGTAAAATGTTTTATCGTTGGTCATTTGATGACATGTTTATAACGGAAAAGCCCGGTTGTGGCAAGGGTTTCAATTATAAGATTTAACCTCTTTGGAAATATTATCTTATGATACAAATGTTTATATCTTTTGAGCTTATTTAAACTGTATGTTCTCACCAGGCTTTATGTCTGACACTTTTTCTCAAATGATATGTATAACAGGTTTCCTTTAGCGGTGGGATGCACAGGGTTTTGAGAGACGAGTTTGGTCTCGAGGCATTTTTGAGATGATTAAAGTGTTGATAGTTGGGCATTGTTAAGTCCTATTCTTTTGATGAATTTTGGATTATCAAATGGTGTAATCTAGATAGTTATATTTAGATTAGTCTGTTGATGAATTCTAGATCCGTATAGGTTTTTGTAAAGTCTTAAGGACTGATACACTTTTTAAGAAGTTTTAGCAATACATATTTCATATTGCCTCATTTATAAAGTTTTATATTACTCTGAATTTTTAGGGTATTACAAGTTGGTATCAGAGCTCTAGTTTAAGTGAACTAGGCATGAATGTGAGATGTCTAGACTTAGACTGAGTAGATTAAGCATTGATTCGTGAGTATTGGGTAGAACAACTAAGATGGGTTGGTCTTAGAGTTGACGGAAATTGTAGTTATCAAACGTTGTGGCGATGGTATCAAGAACCATTATGTATTGTATGTTCATAATCTCACTTAGCTAATGTTATTATGAGAATATTTATACGTGATTGTGCCTGAATTACCGTTATTATGACATTTGGTACTATAATAGTACATTCTTCCGTGTTTTCTCTCGATCTGTCTCTTACTCTTCTCGTATTTGTGTGGAAACCATTTTTAGGATGGTGAATACGCGCAGTCGACCGTTAGTCGATGGAGATCTGCGTGACGATAGTTCGCCTGAGCGAGATCCCGTGGTTGGGACAACGACCGTCATTCCTTCGCGGGTGCCACCATTTCCTTATGGGGAAGTAGAGCTAGGGCCAAGAGTGGTTCTGGCGTCCACTAGCCCCGTTGTTCAGTTAGCTAGCCCTCAAGCTGATATGATGTCCAGCGTCATGCAATTGGTGACGACGGCCATGGAAAAACAGCAAGAGGTTTTTCAGAAGATGTTGGAAGACCAAAGCGCGAGTCGCAGAAGGCATAGGGCAGTAGAAGAGAATGTGTTGACTGGCTCTGATAGCGGAGTCAAGGCTGAAGAGCCCAGGATTGTAGCTGGCCAGAATAGTGGGAGGAAATGCTCATATAAATCTTTCCTAGGATGCGGGCCGCCGTAGTTCTCCGGTTCTGATGACCCGATCTTGTGTGTGAAGTGGGTTCGAGCTGTTGAGCAAGCTTTTGGCTCTTTCGAGTGTGGGGATGATCAGAGGGTGCGGTTTGGTACCCAATTGCTTAGAGATACAACTCTCACTTGGTGGAATATCGTTCAATCCACCCTGTCTCCTACTGTGTTGGCTCAGTTGTCTTGGGCCGAGTTTAAAAAGAAATTGTTGGAAGAGTTCTGCAGTGAAAGAACTATGGACCGAATTGAGAAAGAATTTCGGTCCCTTGTGAAAGGAAACCTGACGGTGAGGGAGTACACCCGTCAGTTCATGGAAAAGTTGGATTTGGTGGGGCACGTGGCTCTAACGGAGAAAGATAAAATGAAGGCCTATCTCAATGGCCTACCCGCGGACATGCAATCTATGGTCCACAATTCTAAAGCTTCTAACCTCCGCGAGATGGTTGAAGAAGCTCAGTACATGGAAGAGATGTTCGCGAGAAACAAAGCTGAGAAAGTTGTGGTGGTGACTGATAAGAGAAAGTGGGAGAACATTTTTGCTCATCCCAAGAGATCACGACCTTTTGGCGGAAACCGAAACTTCGGCAATCAGCAGGAAGCTAGGTGGTGCCACAAGTGTTGAACTAAACACCACGGTGACTGTAACACCACTTCTCAAACTTTCTATAAGTGTGGGAAGCCTGGTCACACTGTCAGAGATTGCCCGGTCAGAGGACTTGTCTGTTATGAGTGCAAGGCACCGAGACACGTGAAAATAGATTGCCCGAAGCTTGTGTCGGGTAGCACTCCAGCAAGGAAGGAGAACCCTCCTAGGGTTCCGGGTCGAGCATTTCAGATGACTGCCGATGAGGCCAAGGCATCCGCTGATGTGGTATCGGGTACATTTCTTATAAACTCTGTACCTGCTCGTGTTTTATTCGATACGGTTTCCAGTTTCTCTTTCATATCTGAGTTATTCCGTCAAAAGATTGCTATGCCCACTACTAGTCTTGAGGATGCATTAGTAGTAGAAATAGTCGATGGTAGTCAAGTTCTGATCCGCGATGTTCTGAAGCAGTGTACTCTTAGTATCGAAGGGATAGAATTCTCGATCGATCTACTGCCGATGGTAATCGGGGGTTTCGATGTTGTGGTCGACATGGATTGGTTGTCAAACAATCACGCCGAGATCGTATGTTCCAAGAAGTTGATTCGACTTCCCAACCCCTCTGGCGAATTCATTGTCATCTATGGTGAAAAGAGAAAAGGTGAAGTGGTAATAATCACAATGGCAAAGGCACGCAAGTGCTTAGTAAAAGGATGTTCGTCTTTCCTAGCCTATGTGATCGAGCCAAGTTAGAGAAATCAAAGCTAGAAGATATGAAGATTGTGCGTGAGTTTCCAGATGTATTTCCGGACGACTTGCCCGGGTTACCACCCGACCGTCAGTTAGAGTTTCGGATTGATCTGGTGCCTGGAGCAGCACCAATTGCTAAAGCTCCTTACCATTTAGAGCCGTCAGAGATGCAAGAAATGATGGCACAACTCCAAGAGCTTCTGGAGAAGGGCTTTATAAGATCGAGTTTGTCACCCTGGGGAGCTCCGGTCTTGTTTGTGAAGAAGAAAGATGGCACGATGAGAATGTGCATCGACTATCGTGAGTTGAACAAAGCTACAGTAAAGAACAGATATCCGCTTCCGAGAATAGACGACTTGTTCGATCAACTTCAAGGAGCGGGTTGTTTTTCCAAAATCGACTTACGTTCGGGTTATCACCAAGTGAGGGTGAGTGAAGAAGATGTTCCGAAGACAGCTTTCAGAACGCGTTACGGCCATTACGAGTTTCTTGTAATGCCTTTTGGTCTAACGAACGCACCGACGATATTTATGGACTTGATGAATAGAGTGTGTCGACCATTCCTCGACCAGTCGGTCATTATATTCATTGATGACATACTCGTGTACTCCAAGAGCGAGTCAGAACACGAACAACATCTACGGGAAGTGCTGGAAGTGTTGAGAAAGGAAAGATTGTACGCCAAATTTTCCAAGTGTGACTCTTGGCTTAAAGAGGTACAATTTCTGGGTCCCGTTGTCACTCGAGACGGAGTGAAAGTGGATCCCTCCAAGATTGAAGCCATGATGAATTGGGAATCTCCCAAGAGTCCGTCAGAGATCCGAAGTTTCTTGGGTCTGGCAGGGTACTAACAGAGATTTATCCAAGACTTTTCAAAAATTGCTTCTTCTTTGACAGTTTTGACTCAGAAGAATGTGAAATTTGAATGGACCGAAACATAAGAGAAGGCGTTCCGAATACTTCAAAAGAAGTTGTGTGAAGCTCCGATCTTGTCGTTACCTGAAGGGTCAGAAGACTTCGTGGTTTATAGCAACACTTCAAAAATGGGTTTAGGTTGTGTGTTGATGCAACGGGGCAAAGTAATTGCTTACGCCTCGAGGCAGCTTAAAATACACGAGGAGAACTATCCTACCTACGATTTGGAGTTAGCAGCGGTGGTGTTCGCCCTGAAGCTTTGGCGACACTATCACTATGGCACGAAGTGTACACTCTACACAGATCATAAGAGCCTGAAGTATGTCTTTGATCAGAAAGAGTTGAATATGAGACAATGGCGGTGGCTCGAGTTGCTTAAAGATTACGACTGTGAGTTGCTTTATCATCCTGGTAAGGTAAACGTGGTAGCCGATGCGTTAAGTCGGAAGGACTATAGTGGATGTATCCGGACTACCCATTCGAGAATCGAGTTGGTGTCTAGTCTTGTTGAAAATATCAAGGCATCGCAAGTTGAAGCATTGTTAGAAGAGAATCTCAAAAAGGAAGTCATGACAAAACAACTTTTGCTCTAAACGGAAGATAGCCGTGGGGTAAAACTGTTCAACGGTCGCGTGTGGGTACCCAAGCTTGGGGGTAACCGTGATATGTTGCTTGAAGAGGCACACAAGTCCAAGTATTCCATTCATCCGGGGAGTACAAAGATGTACAGGGACTTGAAGCTACACTATTGGTGGCCGGTAATGAAACTTGACATAGCGCGTTACGTTGAGCGTTGTGTGACGTGTTCGCAAGTCAAGGCCGAACATCAGCGACCGTATGGGAGCCTTCAGTCTCTAGAGATTCCCGAGTGGAAGTGGGAGCAAATCAGTATGGACTTCGTGACAAAATTACCTAAAACTCTTCGAGGTCACGATACCATTTGGGTGATAATTGATAGATTGACAAAAAACGCTCACTTCTTGGCCATGCGTGAGACATTACCGATGGACAAGCTAGCAAAACTGTACATCGATGAGGTGGTCTCGAGGCACGACATACCATTGTCGATCGTGTCGGATCGCGACAGTCGGTTCACTTCGAACTTTTGGGATGGGTTTCAGAAAGAGCTTGGTACACGAGTAAAGTTGAGTACGGCTTACCATCCACAAACCGACAGGCAAAGCGAGAGAACGATCCAGACATTGGAAGACATGTTGAGGTCTTGTGTCATTGACTTCGGGGGTAGTTGGGACTCTCATTTACCTTTGGTGGAGTTCGCTTACAACAATAGCTACCACTCGAGTATTGGAATGGCATCTTTTGAAGCTTTGTACGGGCGAAAGTACCGAACTCCTGTGTGTTGGCTTGAAGCGGGAGAAAAGCAGTTCGTCGGACCTGAAATCGTGTAAGAGACGATCGATAAGGTCAAATGTATTCGTGAAAGATTGAAAGCGGCTCAGGATCGACATAAGAGTTATGCCGATAAAAAGAGACGACCGATGGAGTTCCAAGTGGGCGATCGTGTGTTGATTAAAGTATCGCCGTAGAAGGTCATTATTCGGGTCGGAAAGCGAGGGAAGCTGAGTCCCCGTTTCCTCGGACCTTTCAAAGTGCTCAAACGGGTGGGTTTGGAAGACTACCAATTGGAACTACCGCCAGAGTTGAGCAGAATCCACAACACGTTTCATATTTGTTACCTTCGGAAGTGTTTGGCGGAAGAGGAAAGCGTTATTCCTATCTCCGAGTTAACAGTAGACGAGGGTAACCGTTGTGTAGAAGAGCCCGACGCCATCTTAGAGAGAAAGTCTAAGAAGTTGCGTCACAAAGAGGTCACTATGGTCAAAGTGCAGTGGAAGCATCATCGGGGAGCCAATGTGACGTGGGAAGCTGAAGAGGATATGAAGCGAAGATATCCTCATCTTTTCGAATAGTTAGGATTTCGGGGACAAAATCATTCCCAAGTTGGGGAGGATTGTAATACCCCGAATTTCCGTTTTGTAATTCTGGTATTCTTGTGGTTAAGCTTTTATCGTTATCACCGTGTTTGGGTTGAAGTTGAGTTGGATTTTGTGAATTTTGGGGGGGGGGGGGGGGCAAGTAGTGAACTTCGCGAGTTGCACCGCAAGTTGAAGTCACGGCACAACCCGCGAAACCCACCGGATGATTTTGGGTTTTGGACACGGGCGAGTTATGCGACGAGTTGAAGTCGCGACATAACCCGCGTAGTTGCCTGGCCGACTTAAGGGTTCAGTTTCCAAAATATCTCATTTTCTCTCAAATCTCTAAACTCTCTCTTCTCTCTCTAAATCGTCTCTCTCTCTCTAGAGTTTGGTAGTTTATAGTTGGTGTTCGATCCGAGGTTTCAGTGTTTTAAGCTTCACCTCTACGTCGTGATCGTTATCTGGTTTTCCAGGTTTTATCCTAAAACCTACTGGTGAGTTCCTACTATCATTTTAAACTGTATACATATCAAAAGATACCTTTTGGAACTCCTATATATCTCCATGGTTTCAGATCTAAGTTTTCTACATATTTGTTATAACTTGAGTTTTGAGAGATTTTAGGGTTCCTGATCATTTTTAAACTAAAATGATGGATTATATCTTATTTAAAGTAAAAGGATGTTTTAACTGCACATTATGTGGATAGGTGAAAAGAATGTTTAAAGAACTCCTTTTAATGATTTTCATTCTTACCAGAAGTTGAACTGGAAATGACATTTTGTTTATAAAATGTGTTTATACCATATGTTTATTTATGGTTGGTCACATATGTTGTTGTGACGAGTCTGTACCATTACTAGCGGATCCCTAGGTTTTGAGTCGACTGTATTGTTGGGATGTCATATTCCCCATTTTGTAGCTATGGATGCATATGATCCTTGGGGGCAACTTGGTACGGTTATGTGAGGCCGGATACTAGCCATGGTTCATAGTGATCCTAGTGAAGGAGTATACATTGGTTTTGCTTGGGGCTCGATCTCACGTTGTGGCACGGACCTATGTGTTCGTATCCTTGGATTCCAATTGTTTAGCTCATAGCTCGGATTTTGGCCTACTTTGTGTTATGCCACAATCCTTGGTAAAATGTTTTATCGTTGGTCATTTGATGACATGTTTATAACGGAAAAGCCCGGTTGTGGCAAGGGTTTCAATTATAAGATTTAACCTCTTTGGAAATATTATCTTATGATACAAATGTTTATATCTTTTGAGCTTATTTAAACTGTATGTTCTCACCAGGCTTTATGTCTGACACTTTTTCTCAAATGATATGTATAACAGGTTTCCTTTAGCGGTGGGATGCACAGGGTTTTGAGAGACGAGTTTGGTCTCGAGGCATTTTTGAGATGATTAAAGTGTTAATAGTTGGGCATTGTTAAGTCCCATTTTTTTGATGAATTTTGGATTATCAACTGGTGTAATCTAGATAGTTATATTTAGATTAGTCTGTTGATGAATTCTAGATCCGTACAGGTTTTTGTAAAGTCTTAAGGACTGATACACTTTTTGAGAAGTTTTAGCAATACAGATGTCATATTGCCTCATTTATGAAGTTTTATATTACTCTGAATTTTTAGGGTGTTACAACTATGACATTCATCATCAATATACATTTTTAATATAATACTAGGCATATACCCGCGCGATGCAGCGGAATGTAAGTAAAGAACGAACAATTAATGTTATTTTCTTATATACATTTCATCAATAATCAACCATGACCTAAGAATCACAACTTATAAAACCTAAACCCATAAAGATATTCAATAATTAGTTTATATTACAATTATTGACGAAAAAAATTATAATGATATTATTTATAATAAGAATGAAACGTATTTTACGATTATGTATTTTTAACGTGCTAACGGTGGAAAAAAAATAAAACGTATGGATAGAAAAATAAATTATTTCGTAGATATTCATGATATTTAATAGTATGGTTAAATTAAAAAATATTCAATATTGGGCTCGTTTTGAAGATATTGAGGAAACACTTATAATGATATAATTTGTAGAAAAATGAACGTATTTTTTCATTGCATTTTTGTTAATATGATAATGGTGTAAAATGAAAAATGAAAAAAATAAGGGATATAAAGTAAATTAAATAAGTAATTGTAAGGATGATAAATGTAACATTATAAGGGTGGTAAATGTAATTGTATAAAAGTTTGTACAATAATCGTTTTAGTTTTTTCATTATATAGTATAGATTAATAGTACGGTTAAATTAAAAAATATTTAATATTGGGCTCGTTTTGAAGGTATTGACGAGACGATTATAATGGTATAATTTGTAAAAAAAATGAACGTATTTTTTCATTGCATTTTTGTTCATATACGATTATTTGTGTTAATATGATAACGGTGTAAAATGAAAAAGTAAGTGATATAAAGTAAATTAAATAAGTAATTGTAAGGGTGGTAAATGTAACATTGTAATGGTAGTAAATGTTATTGTACAAAAGATTAAGGGTGGTAAATGTTATTGTACAAAAGATTGTACAATAACCGTATAACCGTTTTAGAATTTTCATTATATAGTATAGATATAGATTTATCATGAATATGTATATATGATCACGTGTATACATAAACATGTGAACATACATCATTATGATATTCATCATGAATATATATGTATGATTACGTGTATATAATAACCCTCCAATATTTATATTAGCATGATATTTATCATAAATGTTAATTTTCACCATAATATTCATCATGCATATACATAAGTTAGCTGATAAGCTAGCTGAAAAAGTCGCGTTTGACAAAAAATAGCTTATAAACATGTAAATTACCAAAAAAGACATCTAAAAAATAATCAATATAATTACAATATTTAATAATATAATTAGAACAAATTTATAGTAATATAATATGTTAATTAATACAAACAAGGCAGTAAATGATAAAATATGTTAATTAAAAGAATTTGAAATTTATTATTATATATATTATAAATTTTAAATTTGTTAAACCAAATTTTAAAAAAATCTATATTAACTTATGATTTTAAATAACCGTTACATATAATATGAAAAAAAGTAATCAAATAATAATTAAAAAATAATAATTGATAACTAAAATACATTGATTAATATTAAAAAATTTGATATAATTATCAATAATTATAAATAATTAAAAATCAATATCAATGTATATTTAAAATTTAATTTATAATTTTCAGTTACTATTAATTAATAATAATTAATATCTATTTATAATTAACTAGAAGCGTACTCGCGCAATGCAGCGAGATACATCACGATTTTAATGTTTATTTTTATTTTTTGTTTTTTATTGATGTACAGTACGATTTTGGATGATTTTTATTGAGTGATAATGTTTTTTTATACTCCCTCCGTCCCAAAATAAGTGTCCACATTTCTATTTATGTTTGTCCCAAAATAAGAGTCCACTTTCAAAAAGTAGATAAGTAAATTCTCACGTTTACCCTTAATTAATGCACAAATATATAAGAGTTGTGAAGAAAGAGAAATATTAAATAAGGGTAAAGATGTCATTTGGTGACAAAAATGTGTAATAATTATGCATGTCTAAAACTGTGTGCCAAGTCAATTGTGGACACTTATTTTGGGACGGAGGGAGTATATAAATTTGTTTAATTTAGACTTAACAATATAATGTTTTTTATATAAAAAAAAGTAAGTAGTTTGTTAAAATTCATTAATTATCTAATATATTTTAAATTTTTTATATTTAAATTGAGATGTTTATCCTGTTTTGATTATGTTTATCAGAATTCAAATTTCATAATTTTAGGATTTGGGGATTAGAGATAAGGATTTTGGGGGATAAGGATGAAATTTATTAATTAGGGTTAAAAGCATTTAAAAGTAGTACATATTGCATCATTAATTGTTTTTAAGAGATTTTAAGTAGATTAACATTAAATAATAGTACATAATGCTTAATACATCACGATTTTAATGTTTATTTTAATTTTTTAATTTTTTATTGATTTACAGTACGATTTTGGATGGTTTTTATTGAGTGATAATGATTTTTTATATATAAATTTGTTTAATTTAGTCTTAACAATATAATGTTTTTTATATAAAAAAAAATTAAGTAATTTATTAAAATTTATTAATTATCTTATATATTTTAAATTTTTTATATTTAAATTGAGATGTTTATCCTGTTTTGATTATGTTTATCAGAATTCAAATTTCATAATTTTAGGGTTTGGGGATTAGAGATAAGGATTTTGGGGGATAAGAATGAAATATATTAATTAGGGTTAAAAACTTTACAGGTAGTACATTAGGCTTTAGTAGTTATTTTTAAGAGATTTTAAGTAGATAGCTTTAAATGATAGTACATAAAGTTTAGTGAGTTGTAATTAAGAGTTTTTTTTATGTCATCTTTATAATATAGTATAGATATTTAATAAATAATAATCAATATTAATAAGGGCATAATTGGAATAAATCACAAAAAACTCATCATAAACTACTCCAATTAGCTTATCAAAAGCTAGCTTATGTTCATCCAAACATAAACCCATAAAATAAGTTAGTCTAGCTTATTTTTGCCAAACGATGTCTAAATGCGTTTTTTAAAACTACACCGGTTAAAGTCAAACTCAACAGAAGTCAACGTGACTTCCTAACCATTGAGTTTGTGTTCAAATTCACTTACACTTGTTTGAGCTCACAAGCTCACACAGCTAAGTGTTGACATGTTAACACAACATCCAATGCGATCTCCAGCTTGCTTCACCAAGACTAATGTGAGCTTCATGGCAAGCTCAAGCCGACACTCATTATCGTCTTAGCGAATTCGTCTATACGACCTCACGAGCTTGTTTTCAAGCTTATGTTCATTGCATATACGCTTATTTTCAATCACAATGAACCAGAAATCACATGTGACACATTTTAAAATCAATTTTATAGATTGTTTTTGCGTTCAACATTAATATGCTTATGTAACACCCCACCTTTCCGTCTCTAAACTGAGACGCAATAAAGGGATTTACGAATCAAGTCTCATAGTTGTTCTTATAGAAATAAAAGAAGCATACTAGTAAAAATGTGGAAGCAATTAGAAGTCAAAATAGAAGTTTATTTAAGATAAAACCATTTCGATGGATCGTAATTACAAAACATAATCTAATGTTGAAACTATGTAACAAACCCAAACCAAAAGTCGACCAAGTGTCCGTTTACCAAATGATTACCGGGTAAGCGCTTGCCGACAAGAGATTCACCTTCATTAATTACCTTATCGTGTAACATCCTTGGCCATGAAAATGGATTGTTGGTGAGCATTTTGAACCTGGTTAGCGCTTAACGGTTAAGTCATTTTCCACTCTTACCAGGTAAGATTCTCGGTCCTTCCCTTGTCTCTTATCGGGTAAGCTTGTTGGTTCTCACCATGCTCAATCAATAATGTAAATGATAGTTTAGTAAACGACCCTTAAGCATTCTCCTTTCTTTTTCTCCTCAACTTGAAAACTCGAGCAGAAAATTCACACACACACACACATACCCATCTTTTGTTGAGGTAGATGAGGAGATGAAGAGCCAAGAGGAGAAGCTTAGAAGCTAAGGAGAAAGAGAACACCCATAATTACTCTTCAATAGCTAAAACAAGGTGATTAGATGTTCTGACTTTTGGTTATCTTAACCTGCGATACATACTAAATTTCAGTGTTTTTCCATGATTTCTACTTGGATTTTGAAACTAGAAACATGCCTAAGCTCATACATGTTAACTATGTGATTTTATGTTATTGTTTATGTAATTCACTAAAACTTTGAATAAATATGGTTCACCGTTGATTTTAAACTGGGTAGCTACAATCGGCATTTTGCAGTTGAAAATAGGTCTGACATAATATTAATCATCGAGGTGGTAATACCATGGCATGTAGATCATAGAAACGATCTCAGACTCTTGACGAAGAGCTCCGAAATAATACGGGACAGGGGTGACACCCACCAATGGAAACCAAATTTTGAATTTTAATTACATTAGCATGTGTTTTTTAATTGGAATGAAGCTGTAAAATTGATTTTATATGCATTAACATTAAGAGCTTGTAATTAATAAACAATTCAAATTATTTAAAAGTTACTAGTATGTATCACAAATTAATGATTGAGGGTTTTTATGCAATAAATGACTCACCACTTGATGTGGCCTTCTCCTCACAACCCATTCAAAACACCTCATCAACGGTCATTAGAGCTTCTCCAACAACATTGATAAAATAGAAAATTTTAACTTTTTTTTTACTATTTCTCTTCAACAGCTTTGCTATATGGTTTGCTAATATAGAGAATTCTCTATAATCTCTAAATTGGAGAGAGAAAATATTATTTTATTCAATCCAACCAATAAGATTGAAGTTTTAAAATTTTATTTAATTTTTTTTAAAAAGTGTATTGGGATGATAAATTAGAGAATATTATAATAATATAAATAATGATTGATTCTCTAAAATAGAAAAGTTGTTGGAGTTGGAAGGAAATGTTTTTTAGAGATTTTAACTTTCAATTCTCTATTTTAGAAAAAATTTAACAATGGTGTTGGAGATGCTCTTAGTAGCCTCTTTTCCAGCCTTTTTTAGCTCTTTTATTAATATTTAATAGTTTTTTTTTTGTTTTTTTTTTTACAACCCCTTTTCTTTTCTTTTCTTTTCTGTTTTATTAAAGTTTCAACAACTCATTTTTTTTCGTTTTTTATTAACTTTCAACAACTTATTTTTTCTTTTCTTTTCCTTTTTAAAAAAAAAAATAGGCTATTACAGCTTACTAATACATAAGGCATCAAGTTAACTAATAATTCATGCCTTAGTTCATGCTTAAACCCAATGATCATACCAAACTTGCAAAAACTCTGAGTTTTAATCACATTTGTGGCCTTAACTCTCAAGGCCTCTGATTTCATTATATATCGATCTTTAAAACATAGTAGGCTATTGGCCCATGACTAAAACATAAGTTTGAATAAGTTTGTTAAAGTTATTTAAAGTATGTTGGATGCATTATACAAATCTGCTTCCAACTTGAATTGATCTCTAGTATTTCCTTTCTAATTTCTCATTTGATGATAATGGAGGAACAAATGTCAGGAAAATGTACCATTCAAATAGATTTAGAGAATCAATTACTTCAAAATTTCATACTTATGATTCATGGGGTATGGTTAAATCACCGACTAACCCTTAAACTTGACTATTATTTTCTCCGTCGCAAAATAAATGTCTATAATGAAAAACTCATTTAAACATGTGTAATTATTGCACTTTTAATTGATCAATATCATTTTTACCCTTAATAATGATGGAGTTATTAATGGCTCCATTTCATAATTAAGAGTAAATTAGAAATCAATATTTATATTAGAAAGAACACTTATTGTGGATCAAATAAAAATAAAAATATGGACAACTAAATAGCACAAACTATTTCTTGAACTTTGCCTTCACGTTATTTTAAGGTGTGGTACCGGTAATAACTAATAAGTCATTTTTAGTGTTTGGATGAAAAGGAAAAAAAACTGCTTATTTTTGTTGTGACTTATCAACTTATATGAAATAACTTACGGTTTTTTTTTGGTTATTTTACATGTATAAGTAATTCCAAACACCACTAAATAACAACTTATTATCCTATTATGTTTTTGTACTACAATAAGTTAATTCAAACATTTTTTAAAAAACTCATTTTTATCACCACATAAATTGATAAACAATTAAAAAAAAGTATGAGTTGTATTAAATAAGCAATCCTAAATAGGGGTGAACATGGTACAATACCATGTTTTTTTTTTCCAATACCGTGTACCAACCAATTATAATTGGTACGCAAATATTTATACCATGTACCAACCAACTCTACTTGGTACCAACTTTTTTCGGTTGGTACATGTCTCAAATGTTGAAGTTACAATGGGCTCTAATAGGTTAAAGAATAGATATAGAAAATGCATTAGAGCGTCTTCGAGGATCGATTGCAGATTCGCATGATCGTGTACTCATGTAAAGGTGTTGTCATGTGGTTGTCGAACGATGGAAGTGCAGATTGTAGAGGTTGGAGGTATGCGTTGAGGAGAGGAGTCGAGGAGTTACTGAGTAATGAGTTGGGGTTGTTATGAGGAGGCATGGAGGAGTTAATGTAGTAAACAATAAACGATAAGATGTTAAATTGATAAATTCCTCTAAAAAAATGATTAATAATTAAATATAATTCACTTAATTGATTTTTTACTTAATAAATAATATATATATATATAGAAGTCGGTACGGTATTACCGTGGTAGGCGACTTTCAATACCACGTACCAACCAAGTTTATAAAGTTGGTACCAACTAAATTTGGTACCAATTTAGTTAGTACGGTTGGTAATTTATCATAGTACAAATTTGACACCCCTAATCCCAAACGCCCCCCTTAAAAAATGGTATGTTGATCTTAAATTACCATTTTCCAAAAGGGCTTTGATAAATAAAATAAATATTATTTACTACATCCAAATCATGTAAAAGATTTTAGGATTGTAATGACGATTCTTAAATAACCTAGATGTTCAACTAGGAGCTTTTTGGATTCTTCAAGTTTATGATCGTTGTGGTTTCAGAAGTCAAAATGTTGAATTGTTACCGATGTCAATGAGTTAGAGGAATTATTGAAGGATTTGATGCTATGAAGGTAAACCGGTTTTAGTTTCTTTAATTTAATCTTAGATTTTGAAATGCAGTGTTCTTTACTTGAACAATAGTATCAGTTCATCTAGGTTTAGGGTTTTGGAGTTGACTGAATATGGTAATTATTTCCCTAACCGACTTGTGTTCTTTATGTTTTTCCAAATTCAGATGGTCTATATACTATGAGTAATTTAACTTTACTAGGCAACACAATAAAAGTTGTTTGCTTATAACACTAGTACATAAAGATTGTTGGTGAAGGTGGTGGTGACTTGAAGGTATTAAATTCTTAATTTGGTACTTGTGGTAATAAAGAGAATGTAACAGGTATGGTGTCTATAGTTTACAGAAAATGATATTAAATTTCTAATGTGTTCCTAGGTTATGGTGAGATTTTGTTGAATTTAACATGACAAAAGCAATCCATAAAACAACTTCTAGGGTTATAACTTAAAAATCATATTCAGATGATAGGCATCCAATGTCAAAAGTTGTTATAGTCTATATATGACAGAAGCCTTTATAACTCTAACATCCTCTGCACTTTTTCTTGTGACAGTGTTGATTCAGTTAGTTCTGTAGTTAGATATTGTTAGAATCTATTATCCTTCCAGTTTTAATAGGATCCAATCCATATGGAAGGTACACTGTATCATAATAGGTCAATTAACAGAAATTAAATCCCGATCATGTAGAAAGATATGCTCTGGGAAATTTGTTTTCAATGTTGAGATAGGCTTTCTATTCACAATAAATTCTTTGACATGGCGGGAAGTAATAAAGAGAGATTTAAAGGCCGGCGTATACCAAAGGATATGGCCTTAAATAGGAGTGTGTGGAAGGATTTAATTTATTTCCCAGAACCATGGGAGAGGTTTGCCGCTTTATAATTTCTTTTGATTTTAGTCTACCCAACTAGTTTGGGAATTGGGATAAAAGACTTCTTGTTGAAGGAAGCATGGTACACATGCAATATATGGCAGTTGTATTTAGAAAATGAATTGAACTTTTTACAATAAAATGGTTAATATGTATTTCAAGACAATGCTGACTCAACAATTCCCTAGTATGAAACTCATATTTAGTTGCTTTTATAGTTATTTCCATGGTTTTCAAAATCGTTCGAGGCGTACGCCTCGAGGCGCGCCTCGAGGCGAGGCGGTAGGATTTCGAACATGAGGCGCCGCCTCAGGTAAGCTGAATGAAACGTACGCCTCAGACAGAAGGAGGCGCGTATTGAGGCGGTGAGGCGGTGAGCGGTGGTGAGGCGGTGACCTCTGGTTCGTGTTTGTCGGACTGGTTCTTTTCTCAAGGAAGGAGGAGAGCAATAAGGAATAGTGATGGCCATCTTGGCCCGGCCCGATCGGTTAACCGATCCCGACCCGCCTGAAAGCCCGGCCCGATGCCAAACCGGTTTGAAGCTCGAAATCATGGACCGGTTTGGGTTTTTGGCGGTCCGGCTCGGCCTAAGCCCGGTTCACGGCCCGGTTTTTGGCCCGATTCGTACTTTAAAAAAAAAATACGTTATGTTACCGTTTATATACGTTTTTTTGACTTTTTTTTGTATTTTTTACCCCCCAAACCCCTATAAATACTTGTATTGTAAGTTTGTAACTTAAAATTATATATAAAATGTATTTTTATAGTGTATTTTAGTGATTTATTATAAATAAATCAAACCTTGGGTAAAGGTTTTTTTTGTTATTGATGCTAAAGAGAGAAAATACAAGCCCTATATATAGGGAAAATAATTACACTTAGATACCCTAAGTAATTACACATTAGCACCCTTAACAATGACTAGTCTAACATTCCCCCGCAAGTTGAGGGCGGGGAACGACCTGCAACTTGGACCGTAGAAACTCAAATCTTTGTGAGGACAAGGGCTTTGTGAACACATCAGCAATTTGGTCATCAGTGGAGATGAACTTTACATTCAGTTTTCCTTGAGAAACTTGTTCACGAACAAAGTGGTAATCAACTTCAACATGCTTTGTGCGGGCACGAAAGACTGGATTTGCAGAAAGATAGGTTGCACCAAGGTTATCACACCAAAGTGTTGGTGCCGTGTTATTCAGGCCGAGCTCATGAAGAAGAGACTGTAACCAAATCAGTTCAGCGACAGTGTCAGTGATAGCCTTGTATTCAGACTCGGTTGAGGATCGAGAGACAGTTCGTTGTTTGCGAGCTGACCATGAAATAAGATTGGAGCCCAAATAGATAGCATATCCCCCGGTGGAGCGACGATCGATAGGGCAGCCAGCCCAGTCTGAATCTGAGAATGCTCTAAGATTAGTAGCCAAGTGAGAGTCAGAAAAGGCTTGAAGTTGAGACCCCGTGTTATGACGAAACAGTAAGCCGAGGTTGATCGTCCCTTTCAGATAACGTAGAATTCGTTTGACACCAGCCCAGTGATTTTCAGTAGGAGCGTGCATGAACTGACACACCTTATTGACCGCAAAGGCAATGTCAGGACGTGATAAAGTGGCATACTGAAGGGCACCGACTGTTTGCCGATATCGAGAGGGATCGTCAAGTAGGGGGCTGTCATCTGGTAAGAACACTTGAGAAGTGCTCATGGGAGATGAAACAGGCTTGCAATCCGCAAGACCAGCCCGTTGAAGAATATCAAGAACATATTTCCGTTGAGACAGAACCAGATCAGAGCCATGATGCACCACTTTAATGCCCAAAAAATAATGGAGTTGACCCAGATCTTTAAGGGCAAACAGAGAGTTGAGACGATCAATGATGGTATTTATAGCGCCTGGGTTATTACCGGTGATGATGATGTCGTCAACATACACAAGGAGATAGACAAGCGTGCCAGAGGAGTTGAGAATAAACAGTGATGGGTCAGTTTTGGACCCATAGAAACCCAGCTGATGAAGAGCAGTGGACAATTTGGTAAACCAGGCACGAGGAGCTTGTTTGAGCCCATATAAAGACTTATTCAGTAAACACACATGATCTGGTCTGTCAGGATCAGTAAAACCAGGAGGTTGTCGCATGTAGACCGTCTCCTGAAGATCACCATGTAAAAAGGCAGTCTGGATATCTAACTGACGCAAAGGCCATTTATTTGTGACGGCCAGTGAGAGAACAGTTCTGATGGTGGCAGGTTTGATTACTGGGCTGAAAGTCTCGTGATAGTCAACCCCATGCTGTTGATGAAAGCCCTTGGCAACGAGTCGGGCCTTGTACCTGCTAATCTTGCCATTCTGATCTGTTTTCAACCTGTAAACCCATTTACAATCAACAACGTTAGTATCGGGAACAGGAGGAACTAATGTCCACGTACCATTTCTATGAAGCGCAGTCAACTCGTCGGCCATAGCTTGGCGCCATTCTAGGTACTTGTTGGCAACGGAAAAAGAGGTAGGTTCAATAGGCGAGGTGGGGGTAGTGGTGGCAGTATAGGCAGCGGGATCATATCGGTTGGTTTGTTTAGGATTGGGGCGAAGATGAGGAGGCCGAGGTCGAGGGGTTGGAGGTGCTTGGGTGGGGGTGGGATCGGGATTAGGGGAGGGGCCGGGAGTGGGTGCAGGAGTGGGTGAGATGGTTGAGGTGGATATGGTAGGGGGTGAGGGTGTGGGTGTGGGTCCGGGTTGTGATGGTGGTGAGTTGGGTTCGGTTGGAAAACCGGGTGGTGGGTTAGGAAAAATAGAGGTGTATGGAGAATCAGATTGTGACGGGGATTGGGTAGGGGTGGAAGGAGAATAGGGAAAAACATGTTCATTGAAGCAAACATGACGGGCTATGTATATCCGTTCGGTGGAAAGATCAAAGCACCGGTAACCATGGTGAACAGGGCTGTAGCCAAGGAAGACACATGGAATGGAGCGAAAATCAATCTTGTGACGGTTATACGGACGAAGATAGGGAAAACATTGACATCCAAAAACTCGAAGAAAGGAGTAATCAGGTTTGCGTTTAAAAACATGTTCATAGGGAGATTTATTTGAGGAGACACGAGAAGGTAGTCGATTTATCAAGTACACGGCTGTTTCAAAGGCAAATTGCCAGAAGCGTTGAGGAAGACTGGATTGGGCCAGGAGGGTAAGTCCAGTTTCCACAACATGACGGTGACGACGTTCGACAATCCCATTTTGTTCACTTGTATGAGGACAGGAACGGCGATGAATAATGCCAAGGTTGCGACAAAAGGTAGTTAGAGGACGAAACTCTCCCCCCCCCCCCCCCCCCCCCCCGTCAGATTGGATGCACTTTAACTTGGTGTTAAATTGGCGTTCAGCCATTTTAATGAAGTTTGTTAAGATTGTGTAAACATCGGATTTTTGGACTAAAGGATAAAACCACATGTAGCGAGAGTGGTGATCAACACACAACAAAAAAAAACGATAACCATCGAGGGATGGTGTATGCGAATGGCCCCAAACATCACAATAAACTAGATCTAAAAAATTATTGCTACGAAAATTAGAATCAGGTAAAGATAATTTTGAAGATTTGCCTAGTTGACAAGAAGAACATAAATTATTTGATAATTTGTCCGAAACAGGTAAAACACAATGAGAAATAATTGAACGAAAAACTTGAGCATGAGGGTGTCCCAAGCGTTGATGCCAAATGTTCGAGGAAACTTTGACAGCAGTGAAAGCAACCTTGGGTAGAGACTTGAGCTTAGGAAGACGGATGGAGTACAATCCCTGTTCACTGGGGCCCGTTAGGAGGATAGTGCGTGTAGACTCGTCCTTCACAACAAAATAAGAAGAGTGAAATTCAAAGAAAACATCATTGTCTACACAAAATTTTTGAACGGATAAAAGGTTTTGTTTTAGTTCAGGGACATGAAGTATATGGGATAAGTGAAAGGTTTTGTTAGGAGAGTAAAGTTTTGAGGAGCCAATATGAAAGATGGGTATAGAGTTACCATTACCAACAAGTAAAGAATCGTTACCGAAGTAGGCCTCGGAGTTGTCAAGGCTAGATAGATCTGGAGTGGCATGGTGATTAGCGCCAATGTCGGGCTTCCAAGTGGATCCTGATTGTGAACCAGCATCGGAGTAGGTAGCATAGTTAGCTTGTGGCGCTGCACGAGATTGTTTAGGCTGGTTAGGACACTGAGAAGGTAGGTGACCAATCCCACATCGGTTACAATGACCATAGACCATGTTTTGGGTAGAAGCCCAAGAGAATTGACGTGTGCTATTACTGTCACGATTGCGAGAGTTGGAGGCAGTTCGTGAGTTGCCACGTGAAGATCCACGAGAGCCGCGACCACCACGGTTGTTATTGAATGACCGTGATCCAAAGTAAGCATGTGGTCGTGGTAAAGATGTAGGATTTAGTTGATATCCCAATTGAGAGGCCATGAGTTGAAGATTATGAAGCTGCTGCTGAATGGAGTCGAGACTAGGCTGCGGTAGGGGTGTAGAGGCAGTCGGAAAGAGCTGTTGGGCAGGAGAGGCAGTCGCCAGAAAGGCTTGAGGAACTTGCGGATTGGTTGCTAAGATTCTTGTGATCATATAATCATGGTCACTTAATAAACCATGTAGTTCATTGAAGTTGACAGGAGGGGAACGAGCCAAGAGGTTTGCCTTGAGGCCATTGTATTCTTCACGAAGTCCTGCAAGAGTTAGCATAACCAGATCTTTGTCTTTCATTGGTTCGCCTATATTGGCGAGGGCAGTTGCATATTCCTGTGCTCGGCTGAGGTATTCAGCAGGTTTTTCATCACCGTTCATGGTGATTCGAAGCAACTGATTTTTAAGGGTAAATTCATGAGACGAAGTTACCGGGGCATACGCTTGTTCTAAAGACAGCCACACTTCGCGGGAGCTTTTACTCTGAATGTGTTGAAAGGACTCTTCTGACACAGTAGAGATGAGGAGCATACGAATGTGGGCATCATTGGAGACCCATGGTTGGTAGCTTGGATTGTCTGTAGTAGCAGTTCCATTTGTAACCTTCGGTTCTGGACACGGAATAGTGCCATCAATATAGCCAAAAAGATTGTGAGAGGTAAGGAAAGATTCGACCATTGTTCGCCAATAGCCATAGTTCGTGGGTTTTAGGGTAAAAGCAAATTTATGAGAGTTGTGGGTCGTCTTTTCTTGATTGGTAAGAGTTAAGATTGCAGCCATGGTGGTAAGGAAGTGAGATTTGTTTGCCGGAGATTGCGTCGGCTGGTGAGGAAGGGCGTCGGACGTTACTGTTCACGCGGCACTGTTCACGCGGCTGTGGGAAAGGGCGCCGGATGTTGCGCGAGTTGGTGAGGAGATGGCCGGAAGTTGCGTCGGCTGGCTGGTCTTGGAAGAAGCGACGGCTGGATTAGGGTTTGACGGCTCTGATACCAAATCATACCTTGGGTAAAGGTTTTTTTTGTTATTGATGCTAAAGAGAGAAAATACAAGCCCTATATATAGGGAAAATAATTACACTTAGATACCCTAAGTAATTACACATTAGCACCCTTAACAATGACTAGTCTAACAAAATAAAACGTATTTTTAAAGTGTATTTTAGTGATCCATTATATAAATAAATTATTTTAAAAAAAATACGAAAAAATCATCGGACCGATGACGGCCCGGTTTTGGTTAAACCGGTTTACCCAAGCCTAACCGGGCCATGCCTTTTCGGGTGAAACCCGGCCCGAAGCCCGTTTGGGCCCGGTTTTTGCTTTCACTGTAGAGGCCCGAAGCCCGTTTTGGCCGGGCTCGGCCCGAGCCCAGTTTTTGGCCATCACTAATAAGGAAGGAGGAGAGCTGTACTTTTTTTTAATTAAAACTTGTACTTCTTTATTAAAATACCCGAAGGGCCAGCTAGTTCTACAGTAAAAGTGTCCTTTTTCAGTATAAAATAATATTTTTTGTCCTTTGTCACTATTCTTGTTGTACTTGAATATTATATATATAAACATTGCACTATCCTGTGCCATATATTGTGTATATATATAGTATATATATATTGTATTGTACTATTTTTGTGTGTGTATATATATCTATTGTATAAATTAGTGTATTATATATATCCAGAATCTTGTGTTACATACATAAATATTGAGTGTGTATATATATATATATATTGTTTTATACTATTTGAATGTATTTAGTATTATATATTTTGTATAAATATTGTATTATATATGTGTGTGTATCCGCCTCGAGGCTTACGCCTCGGACCGCCTCGAGGCTTACGCCTCGCCTCGCCGAGAGAAAACGCCTCGAGTCCCGATTGGGATTTTTAAAACTATGGTTATTTCTACTACATATAACTCTTTCTTTTGAATCATATATAATCTTCTTAACCAGAGAGCTAACTATTTCATCTCTTCCTTTGTGTTGATGTGGACATAACATACTTGGGGTAGAGCACATAGTTTTAAGTTCTCCTGAATGTATTTACTCGGTGTTCAATCTACTTGTAGATGAAGAAATGGAGACCCTAGATGGAAAGCGAGGAAGAGATTAGGGCAAAGAAGGGAGAAAGAATCAGTTCGTGCCTAACCAAGATACTCATCATAGCTTCTTTCTAACCGAAGCTAATATTGTTGTTTTATGGAAGCCTCCCTGAAATCTCTTCCTTATCTTAATTTCTCGATTTTGATTTACAAAGTCAACTTGTCAAAAATTTCCAACATCTGCTATCACACTCTTGTCCTAATTAAGAAACTTCATGATCAACTCTGTAATGGTGCGGAAATAGCAAGTCAGACCATGATTGATCTTAAACTCTTTATTATTAAAGCACCATGCTATTGATTTTATTGGCAAGATTGCTGAAAAGCCATCCACACATACTCGCTGTTTCTTGTTGAACATGGGACTTTATTTTTTAATTTTAAACACCACACCTATAGTGACAGTAGATTATAAATTATAACCTTTATACCAAGTAGGGCGACTTTGGAATCACATGGTTCATCTTCAAGTGGTCATAACTCATTTCCTCTTTCATGGCATCCCTCCATTCCCTTTTTGATAATGCCTCAGAAACGTTGGTAGGGATAGAAATGGTATTTAGACTCATAATGAACTTTTTGTGGGTTGGTGACACGCGTTCAAGGGAGACATAGTGAGATAATGGATACAATGGTTGTTTAGAGCATTCTCTAGTCCCTTTTCTCTTGGCAATGGGTAGATCATCTTCAGTATTAGTGAAAGTATGTTGTGTGTGTAAAGGTGGGTCAGATCTTACCGTGTTCTCATTCTGAGGGCCCGAGTCGTAGTTCTGGACTTGCGTTGGCGTAGGAATGACCTTTCTCCTTGTATACACTTGGGGAGACTTTGGGAAATTATTGGAGACACCGACAACACTAGGGTTTGACTCTGGTTGTTCGGGATCATTGGATGGTTCAGGTTCATTGAGAGGGGTCGAAGACTTGGATGTGACTTGCTTCACGGACTCTGATGTGGAGTCAACACTACGAGTTGGAAGGTCAAGATTTTTTAGTGGTTCAAAAGTTTCCCAAGGACTGTCTTCCATCATTGAATTCTCCCCCTGAAGATAGGACTTGAAGAAAAAAGGTTTGTTTTCTGTGAAAGTGACATCAGCAGAGGTGTAGAATCTGTGGGATGAGGGATCGTAGCATTTGTACCCCTTTTGAGTTGATGAGTAACCAAGGAAGACACACTTAATGGCTCGAAGATCCAGCTTGCTTCTTTCTTGGTTATGGTTGTGAACAAAGTCAGTGCACCCAAAATTTTTGGGTGTGAGACCATTTGATGTTCTGAAGTGAGGGTAGAAGTTATTAAGGAGTTCCATGGGAGTTTGATTTCCCAATGTACGTGAAGGAAGCCTATTTATCATGTGTGTGGCAGTAAGGACAACTTCCCTCCAATAGGATTTAGGAACATTTCCTTGAAAAAGCAATGCACGGGTAGTGTTAAGTAAATGACCATTTTTCCTTTCAGCTACCCATTTTGTTGGGTTGTATTAGCACATGAGGAATCATGGATAATACCTTGTGATTGAAAGTAGGGTGATAAAATTTGGTTGAAATAGTCTTTGGCATTGTCGGTCCTGAAACTCTTTATTTTGACCCCAAATTGGTTTTGAATCATTGAGTGAAAGTTAGGTATATCGGTGCTAACTTCAGATTTTTGTTTAAGAAGGAAGAGCCATGTAACCTGAGTGCAATCATCAATTAGGGAGACAAACCAACGGGCCCCAAACACATTAGGTATGTTAGAAGGTCCCCATATGTCACTATGTATCAACTGGAATGGAAGAGAGCTCCTTTTATTACTCACAGGAAAAGATACACGAGTATGTTTGGCCAATTCACAAATATCACAATGGAACTCAGAAATTTCTAAACCGTGAAATAATTGAGGAAACATGACATTTAGAACCCTAAAGGATGGGTGACCTAGACGCATGTGATACAACCAGATTGTATCTTTATTAGATGAACTGAAAAAAGATGAAGGTGGAATGTTGCTTTTCTGGGAAGACTCAAGGTGATAGAGGCCATCCCTTTCCTTATCAAGTCCAATCCTCTTACTCGAGTCATGCTCCTGAAAAACACAATATGAAAGGGAAAAAACAGCACAACATCTAAGATCATGGATAAGCTTTTGGATTGAGACAAGACTGGCTGACAGTTTTGGTACATGCAAGACATTTTTTAAGACAAGAGTTGGTGTGATATGTATGTCTCCAAAGCCTGCAACCGTTGCTAATGAGCCATTGGCTACTGTAATCTTTTGGTTACTAGGGCATGGAGTGTAATTATGGAAAAAATGGGAAGGTGTCATATGATCAGTGATTGCATCAGAGTCTATTATCCATGAGTTGACAAGACTACTTGAGGCATTTAGACAAAAAGGAAATTGTGGTTTACCTGAAAGGCAAGCTCCTGATGACTTTTCGAGAGATTCCAAAAAATTCTTTAGCTTCTCAATTTCTTCATCGTTGAATCCTCCTTTTGTTGAAGTGTCCTCTGGTTTGGATTGCTCAACAATGTGTGCTCGAGAACTCTGTTGCCCCCCATGGTTTCCCCATTCACGACTCTGTTCTCCACCACGGTTTCCCCATTCCCTGTTAGGTGGTTTCCCATTTAGTTTCCAGCATTGTTCTTTTGAGTGTCTTGGTTTATTGCAGTAAGTGCACGAAAGGCTGTCTCTGTTCTCTTGAGTTTCTCTACCCCCGAACTTGGACAAATCTCTTCTCTCCTTCTCTTGTTGACTGGTCCTTGTTGCTAGGGCTGATCCGTTCATAGCTTGTGGTTCAAGCATGACATTCCTTCTGCTCTCTTCTATTCTGATCAAAGAGATCACTTCTTCTAGTGATGGTGTCTTTTTTGCCAAGAATTTGAATCCTGACTTGATCAAATTATGGACTGCCAAAAAAGCATATACTCGGTCTTTTTCAATGAAACTTTTTAAGATAGTTGTATCTGTAGGGCATTTCATCTCAAAAACTCGATAATGATCGAGTTCCTGCCACAAATTTTGCAATATATTTGCATATTCAGAGACATATTTGTTTCCTTGCTTTGTGGCTGAGGTTTTAACCTTGATCTGTTATACTTGAGCCGCATCACGGGCCTTTGAATAAGTGCGGCGAACGAACTCTCATATTTCTTTTGCAGTAGAGAGGAATATGCACGTGTCACTGATCATGGGGTCCATAGATTCCCATAACCATGACATTATCATGGAATCTTCCTCGTCCCAAGTTCCAAATGTTGGATCATCTACAGAGGGACTGCTTCAGTGATGTGCTTGAGTCTCCCTTTGCCCCCTTCAGGTATGTTCGGACAAATTGAGCTTTGAGACCACTTGAGATAGTTTTTGTCGTTGAGTCTATAGGTGCCTTGATATTCTGCAGATCTCCAATTTTCTGGACAAAATTGGACTCATCGGAGGTTTTGTCAATGGTGGATTCAATGTTTGAGGGTTTTGTCATGACGAAGGAACAGGAATTTCAAGAGAGAACAACAGGGAGTTCAATCAAAGTGGATACAACGATTAAGGCTGTTTGAACAGATGCATTGCAACAATTTGCACACTATGAAGATCAATTAAGGTTGAAAGAAGAGAAATTAAGGCTGGAAAAAAAAGAATAAGAGTTGTAGATTTCTAGAAGAAACCTAAAGCTCTGATACCATGACAAGAAAGATAAACCGAATAATTGGTTGTATTGTATTGTATTGCTTGAATATACAAGACCCCTATATATAGGGTATTTACAACATATAAAAGGAAACCGGATCAAGGATACAAAGGAAAAGATATAGAAAAGATAACAACTAAGAAGGCAACTATATCTCGTAATTATAGGAATGATTCCTACTAATCCGCAACCTGTATATTTTGTATATTTTAACAGTCGGTGCGGGTAAGTTGGCCCGAAAACCCACGGTTACCAAAAATAAAATAAAAAATACAAGTATACAAACTCAAAGAAACCATTATAAGTAGTCTATCTCTATATCTAAAATTGCCGGTGTTAAGTGTAGTTATCTTGATGTACATTTTTTTCTCTTTGATAACGGTTCGTTGCCAATATTTAAGTTTTTGCTTGGCCAAGTCTAGAATAGCTTTCCTGCTCCTTTGGGATTCTTAATCAAGTTTTACTTGCTACAAAATTATGTTGTCTATCTTCTTACAAGTTGTTTGTAATGTTTGCTCCATCCATATTTTTAATTTCATGTGGTTGAGTGGTTCTAAAGTGGGGTTTATGATCTCTAGATCCGTGAGGTTGCATATACATTGATTTATTGCTAACCAATAGATGATATTCATCACTCTAAGAAACTTAAAAGTTGATCTCTTGTTGCTACATGATGTTTACTGCTGTCTACCGAGACATTCCTACTTACAGTGCCAATTTGTGTGTATGATTTTGATCTTCCATCATTGTTAATCAAGTCTTCCTTTCTTGGATTATAACCATATTTACAGGATCCTGCTATTAAATTCTTAAAGAAGATACATCTCCTTGCATTTTTGGCTCAATTGAGAAGCAAAGATGGTCTTATGCATGTGCAAAAAAGTTGATTGAGAGGCTAATCTATGGTGAGCATATTTGTTTTTCGCTTTTGTGGTGACTGTGGCTTGCCCTCATGACTTTGATTTTGTTTGCAGCCGAGGAAGCGGATAATGATCTTGGGTTCACCATAGTAAGGCCTTTCAACTGGATTGGCCCTAGGATGGATTTCATTCCCGGGATTGATGGTCCAGTGAGGGTGTTCCAAGGGTTCTTGCATGCTTTAGTAACGTATGTTTAATTTCTGCTTTCGGTTTCATGAATTTGAGCCATCTAATTCAATCTTATTTTCATAGAATGTTATGTACTGACGATGGTTTCTTGTCCTGGCCAGAATCTCCTCAGGCGTGAGCCTCTGAAGCTTGTGGATGGCGGTGAATCACAAAGAACCTTTGTTTATATTTAGGATGCTATTGAAGCGGTTCTTTTAATGATTGTATGTTACTACTATAACCTTAATTTGCTTCCTTCAACATAAAGTTGAATTCACTTGATTCCTGAATATTGATGATGTTTATCTTATTAGGAAAATCCTGGTAGAGCTAATGGTCATATCTTCAATGTGGGTAACCCGAACAACGAAGTTACAGTCAGGCAGCTTGCTGAGATGATGACCAAGGTAACTTATTATCTTCATTAGTCAAAACTAAAAAGGAAGTATGAGGTAACAGAGTGTATGTATATATACGACAGGTATATTCAAAAGTAAGCGGAGAAGATTCAATAGAGACTCCAACCATTGATGTAAGTTCGAAAGAATTTTATGGTGAAGGTTACGATGGCAGTGACAAGCGAATTCCAGACATGACCATTATAAACAAACAATTAGGTACAATGCCTGCCTCTTTCCTTGATCGTTTTTAACTGCATGCAAACTAAATTTAGGCAATTACATTTGCATCTAATACTCCGACATAACAAATGATGTACCATCTATCAAATGAAGATGAGATATTGATTAATTATAGACCATCTATTCTTTTAGATGTTTTCTTAAAATAAAAATGGAATGCCACGTTGGGATCTGAAGACATCGTTATGGGACTTGTTGGAATTGACCATTACGTACCAACACAGGACATATGCGGAAGCAGTGAAGCAATCGATTGCAAAAGCAGTAGCCAGTTGAAAAGATGGAGAAGGGAAGGAAGGCGGTTGTTGTGTACTTTTGTTTTGTTCTTCCATGTCCAAAAAAGAGAGTTGTTCTTGATAGTTTGGTAAGGGAGACTTGGACCTTCTAATGTGTAGTAGTAAGGGAACTGTTGGCTGTATAATTCTGTATAACACCAAATAATTGGGTTACTTTTCTTTGCAGTGTGCTAAGGAGATATCCGTTTTGCTTTTCGTTTGCGATCAAGTTTTCGGTTTCGATCAGATACTTCGCGCCGCATCGCACGCGGGTATGTAACTAGTATACTTAAAAGGGTTTTCTTAACCTTGAAATCGTGAATTTTCTTTGAAAAATTTAGGCACCCCTAGATAAAATTTCTGGCTCCCTGGTGCTAGGCATGACAAAGATGAACATAAGCAGGTGATTTTAGATTTAACAGAAGGTTATTGATTGAGTGCCTAATCGTGTATATGGTGGGACCAGTCAAGTCAAATTGCAGGCAAGGGTTTTTAAGTTCAAGGGTTGCTGAATTATATAGCAGGGGTAATGTAGTAAATTAAGTTATAAGGATCTCAATTGAAGGGTTTGGCTGATACAAGAAAAGGATGGCTGTGTTTTTAACTGAAAAAGAAGTCACAGATAAGAAGTGGGGGGGGGGATACAGATTCATACAGGGAAAAAGAAGAAGGGAATACGGAGATTAGAGAAGGTGAGGAGTAGACAGATCAAATAAGGAGGGAGGATCCCGGACCGAATCGACAAAGACATCAGGGGGAATTCTCGTACAAACTAGGGGGATCTCTCACTGATATTCAGAGAGATGCACAGCAGAAGAGTGATCTAACGAGATGGGATTTCCAGCCCTAGTTAGCGCACACATCTAGGGTGATACACAAAGAAGGAAGACAACAAAATATCACTCTGAACTCTCTTGGGACGCGGCTGTGGAACATACTTGGGAGGATTTACAATCGATTACAAGAACACAACGGGACGAAGCCCCTGATTTAATGCTACAACACATGATATCATTTGGGGGATTCCATTGGTGAGTGTGTAAGGAGATTAATTTGGGAAGGAGTTCAGGACAGCAGCAGACTAGTATCAATGAGCAAGCAGACCAGTTTGCTGCTGGTGCAGATCGTGAACACAGCCTAAGACAAGAACACGTACAGGCTACTGGGAGTCTGCTGGTTCAAACACGGCAGGCTATTTTCTGATGGGGGGCAAACACATGAACAACTTTTAGCGAGGAGTTGACAGATTCACGGGGGCTAGTGATGAAAATACGCAGCTGAAGAACACCAGTAGCACAGATATGATCAAACAGCAACTGACTTGTACACACACTTTTGACTAGGGAATAGCTGCTGAAATTATAAAAATTGGAGCAGATTGAGTTTAGACAGAGGAGCTGCTCGTTTACAGAGTGACACAGATACAGAGACATCGGGGATGACACAGGAGCTTCCTGGATGGGCACAATAGAGCGGCTGTGGCTGATTCACAATTACAGGGAGTGTACTAACTGACATATTCATGACAGGAACAGTAGCAGGAAAGTTTGAGAAGGGAGACAACTTACAAGCCATGACTCATTCATTCTCAATTCCCTCTGAACTGGTGGTGCATCAGTTGCTTCTTCTGAACAGCCTTAATCTACAAATCTGGAGAACAGCCACTTACAGATTCACAAAAGAAAGCTGTTGGTTCAAGGGAAATGATAGAAACACAGGCAGATTGATAACATCAATTATTGACTTCAGTTCTATGGAGACTTGATGTGCACACCGGATGAAATTGAGGCTGCTGGTATTTGAGGAGACTCAGCTCAGGAGAATATGCAAAAGGTAAGCGGTTCGTTATTTTAACCAAATGGAAACAAACAATGTAGTTTTCCTTGCATATTCATATGGACTTCTGATCGGGAATTGAGACTGGAATCAACAGCCTTATGACTTGTTTTTCATTGTGGAAATTACACTTACAACTATCAACCTGTTCTCTTGAGGCAATTCAGTGAGAATCCATGTGTTATTCTTCTCAAGAGCATGAAGTTCATCATTAACCATACTAACCAAGTTGGATATTTCAGAGCCTCCTGAATGGTATTTGGAACCTAAACATGATCAAGATACGAGACAAAAGCTCTATAGGTAGGAGTCATTTTTCCATAAGCAACACATTTTTTAAATAGGGTGATTAGTACATGTCTGTAAACCCTTTCTACGAGCAATGGGCATATCAGGATCATCAACAACCGGAGTTACCATAAAAACCTTACACTTATCATTTTTAGGAATAGGAGGACATGGTTCAGTGACTTGAGAGTCCTTACTCTATGTGGTGTTATCTACATTCCCAATTCGTTAATTACTATAGACACAAAGTTCTTGATTTGGGCTCAGAGACGGATCTAGAAATTTTTTCATACGGTGGCACCATAAAATATAAACAAAAAATAATTACAAAAAGTACGGATTTTATCGACATGTCTTCATCTTTTTAATGTTCAATATTTTTTGATGTGTTTTTATTCTCATTCCACCATTTTGAGGGATTTCTTAAAGTTTTTTGCTTGATTTTGAGGGGTTTTTAGGTTTTTTTATCGATTCCGAAGGATTTTTTCGATTTTTTTGATTGATTTCAAGAGTTTTTTTTCGGTTTTTTGGTTGATTTAGAAAGGTTTTTTTGTTTTTTGGTTGATTACGGGGTATGGTTGCACCTTCTTGAAGTTTCCGAAATAATACGGTAGCACCTTCCAAAACGATACGGTTGCACATTTCATGAACCTAAATTTTTTACCCTTCGCCGGAGAAATGATACGGTGGCACGTGCCACCGTGGCCACAAGAGTAGCTCCGTCCCTGTTTGGGCTTGAGGTGGACTAGACACATGCATAGCCGTTGAAGTTTAGGATTTTTAGATAATTGAAGTGAAGTTTTAGTTCAACATATTATCATGGTCACAAGTTGAAGGTTCAAGAGGTGATGTGATTGTGGACCCGCCGTGTGTAGGTTCACGAGGTGCAAGACTAGTTTGAGAATCCTAAAGTAATTCCCAAAATTGTATTCCTTTGTATTCCCCCCCGAATGATAAGAGGTTGGTGTTCCAAGAGGTAACATATATAATTTCTTTATGGATGGGTAATAACACTTGTACATTTTCTTGTGGCTGAATATCCAAGGAAAAGACATTTGAGAGATTTGAGATTGAGTTTGCTTTGATGTTGGCTACGGATATGGACAAATGCTATGTCACCAAAGATTTTCAGAGGTGGATCAGGAGAAGGCTTGACATGACGAAAGGCCAAAAAGAAGCGACTGCCTAGGTGTTTGAAATAGTAAGGGGCTGTTTGTTTACCTCTTAATGGTTTCATTAAGAGAGAATCTCTGAATCGCTAAGAGGTGAATCTTGTTTGGCAAAAAAGAAGTATGCCTCTTAATGGTTCCAAAAACCTCTGAATGATTTTGTATCTTGGGCCTCCCTTAACCATTCATCGCCCTGATTTCATTATGAACAATTACCAAACAACCATATTTCATTTTGCACTATATCACAAGAGCCTCTTAATCATTCTACACCAAACCATTCAACAACTCCCAAACAGTCCCTAAGACTCTACTAGGCATATGATTAATGAGATACATTGTTGTAAGTAGTGCTTCCCACCAAATGGGCACATGAGTTGAAAACAAAATGGATCTAGAAACCTCAAGTGGATGTCCATTTTTCTTTGCACTACCCATTTTTGTTGAGGGGTTTCGACACAAGATCTGGCATGAATGATTATTTCATAAAAGAGAAAAGGACCCAAAATTGAGTTCAAATATTCTTTTTCATTGTTTGTTTTGAGGACATGAAAATTCCTTTGGAAGCGAGTTTGAATAATGGAGTGGATATCTTTGAATATACTTGCAGAGTCGCAGTTTCATATTTTTCTTTCGTGTGGAAAGTCCAGGCGGTTCTAGCGTGATCATCTGTTAAGGATACAAACTACCTAACATCACTAATATTTTTCACTCGTAAGGGTCCCAAATATTATTGTGTATTGCGGCAGAGGGATATGAAGTTGTATAGGGAGTATTGGTGGTCGAGTATGTTTTGCAAGTTGACGTATTTCATAGATGAGGAAACAAATTTTCAAGATAAGCAAGTTAATTTGTAATCAGGATATTCTTATCCAACTATATGGAGTCCTACCAGCCTCTTGCTTGACTGTAACCGTAACCCGTAACCTGTTGGTAACTTTGTGAATGTTAAGTGTGGAAAGTCAAAAGTCGACGGTTAGCTTCTTATCTCCCGTTAATCAGCTCTTAGTTTGTTAGGGTGATAGGGTGGTTTTATCTTTCCTAGAATAAAGGCCAGGTTGTTAGTATTCTGGCTATAAAATAACGTCTCTGTACTTCGTATTTTTTAAGTAGAGAAAATACACAAAAAATTCTATATGGTATCTGTTAATTGTATATTTAGTGTATATTGGTCTACGACCCATGGGCCTTGTCTAGGTGTCCTTTAGGGTTTATGTCTTGTATATATAGAGGGTTCACCCTCCTTGTTTTATACAGAAATAAGAGTACTAGTTATTCTTACATGGTATCAGAGCCCTAATCGCTGCCGCCATCGGAACCCTAGCTGTCGTTGCCGGAACTCGCCGAAACCCTAGCCGCCATCGCCGAAACCCTACCTGCCTCTGTCCAGATCTGCCGCCCTGCCCCACCGCCGCCGCCGTCGCCCCGCCACCGCTGTCCTACCACTGTTGTCCCGGTCCAGATCTGCTGTCCAGAACTGCCGCTACCTTTGCCTTCCAGATCTGCCGCTGCCTTTGCCTTTGCCTTCCAGATCTGCAGTTGCCGCCACCGTCCAGATTAGCCACCATCTGTAGTATTTGTCAGTCCCGAACCATCTGAGGTATTCTATTATCATACTCTCCTGTCCCGCTTTAATCCTCAGTTTGTTTTAAACCTGTAATTGTCCAATGGGAGACGAAAAGAAGACTGAATCTGCTCCAGGAAGTCAAATTGCTCCTGGTATAATCAACTTTGCTTCGGTTTTACGCATTCCTGTGAAACTCGACTCTAGTAATTGGAGTTCTTGGAGTCTATTCGTTCAGAAAGGTCTTGCAAGCGTAGACAAATCAGATCATCTGACTAAACAGCCTCCTGATCCGATTCTCCGGGAATGGTATATTGATGACAGTGGAATTCAGATGGCCTTGTGGAATGCTATGGAACCACAGATACTTACCATTGCTCAAAACTTTCTCACTGTGAAAGAAATGTGGAATCATCTTTCCTCATCCTTCTCAGCAAAGGAATCTCTATCTCATGCATATTCTGTGGTCCAAGCCTATAGCAGAGCCGAGCAAGGTGACTCTTCATTCACCGACTATTTTACCCGATTCTCAAAACTTCGGGATGAACTACGGACCATGTTTCCACCCACTACTGATTTGAAGATTCAGGAGGAGCGGAACGACAAGATGGATGTAATGATGTTTATTGCTGGTCTGTCACCTAAATACTCTAATGCTCGCCCCTTATTGTTGAGCAACCCTACTGCTATATCCTCTGTTGCATCCACGTATCATCTGTTACGGGAAATGTATGGTCCGGATGCAATCACTACTGACACATCTTCCATGCATACTTCTACTGGTAGGGGTATTGGCCGAGGTTCTCATGTGTTTCCAAAGAAGGGTATTGGACGTGGAAGTGGTATTCAGTGTAACTATTGCAAGGAATTCGGACACACGAAGTGGAATTGTCCGAATCGTCCTCCAGGATCTCAACCACCTCCTCGTCCCAAAGCTCGAATTGCCACTACTGGTGAGCTTGCTGATCAAACTCCAACCTACACTCTTAATGAGGAGGACTATCACCGATTCCAGCAACTCCTAGTCTCCCAGTCGATCTCCCCTACTCCCCACGCCAACTCGGCCAATTCAGGTACGTTTTCCAGTCTTGATTCATCTTGGGTTATTGATTCTGGAGCTACTCATCACATGACTGGGAATCAAGGTATCCTTTCTAGCCTACATAAAGCTTTCCATCTACCCGTTCGTATTGCTGATGGATCTTCATGCCCAGTTCAGGGCATTTGATCCATTAACAATTCGACAAACCTACGCCTCTCCTCTATTTTGTTTGTTCCTAACTTTCCTGATAATCTTTGTTCAGTAAGTCAAATTACAAAACAAAATAACTGCTCTGTAACCTTTTTTCCTACTCACTGTATTTTTCAGGAACTGGGGACGAACCGATTGATTGGCACAGACTTTGAATCAAGAGGTCTCTACCGTTTATCCTTACCTCCACGTCCTACAACAAACATATGTGATTCTAGTATAAGGGAGGCTCACTGCCGGCTAAGCCATCCCTCTGCAGCAGTTCTGAGACAACTGAGACCGGACTTTCCACTTTTGTCTATTAATTTTCATTGTGAGTCATGTCAGCTTGGTAAACACACCAGACGTCCCTATCCCCAACGTGTCTAGTAGAGTCGGTTTTTCTTTTGAACTCGTGCATTCCGATTTATGGGGTCCTTGCCCTACAACGTCCACTTTGGGCTTTCAGTACTTTATTACTTTTATTGATGATTATTCTCGTGCTACTTGGGTTTATTTATTAAAATATCATCGTGAAGTATTTACCATTTTTCGCGATTTTCATTCATATATTCAAAACCACTTTAACTCATCAATCAAAACTTTACGATCCGATAATGCAAAGGAATACTTCTCTACTGACTTCTCTTCGTATTTGAAAACACATGTCATTGTTCATGAATCTTCGTGCGTATATACATCCCAACAAAATGGTGTTGCTGAACGCAAGAATCGCCATTTGTTGGATGTTGCTCGAACAATCATGTTTCAATCCCATGTCCCTAAACGATTCTGGGGGGACGCGATTCTTACTGCCGCGTATCTGATTAACCGCATGCCTATACCTGTCCTTCATGGTAAATCTCTCTTTGCTGTACTCTTTCCTAACGGAACTCCCTTTCCTCTTGCACCCAAATTTTTTGGATGCGTAGCCTATGTTCATGATCGTCGTCCACAACTCACTAAACTTGATCCACGAGCTATTCGTTGTGTCTTTCTTGGTTACTCACGAGTCCAGAAACGGTATCGGTGTTATAGTCCCTCTCTTCACCGCTACTTTACTACTGCCGATGTCACCTTCCATGAGTCCTGCCCTTACTTCCTCGAACATTCCCATTCCATTTCCGATCCGTTCCTTGATCTTGACATACCCGACTCTCACCTTATTCCCACCTTTCCTGTGTCTGTTGTACCCTCTGTTCCTCCGGTCTCAGACGCTCCGACTCCTGCTACCACGAACCTACCGGCAGCATCTCCGCCGTTACTTTTCATATATGCTCGACGACATAAGGATCAAACAACAGAGCCTCTTAATTCACAACCGAACCATGACTCTGGTCCATCCTCAGTTCCACTTCCCACAAATGAGCCTGATACACCGTTACCAGATACACCGTTACCAGCAACAACCATACCTAATACCACCTCTCCTACACCTGATGTTCCTATCTATGATCCTCATGGAGCACCATTTCCCGATATACCTATTGCCTTTCGCAAAGAACCTCGACACTACACCCGTTATCCTATTCAGGATTATGTTGCCTACTCTCACCTATCCCCCGAGTCGAAAGCCTATACCAGCACCCTGGATTCCTATCCAATTCCCAGAGATGTGACGACTGCTCTGGCTCACCTAGGATGGCGACAGGCTATGGAAGACGAGTTAGGGGCTCTCCGGGCTAATCATACGTGGGATCTTGAAACACTTCCTCCGGGAAAACATATTGTTGGTTGTCGTTGGGTATTTACAGTTAAACTACACCTGGATGGCTCCCTACATCGCCTGAAGGCTCGGTTAGTTGCTAAAGGGTATTCTCAGGCATACGACATTGATTATGATGAAACTTTCTCACCGGTTGCTAAAATGCGTCTGTCCGTATTTGTATTGCCCTTGCTGCCATTCATCATTGGCCGCTCCATCAGCTTGATGTCAAGAACGCCTTTCTTAATGGCGTTCTTGAGGAGGAGGTATATATGGAGCAGCCACCTGGGTTCATTGTCGAGGAGGAGGCCTCGAAAGTTTGCAGATTACGTCGTTCTTTATATGGTCTTAAGCAGTCTCCCAGGGCATGGTTTGGTCGATTTTCTAGTGTTATGGGAGAATTTGGGATGGTTCGCAACGCATCTAATCATTCTGTGTTCTTTAGACATCAGCAGGGCAAAAGGATTATTGTAGTGGTTTAGGTTGATGACATCATAATTACAGGGGATGATGAGGTCGGGATTGTCAAACTCAAACAGTTTCTTCAGTCGCAGTTTCAGATAAGCGACTTAGGTTGACTTCGGTACTTCCTTGGCATAGAGGTATCTCGCTCTCCACAAGGAATACTTCTCTCTCAACGGAAGTATGTCCTTGATTTGTTGACCGAATGTGGCTTACTGGGTTGCAAGCTCGTTGATACTCCAATGCTTCCTACAAGGAAGCTCCTTCCAGAGGACGGAAATCCGATGAAGGATCCTGAGCGCTACAGACGATTGGTCGGGAAGCTTAATTATTTAACAGTCACACGACCAGATATTTCCTTTACCGTCAGTGTCCTGAGCCAATTCATGGCTGCTCCATACACTGGACTAGGGGTGTTAACGAGTCGAGTCGATTCGAGTTAGGCAGTGTTTGAGCTCGACTCGTGAATGTAATGTTATGCTCGAGCTCGAGCTCGAGCTCGAATTATTCTCCCAAGTTGTGTTCAAGCTCGACTCGATTGTTATTTTTAATGTTCGAACTTGAGCTCGAAGCTCGTTTAAGCTCGTTTATTTTGGCAAAAATTTCGAGTTTTCTAAGCTCGTTTATGAGCTCGATTAACAACTCGACCTCGAGCTCGATTAGCTCGTTTAACAGCTCGATTTAAATTCAAGTTTTGGCAAGTTCGTTTAACAACTCGAGCTCGATTAGCTCGTTTAACAACTCAAAATTCAACACAAAGAAAATAAAAAGATAAATAGCACTTCAATATCCAAAACAAAGAAAAGAGATTGAAATACAATGTCTCAAAATAAATTACAATCTCTCATTAGTCAAACCTTCTAGATGTCATCCAAAAAAAAGTATCAATCCATCTTTAGCCTGGAAATACTACCAAAAAAAGAAAAGCTCCTCAAGTCTTTGATGAAGTCTTTAACCTGAGAATACCACCTTTGATGAAGTCGAATAACACAGCGAAAGAGCACAACAGCAATAGTAGACCTGAATTTTAAAAACCAACTTTAGAAAATAAACATTGTTCATCCATCTTCATTCTAACTACTAAAAAAAGATAAAAAAGAAATACTACCAAGTAAGGTCTTCATGTACCAAGAACATCAACCAAACATATCTCTTGTAATTGGTTTTCCTTCTGCAAATAAAGGTAAACAAATTAATTTCGAGAAAAGTTAAAAGAACGATAAATAATGAACATATTAAAATTATCACCTTGTTTTTCTTTTTAACACCATGAAGCCTACGAACCCAATCTCCTCCACAAATCAAAGCTTGTACGGTTTCCGGATTCAACGAGGCACGATATTTATCAATCACTCGACCTCCGGCGCTAAAAGTAGCTTCAGATGCCACCGTTGTGATAGGAATAGCTAGAATCTCAGCTGCCATCTTTGACAAGATCCGAAATTTTGTCTCATGAGATCTCCACCAATCAAGAATATTAAATGTTGTAGCTGAATCATCATCACAAAGGTAACATCCCTCTTCTAAGTATGCATCTAAATCAGATTTTCCCGAATCATAGCTTTCAACTTGCTTCATACGAGAATAAAATGCCGAGAACCCTCGTTTTTGAGTAGTACACTCATTGGTGACTTCTTGACTCAAAAGGATTGATGAATCTATCGATGATGTTTCATGTCTTACACGCAATGAAGAATCATACTCATCATAAATTGCATACAACAAATCTTTCACCTTCAACATATTCTCCTTCATGTTCACCTCATTATAAATCATTGGGAATGAATACTTGAGCATTTCTAACTTGCATCTAGGATCCAAAACATTAGCAATACACATAAGCATGTTACAATCCCCCCAATATTTGTCAAACTTCACTTTCATACTTCCCACCATTTTTCTAACAAAATCACGAGGATCATTGGACCGCTTATCCAATATATGTTTGATATAATATACCTCCCCAAAAAATAAGTTTGAAGTTGGATAGTCACTTCCCGAAATTATATTGGTACAAGAATCAAAAGCTTCTAAAATCTCACATATGCATCCAACCTTTTCCCAATCATCAACAGAAGGACAAGAGGTATAAGATGGATCCCTCACTTCATACATAGAAAATGCATCTTTGAATATGATTGCAGTAGATAACATTTTAAATGTAGAATTCCATCTAGTCTTACAATCTAAAATGAGCTTCCTATCGGGCAAATGAAGTTGTTTTGCAACTTGAGAAAATGTTTTTAATCTCAAGTCACTAGCTTTTACGAAGTTCACACTAGCACGAATCTTATCTACGATAACTTTGATTTCTGACAACCCATCTTGCACCATAAGATTCAAAATATGCGCACAACACCTAACATGAAAAAAGTTGCCTCCACAAGACAATTTCCCAAGCCTAGAAAAATGGTCTTTTAAAACTCTGATAGCAGAATCATTTGCTGAAGCATTATCTACAGAGATAGTCATAACTTTGCCCTCTATTTCCCATTCCCTTAGACATTTTAATAAAGAATCGGCAATTTCAATACCACGTCTAGGTGGAGGAATATGCAAAAAACTCAAAACTCTTTTCTGTAACTTCCAATCAGAATCAACAAAATGGCATGTAATGACCATGTACTCAGTATCTTGGTTTTTAGACTTCCATAAATCTGTGGTCAAACTAACTTTGTTAACCCCTTCTAAAAGACTCTTTAATTTTTTTTTCTCAAGCTCATAAACAACCATACAATCATTTTTCACCGTATGCCTACTTATTTTTTCGAACTGAGGTACCATACTTTTGAAAACTAAGTTCAGACCTTCTTCTTCAACAATGGTAAAAGGATGTTCATGCATAAGAACCCAATGAGCAATCAATTCTCTAGTAATAGACGGATCATATTTACCATTACTAAGAATTGGGAGAAAAGTTTCCTGAAGCTCACCTGTATCAGAGACCGGCTGAAAGTTAAGCAATCGTTGTTTATTCACAGCAATCCTCTTCGCTTTGCAAGCTTGCAAATGCCTTTTTAATGTTGTTGTAGTCGCCGTAGAACTTATAGCAAAAAGTTCTTTACAGTGTATGCATTGTATCTTTCTCCCTTTATCTGTCGTCACTTCAATCATATCTTTCCAAACTTCAGACTTCTTTACTCTTTTCCTTTTATTGAATTGATGTTCCTCCTCCACATTTTGGTTTGTAGTTGAATCAATTTCAACTTGAATGTTGGAATCATCAGCTGTAGTAGTTGTAGTAGCTGCTACATGAACTTGGTCCTCTGACAAAACCATTAATCTGTCCAAAATTTTATTCATTAATATGTTTTCAGCACATAACATAAGTCTATAACAGATAACATAAGTCTATAACAGATAACTCTTTTATAACAGATAACATAAGTCTATAACAGATAACTCTTTGCTAACTTCATGAAACTCTTTACTTTCCCTATATACCTTTGACGCCTGAGTGATAAAACATCATATGTTATAGACTTAAAAATAAAAGATATCCAGTTCAGATTATATATGGCTAAAACACAGAGACATATACATGTTAGTAATGTAAAGACAGTGAGAGTGAGGATATCATGTATGTCAAACAAACAAATCAATAGCTTTCATATGTAAACTGGACCCAGAAATCTACATATTACACTATATTAATCTAAATGGTTAAAACATACAGCCAAACACAGGCAAACAAAAGCTCAAAATTCAAAAGAAAAAAAATACATAAGTGACACATAAACAAGCACTCAATGATCAAGGATTTAGTTGCAACGAATGGAACCATTTCAAACCCCAAAAAAGATACACTCAGACTTGATATCTAACCTAACACTTCCTAATATCAAATTGAAATTGATTTTAGTTAGAAGTCAACACCAACTTTATTCAATTGATAACCAAAAATCGATAACCAAAAATACATATACAAATCGATAACCAAAAATCGATAACCAAAAATACATATACAAATCGATAACCAAAAATCGATTAACACATATACAAATCGATTAACCCAAATCAATTAACAGTCTAAACAAAATCTAGGGTTTAAGTATCTCAATAAATTCAAACCTGGAAAGCTAATCAACGAAGACAAACCTGAAACGAAGGTCGACAGTAAAGTTCAATGGTTGAAGAGAGTAGGAGAATCGAGTTGAATGGTGGTCTGGTGGAACCGTGGATGTCCTGAAGTAGAAGCATCGTTTCAACTTTCTATCGTCGCTTTGAAACCTCTGGAGTCTGGAGAATATGAATAGTCATCTACTTATCTGATCTTTTTAAATGTTTAATAATTAGGAGATTCGAATCGTACATAACTACATACTATATTGACTAAATCGCAGGTTTAAATCAAAACAACCACTTAGATTAGTGGTAGGAGTTAAGTGTATTTATACTTTAGGTCATGGTTTCGAATCTTGTTGGCATCAATTTTTTTATTTTAAACATTCAGTTTCAATCATAATTTTTATGAATAACTATAACTCGAAAACCACATGTAGGCTCGACTCGACTCGAGGACTCGACTCGTTTGAGGGCTCGGCTCGACTCGACTCGACTCGAAAACTTAATCGAGTTCTCGAACGAGCCGAGCCGAGTGTTGGCTTTATGGAGCTCGACTCGTTAATTTAAACGATCATTATTTTGCGATCGAGATCGGCTCGAGCTCGAGAAATACTTAGCTCGAGCTCGATATAAACGAGCTCGAGCTCGAGTAGCTCGTTAAAAGCTCGACTCGTTAACACCCCTACACTGGACACTGGGATGCTGCTCTTCGTGTCTTGAGATATCTCAAGACCACACTAGGTCTTGGCATCTTATATTCTGATCAGGGGCATTGTCGTGTGGGTGCTTTTACAGAAGAAGGAGATGGTCGGACATCTGGTTTTTCAGATGCAGATTGGGCAGGTTGCCCGATCTCTCGACGATCTACTACCGGGTATTGTGTATTTGTTGGAGGAAATCTTGTATCGTGGAAGAGTAAGAAGCAACACACAGTATCTAGATCTAGTGCTGAATCAGAATATAGAGCCATGGCAGATGTTACATCAGAAATGATATGGGTTCGTCGTCTTCTCATAGAGCTCGGTGTAGTTTCTAATAACTTGATACGGTTATACTACGATAGTCAATCAACTATTCATATAGCAAAAAATCAAGTATTTCATGTGCGGACGAAGCACATTGAGGTTGACTGTCATCTTATCAGAGATCGAGTTGTAGGCACACAAGCAGACCCTCCATCCATTCAACCAATTCACATTAAGACAGACTTTCAGCTTGCGGACATCCTCACCAAACCTCTTCGGAAAACTCAAATAGATTTTATTTGTAACAAGTTGGGCATAATTAACATTTATGCTCCAACTTGAGGATGAGTGTTAATTGTATATTTAGTGTATATTGGTCTACGGCCCATGGGCCTTGTCTAGGTGTCCTTTAGGGTTTCTGTCTTGTATATATAGAGGCTTCACCCTCCTTGTTTTATACAGAAATAAGAGTACTAGTTATTCTTACAGTATCAAAGCGTTTCTGATCCATTCCCTCTTATATTATTGATTTTCTCTTATTAATACAATGAAAGAGTATAAGGTTATATATAGGCAAGAAAGCTGGAAAAAGAAGGAAACCCTAAAAACCCTAAGGGCCCATGAGCTAATTGGGCCTAAGTAAAGAATTAAATATTTTACATTCTAACACTCCCCCTCAAGCTGGAGCATAGATATTAATCATGCCCAACTTGTTACAGATAGAAGAGATCCGCGAACCAGGTAAAGCTTTGGTAAAGACATCGGCAAGTTGACTTCCTGTTCGAACAAAGGGAGTTGAGATGGTTCCATCATCTAGCTTTTCACGAGTGAAATGGCAATCCACTTCAATATGTTTTGTTCTCTCATGAAACACGGGATTATTTGCTATGTGAATAGCCGCCTCATTATCACAATATAGATTCATTGGTTTAGATTGAGCAAACCCAAGTTCACCAAGCAGATTACGCAACCATATCAACTCACAAGTGGTTTGGGCCATAGCCCTATATTCAGATTCAGCGCTTGACCGGGAAACGACATTCTGTTTCTTGCTTTTCCACGAGACTAGATTTCCTCCAACTAACACACAATAGCCTGTCGTAGACCGTCTGTTCGTAGGATCTCCATTATAGTCGGCATCTGTAAATCCTTCTATGACATGATGACCGTGATTTTGATAAAGAATGCCAAGACCAGGGGCACCCTTTAGGTACTTCAGTATATGTCTAACGGCCTTCCAATGTGGAGTTCTTGGAGATGACATAAACTGACTTACAACACTCACCGGAAACGCGATGTCAGGACGCGTAATCGTCAGGTAGTTTAGTTTTCCCACAATTCTTCTATACTTTTCTGGATCCTCAAGTAGATCTCCATCATCTGCTTTCAATTTCATATTCGGAATCATTGGGGCCTCACACGGTTTCGTTTCAATCATCCCAGAATCATTCAATACATCCAAACAATATTTTCGTTGAGACAAACATATCCCTTTCCGAGTACGAGATACTTCAATTCCCAAGAAGTATTTTAAAGGACCTAGATCCTTTGTTTGAAACCGGGACGCAAGGAAATCTTTCAGCTTCTTGATCCCAATGTCATCACTCCCAGTAATCACAATGTCATCAACGTACACCACTAGTAGAATGCATCCAGAAGGGGATGAAGTAAAGAACACAGAATGATCATAAGAGCTCCTCCGTAAGCCAAACTCAGTCACTACAGCATTGAACCGTCCAAACCAAGCACGAGGGGATTGCTTTAAACCATACAATGATTTACGCAATTTACAGACTCTGCCAGACTCCCCCTGAGCAACAAACCCAGGTGGTTGATCCATATAAACTTCCTCATGTAAATCACCATGCAGGAATGCATTTTTCACATCCAGTTGGTGTAGGACCCAGTCATAAGTAGCGGCCAATGAAATAAACAAGCGGATGGAGGGTACCTTAGCCACAGGAGAAAATGTCTCGTAGTAGTCGACCCCATAAGTCTGAGCATATCCTTTAGCTACCAACCGTGCTTTCAGACGAGCCACTGATCCAAATATATATAGGCCGTCAGTTTCCTGCCCTTTACCAATAATCCTCTTCGTCGACAGATCCTGAAGGACACAGAAATCAGGAAAGAATGTGACACAACAATTTAAAGCACGGGTAATTTTGCTGACTGATAACAAATTGAATGAGAAATTGGGTAGGCTCAGTACAGAAGATAACGAAACAGATGGGGTAAGATCAATGGTGCCAGAACCAAGGACAGATGTGGTAGACCCATCAGCAATTGTGACATGTGATGGAGACGTGTGTTTATTGAAATTAGAGAAGATAGTGGGATTACCTGTCATGTGATCTGAAGCACCTGAATCAATGACCCATTTGGAGGCAGAGGATAATAGGCATGTACTAGAGTTACCTGTCTCAGCAAATGTAGCAGTCGAAGCAGTGGAATTCTCAGTCCCTAAAAGTCGAGCATATTCTTCCGCGGGTATAGTAACCGTACTACCAGATGATTTGTCTTCTCCAGTCATCTTCCAATGAATCACAAACCAGAAATTCGAAGTTGGACAAAGAATGCACTCACAGGGTGCCAGAAAACCGACGAACAAAAACGAAAACGAACAGCGCACTCACAGGGTGCCACAAGACGAACAGGGATGAAATAGAACGGGAAAAATCTTCGAACCAAAAAAGTGTACCAAAAAACTTCCGAAACACTGTTCACGCCGGAGTACTATTCACGCGAAACACTGTTCACGCCGGAGTACTATTCACGTCGGAGCACTATTCATGTCGAAACACTGTTCACATCGGATCACTGTTCACATCAGAACACTATTCACATCGGGAGCACTGTTCACGCAGAAACACTGTTCACGCCGGAGGATGGTAGAAAGTGGGACGACTACTATTAGGGTTTTAGAAGCGGCGGCTATTAGGGTTTTATAAGCGGCGGCTCTGATACCATGTAATCAGGGATTATATTATTGATTTTCTCTTATTAATACAATGAAAGAGTACAAGGTTATATATAGGCAAGAAAGCTGGAAAAAGAAGGAAACCCTAAAAACCCTAAGGGCCCATGAGCTAATTGGGCCTAAGTAAAGAATTAAATATTTTACATTCTAACAAGTGTATATTGGTCTACGGCCCATGGGCCTTGTCTAGGTGTCCTTTAGGGTTTCTGTCTTGTATATATAGAGGCTTCACCCTCCTTGTTTTATACAGAAATAAGAGTACTAGTTATTCTTACAGTATCAAAGCATTTCTGATCCATTCCCTCTCTTCAAGTCATCTGAAAACTTAATGATAAAATACATCAATACTGATATGGTCAGTGAGGCAGAGAGTGACACTCCTCCAACAGGCCAATCATCTACGATGTCTAATGTTACACCCACATTTTTAGAAGTTGGGATCATTCCGATTACTGCACATGTCACAGTTTCAACCAACGGTCACACTCTGTCATGATTTTTGTAAGTGGAAAAGGAAAGAAGATTACGTGACAGGAGCAACCTCGCAACGCAGAAGATAGTCAAGAATTTCGAAAATGGAAGACGGAGAACAATATGGTAATGTCTTTGCTCTTAAACTCAATGACTAATGAAATTGGTGAGAACTTTATGTACTACAAGACTGGCAAAGAAATATGGGAAGCAGCCGAGACACATACTTCAACAAAGACAATGCCTCGGCAATCTTTGAACTAAAAGGAGTACTTCATGATCTACGCCAAGAAGAAGGATCTGTCACCGACTACTTCAACTTGCTAACACACTACTGGCAACAACTAAATATGTTGGACGGTGTTACCTAGAAGCGTGTTCAAGATAGGAACCAATACAAAGGAATCTAAGAAAGAGAAATAATTTACAAGTTCTTACTTGGTTTAAGCCAGAACCTCGATGAAGTTCGAGGGTGAATCTTAAGTTGCAAATGCCTGCCCAGTGTTCGATAAGCATTCTCGGAGGTCCGCCGAGAAGAAACAAGGAGGAAAGTCATGTTGGGATCTTCGGATAATCAACCAAAGACTGGACGATTAGCATTAGGAGCCAAGAGACAAACCTTGAGTGCATATCCGGGGAGTTACGGTTCGACACAACCACAGGGAGGTCCACGTAACAATGACTTTCCAGCAAATGGCCAAAGATCAGGCAACCGTCTTTGGTGTGATCACTGCAAGATCCCATGTCATACTAAAGAGGTATGTTGGAAGCTACATGGAAACCCCAAGCCCGATAACCTATCAGATCCTTTGGCCATGTAGCAGAACTGAAAGCAATCCGTTTAACCAGGAGCAAATGGAAGCACTGCAAAGGATGCTACGATCAACAATTCAGTCAACCATGGGGGGAAATAATATGGCTGCCATGGCTCAAAGTGATCACATACCTACTGCCTTAAATGCAAGTGACTGGATCGTCGACTTAGGGGAGACTGAACATATGACCGGAAATGTTAATGTTTTCAATGAATTGCAACCCAAACGCTACTGGAGCCACAATCCGAACAGTTGATGGTAGACGTAAAGGGTATAGGTTTAGTGATTATTTCAAAGGATATTACCCTTAATTCAGTTCTTTATGTTCGTAACCTTACCTATAAGTTGATGTCTATCATCGAACTTATGAATGATCTAAAGTGTATTACTAAGATGTCTCCAACCCTGTATGAATTTTAGGACTCGAAGTCGGGGACGACATTGGCAGTGCGAAAGTGTGTGGAACATTTTCTTGCTGAAGACTGAACTCACGGTAAAACTACCAAGAAGCTCAATCAGTGCTATTTCAGATTTGTTTCGAACCAAAGAGTCTCTTCATCTTTGGCATCGTAGATTAGATCATCGAAATTTCATGTACTTGAAACGTTTATTTCCAGCTATTATCGATAAAATTTCAGTTCCATTCAATGTGAAATTTGTCATTTGTCAAAACACACTGGCAGTTCATATCCAACCCAACCATATAAGACGTCTCGTCCATTCTGCTTGATTCAGAGTGATGTTTGGGGACCATCCAGAATAAGAAATATTACTGGAACTAGATGGTTCATCACCTTCATTGATGATTACACTTTGGGTCTATCTCATTAAAGAAAAATCATAGGTACGACATATATTCTTAGTCCTTCATAAAATGATTGAAAATCAATTTCAAACTAAAATCCAAGTATTAAAATCTGATAATAGGACTGAATTCTTTGAGTCAAATCTAGGGTCATATCTCCATGATCATGGAATCATTCATCTAAGTTCATGTATTGGTACCCCACAACAAAACGGGGTTGCTGAGAGAAAGAACAGACATATCCTTGAAGTTGCACGCTTTATTTTGTTCACTACGAATGCCCCGTCTCTGTTTTGGGGAGATGCTGTCCTATCCGCCACTTACCTAATCAATCGAATGCTATCTAGAGTTCTTAAGTTTCAAACACCTCACCTAACTCTCATGATCACCTATCCTCACTTTAGGTTCTTGTCAAAGGTTCCACTCAAAGTCTTTGGATGCACGTCCTTCATTCATATTCCCTCACAAAACCGTAGTAAACTTGAACCCAAATCCCTCAAGTGTCTTCCTAGGTTATTCTAACAACCAAAGTGGTTACAAGTGTTATTCCCCTGTCACAGAAATTCTCCTATCACAGAAATTCTACAATACAATGGATGTTACATTTTTCGAGGACCAACCATTTTATTATCCCACAGGGGGAGAAAGATTCTCATGAATATCATATTTGGGATGAAACTTCAAACGTATCTACTGCTAAAACTCCAAATCTACTTGTTGTCCTTGTTGCCCCCATATCAACTTGCTCCTCAATCTGCTTCTTTTCTTCTGGCCTCTGTAGAACCCGATTGCAACCCAAATACAACCCCTTCTGAACAAAATCACACCCCACTTTATTCATCCGTCAAATTACCAAATCAAGAAACTTTAAAATAAGTGTTGGTATACTCTAGAAGACCAAAAGTCAGAAGGGATGAAGAGGAAAACACACACCACTGCCATGAGGCTGATCCGAATCACGAGCCAAACCTGGAATCTTGGAATCTTACTCTGTAATACTTCAGAAATTGATAAGGTTAGTGATGAACATGATGATCTTAATGTTCCTATAGCATTGAGGAAAGGAAAACAATCATGTACAACACATCCAATCAGTAATTTTATGGCGCACCAAGGCTTATCTGCCAATCATAGGGCGTTGACAAGTTCCTAGACTCCATACAAGTTCCAAGGTGTGTACAAGAGGCTCTACAACATCCTGAATGGAAGTTGTTGACGAAGAAATGAATGCCCTATTGAAAAATAACACTTGGGAATACTCAAACTTACTAACTGGAAAACAAATGATTGGTTGTAAATGGGTTTCCACCATGAAGTACAATGCCAATGGAACTATTAATAGATTTAAGGCGAGACCGGTGGCAAAGGGATTTACACTGGCATATGGAGTTGACTATGGGGAAACGTTCGCACCTGTTGCTAAATTGAACTCTATAAAGGTATTGCTTTTCTCTTGCATCAAACCTAGGTTGGCCACTACAACAACTTGATATAAAGAATGCTTTCCATAATGGAGAGCTAGAGGAAGAAGTGTACATGGATGTGCCACTGGAAATCGTTACAAAAGAATCCGTTGGAAAGGTTTGTAGGCTGAAAAATCACTCTATGGGCTCAAACAGTCACCTAGAGCTTGGTTTGAGAGGCTAACTCAAGTTGTGAAACACCATGGATTCGTTCAATGTCAAACCGATCACACAATGTTCATCAAAAGTTCATCAACAGGCAAGAAAGCCATCATGATCGTGTATGTATATGACATAATTTTGACTGGTGACGATGTGGAGGAGCTTAAGCATCAAAATGATGTGCTTGCAAAGGAATTTGAGGTGAAAGACCTAGGAAAACTCAAATACTTTCTTGGAATGGAAGTTGCAAGATCCCATAAAGGAATCTATGTAACACAAAGAAAGTATACCATAGACCTTCTAAAAGAGACGGGGATGTTGTTGCAAACCAGTTTCGACACCTGTCGATCCGCAAGGAAAGTATCAAATAAGAGATGGGAAACTAACCGATAAGGGAAGGTATCAAAGATTAGTTGAGAAACTAATTTACTTATCACATACCAGACCTGACATCAATTTCGCTGTTCGGATGGTTAGCAGATACATGAACCAACAACCAGAAGATCATCAAGAAGCCGTATTTCGAATTTTGCAATACCTGAAACTGAAACAAAAACCTGGACAAGGATTGTTCTTTGGCAAGACAACCGATCAACAAGTAAGAGTTTTCACAGATGCTAATTGGGGTGGATCACGAACTGATGGAAAATCTACTACAGGTTATTGGATCACGAACATGTTACTGTTCTTATGTTTTCTTATGTTTGGGGAAACCTAGTAACATGGAGAAGCAAAAAACAGGTTATTGTATCTCGAAGCAGCGCTGAAGCTGAATTTAGAGCCTTGTGTTATGGAATCTGCAAAGGAATATGGCTAAGAAGACTTCTGTCAGAGCTGAAAGTAACAATGAATGGTCCTATCACTCTACTTTGTGACAACAAATCTGCAATTGATATCGCAAAGAATCCTGTGCATCATGAATGAACTAAGAACGTGGAACTTGATCAACACTTCATAAAAGAGAAGATAGACCGGGAGAAGTTCAGTTGAAATTTGTGCCGTCAAAACAACAGACAACAGATAATCTTACAAAGGCTCTACCACGACATGGGTTCGAAGAATTGCGGTCCAAGCTGGGTATGATTGACATTCATAGCCCAGCTTGAGGGGGAGTGTGGAAAGTCAAAAGTCTCCGGTTAGCTGGAAATCCTTATCTCCAGATAATCAGCTCTTAGTTTGTTAGGGTGATAGGGTGGTTTTATCTTTCGTAGAATAAAGGCCAGGTTGTTAGTATCCTGGCTATAAAATAATGTTGCTATACTTGGTTTTTTTAAGTAGAAAAAATACAGAAAACTTTAACCTCTGTTTCATAAAATTCTATATTAAGTCTTAAACTGACATGGTTGCTTTGACTATCTAACATTGGCCGTTATTTTCATGCCATAACCGTGATGATAACTGTCATAAGCAGATAGAATACATATACACATTCGGTTGTTGTATCATAACTTGTGTAAGGATATTGGATTTGGAGCTCAAGAACTATGCGAAAACAGATTGGGATGACAAACAGCCCAATTTTTGCTGCATCAACTTATCTAGCCATGACTGCACACTCCCGTTCTTATCGTTATATGGTAATTGGATTTCCTCACATCCTTTGCTCTCTCTGGTTGTCGTGAGATTTAGGTCATCCAGATGATGTACTAAGATCTGTATCTTGTTTTCAGATGTTGCTATGATATTAACATATTAAAAAGAATCTGTTGAACTTCTTGCTGAAGTTAGAGGATTTTAATGGTATGGGTAAAGTTCAAATGAGAACCGTAAATATTTTGAGCACCTCGGAACCAACTATTTCATGAATTATAACCCTAAAATGTTCATGAATATCGTACAATTTCATTTGTTCATGATATTCATGATCAATATCTATAATGATATTCATCATGAATAGTTGGTTCCCATGTTTTCAAAATATTTATGAGAATCATTTGAACCTGCTCCTCAATGATACACTATCTATGTAATATTGTCTAGCTATAAGCAATCAGAAACTGATAGAAGATAGTTGGTGACCTGGAATACAGGCATATGAGATACAACTTGGACTCCTGCTTTCTGATTTACGCCTGCTAAGTCTAGTTCAATTGTTGATTTCTTTGCTGGTTGTACTCTAGGCAACTTGGGAGACACCTTAAATCTTTTTTTTTCTTTTCTCACAAAAGAGATCAAACACACTCCTTTGAGCCAAGAAGTGGATAGAGTCTATATGTGATCAAACAGAAAGATAATGGACAACAAAGGCAGTACTTTATGTGAGCATGTTACAATATTGAGCCAATACTCCTGTATGAATTTAACACTAATTAGCAAACATAATCTTCTAATAGAAAAATAACTATGGTGCTTTAACTAGTGTAAGATTAATTATTTATACATCTATTCGATCATATGGTATGTAGCAAACAATTAGTTCAGTAGAAACAGTATAAGCGTTTCTTTTGTCCTGAGTTAAATCAGTACATAGCACTACTAGTTTGGCGAGAGTAAAGTCAGTAAACGTTATTGCATGCCGAGTTAAATCCATTTGACCAAATAGGATGCCATAGATTAGCATAATTTATTGACTGGCATATGCTGAAAGAAAATGGACAGTCCAAGGAATCTGAAGATTTTATGTGTCGAGAGTTGGAAGCCCATCTTAGTTTTAGTGAAATGATATTCAAATACAGGCGGTTATTAAATCCTATGAATTAATCACTATAAATTATGTTGTACTGATTTTTGTGTTACGTTCTGTAGATGGAAACTCAGGGATTTCTTTTGCATTTCAGAGTCACAGTGTATATTTTATGGAAGTTGTGATCTTTATATCTGAATAATCCTATGCTTAGTAAATATTTTCTTCATGTGGCATTCTTTCTTTTGTTTTTAAAAATTGTCTCAATGAGAACATGCATGATTAGTGTTTTGATTAATTGAATGTAGTCATTTGTGGTTGTTTTGTTTTTAAGGCATCTCTTCTTTATTGCATCATTCATGTAGGATAATTTGTTTCCTTCTATTCAAAAGTAATATTAGTTCCTAAGTACATTGATATTATGATGTAGAATAATTTGTTTCCATTTCATTATTAATTAAATCGGTTCTCCATGCATTGGGGGGAGGTTTTTTTTGCATTTACTTTTTTAAAACCATGGTATCTTCCACCTTTGGCCTAATTAGTCCATGGGATCCTTGACAGCACAAACTTTAGGCTTTCTGGCAACATGGTCCCTAAAATGATGGCATACATTGTGGGAGTTCGTAGTTCCTACTATAGGGGCTGTCATCATGTCTAAGGATACTGAAGTGATAATTTGAATCCATAATCTCAGCTCTGCAAAATTCTCTTTGATCTACTGTTCATTGTCACATCAGGGGTTGTGAGTTTCTGATCACGGAGTTTTAGTACAATATAATCTAGTATAATTATTAATGGGTTGAGTTGTATAACTGCAGCTTATCTTATGTAAAGGGCAACTGTCATCTTGTTTTTGATGATATATTAAATGCCATACTTTGGTTTCAACCTTATTTTCTCGCATTTTTCTTGCAACCGTTACTGTTTACTGTATTTACTGTCTTTGTTGCCTGTTTGCACATTTTGTTTCTCACAATCAAAAAACAAATTTTCTTTTGTCAAAATCTCTGTTTCTCGTCTCTGCAAAACTTTTTTGCAAGCTGGGGGGTCTTATCTCTTGGGGTAGAGGAAAGATCCACGTACACCCCACAAACCCCTACTTTCGAGTGGGATATATTGGGTACATTTTGTTTAGTGTGAGCAAGAACCCACTATAACACTGATTTGGTCATAACTGGCATCACATATCAGACCACACCCGTATAATCATTTGTCCAAGTTCAGTGAACCTAGGGTTATAAGGGTAAGGAAAAATACTAATTTTCTATACACAGCCCAAATCGAACATTGGATCCTCAATACACAGCCCAAAATCAAACATTGAAGGCTGATTCTATAGGACTAGGGCTCCATATCACTTCTTTTCAACTCATGTTTCATAATGTATAAGCTTCGTCTAGCCCATCACAAAGGCATACACACTCGAACACTCGAACCCCTTTCTGCATTTTGTACCTTCCGTGTGTGAACAGATGAATTTCTTGGGCATCGTTGTATCTATATCCTGAAGACATTTGGATCTTTGGCAAGTATTTTCTAGCTAGACGAGGTATACGCAAGCTCTCCCACAGCAAAAAATGATGCGGAAGAGAGCAACAAGGGTTAAGGATAGGGCCAGGGAAATGTTGAACGATGGTGATCACATCAGCCGTTTGCCCGATGATGTTATTCATCACATTTTTTCATTCATAGATACTAGATTTGCTGTTCAAAGTAGTCTTCTGTCAAGCAGGTGGATAAATACATGGAAATCCCATCCCCATCTGAACTTTGAGATCGATCACTCCGCCAATCACACAAGCGGCTTTAGATTTCCCAATTTTGTGCATCGGTTTCTATCTGCTCGTGATGACAATGTAGAAATTTCGACCATCGACTTCCGATCAAATTCTATTAGGCTTCCGCTCCTCAAAGAGATCATAATCTATGCAATGTCACATAAGACTCAAAAACTAAACATTGAATTCTTGCGAGGTGGACACACAAGACGTGGTGGATTTGATATATCTTTATTTAGATCTCAATTTCTTCAACACCTCTGTTTGGGCATTGATTTTGGGGTTTTCATAACTCTAACTCTGACCTGGGATTTGCCTGCTCTGACTACTTTGAATCTTGATGGTGTTACATTTACACTGGATCCTCATGATGGTGCTCGTGGGTCCGTTGAGTTGTTTTCCTGCTTTTCAAATCTAAAAACTCTTGTCTTGGTTAATTGTCGGTTCTTGAATATTGATCAATTCGTTATCATGTCAAATGGGTTGGAGAGTCTCACCATGATAGATCTTCATCACACAGATTCGTTTGTGATCTCAGCACCAAAACTCTCATCTTTCACTTATAATGGCATGGCTCGGTTTTCGTTATTAGCCAAGGGTCTTCATTCATTAGAGACAGTCAACTTTCACACATTCTATCATAGATCTCTGCAAAAGCAACCAGAGCTTGTTGAATTGATGATCAACACCTTCCATCAACTGTTTAAGGCAAAGTTTCTGACTTTAAACTCAGATGCCTTGAAGTTTCTTTCAGAGTTTCCGGAATTACTTAAAAGACGGCGCTGCCCTTTTATGAACTTGCAAAGTTTGACATTGGTTGAACACCAGCTACCTATCTCCTCGATTGTGTTTGCTGATGTTCTCACTTATTTCCATAGCAGCTCTCCAGATCTTACAGTTAATTTTGAATTAGATCTAGCACCAGTGAGGGTCCGCTGCGTGGACGGCCATTAGTGATTTGATCGTTAGTCTGCAACATGAGGAAATCATTGTCAGGTAAGGTCAGTCTAAGTTCTTTTACTTATTCTTGTTAAATTTTATTTTGAGCTATTCTTAAATTTACAACTGCTATTGTAATATACTATGAGTAAGCATGCTGTACTATCTTCAATGATCTTGGATCATTGCTGTATACAGGTCAGCATCTTCTGTTCCTTTTGGAAAAATATCGTCTTAATTAATACACCCTATTTGTTGATTTTCCCTGTTTTCTCATTCCATCCCTCCCAAAATAGATACAATGTCAACTGAATGCCTGGTCTAATGAAAATCCTAATTGGGGTTTTAAATTGTGTTATTTCATTGTTGAATAAGAGAGTATACATCATACAATACATGGACCTTGGGGCCAGCTTGGAGAATAAAGAAAGAAAACCTTGAATCCAACTCTATAGAATATATACATAACATAAGCTAACATAAGTCACACTCCTAAAATTGGGCATAAATATTGGTCATGCTCAACTTGCTATATAGAACTGTCTGTATAGATTTCGTTAGAATATCAGCCAACTGATGTTCCATCCAGATATGAATCGACTAATCAAATGGACGATCCTTTGAAGTCTTGTTGTAAAATGACAGTCAACCCCAATATGTTTCATTCTCTTATGCAAGTTGATAGTTTCTTAGCGATGCACATAGTGGCTGTAACAATAGAGCCTTATTGTATCGCCTGTAGAGACACCCCTTTGAGAAGCCTCCTAATTCATGTCATCTCACATGGCATATCGGCTATGACTCGGTACTCTTTCTCTAAATTGGAATGTGAGACATGTTTTTTTTACCCTTGCATGGGAGCAGATTACCACGCAAGGATACATAATACAATGTGGTAGAATTCCTGGAGAAGGAACAACCTGCTAAGTCTCCATCAACAACCTTAGACTCTTTCTTCTTGACCTATTCTCTGTAACCGCATTTATAGTTATTTAGGTAGAGACTTTACTATTCTTTCTACACCTTCCTTAGTGATGCCTTTAGACTAGAGATGCCTTTAGATACCATGGTCAAAAGTTAGGATGCTTTAAACTAGAGATGCCTTTAGATACCTCGAAACATGGAGAACGTCACGTGGCCGGTATGTGTAGATGTAAAAGGAATGATTATGCTCACCAAACATGAGATATCTGGGTGAGTGAACATTCACATAATTGCGTTCCCTGGCGGGAAGAATTGGATAACATAGTGGTTTGCAGCCTAACAATTTACACTCTAAAAAGAGCTTTAGTACACACTTTCTTTGAGATAAGAGTATCCATTGTCGTGAAGAAATATCTCAATTCCTATAAAATATTAGAGACATCTAAGGGCCTGTTTGTTAGCAACTTAATGGAACTCACAACTTATTCGATCAACTATACATGACCGTTTGGTAGTGGCTTGTTCAGTAAGCTTCTAGGGGGAGCTTTATGCAGAAAGTCAATTGTTTTCCAAACATGCCCCTCCCAAGTAAAAAACACTCAACATTTGTGCCAAATATTGGCACGGGTGTCATCCTTGTGGCCACGGGATGAATGCCTGCGGGCCAAAGGCCTGTTTTCCGGAGATTAGTCTGGGCCCAATGTAGTCCGGGATACTCCTTCCCAAAAAAAAAAGTAAAAAATACTCTACTTCTATCTATGAAAAAACCCTCTCGAACAAAAACATTCCCAATCTATAAAGACATATTAATCCACAAGCAGTTTTATCCACACATGACTTGATGGAAAACCAACCAATAAGCCAGTAACATGCTAATGTACCCCAACAGAATTCTTCAGCTCGGTAATGCTTTGATCATCATCCCTTGTGATAGTATTATCAACATATACAACCATAATAATGTGTTTATCTTGTCGGTGATGGAAGTAATCTTACTTCAAGTCAAGACCAAGTTGCAAAAGAGCCTTAGAGAACCGTCCAAACAAAGCTCTAGGCAATTGCTTGATCACACATAATGGATGTTATAACTTACTTACAGGCCTTGGAAGCCTCTTCACAAAGTTGATCCACAATACCTCAAGAACACTATTGAGAATGCGTACTTGATATCCAACTGATTTAGAGAACAGTGGTTAATAGTCCTTAGGGTCACATAGATGCAAACATAAGATATCTTGGCTACAAGAGGGAGAATCTCCTTATAGTCACTACCATAGGCTTAGAATACCCTTTGGTGATTAGACGAGCTTTCAACCGGTATAAAGAGCCATCAAAGGTGCAACTTCACTGCATATACCCACTTAGAACCAAAGTTGTTAAAGGCGCAAGGCGCACTTAGGAGCAAAGGGGTTCTGGGCCTAGGCACGAGGCGCAGGCGCAAGGCGCAAGGCGCAGGCGCAGGCCTCACGAATGCGAGGCGCATCATATGAAAAAATAATATTTATATATACACATACATACATACAAAGTAATACACAACTCAAGTACCATTATTTAAAAAGTGATTCACAACCTTGTTTAATCACAGCCATGTGTGTGTGTCGACTTACAAGAGAAAAAATGGCTGCCAAATCACAGCCTGTGATTCTGTGATTCACAGCCTTTGCCTAATCACAGCCATATGTGTGTGTGTCGACGTACAAGAGAAAAAAATTGGCTGCCTTACAATCAAAAGCATAAAAGAAAATTAACAAAAGTAGACTATACAAAAGTATGTAGCAACAAGAAGCCGACTAAATGTGATAAATAAGCCAATGTGATTATGTGATAAATAACAAAAGTAGACTACAAAAAAATATATACATACTTGTATGGGATGTATTTATAGGAGATGACTGATTAGAATTGAATAGAGAATTAAATACACTTATCTAATAACTATGTTTTGTAGAAGTTTAGGAGGTTAAAAGACACAACTAATATTAGGTTTTGACATATTTAATAACTCTGTTTTGTAGAAGTCTAAGAGACAAAAAAATATTTGAAATTAGGGTAGATCTTCATAAGGCACGCCTAAGCCCATATTGCGCCTCAGCCAAGGCGTTGCGCCTTGGTGCGCCTCAGTGAGGCCTCGCCTCGATATGGAAAAAGCCCAACAGGTTGCACCTTATGCGCCTCAGAGCCTAGGCGCGTCTCAGGCGCGCTTTTCACAACTATGCTTAGAACTAATTGAGCACTTTCCAGTGGGAAGAGATGTTTAAATTCAAATCTTATTTGTCTGTAGGGCATCCATCACCCTACATAGGTCGTAACCAAGAGAGCCTCTTGTCCGTTCTTAGGGATAAGATAACTATTAGTTATCAATGGCAGGGGTAAAGGCTGAGGAGTGTGGTGTGAGGACAATATAGACTAGGAAATTTTGGTTGGGGTAATGGGTGTAGGTAAGAGTGCCCTTCCTCAAAGCAACATGGAGTATCTAGAAAAGGGGCAACCGAGGGTGGTGTAGGATGGGGGTCAGGCTGGATATTTGGGTTTCAGGCTATGGCTTTGGATCAGGTATAGTATGTTGTGGTTATGCGTATCAAAAGTATGGGAGGGGCAACAAGTGTATGTTTTGGAGTACTAGGAACAGGGTGAACCGATTAATGGATCGGGGATCAGAAACACGTGAAATAGGATTAGAGGGGTGTTTGGAATAACTCGCTACCATGATATGCGAATAGTAAAAAGTAGACTCAGTAACACTAGTAGGAAAAGGAAAATAAGACGTGGAATCGAACTCGAACTTCAAAAGGTAGCATAAACTAAAGTAAATAACATGTAAACAATGACTGTAACACATATAACCCTTGTGACAAAAAAGTATCCGATAAACATGCATCAAACGAACTTAGAAAAATTTAGTTCCATGAAGATGTATATAGACATAACAAACCCACAACCAAATATTTTTTAGAGTGATATGAAATAGAGAAGCAAGGTTTATAGGTACCATAGACTGAGGAGGGAGTACCACTAATACAAAAATTGATGGTTAAAACAACAGTTTCGAAAAATAACGAGGAACATTGTAGTGAATCGACAATGTAAGTGCTACATCCAGCAGATAACGATTTATGTTAGGCAACACTGTTCTGTGAAGGTTTATAGGCACGTAAAACTGTAAAAGCACATGCCATATTCCATATTCAGATATAAATTGATTAAACTCCGTAGTAAGTTATTCTTTGGCAGAATTAGTAGAAAGAGTTCTAATTTTTAACAGTCAAATTAAGTGATACATATGTGCAAAATTCAGGGAAAACGGAATTGAAGCTCGAGATTTTAGTATGTAAACCCATATGGTATGAGAAAGTCATCAATAAAGTTTATTAAATGCTGAAAACTGTTAGTAGACTCTTAAGGGGTAAGGCACCATATATCAGGATGAGCTAACTGAAAACAGGAACGGGCAATCTGACACAATTCTTAACTTTAGGTGTATCGGATACATGTGTGTTTACCTAAATGATACAACTAACAAGAAAAATCAGCAACAAATAAAAATTTTGTTCCAAGCTTCTTCATAACAATAACTAAGGGATGCCCTAGCCAATCTTAAGTACTGTTAATTTTGCTAAAACATACATTTGCATCTTAAGTTAAGTCTTAGATGCTTCCAACGAATACAGTCCATGGCTTTCATACCGATGCCAATCAACTGGCTTGTCCCTTACTGAATTAGATTTTTGGACGGTTGTTGAATTATCAAAAGTCGGCATTGTTTTGATCAAGTCTTGTAGAAACAACTTGAATCAAGGATAAAAATTTACTTTGTCGAAAAAATCCAAAATTTAAGGAGTTTTCAAATGCTCAAATAGGTGAACGATCTTCTTAAAGATAAAGTTGTTTCATGTGACTTCTAAAGGAAGAATGAAGTTGATCTCATTTATAAATAGAGGATGTTATCAACCGGTTATGATCACCGAAGGAAGATGAATAGATTCAGGATAAGCCAAGAAGAGACACTTGGGAGAAAGTCTACTTTACCTTATCATACGGGAGGTAAAGTATTTAAGGAGTTCCTTCTTAGGATATTATTTGGTCCCATCACCAACATTCCCCTATGCCTGAGTCCTTCATTTTGGAATGAGTTATTGAACACTGCCCTCCATGCTGAGTTCTCAATTATGTCTCCTAATTCGGGGTCCAACCTCCAGCTCCTTCCACTTCCTGGATCCAGCCAGGTACCACCGCTGAAAGAGCCTTACAACTTTCGTCTCTAGTTACTCTAGATAATGCATATGCGGCCAAGTTCTCCTTGCCATGCTTATACACTATCGTAGTCTAACCCCATCAATTTCGTGATAAATATCTGTCGCATAGGAGAAGTTGTCCTCTTATCTAACAGATGCCTTAAGCTGTGATGATCGGTTTTTATAAGGGCAAAATACATCAAAATGCAACAAAGTTTGGTGTAGTTGCTATTTAGTGTAACGGAGAACTTTTTTCTGAATCGATGTAACGAAGTTTCAAAACTTTCTATTTTGTACCCATTTTTATTGTTAACCTGCTTATCTTGTAACATTTGATGATGATGATACCCATTTACGAAAGGGTTACGGCGAAATAGACGATTAATTGACGTCGACATCGCCAAATGTTACAAAATCTGGGTAAAAAACAGGGACTTTTTGAACTTTGTTACATTAAATAGAAAATTTTGTTACATAAAATAGGAAATTTTGAAACTGTTACATTGATTGAGAAAAAAAAATTCTTTGTTACACTAAATAGGAACTAAGACAAACTTCATTACATTATCCCATCTACGTAATGCCTCCATTTGTTGATGGCATGCACTACTGCTATCAACTCTTTCTCATAGGTTGACAACCCCAAATGCTTTGTTGCTATAGCTTTGCTGATGTGAGCTATGGGTGTTCCTTGTTGCATCAGCACAACTCCTATGAGAGGCAGATCAAAGTTAGGTAAAGCTAACGCTGGAGCTTTTGTCATGGATTTTTTAGTTTCTTAAAAGCCACATAAGCTTCTTTGCAGCAAAGTTCATCCTTCTTGAGCATATATGTGAGGAGTTTACTAATCAATCTATATCAGTGGACACATTTTTGGTAATAGCTGGCGAGTCCCAATAAACCACGTAACTCTTTGATAGAAACTGATCCTGCCATTCCAACATGACCTTGATTTTTCCACCTTGGTAGCAACCCCATCGGTAGATTATGACGTGGACCAAGTAGGGATATGGTTTGTATGGCAAGTTGACACTTGCTATACTTGGCAAATAGCAAGCCATCCTTGAGGAGCTAAAATGTACTTTTCAAGTGGGTAAGGTGTCGTTCATAATCAGGACTGAATACCAAAGGTCGTCAGAGAATACTAAGATAAATTTCCTTAGATATTGCTAAAAGACCTTATTCATCAATGACTGGAAGGTAGCAGGAGCATTAGTTAACCCAAAGGGAGTTACTTTGAACTCATATGTCCTACGTGAGTTTTTTTCTAGCTAATATCTGCTTTGTGCACAAGCTTCGAGAACCAAGTGGCCCTAACTCATCAATTGCAGGAATAGGAAACCTATCATTAATAGTATCCTCATTAAAAGCTCGGTAGTCTATGCAAAGCCTCCATGATCCACCATGTTTTTTCACCGACAACAATGGAAAGGCATATGGACTGTGGCTCTTTTAAATAATACCACTGTCAAGCTTCTCTCTCACTAGTCTTTCAGTTTCATCTTTTTGCACATGCGGTACTTGTAATGTCTGATGCTTATGGGTTGGGTTTCCTTCTGAGATTTATGAACTTCTTTTGATCCCTTTCATTTGGTAACCCCTTTGGTTCCTGAAAAGTGCTATGAAATTTCTGCTATAATTTCTCCGGATTTGGACACCTTTCTGGGCCTGGTTCCATACTAGTTTTAAAAGACTTGATGAGGCTACAGAGTCCAAAAACCCATATTGGTATTGAGTGTGTGGCTAAATTCTCCTTGGTTTAGCAACTGAAGTGAAGGTCTCTGATGTGTCCCTTGATAAACTAAATTGCAAAACCAGTAATCAAGACAGGAAATAAAGAGAAATTAGATGCATATGTCACACCACAGGGGCTAACAGTCTCTCAACCAAATATTCTCCATAAATGTCACCTTCTCCTCCCCTTGGTTGCAGATTGACAAAATCAAAGGTTTGAGGCCACTGTACTCCAAGAACTGCATCAATGCCTCCTAACGTTATAGCCCTAATCGAAGTCTTCAATTTGAACTCCCCAATTGCCATTCAAAGTTGGGACAAACCCAATGATAGGTTACCTTGAAACCATCCGCTACTACAATTGAGATAAGGTGGTGTTTCTTGCATTTTGACCTTTGACATTCTTGCTGTTTGAGTCTCCAGGAAGTGGCCTGTACTCCCGTCATCTATTACTACTCTCAGATCCTTGCCTTTGTATATTCCCACGACTCTATTGTATTGCCACTGGTGCGTCCCAAAAGCGCATGTAGAATTATCACTTGTTTGGGTCTTTCCACCTCCTCTGGTTGATCTGTTGTCTTCTACCATTTCTTCAACAGTTTCCTCTTTATCTGAAACCATCATAATGTAACACCCCACAAACACGGCGAACATAAACTCGATAATAATCCGAAACGGATCTCATTTACAATTGCCAAAAGAAAAAAAAAACAAAGTCTTCATAACTTGTAGACGGGAACTTCCTATTACAGCCGAGACGACTACCTCTAACAGCCACACAACAGCACTCAAGACCAGCTATAAGCGACACCCAACCTTTCTCTCTTTCTATTACTCTTTTGAAAGAGGGCACCACCAAATCTCTTACCTGAAAACGGATTTAGGTTTTGAAAACGTGGGTTAGACCATGAGGTCTAGCGAATTCCCTTTACAACGACGATGAAACAAAATTTAATATCAACTTCTCAGTTTAATAATTTAACAAATTTAAAAGACAGCTGATATAACCGTAATCAGTTCCCATAAAGGAAATTTCGTTCAGATTCAATCCACATCACCTATGTGATGTCCACACTCGGGCCCCCCAGTAGATCCCCATTTCGGCCCCCCAGTAGATGCCGCATCCGTGTGCACGAGAAACGAATTCAAGGCACACGGCTCTCCCAAAGCCTCGAGACTTCTCCACAATTTGAAACATTCAATTCCATGGCAACCAACAATTCATAAAGAATATAAACGACATTAACAGCTAAAACAGAGGACCTTTCGTACATGATAAAGTGAGCATTTTATTAGGGCCTGATCATCAATTATACAATCATACGATCAGAAATTTAAAGCCTTAAAAAACATTATTCACGAGAGTTGAAAGTGTGCAAAGAGAACTCACCTGCTAGACGGATACCCAACACACACACCGGCAAAATCACGAAGACCAGACACCTACAATTTGGTTTAAACAAAATCAGACCCCGGTTAGATCTCTCTTTAATTTCCAGGTAGAACTTGATTCTCCTACTCACCCAAGCATGTCCCATCCCGGGTTGGTCCTGAGTCTTCGGCCCTACCTAGTTTGACCCATAACTCTCGACCGCCCCTCCTTTTCTGGTTTAAAACAGTGCCAACCCAATTGGGTTTTGGCTGCAGTCTCGACCCTGTCGGTTTGATAGCTCCCAGCTCATGCCGGGTTGGACATCTCTCGGCTCCTGCCGGGTGTGAGCAGGTTCCCGGCCCACGCCAGTTAGATCACTCTCGGTCGTGTTGGGTTTAGCTGGAAGGAAAAGTACCTCGGGTAATAATCCCGGTTCCCGAACCAAACGATTCTCCTATCCGATAAACCCCACTGCTGTGTTTTGGCACAAGGAAACAACTCGCCAACGGTCCCCTTTTCCCCTAATCGACTAACAAAGCAAACCCACCCATTCCCAAAACAAGGTCCAATCTATTTGGCCAAAAGATTTTCCCAAAGCTATTATGCTTTAACCACTTCCCAAAACCATGAATAAGAAGCACAAAATCCCCAATAAATCATCAAATTCTTAAATAAGAGAGTAAGTTTAGGATGGGTTACCTCTTAACAAGAAAACCTTCAATATTTTGCTTCCATCTTCACTCTCCCCAAATATTGGAATCATAATCTGATTCCTTCTATTTCTTCCTTCTTCTTTCACACGTCGCCTCCCAACAAAGAGGTATGAGGTATTTAAGGGATTTTACCCCTAAATGAATATTTTGATTATTTGCTATAACCCCCCCCCCCCCCAATTCTCTTTTCTTTTAAGTTGACCACCATTTACTTAAAAAAAAGGGAGAGGAATTAAGGTTATTACACATAAAGAGATGAGGCTTCTTGCATTGGGGTCCAACTGTATATGGCTCATCGCATAGAAAAAAGAAAATCTTTTTCTTTCAGTTAAATCGTTCTCTGGTGAGTTTCTATGTAGGCAATGTTGGTTCTTTGACATTAACACCCTCGATTTTCTCTGGACCCACCCCTTGATTAACAAGTTTTTAGGCAATGATCTACTACCTTGATTTCACATGGCCAAAAGACTCGTGGCCGAAACTTTCCCAGTCTGGGACTTCTTGAGCCACGACTTACCCTGGCCTCTTCAATCTTGGCTAAGCATATGGCTTCTCTGAGGGAGTTGGTTTCCCTCCCCTCACCCACATTGTAATTCTTTCTGCAATGGGATGGATTAAGGGCGTTGTTTTTAATAGAGCCAAGCCTCAGAGCTCTTCAAACACTTGTCTTACTCATCAATGGAACCCCATTCCCCAGTAGGATTTATCTTCATTTTGAGAACCTGGATATCCTCAACAAACTCTTTCATCCAATTCCCTTTAGTCCATTTGCATACCATAGCACCCCTCATCCGCCTATACCAAACCAAACCCAATAAATCCCACCTGGATATAAGGTCTGGAGAGGTAAGGTGTACGCAAACCTTTCCTTTGCTCCAAGTGACAAAGAGGCTGTTTCCGATATGACCTCCTGCCTACCAAAAAGATTTGAAAACGTAGCTAGAAGCCACAATTTAGCAAAATGTCTTATTTAATTATTCTTTTAAAGGCAGATTTTAGCAAAGATTGCAAAGAGCCTAATACAATTAAAAAAGATGAAGGCAAGAGGATATGAAATGAACTAGAAAACAAGGATACATTTAAGCTAACAATACCTAGCTTAAAAACACACATAACACTCCAAAGATTCTCTCTATATCTATCCTACGACATTGCAAACCTATACGTTGATTCTATACCGTCCCCCAACCCACCCTCTACCCTCCTAACACCTCGCCGTTACTGCAGTACCTAATTGAGTCCTGCAAGTAATCAAATCAACTACCACAACCTGCCGCTGCCGCCTCCAAGAACTTCTATCTCAGGTTATGCCCTCACCGGTATCGTCTGTTGTCTCTGGCGAACGTATCCAAACTACTGCAATCTTTTCTCTCTCACTTTGTCGAAGATAAGCACAACTCCTAGCTTTGCTAGAAAACCTCATTCGTTATCCTTTCCAACATAGTCCCGCCACATATCCATCTTAGCATCCTCATTTCTACAACTTCCACTTTCCTCTCATGCGTTTTCTTTATCGAAAAACCTCCATCTGCTTGGTCTGTTCTTTGGAGAAGATAATTCTTTTGCTTGGGCTCCCTTTGAGGGTAATGAAGGAGTTTGCATACTCCCTTGAGATGATCTTCTGAAGGACTATGCATGAACTGACTTGCTAGCCCTACTGCATAGGAAACCTCATGACAAGTTTTAGCTAACTAGATTAGTTTACCAACTAAATTTTCATATTGGGTTTTGTTCTTCTCCCCTTCTGATTTTGTGATTTGGATCAATGGGTATGGATACAAGCTTGCAACCTAACTTTTAGTAGATCCAACACGTACTTTTGTTTAGAGAGAACAAATTAACAATTCCTTTTGATTACTTTTCCACTTCCATTCCCAGGAAATACTCGAGTTCCCGAGTCTTTAATTTTGAATTGTTGAGCTCAGAAAATTTTCAAGTTAGCCTGTTATATTGTGTCGTTTCTTGTCATGACAACGTTGTCAACATGAACAATTAAGATGGTCATTTTACCACCATTTTACCTTGTATTGTATGTTCACAAGGGTGTAACCTGACTATGCTTGCTTGTAGTCGTGTTCTTTCACAGCCTTTGTAAACCTCCCAAATGAGGCCCATGGAGACTGAGTCCGTACAGGCCTGCTTCAACCTACACACTCTTTTAGATGTTTTGTCATCATCAAACCTTGGGGATATTTGCATAAACACTTCCTCCTCTAGATCACCATTTAAAAACACATTTTTTACATCAATTTGCAAGAAATACCAATCTAAGTTAGCAACTAGTGAAAGTAGAACCTACGTTGTATAAAGTTTTGCAACTGGGGCTAATGTCTTTTTGTTCCCATAAGTTTGAGTGGATCCAATAGCTACAAGTCTAGCTTTGTATGTCTCCATCTGCCATCAACTTTGTATTTGATAGAAAATATTCATTTGCTATCAACAATGTGTTTTCCTTTATATGTAAAGTTATTAGCTCCTAATACTCATTTCTCTAATGTGGCATCTCTCCACTTTGGAACTACCGAGGTTGCGTTTGGTATATGGGACATATGGGACAGGACGGGACAAAACTCACTTTCCCATGTTTTGCGTGACATGGGACAAGACAAAAACTCATTGTCGCACGTTTGACGCAACATGGGACATGGACAAGGACACGATGGGACAAAAAAAAAGCTTTTTCTTGTTCCACCAAAATAGGTGGAACAACATGGGACAAGAGTGAGACAGAAACTAAAAAAATACCGATCTACCCTCATTTGATATAAACCTAACATGGTATTTGTTTTGATGGTCATCACAACCCATTGTCGCCGCCGCCACCATCGGCGGCCACCGGTAGCCACCATTAACCACCGTCGGCCTCCGCCACCTCTTCCTCCACTACAACAACCTCCTCCGCCACCTTCACAACCACCGCCCATTGCCACCACCACTACCATTGTCGACCACCTCCACCAATCACTACCACCCATTGCCACCAACACTATCATCGTCGACCACCTCCACCGATCACCACCACCCATCACTGCCACCACCACCGGTGGCTACCGGTAACAACCGCCAACCATCGTCGGCCACTTCCACCTCTTTCTCCACTACAACAACCTCCTTCACCACCGCCCATCTCCACCACCACTACCATTGTCTAGGGGTGTGCAGGAATTCAACCGATCCAATTAAAACCGACTGATTCAATTAGAACTGACCGATGATGATTGGATATACAATTGTTAATTGGATGGGATCATATCAAAATTTTCGACATCCAATTTGAATTGGTAGATTCTTGGATGACAGCCCAACCGACCGAACCGATCCGATTATCTATCCAACTACCCATCCAATTACCATTCAATCATCATCCAACTACCCATTCGATTAATAATTTTAATATTATACTATATATAATATAATAAAACAATTAATCATCCATTGGATGTCGGATGAACCAATTCGACCCAATGGATATCCAATAAGAATATCCAATGGATGGAACCGAACCGATCCAATCATCAATTGGATTGGAAGAATCCAACATCGAATGAATGATTAGATCGGTTTGGTTGGAAAAGTCCAACATCCTGGATCAGTTCGGTTCCCTTCGCATCCATTCGATGTCAACTGAAGAGCATTCCTACCATTGTCGACCATCTCCACCGATCACCATTCCCATCACCGCTACCACCATCGGCGGGCATCGGTAGCCACCGCCAACCACCATCGGCCACCTCCACCTCTTCCTCCACTACAACCTCTTCTACCACCCCCACAACTACCGTCCATCGCCACTACCATTGTCGACCACCTCTACCTCCATCGATCATCACCACCCATCGCCGCCGAACACCACCTATACCTCTGCCACATCGGCCACAACCACCTCCTCCACCACCACTGTCCACCTTCTTCACTTCCTCTACAACCTCCGTCTTCACCAGCCATCCATCGCCTTTACCTCTACCTGACGCTGCAAGCCTGCAATCATGCCTCCGCCAATTCATAATGATCTTCCAAATTGAATGAAACATAGTATTTCCGGATTGGATTTTTTCGAACTACCATTAATTATTTCAGATTCTTCATTAAAATTTCATACTATTATTTATGTATATGAAAATTGTGTAAAAAACTAAAAATGCTTATAAATAAAATTATTTAAATATATACTTTACTTGTGTCATTTATAACTATTATATGATATATAAAATCATCAAACAACTTTTAGGGACAACTTGTCTAGTCCTGTCCTATCTAGTCCTAGTCATACAAAACACCAGACAGACACTTGTCCTGTCTAGTCTTGTTCAGTCTTATTCTGTGTTGTCCTGTCCAAGCATGTCCGCATACCAAAACGCTACCTTAGAGTTTCTTGGAATCTCATCATCGGTATACCCGTGGTAAAGGCTCTAAAGCTAGGAGATAATTTAATCTATGAGACATAATGTCACAAAGGGTGTTTGGTACATATCTAGATTACTATGAATTGAGTCAACATGCACGCACTTTGGGTTCTGTATGGGCTAACACATTTATTTTTTCAACCCCACAAGGAATTGGAGAGACAACCTTTCCCCTTGCTTGGTTCAGATGGAGGCACTATTTGGTCTGGAGGGTCTCACTACCTTGCCCTTTTTTCCTTCTTGAGTAAACTTAGAATTAACCGGTTGCAGTTTTTAGATCATTAGGAGTAGAAATTTTGTTATTAGAAAATTCATCATTAGATTTCCCAATTTTGTTCAACTCATTTATTTCCAGATCGTCACTATTATTTCTTGATTAATGGTAATTATAGAAAAATAGCAGGTATAACATGATTTTCTTGATTTTCCCAAAACCGATCTTTGCATAAATATGAAACTTTGAATATTCATATATGCTCTTGTTATTCCCAATAAGATGGGTCGGTAACAGATCGCTCGTCCAACTTATTGTCTTCCGATTTCATATCAGTTACAACTAACCTGATATAAAGATTCTAGCTCACCCACCTCTGTTGCTCTGCTCCTAAGAGCATGACCTGATCTCTAAACCGATTGACTTCTCTGAGAAATGAGATTGGTTTTTGCATGCTAGTAAGAGCTCTGTGCCAAGCACCCCCCTTGATTTGGGGGGGGGGGGGGGAGAAATGTTTTCTAAAAAAGTCTTCAAAAAGTGTACATCTATAAGTTACTAGTATTTTACCATAGCTACGGTCAAGATATTTACAACCTTTTTGAGTCGGTACAAGTTAGCCTTGTTGTGAGAATTCTTAATTCATGTAGGGAGGGGGTTCAATCTAGGCTGCTAGCCAAGATGAAGATGGATCGAAGGGGTTGTACCTATGAATTCTATTGGACCCATAAATGATACATTGGATGTCAAAGTGTTATATTTCGACTCGTTGGATAAGGTTATCGATAAAGAATTTTTATCCATTTTATCTATTATCCGTGTATCCGACATTTTAGGGGGCAGAATATGGATAAACGCTATTTCTCCTTATCAATTACCCGGTACCTGTTTCTTCCCCTAATGCTATCATAAATATATGATAGAGCGTGTGATGATGATGAGAATCAACAAAAGAAAGATCGAATCAAGAATAATGGAGAAAATCGGATATCTGTGATTGAAATTGAAAGGAATTATAATAACGGAAAAGAACCAGGGAATCCTCCCTCTCTCTATGCACTAATGCAAGAGGCAATAGAAACTTAGGAAACTATTCTCTACCAAAAAAGGTTTACCCTCCCCCTATTTAAAGGTAAAAACTCTCTCCTCAAACCCATGTCTAGCCACTTTCCTTTTCTGCCCTTTTGGGCCTTCTAGAGTATATTTTTAAAATACTTGGTTTATTCTTATTATGGTCCAATCCAACCAAATCCGTATCAGATGATTAAACGATTAACAAGACGGGAAAATAAATACAACAAAAAGAAATTCTCTATGAATTTTCATATTGTAGTTTAAAGAATTACATTATAATTATATTTGGAATAATATTACAGTGTTTATTGTAAGAGATTAGATGTGGAATAATTACCATGTCATGAATTTATATATTATTATATGTTTTATGTTAAATAATATTATTTGTAATTCAAAAAGAAGATTTTTTTAGCGTTAATTTATTAATCGTTTTTATTCGTTATTTTAAATGGATAGAGTAACAGAACAACCTTTACCTTACCCATACCCTACCGTTGCTAGCCCTAGTAAAAATCCTAAAAACACATTTAATAGCTCTAGGATCTAATTTACTTCTTTTGTGGTCATGAATGTGAACAAACATGATGCAGCCAAGTACTTTAGGAGATAAATTAGTAAAACTTCTATTTTAAGGAAAACAAAGTAGAAGTGATTGAATGGGATTTGGTGGTTAAGAATTCTCCTTGACATTCTAATAGTTAGATAGGAAGCCATGAGTATTGCCCCTTCTCCATAAATAATTTCTTAGGAACATGCATAGAAAACATTAAAGTTTGGGCTACTTCAAGTAGATATCTGTTTTTTCTTTCGGCAATACTGTTTTGTATTAACCGAAGAATTATGGTGGATAATCTCTTGTTCAATAAGGAATTGTCCTAAAATGCTATTTAAATATTCATTTTCCATTATCAGTTCGAAGAACCTGAATTTGGGTTTGATCATAGTATTTAGTGGTTTTGAAAATATGTGCAACCTCATATTTTTCTTTCAACAAAAAAAATCCATGTATACCTGGTATGGTCATCAATGAAGGTGATGAACCATAAGCTGCTCGAAATATTTTCTACACGAGATGGTCCCCATATATCACTGTGTATAAGAGAAAAAGGTTTTGAGGGCTTGTAGTTGTAGTTTAAGCTAGGAAAAACATATTGTTTATGTTTAGCCAATTGACAAACTTCACATAATCACATTGCAAAGAATCAATGGTTTTATTCTTGAATATAGTAGGAAACAAATGTTTTAAGTATCCAAAACAAGGATGACCTAATGTAAAGTGGCATAACATTATTTTATCTTACAAAAGATAGAAAACTAGGGTACTAAGGTTGCTGAATTTGCTCACTCATAGAAGTTTTTTTGTTTCCATGTTGTGCCAAACATGGGACAGTGAATTCTGTCCTGTCCAGTACCGTGTACCAAGCGCAACCTTATGTCCAAATAGTAGAGCCCCTCACCGGCGATTTCGGTGACCACAACTGAGCCTCGTAGCTGTGATTCCATGAGAACATAAGTAATTGAGATGAATCCATCTTTCTTTGATTCATTCATTCCCAATAAATAGAATATTTTGCGATCTACTAACAAAGTAATTACTTAGTAAAAATTATAACTAATCATCCTATATATTAGAGATTAGAATATCATACATAGAATAAGTCGTGTAGTCTTATCCGTAATTCAATACTCAACACCGTCATCACTCACTTAGAACATCATACATAGAAAATATTGGGTTTTCCTTATTAAACTTGGGAAATTGAAGTTTGAGTATCATGAAGGTGCTCTCAACCATGAAATTGGCACTATTAGTTAAGGGCACAACTTGTTCTACAATGTTTAGATCTTATCTTGAGCTTGTTTCAAAATTTAGACCAATAATTCGTTCTTATTTGTTATCATTAACGTGCTTTTGAACAAGAACATTATAGCATAGATTTATGCTGTTTGTGCTGGTGATTTAGACTACGATGATAACTCCCAACCTCGGAATTTACCTAAAAAGTCATAACTTTCATGGATGCAGGGATCATAAACCGATAGAAAAGCATTTCATATTATTCTTATTCCCCTTTTAACCCTTCTTTTATGGGTAACTTTAATTTTTCAGGTTCACTTAATCCTTTGATATCGAAGACTTCCTGGAGAAAAATATCGTGCAGGCTTTTTGGAGTTTTCATGGCTGCTTTATCCGTAAAACTTCGAGAAAGCACTGTGATAAGCTGCTAGTATTATCTTTTCGAATTTCCCTGTTAAACAAATATTTGCTGTTTTGCTACATTTACTATGTCGTTTTCAGACCCTACATCAGTGTGGGATATATTGTATTCGTTTCGTTTGCTGGTTTATTTTCAGAACTGTGTACATTTGTTGCTAGGAGATAGTTTTGTGATATCGAACTATGGATGTTTTTTATTTTCCAGAAAAGGGGTTTTGTTGAAATTTGGATGTTTCCTTTCTTCCCAATCTCCCTCCTATTTTTGGGCACCCACCAAACACATATCAAGAATTTGATGAATAATCATATTTTTATCAATTTTCATAATATAAAATATATTTATGCTGATTATTTATTGAAATATATAATCAAAAGAGTTAATTATTTTAACCATTATCAAAAAAGATTTGGATTTCTTGTTTAAAAGGCTTTACATTTTAAACATTTGATGCGGTACTATATAATGTGTAAATGTTAAATTAAAGATTTCAAATGTATTAAGTTTATGATACGTTTCCTTATTCCAATTTCAGGTATAACGTTGACATCGTTTATTAACTATCAAGTAATATTATATATCTCGTTTTATGTTGAAACATATAGATAAATACATAAAGATCAACTTATCTAATTAAGCATCTACTGTTTTATTCGGTAAATGTGTAGCCGTCTTTTCTAATCGTGGCATCCATTGAGCTCTACCCAACAACCATCAATATTCATCAAGCAGAAAATGTATAATGACCCATGGTTATTGATTCAGTTTAAAGTGATGAGATTAGTCGGCTCATACTTGTTTTTGATCATCCTTGAATCGTGGCAACCATTGAGCTCTATCCAGCAACCCATGGGCGGAGCCAGCTTTGGCCCAGATGCCTCACTGGCCCTCCCTCAACAAGAATTATATTACCTTCCTTGGCCTACTCTTACATGTTTCAAATACCCAATTTTTTTTGCTAAGGCACATCCAATTTCAACTCTAATATTTCACGCCTAGTGCCTCTCGCCTAAATCTATCCATAACAGTCCTTCTTGCATCACTCCAACCTTGTGTCCAAATCATTGATGGCTTGATCAATATTGATTTTCTCTTTTGACTTTGACTCTTCGAATACGTTATCTCATTATTTAGAGTTTAGAAATGGATAGGTTATTTATGAGTTTATGGTTATCACATAGAGATTCCCTTTTTTTAACTGATTATCATTTTATGTTGATTATTTTTGAATCATTTTTTTTTTCAATTTCACTTGGTTATAGTATTTCTTGTGGGTTATTTATATTTTCTCATAGCTAATTTTTAAGACCATGAATTAGTAAACAAGTTTTTTAATTTGAATCATCTTTTTAAGTTATGTTTCCTAACGTTGTAGTAAGATTCTTAGGATATGTTATTGTTATGGAAAAATTATTCGGATATGGTACAACTATGAAGTAAACGACTTTATGTTTCTTCACATTTCAGTTATTTGAATCATATATCTATTTTTTGTTTTATTACGGAGGACCACCCTTAGCAAAATTCCTGGCTCCGCCCTTGCAGCAACCATCAATATCCATCAACCAGAAAATGTATAACGACCCATGGTTATTGATTTAGTTTAAAGTGATGACATTAGTCGGCTCATACTTGTTTTCGTCTTCAGGTCAGATTAGTTGGCTCATATTTGTTTTCATCTTTGGGTTAGATTTAGTTTAAAGTGGTGATGATGGTGCACCCAACTATCCACAATTAGGAACCATCCAATTCCATTCAATGGTTATGCATATCCCTATGATCATGTTCAAATTGTCTTTAAAACTTTGGTAAATCAACTAAACTTTAGCAAAGTAAACCTTGTAATGCTGTGGTGTTTTAAGTAATATTGATATCAATATTCTCTTGCTTTTCTTTTGTTTCAGTTTCATCTTCAATTAGCTCGTTGAATATTTTCACATTGACTTAATTGGAGGTTTTTGTGTATGTGGTTGTCGTAGGTGGGAGAGAGAGAAGAGACAAGGGGGGAATACTAACAAAATAAGAAGGGTATTTTTATAATTAAAAGAAAGATAAGCGTATTTTATAATAAAGTAGTAGTTGAAATATGTTTGATATATATATATATATATATATATAGATGGAGGATCATACGAGAATGATATCTATTTAAAAGAATAAGAGAATAATTGTAGGCCAATCATTTTATTAAATAATACCTTAAATAATTAATTTTAAAAATAAATAAATAAGGGTATAAAAGTAATTTAGTTATATAAAAGTTATTTTAGGTATTTATTTAAAATTCTACTTTTACCATATTTATGAAATTAATATAATTTAATTTTCTATTTACTAATTTTTTTTATTTAATTCATTTAAATTAACGGTATTTAATTTTCATTTAAATAATTTATTTTTTTTATTTAAAGTAATATTTAAAAAAATACAACTTTCATCAAAATCACTTATGATTCGGAATGAATTAATTTTTTTTTAAAAAAATTCTAATCATATGTGATTTAAAATTTAAAAAATAATAATTTAAATTAAACATTGAAAAACAAAAATAATGAAAACATACTGTGATTTATACAAAACATATTTTAAAATGTATAAGATCACGTGTAATTCAAAACGTAATTCATAATTTGTCATCAAAATCACATGTGATTCATAATAAATTAACCTTTTTTTTTCAAAATGTTTTCCTAATCATATTTGATTTATAATGAATTAACTTTTTTCAAAATGTTTTCTAATCATATGTGATTTAAAATTTGAAAAAAATTATTCAAATTAAAAAAGAAAAATAATAAAAACATAATCATATGTGATGTGTAGTAAAATGCATTTAAAATGTATAAGATCACATGTACTTCAAAACGTAATTCATAATTTACACATATCAATTGTAATGTTAACCTTTTTGTTATCAAAATCACATGTAATTCATAATGAATTAATTTTTTTTTTCAAAATGTTTTCCTAATCATATGTGATTCATAATGAATTAACATTTTTTCAAAATGTTTTTCTAATCATATGTGATTTAAAATTCGAAAAACAATTATTTAAATAAATGAGTTTCCATTTATATTATGTATAAAATAAATGACATATATGCCCTTCTGGGTGATTTTTTAGAAAGTTTTATTTAAAGTATTATTTAATAAAATGATTGGTCCAAAGTTATTCTCGTATTCTTTTAAATAGGTACCGTTCTCGTTTGAACTCACCTCTCTCTCTCTCTCTCTCTCTCTCTCTCTCTCTCTCTCTCTCTATATATATATATATATATATATATATATATAGGCATATCAAGAATAGAAACTTAAATTTCCATATGCATATAAACATAACTTTTCATATGATCTCAACGCTTAACTCATACGGTGGACGCTACCTTTGTCCATCACCAAATACAGCGACTTTTAGTATTGTACATCATATAGCACAAAGGTACCTCACAACTTAATTAGGCTAGCCCTCTTACATCTTGCGGTCTCTCGTATGTCATTACTAGCGTTGTGGTACATGACACAGACATGTATAGATAAAACATTTAATAGATAACATTGTTCATGACATATATATCGCATATATAACATGCTTAAAAATGCTATAAATTAACATGTAAACACATAACATGCAAATGTCATCTTCTAGAACACAATAAACAAAACATAGACATGTACCACACTATAGAGATTGAATGAAAAATAATTACCTTGGATCAAAGTAACACCTATACACATCATAACATACATACTTATTGTACATACATACTACTTGTTAATGTATATAGAGGTCCAGGCCCATGTTAGGGCCCAAGCCCCAAGCCCTTTTTAGCCTAGTATATATTTGTTGTATATTGTAGTCTAGGTTAGATTACTCTCATAATTTTCACTTTCATATTGTACGTTTTCTCTCAATCAATATATCAAGGTTTCAAACCTTCAGTATATTCATCGTGTTCTTCAATCATATTCATCTTCTAACATGGTATCAGAGCTGTAGGTTTATTCTTCGACTTTATTGTTCATCATCTCTGTTCATTCGATTCGTTTTACTGTTCATCCGAATTGATTCTGGTTTGGATCAATCGCTTGTGATCGCTGCCATCAACTCTTGAATCGATTTTTTTTTATTTTTTTAATCGATCGATTGCCAATTGCCTGTGATCGATTGCTTGTTGTGATCGATCTGTGTGTTTTACATTGTCGCCGCTGCTGTTTGTGTTTATCGGTTGAACTCAATTTACCGGTCGAACACCCATTCGGTCGAATCACCCCTTCGGTCGAATCACCCCTTCGGTCGAATCACCCATTCGGTCAAACACCCATTCGGTCGAATCACCCATTCGGTCGAATCACCCCTTCGGTCGAACCTCCCTTCGGTCGAATCACCCCCCGGTCGAATTACCCCTTCGGTCGAACTCTCTACCGGTCTTTAATATTGTTTCTCAGTATCTTTTCCTTATTTCATGGCTACCAATTTCAGTCACTTAAATCCCATCTCCGTTGTTTTCAACGGTAGCAACTATGTTCTTTGGCATCACCATATGACAATTCTGTTAAAGTCTTATGGTCTTTACACCTATGTTACTGGCGCATCCAAAGCTCCAGTTCAAGAAGCAGCTGAGAATACTGTTGACTTTGCAAAACGAATGAACGAGTGGGATATTAATAATGCTCGCATCTTGGGCTTCATTAATGTCTCCACTACTCCTGAGATCAACCAACAGTTCCTTGGTTATATTACAGCCAAAAATCTCTGGGACTTTCTCGCCAAGCGGTATACATCATCTGGTTTATCTCATCAGTATCAACTGTGGACCACTTTTCAGAGCAAACGTCAACTTCCTGATCAATCCATCAACTCTTATATCTCTGAAATGCAGTCTCTCAGAGATCATATAAGTCTTGGAGCACCTCAGATTTTTTATGAAACCGCTCAACAGTTCACTGCCTACTTCAACCAGCTGCATCTGATCACCATTTTGATGGGCTTGACTGATAAATTTGAGAATGTTCGTGCTTCACTTCTTCATAGGCATCCTTTACCTACTCTTGAAGAAGCAATATCAGAATTGCTAAGTGAAGAAACTCATCTTCACATGCGTTCACCAGTGTCTGCTACTGATAGTGTTCTCTACACGTCTCATTTCAAGCCAAAAGGAAAATGGACCAATAACAATCATTCCTGCTGTAACAGTGAATTACGCGAGTTACACCGCGACTAGAGGTCGCGGCACAACCCGCGTAACCCTCTGTTGGATATGGGATTTTGAGAACTGCGCGAGTTATACCGCGACTAGAGGTTGCGGCACAACCCGCGAAACCCACTGGATGATTAGGGTTTTTGGGACACGGGCGAGTTATGCCACGGGTTGAAGTCGCGGCATAACCCGCGAAGTTGCATAGACCGTCTTAAATGGTTCAGTTTCCCAAAATCACTTAATCACAAAATCTAAATATCTTTTCTCTCTCTTCCTTTTCTCTCTTTTCATCTTTCGATCTTCGAAGTCTCGTTTGGTTGCTAGTTTTCGGTGTTTCTAGCAAGGGGTCGGTGCTTTAAGCTTCACCTCTTCGTTGTGATCGTCATCTGGTTTTCCGGGTTTTATTCCAAAAACCTATCGGTGAGTTCCTACTACCATTTTACAAACTTTATACATGTCAAAACTCTTATTTGCGAAATCTGAAGTATTTCCACGGTATGATTTTATGTTTTCTACATTTTGCCATAAATGAAGTTTTGGTGATTTTCGGGGTTCCCGGTCAGATTTGACCAAAATGACGGGTTCCGCCTTATTGAAGTAAAATGATGTTTTACTTGCACATTATGTGGTCATTTGAAAAGAATGTTTATAAACTCATTTTAATGATTTTCATTCTTACCAGAAGTTGAACTGGGAATAGCATTTTGTTTATAAAATGTACTTATACCATATGTTTATTTATGGTTGGTCACATATGTTGTTGTGACGAGTCCTTACCATTACTAGTGGATCCCTAGGTTTTGAGTAGACTGTATTGCTGGGATGATACATTCCCCAAATTTGTAGCTATGGATCACTTGTTCCTAGAGGGCAACTTAGTACGGTTATGTGAGGCACGATACTAGCCATGGTTCATAGTGATCCTAGCGAAGGAGTATACCTTGGTTTTGCGCTTGGGGCTTGATCTCACGTTGAAGCACGGACTTTGTGATTCGTATCCGCGGATTCCAATTGGTTTAGCTCGTAAGTCGGATTGTTGGCCTAACTTTGTGTTACGCCACTATCCTTGGTAAAATGTTTTGTTTTCGGTCCTTTTATGGCATATTTATAACGAAAAAGCCCGATTGTGGCAAGGACCTAAATTGTAAACTTAATCTCTTTGGAAATGTTATCTTGAAACTGATGTTTTATCTTTTGAGCTTATAAACTGTATGTTCTCACCAGGCTTTAAAGTCTGACACTTTTTCTCAAATGATGTGTATAACAGGTTTCCATTAGCGGTGGGTGTCGGGGTTTTTGGAGAGACGAGTTTGAGTCTCGAGGTTTTTGGAGATGTTGTAATAGTGATTGATGGGCATTGTTAAGTCCCATTCTTTTGATGAAATCTTTTGTATAGGATTGTATAGTCTAAATGACTGATCCCATTTATGGGAAGTTAATGGATTTACTTTCGTCATATTGTCAGGTTTTGTTAGGATCAAATTCTCAACAAGAATTAATTCTCAGAAACAATATCAAAGAAGTTTGCGGAATAACACTTTGATATTCAATGAAACAGTATTCACAAACAGTAAATATGAATAACAAACTATAAACTTGTATTGAATGGTTGAAATCACAAGATTACACACTCAACCTCAATCTTGAAGAACAGACTCTTTCAAGACGAATTCTACTTCTCTAGAATTAGGATCTATGCCTTGAGGTTGATTTCTCTCTAGAACTTGGAATGAATAATTAATTATCTAAACTATTCTATACATTCTATACATATACTAATCAAAAGATAATTACAATAAATAAAAATATCTTCAGTATATCTTCCATGTATATCTCTAAGCCTTCCATAATCTTCAGTCCATCCAGCTGTTATCCTTCCATGCGAATCTCCATCATATAAGCAGTATTAGTCTTCAGCAGCATTAATCTCTTCTAGCAGCATTAACTACTAAGCAGCACTAACTACTAGCAGTACTAACTAGCTAAGCAGTACTAACTTTGTTCAAGCAGCACTAACTTTGACTAGCAGTATTAATTCTACTAGCAGTAGTAATACTCAGCATTATTAACCTTGAAGTCTTCTAGCAGTAGTAACTCTGAACCAACAGTATTAACCATACTTGGTAAATTCTTCAGTTCCCAACAGGTTTTCCAGGTTTTAATTTACTCTGATTTTTAGGGTGTTACACCCGCTCTGTGGGCAAGACGAACACATCCGAGTGTGCCTTCTGTCATTCTCCTTCTCATCTTCTTCTTGATTGTCCTATTCGTAAGTGCCGTAAGTGTGGCATCACGCATCCGCGCCACTATGAGACTGACTGTCCGAAGAACTCAAAGCACACTAGTTCTCAGAACCGGACTCATGCTGTTGCTGGGCCTACCATTGCCAATACTGAGGCTTCTACAGTCTCCTCACCTGACCTAATGGACCTGATGCGTCGCAATCAGGAACTTATGGAACAGATCATGTCTGGTGCTATGGGTATGAACTCTCCACACTCAGCTGCGTCAGGTAACGTATGGCTTTTTGATTCTGGGTGTTGCAATCATATGACACCTTTCCCTGATGGTTTCGCTTCTAAGAAACCACCTCAGCAATTTACGTCAGTAAGAACTGCTGACAACACTGGTCTACCGGTATCTTTTAGGGGAAATGTTTCCACTCCTCTTATACAATTACCGGATGTTCTAAATGTTCCAAAGCTATCTCTGAGCTTAGTTTCAATTGCACAACTCCTTGAATCTAATTTGATCATTTTATTTCATTCTTCTGGTTGTGTTGTACAGGATCCAAAGACCAAGTAGATCCTTGGACTCGGCCGTAAAGTTGGACGGATGATTGAAGTGGTCTACCTGCGTCTTCCTTTACCCTCTTCAAGTTTTGTTGCCTCGGTTTCTAGCACTTCTTCCCTTGAGCTGTGGCATGCCCGATTGGGTCACTTATCTATAGCCAGAATAAAGTCCTTAGCTCACTTAGGTGTGTTAGGAAATTGTGTTTCAACTGACAATATTTCTTGTTTATCTTGCAAACTTGGCAAACATCATGTTTTACCTTTTGAAATGAATGAATTTAATTCTACTTCTTCTTTTGATATTATTCATTCTGATGTATGGGGACCAGCACCACATCCATCCATGGGTGGTGCTCGATATTTTGTTATTTTTATTGATGACCATACCCGTTTCACATGGATATATCTTATGAAACATCGTTCGGAGTTACCTCAAATCTATATTATGTTTGCTCGGATGATTCACACCCAGTTCTCAAAATCTATAAAGATCCTTCGAGCTGATAATGCTATGGAATACAAAGAGTCATCCCTTCTCTCCTTTCTTCACTCTCAGGGTACTCTCTCTCAGTACTCCTGTCCTTCCACTTCTCCACAAAATGGTCGTGCCGAACGTAAACACCGTCATATTCTTGATACGGTTCGCACTCTTCTCATCTCTGCTAAATGTCCAGAACGTTTTTGGGGTGAAGCTGCCTTTACTGCCGTTTATACTATCAATCGTCACCCTACTCCCATCCTTCATAATAAGTCTCCTTACGAGGCCCTTTATAGACTCACTCCTGCCTATGAACTTCTAAAAGTTTGGGGTAGTGCTTGCTTTGTTCAACTGCAATCTCATGAACATACCAAACTTGAACCTCGCTCCAGACTGTGTTGTTTTCTTGGATATGGGATTGAGCACAAGGGTTATCGCTGCTGGGATCCTATCTCCCAGCGTCTTCGTATTTCTCGACATGTTACCTTCTGGGAACATGTTCCTTTCTCTTCTATATCCAAGTTTCGTGAGTCTCCTAATCCCACACCTCCATTTTTCATCGATGCTTCTGTCTCATTGGACTCATTCCAATCTGACATTATATTACCTCCACCTATTGTTCTCACTCCTTCTGAGTCAGCCTCTCCAAGTTTTCCTGATCATCATCAATCATCTGATCCATCCGCACAACCAACATCTGAGGTGCCCGCTGAGTCATTCCTGAAACTTCTCAATCTCAGAATGTTAGACGATCATAACGGGTAAGACAAGTTCCTTCTCATCTTCGCGATTATCATGTTTATGCTACTCTACTGTCAAATCACGAACCTACTTCCTACAAGGAAGCCTCTTCTAACTCTGATTGGCAGAAAGCTATGGATGAGGAACTTCAGGCACTTGACAAAGCTCAGACTTGGGATTCTGTCCCTCTTCCACCAGGCAAGAAACCCATTGGCTCCAAATGGGTGTTCAAAATCAAAACCAAATCGGATGGTTTTATTGATCGGTACAAAGCTCAGCTTGTGGCCAAGGGTTTCAATCAAGAGTATGGTATTGATTATGAGGAGACTTTTGCACCTGTTGCTCGCGTCACATCTGTTCGCAGTCTTCTTGCCATTGCTGCTACCAAACAATGGCCTCTTTTTCAGATGGATGTTAAGAATGCCTTTTTGAACGGTGACTTATCAGAGGAAGTCTACATGACACCTCCTCCAGGCGTTCGACTTCCACAAGGTCATGTTTGTCGTCTTCGGAAGGCTCTTTATGGTCTCAAGCAAGCTCCGCGAGCTTGGTTTGAGAAATTTAGTTCCACTGTCACCTCTTTGGGCTTCTCACCCAACAACTATGATTCAGGACTGTTTACTCGGACCACTGAAGTTGGCACAATCTTACTTCTCCTGTATGTAGATGATATGATTATTACTGGCAGTGACTCTACAGGCATAGACAATCTGAAATCATCTCTCAGCTCCTGTTTTGAGATGAAGGATCTTGGTTCTTTACACTATTTTCTTGGTCTTGAGGTGCTCTCTGATCCATCGGGTCTTTATCTGTGTCAAGCCAAATACACCTCAGATCTTTTGTCGAAAGTTGGGATTACTGACAACAAAACAGCATCCACTCCTCTTGAAAACAACCTTCATTTGGCTCCAAATGCTGGTCCATTTCTACGTGATCCTACTCTATATTGCCAGTTAGTGGGGTCACTTGTCTATCTGACAGTGACTCGACCTGATATTGCCTATGCTGTTCGTACTGTTAGTCAGTTCATGTATGCACCTTGTTCTGATCACTATGCTGTTGTCCTGTGCATTCTTCGATATTTAAAAGGGACCATGTTTCATGGTCTTCATTTTCCATCCACCTCATCGTTGATTTTGCGAGGTTTTTCTGATGCTGATTGGGACAGTGACATGACTGATCGTCGCTCCACTACTGGCTACTGTTTCTTTCTTGGCGACTCTCTTATATCCTGGCGAAGCTAGAAACAATCTCTCACAGCTCGATCCAATACTGAAGTTGAATATCGAGCGCTAGCTGATACAGCTCAAGAACTTGTGTGGTTACGCTGACTTCTCTCTGACATGGGGGCTCCTCAACCGTCTCCAACTCCATTGTGGTGTGACAACAATAGTGCTATTCAGATTTCCCACAATGATGTCTTCCACGAGCGAACGAAGCATATTGAAATTAACTGTCACTTTGTTCGTCAACATGTGACTCGTAAGACCATTCAGCTTCTTCCTATTTCGACTCTTGATCAACCGACTGATATTTTCACTAAAGCTCATTTACCAGGACGGTTTCGTGATCTAGTTTCCAAACTCCATCTGGCTCATTTTTCTCCCGATTGAGTTTGAGGGGGAATGTTAATGTATATAGAGGCCTAGGCCCATGTTAGGGCCCAAGCCCCAAGCCCTTTTTAGCCTAGTATATATTTGTTGTATATTGTAGTCTAGGTTAGATTACTCTCATAATTTTCACTTTCATATTGTACGTTTTCTCTCAATCAATATATCAAGGTTTCAAACCTTCAGCATATTCATCGTGTTCTTCAATCATATTCATCTTCTAACACTACTAAAAACTAAAAAACTTATATTGCCTTAATGAACAAACTACTTAACATCATACCCAACAAAAAGATCTAAGCTTTACACAAGACTTCAAAAGCACTTACCGACTTGTTTTCACTGAAGGCGACTTCAGACAACTTGCCCCACTTTTCCCCTACTCACTTTCTATCATGTGTTCATACACGATTTCCTAAGGAAGACAATTTTTTGGGATGTTAAATGTGGGATCCTTAATAGGGTTTACATGTATTTGGGCTTTAGATTTCTTGAATCTTGATTTGATTTGGGGTCGTCTTTTCTCTCTTTTCTTCGGTGTACTTCTTCTTTTGGAATTTTTTGGCGTTATTCTTTTTCAAGTTCTTCATTTTTGTTATGTAATAATACACACAACAACTAAATTGACCTTTCTGTTGGTGTTTTTCTCTATTCTTTTTTCTTGTTTTTCCTGCAATGTCAAGGTTTCAACTTTGTCTACCTTGTCCTCTATCTTTGACGTCAATATTGTAAGTATTTGATCTATTTCACCATATGTGCTTGATTTTTTTAACCAACTCAGGATTTTGATCTTTAAAAACAAATATTTGATTTTGGATATTATAAAGTCGATTGCCTTTTGGGTTTTGAAATACTAGGGTTCAAAACTCAAACCTTCCTCATTTTAAGCCATGCCTTCTATTCTCAATAATAGATTTGCATACTGACTCTTTTTTTTTTTTTTTGAAAACTCTAAAAGATCAGGTTTTATCTTGATAAATATGTAATAGGGTCTTTTAAAATATTGGAACAACCATGTTCCTAGGTGATCATCTTTGCAAACTTGGATGGAACCTTATTTAACTCACATTCAAAGTTGCCTACATTGCATGAAGGGTCGACTTTGAGGGTTTAACTCTATTCCAAGACTCTAAACGAGATGTGTATTATTTTACTCATTCTTGAAACACTTTTTAAGAAACTAATTATAAACAGAAGTTTTAGATAAATATCTTATGGTTGAAATAAATCAAAAATTAAATTAATCAAAATTACATGAAACTTCTAAAATTGTCTCCTTATTTTTATCTAAAACCAAATCAGTTTCCAAAATTCAATTTTTAGCATACTTAATTAAAACTGATATGAGTTTTTGATTGTACACATATATTCATAATACACATCTCAAGGTTTCTGAAATCTATATTGTATCCTTTATTCCGATGAATGAACACTTTGTTATGATTTTTATGATATTACAAAAATTTGAGGAATTTTTTTTCTACCATACATATATATATAGGGGTGGGTTCAAACGAGAACATAATGTGTTTAAAAGAATAAAGGGACAATTCTCAGCCAATCATTTTTTAAATTAATTCCAAAAATAATAGTTTCTAAAATTAAGAGTAAAAGGGCAATAAAGTCATATTACGTTTTGGATAATTTAAGACATTATTAACTTCCAAAAAAAAGGGATTATAATATTTAATTCAAATAAAAAAAGAAAGCTCTTCCTAATTTATCTCAACACGTCTCAATCTCTCCCATTTTTTCTGAAAATAAATTCAAAATTCGTTTATCATGGTAAGCACAAGTGATTCGCTGCTATAATGAATTCAAATTTGGTTTATCATGTTAATCACAATTGATCTATTGCTATAAAATTCAAACTTCGTTTATCATGGTAATCATAAGTGATTCGCTACTATGATGAAATCAAAATTGGTTTATCATGTTAATCACAAGTGATTTCGTACTAAATAATTTGGATATAATATTTGACACCAAAATCACATATATGATTATACCATAAATAATATACAACCCAAAATAACATATGATTATACCCAAAATCATGTGTGATTAGACTATAAATAAATTAACAAAATGCTTATCTATAATTCTTAAAACCAAAATCATATGTGATTTTGTTCTAACTAATTTAGGCAGAATGTTTTTACTAACTTTGCAATTTTAAATCATATGTGTTCATCCATTTAAGATCATAAATGATCCAAACGAAAACAAAAATCACCATGATTAATCACTGGATATCACATCCATGGAATGCATCTTTTGAATCTCCTTCCTCGACTCATAAATCTCCGGTGACTACCTCCGATGAATCAATCTCTGCCTACCCCATCATATTTTGAATCTCCGATTACGAAACCCTAATCGCAAAAATCACAACCCATCTGGCTCACCCCGCTCGAAAACGCCTACCTTTGGGTCACCGATTGGAAGCCGTCTGCGGTGTTTCGTTTCGTCGATTCATTACGACGACCTGGGGCGGGGGATGGCGGATTTGATGGAGGAGCAGGTGAATATCTTCACGGTGGCTGGCGGATTTGATTGAAGGGTTGAGAGTGAAATATGGATTGGGATGAAATTGAGAAGCGATGGTAGTGGTGGTGTGGCTCACGGTGGCTGCAGATCGAGAGGCTGATGAGGGTGGTGATCGATGGTGGTAGTGGTCGCCGGTTGAGAAAGAGAGTGGAGTGGTGGCGATGGGGATGGTGGCGATGGGGATGGTGACTGAAAGAAAAGGGAGAGACGAGGGAGAGGTAAATAGGATTAGGGTTCTTTTTGTTTGTTTTTTTCCTTTTCTTTTAAACTTAATCAATATTACTAATTTCTTAAAATAAACAATTACTAATGAAAAATGACATTTATACCCTTTTTTATTAAAATAAAAAATTATTAAATTCTTAATTATGATTGGTCTAGAATTGTCCCTTTATTCTTTTAAATCGTTATCATTCTCGTATGAACTTATCTCTCTCTCTCTCTCTCTCTCTCTATATATATATATATATATATATATATATATAGGGAGAGATTCATTTGAGAAATGGTAAATATATGAGAAATAGAGAAGTAATCTTAGTCATTCATCTGGTCAACATTTGCGGCTTTGACCGCGAAGCACCGGATAATTTCTTGTGTGGTCTATAGAAGGTAGAGGGGTAATTTCGTAAAATACACGGGATGAGTTCATATATGAATCTGTATGAATCACAAAGATTCATATATGAATCTATATGAATCTTTGTGATTTACAAAGGTTCATATATGAATCTTTGTGATTTACAAAGGTTCATATATGAATCTTTGTGATTCATACATATTCATATATGAATCACAAAGGTTCATATATGAATCAGTTAAAAGAGTTCAGTTGTGAATTGCACTGGTTCATATATGAACATATAGTTCATATGTGAATTATACATGTTCATATATGAACACAGCCCGTGTGTTTTGTAAAATTTACGAAATTGTCCTTCTATTTTTGGGATAACCGCAACTTTTGACCAATCAAAGCCGCAACTTTTGACCGGTCAAAGCCGCAGTATTTGATTAGTCAAATCCGATCTTGACCATATGAATGCCTATGATTACTTCTCTATTTCTCATATATTTACCATTTTTCAAATGAACCAAACACTGTATATATATATATATATATACACACACAACAATTAAATCAAAATATCAAATGACGTATTTTTAACTTCTTTCATCATTTATCATATAGCACCATAAATGGTGTCACTTAATGATGGCAAAATGTCTCTTTCATGACCTCATTATATTAATGTGCTCTACGATCTTATAGTTTTAATTTATGAAATAAAATAAAACAAGGTACAATAATAAAAAAATGATAGGTTTTAAAACTTACAATCTTCTCATTATAAAAAAAAAAAATCAAATTAGCTATTTTGAACAAAGATCTTCACTTGTAAGCCAATATTTTTATGTTTGAACCAAAAGAACCAAAATTTCACAGCTTATGAAATATACTTTTTATGAGAAAAAAAATATATAACTCTGGCGGGCCATTTTGCAAGCCGTCGTGCCCATTCCACAAGTTGCCACATCAACTTCGGAAGACTTTAATTCAGAAAGAGTACATTTTGTAAGTTGCAAGATGAACACTTGCAAAATCTTAACTATTTTAATGACATTAAAAAAACTAAAAATTGAATAATGTTATTGTTGGAGAAAATATTGTTGTATCCGAGATCATCAAGATTGAAGACAAAAGCCTCAAGTCAAAGTCAACATGATTAAAAGAATAAAGTCATTTGTAATAATTAGGAGAGCTTTCATTATAAACATTTTAGAGAGAGAAAGAGATACGCGCTCCTTTGTAATATGTAGAGAGAGAAAGCATTTGAGTTCTTGAAATCAATGAGGATACAAGAGATTTGTAGTTGATTTTCTTGTTTGATTGTGTATTGGGACTGAGTTGTCTACAATCAAGGTTCTAAATGGCGTGAGCCATGGCGTGGCGGCGAGGCCAAACCTCAAGCCTTATGTAACAACCCAACCAGAGACAGCAAGATACAAGTTAAATATTAATATTAATAATAATAATAATCCATGCCAAAGCGGTCACAAGCGTACAATAATATTCCAAGGTTTGCAAAGGCAACCTATTCACAACTGAGATATTAACAAAATAACTAAGATGACGGTCTTCTATCTGATCCCGCTAGATCTTCTCTTTCCCTTTATCTGCCCTTCCTAAATCACGCTTGCCTGAAAAGGTTTTTAGTTTTGAAAGAGCGAGGGTTAGACCATAGGTCTAGTGAGTCCCCTCTAACAGATGAGCAATAAAATAACTTTCCAGAATTAAATCCACATTTAATAAATGCACATAGATAAAACACGCTACTGACCACACGACCGTCAAAGACGACGTGTCTAACTCGCGCTGTCTTAATTTTGGGACACACCCCCAATGGCATAAACGGGTCACACTTCCCGGCACGAGTAGGTGGGTCACACTCCCCGACTTAGGTCACATTCTCCACATATAATGTATGCATACATGTAAATATCAACGATTTATAACACACTTAAATTCATTCATAAAAATCATGCCATCGCAAGTAAATCAACGTTTAAAATTAAACTTCACATGCTTTCGTTAATAAAGAGATTTAGTTCAGAAAAACTCACCTATCGTCCTTTGCTTAAAGCTTTATGTCTACTTTTATGATCCGAACCGAAACCTATAAAACAAGGCATTGCTCGATAAATTCTAGATACTTCTTATTTTAACAAAGATGGCCCTCAACCCAAAAGAATTCTTAACGGTCTCCCATTAAATAAGAAAACCCGACTTATTAAAATCCTACTCAAGACGTCAATTAAAGCATTCTAATATACCAAATTGGGAATGGGCCAGGCCACAAGGTGAAGCCCAATACTAACATAATTAAACTAAACTTAAACTAATATTAGATTGATTTAACTTGGATTCGGCCCAAACAAAACTCAACTTAGGCTTCGGCCCACACTGTTAGCTCGAGGACCGGGGCTAAAGGGCCGCCCGGTGTGCTTGTGCGACCGGGGTCTCTTCCCCCCCCCTTAATGACCGACCGGGATCTCCCCCCCCCCCCTAAGGTCTCGACCGAGGTCTCCCCCTCGGTCTCGACCGAAGTCTACATCCACGACCGGTGCTTCACAACGACCAGACTCACCTAGCACGGTGAACGGAGTCACACAAACGGAATATCAGACAAAACCCAGAAACCATATTCAGATATCACCATCTCAGATAAAAGCTCAGAACTCAGTAACAATATACCCAAAACCTATAATCAGATGCAGACTCGATTTCAACCAACATTTCAATAATCACTTATATTCCCAACACCGACTCCTAAATCCCAAATCCAGAAACTCAACCTTCATGTTCAATACACGACCCCCAACTCAACCATTATGAATAATGCATTAGTAATTTAAAGAGTTCTAAACACAACGGGATTTACCTTCAAACGATTCAAACCAAAGCTTGAATTCCTTGCAGAATATCTTCTTTCTCGGTTTCTCTCAAAATCGCCCAAAGCTCTTCACAACAAAATTTCAGCCGCCACTAGGTAAACCTTAGCACCTAGGGTTAAAATTTCACTTTCCCCACTTTTCACTCTAGACCCCTCCATTATCGTCCTTCTACTTCCTTACCCCCACTTTTATATTGTTTACTTTGAGCCCAATTATTACACTTATGAGTCACGATGGGGCCATGACGTTTTCAAGGCGTGACTTATGGAGTCAAATTTCTTATTCATATATAATATTATATATAAAAATATATGTTTTGTATTGTTACTCAATGAGTTAATAGTAATAAGCAAGTTAAATTAGGTTATAGTCTTTCATGTTGTAGTCCAGTGGTAAGGTAACATCCTGGAGGGGTCAGTGGACGGTATCCCTGACTACCCATGTTCGAACCCCGTGGTGAGCATCCTGTGACATCCATGATCATGGGTCTGCCACATAGTGGTACCCTTAATTGGGTTGGGTCGTGGTCGACGGGGATTAGTCGGGTGACGCCCTTAAGTGGGAGCCCAGATACCCCGGGAACGTGTGTCTGTGTTAACGTGCCGTTCAAAAAAAACTTAAATTAAGTTATATATTAAAAACTAACAAATAAGAAATTAAAAACGTAAAGAAAAATAAAATATAACATTATGAAAACTGCATATTAGGCTATAACATGCTACATGCTTAACGTGGCACGAGACACACAAGCTTGTACCATAACGTGTCATGACGACTGTACGAAGAGTTTTTCTGAACAGTGTCTACATAAATTACTTTGACCAATTTTCCTAATTAAAATTATAATCCTGTATTGCTATTTTCAATTAATAAATCTTAATAATACACCAATAATTTTAATCAAAATTACCTATCACAACAAAAAAAAATCTATTTTTTTTATTTTTTATTTTGTTACAGGATTTGGTAGAGTTAGAGGTTCCATCGGAATACACGTGGACTAATTTGCAGCCATACGGATTTCATTTTCCTTTCCTTTTTTTTTTTATACCAAAACATCCACAACCATTTACTTCATAATTCCCCGTCTTGTAAAAATTACAAGAATTATAAGTTAAAATATTATAATATTTTATTATTGGTTCTGTTTTCATTTCATATAACAATTTATTGTTTCCAATTTAATTCAACATTAAATAATAAATACAACACTGAATTTAATTAAACATGAATTTTTATTTCTTTTAAGATAAAGGAAATTAAATCCTAAATTTTGTATGGTTAAATTTCTTTAATTTTGATATCATAATTAAGTATTATAGTTATAGAATATATTTATATAATTTACAACATCTTTAGGCTATGTTAAACTTTCTCTCTTTTTTCTAAATGATTTATCTATTCTCTCTCATTTCTTTTTTTAGTTGTTGGAGCAAATTTTTCTTAAATCTTTAAAATTTCTAAAATAATGTAGCAGTTAGAGATGCTCGTATTTCCAAATTTTAGCAAACAATGATTTCCTGAAGACATATTTTCAAGAAATACTCTATTAATTACGTACTTTTTATTCATATAAAATGTGACCCTACCATATTTCACTTATTTATTGCAACTTCGTTTATACTACAAGATGTTGTCATGAGATATGTATGTTGTGGCCTACATTCTTTTTTTTTATTTTTTTTTATAATGTATGCTTTAAACGTTTACGTGGCATAAATTAATTTTCATTTCTATACAATTTTTTTTTTAAAAATGTATATGAATTTTAATACTTGGGGTAAAAAATTTATTGTAAAATTACATCTTGGAAACGTTATTACTTTCATACTATATAAAATTCAATATATATTTCAAATTTAGAAGTAATTTTGTTTGACGTTCTTTGCTTGTTTTGAAAATTGCCATATTTTTTATGGTAAGTTTTTATACAGAAAGGAGCGATTAGGTTTATAAAATTATTGTATTTTTTAAATTAAACTTTCTCTCAAAGTTGTTAAAGAACATTTTACAAATAAGGAAACGCATTTTTTAAAACTATATCTCAAATTAAACATTGGGATATTGACATTTCAAACTTTTAAGTTTTAATCAGGATATTCCGATTTTTTGTTAAAAGCAACCTTCTTATAAAGCTTATTATATTTTACAAGAATAAACTATTGAGAATAATCCAGAAAAACCCAATAAACATATTTTCGAACTTTCTTTTGAATGAATATAAACCACTTTGAACTTTCTTGTTTTGAATGATTAAATTACTGAACATTTTTTTTGATAAATAAATAATTGAATTTTTAGAAATTGGTTATATACATTTTTTTAACCTAGAAAATCTATTTATAACTGGCTAGGAATGTTTTAAAGTAAATAAACTTAAATCAGTATTATTGTTCCCAACCTTAAGCCGTTCAAACCCCTCACACCCTACCACATCGTTCCCCCTCACTGCCCCACGTTATATGTTTTCTATAACATTCCGTATGTTGGTCCCTGTCGTCGATCTCCTTCTGTTTGATATGTTTTTTTTTGTCTTTCGATTCTTCTCTTTTCCAACAATTTAATGGACTACGTACAGACAAGTAAAAAAGATGGAGAATTGGAAAACACAAAAAAAGCAGATTAAAAAGAGGGAGGTCGATGAAATGAGTCAACGGTGGGAATGGACGACGATAGAGAGCATATAACCATGAGGCAGTGAGGGGTGGTGATGAGGTGTCAAATGGCGTAGGTTTAGGAACGGTAAACCAATTTAGTTTTTTTAACTTTAAAATCTTTCTAGTTGGTTACATATTGTTTTCTTTTTGTTTTTCTTTTGTTTTGATTAAAAAAATGTTCAAGGATTTAATTATTTAAAATAAGAAATTTTAATGATTTATTTATCTAAAAAACTTCAATTACTTAATTATTTAAAATAAAAAAGTTTCGGTTATCAAAAAGTTTCCTAAAACAATTTAAAGAATAAAAAGGTTAACCAAGAATCATTGGTTGATATTTTCATAGAAAGTAAATACCGAAAATACCCCTGGTCTAGAGCGTGAACAGAGAAAAAGCCCAAGAATGTTGGTGAGTATAAATGGCTGCCTTTTGAGGCCAAATATCACCCCTCCTCCTCCACAACTATTGCTTTACCATTTCAACCCTATTTTTTCTAAAATTAGAAAGATTCACTCATTCTTTCTGTCCTCAAACGTGTAGCTTAGTTGATAAAGGAACAGAGCAAATTTTACTCGAATATATAGTAAGTCTCTCTCCCTCTCTCTCTCTCTCTCTCTATATATATATATATATATATATATATATTTGATATGATTTGATTCTAGTTCATCCCAAACCAAGTCTCTTTTAGTGATTTATAATCTTGTCCTTATGGGGTTTTGTTAAAAGGTTTAAATAATCAACGGTTATTATGCATAATTAAGCAACAATCGTTCAAATAATGTTTTCAAATATTTGTTTTGATAACAATTTTTGTACAATATATAGAAGTTTTGAGCTTCAACCTATGTGTTTTGAGTTTTATGATTGCATAAATCTTGAATTTAAATTTTCTTACACTGAATCTCATGTTTTGTATGTTACAATTACATTAAAATTGAATTTTAATCATTCTAAAGAAAATACGTATTTTGAGGTAAGAATTTATCGAATGGACCGCACTCCTTCATATACGTCAGGAGTCCATTGGCGAGAAGGGGTTGGGGAAAATTGAACCCAACTCATACAATGATGAATATGAGTGCAATTAAAATTCATGGGTAGTTATATATTTATGTATTGATAAGATCATTCGCTATTTTTTGAAGCTCGATCTCTCTCTCGGATTAACTCATGTTTGTTTTCAATTATAGAATTAATATTTATGAAGTGGGTTTGTGAAATGTACAAGTGTTTCTTGTTTATTTTAATAAATTTTGATTGGTCTAGAGTAAAACAAGAAGATATGATGATGAGTTCCATGTGGTGTGTTGGACTCTACACACACCACATCATACAACTTCTGGGTGCCACGTTGACTTTACTTAAAAATAAAATTAAATATTTATAATAAAACTATCTTAATACATTTCCATTCAGATTTTCTAAAAAATTCCCGATCATCATAAATCAAGTTTTTTTATAATTATTTTTAGAGATTTTCTTTTTCAAATTTTTAGATTTTACTCACTCGCCTATTTTTTTTATTCTAAAAAAAGTTTCGAAAATTTTGTTAAAGCAAAAAAAATACTTGTCAAAATTTCTAAAATCTTTATTCTGTAATTTAAATACTATGTTAAAGATGTTTATATAGGGAATTTGTATATTATGAATTGTAGGGAAATTGACCAAAATAACCGATCTCCCAACTCCAATTCACTTTATAGCTATTTTTTTAACGTAATTTACGAAATAAACGAATTTTATGTAAATGCATTTGTGTAAACCACTTATTTCTAGTTTTAAAAATACCTATTAATGCAAATTTTGTAAACAACATATTTAATTACACTTTATACCCTTATAGTTAGTTATTTAATCTATATTATATCTCTTATTTTTTTATTTTTCATTTTGTACGCTTATCATATTAACATACATAATCACATATTAACTAAAATACATAAAAAAATATACGTTTCTATTTTACAAATTACACCATTATAATAATCTCGTCAACATTTGAATGAGTTCAACATTAAATATTTTGTATCTAATCATATTAGATACAACATCATAAATACGTATGAATTATTTTTTAATACTTACAATTTATATCCTTATTGTTATTTATTTAATTTATAATTATAAAGGTATAAAGTGTAAGTATAAATATAATTTGTAAAATAATATTCAATATTGAACTCATTTTAAAGGTATTAACGAGACGATTATAATAATATGATTTGTAAAAAAAGAAATATATTTTTAATGTATTTTAATTAATACACGTTTATGTATGTTAATATAATAAATATTAAAGACAAAAAAAAAGGAATATAAAATAAAATAAATAATTAATATAGGTAATTTGTTGTAAATCATATATATATATATATATTTTAATTTCAAAAAGTGGTTGCATTTACATAAAATGAGGCTAATTTGAGAATTGATTTAAAAAAGATGAAGTGAAAAGATTGCCCTTGAATTGTACACTGCCCTCTAAAGAATAATCTAAGTGGTAAAAGTATCAAATTTTATAAAATTGCAAATAACTCCTTATAATGCATAATCTTACACTTGTAACCTTTAAAACTTTTTCATTTTCTAAACACTTGAAGAAAGTATTAGACCAATTGAATAAGCATGTGCATGATCAAACTCTCAAAAAATTCAGGAACCATTGACCTAGAATCATGTGTACTTGTATTTATTCACTAAAAAAATACAAGACTGTTTCCAACTTGGTATCCTCAAAACACCTTTTTTTTTCCTCCTTTTTACTTTTTATGGTACATTGTATAGCCTATTTGAGGTGTGTTGGAATCCTAATTCAATTCGACATGAACTAAAAACATATTATATATATATATATATATATATATATATATATATATATATATATATGAGTTCGGTTCATACGAAAACAATAACCAAATAAAAAAAATAAGAAAACGATTGATTATGTGTGATTTACACTAAAATCACGTGTAAAATCACATGTGATTCAGGTGCGGGCCACATCGCCCACACACCTTTGTGTTTTCTGTTAGTGATAAAATCATATGTGGTTTTGTACGTAATTTGGTCGTTTTCATTTATTTTGTTACTGTTCTCATTTGAACCTCCCCCCCCCCCTCTCTCTCTCTCTCAGAGAGAGGAGTTTCAGGAGAAAATCCTAAAAAATGAAAAAACTGAGGAACATCATGATAGTCGTTCATCTGAACGGTATGCACATATGCATACAAGTAATTGAAATTGTTTTTTAGTTTTTATGCACGTGTGTATGTTACAAATTACTAGTATACGCATGTGCATACCGTCCAGATGAACTATTATAAGAGTGTTCCTCATTTTTTAAATTTTTTGCGATTTTCCCCTGAACGTGACGCTATATATATATATATATATATATATATATATATATAGAGAGAGAGAGAGAGAGAGAGAGAACACGAGAATAACCAAATCACATGTGATTTTCAGATGAGAAAAAATGCAACTACGAAACACGGTCAAGGAAAAGGGTGTGCGGACGACTTAGTCCACTACCTAGGTCGCGGACAAGGTCGCACAAATCACATGTGATTTTATACACGATTTAGTGTAAAATCACCAATGATTTGTCCACTCTCATACTTCTTATTTGATCATTTTTTTTATTTGAACCCAACTCTCTCTCTATATATATTAATATATATGTACAGGAGAATCTTCCCTCTCTCTATAACAACTTTAAAAAAAAAAGATATCTTTTGCCTTATTACCACCTGTTTGTGGACCCACACTAGAGGATATGGTGGCACAAACCACCGCTTCGTTCCTCCATTGTAGTGTAAAAAAAACAGTGTCGTGAAAGGTGTCACCGTATCATTTTGTTGTGTACCACTGTATATATTTTAAAACCACAACAAGAACAGAAGTTTTCCTTGTAAAGTCGGTTAACAAGGCTTTTCTCCCATTTCAGGTGCAGGTTCAAATCCTGTTTGTGTTATTTATTTAGTTTTTAGCTTTTATTTTCAAATTTATTACGTCTTTGAAAAAGAATTGCAATAAAATATTCAAACACAAGACCTCACATATGAAAAACAAGAAACCAACCAATCGATTCTCTCAGGATGGATAATGGAATAAAGACAAAGCTTCTCCGACAAGAAGAAGAAGAGGAAGGCGACTTGAAAGAGCGGATATGGGTCGAATCAAAAAAGATATGGAGGGTTGCATTGCCCGGTGTCATATCAAGAGTTTGTGCATTCGGAACCATTGTTGTCACTCAATCATTTATCGGACATATTAGTGACATAGATCTTGCCGGCTACGCGCTTGTTCAAACGCTAAGCGTTCGATTTATCAACGGAATACTTGTAAGTAGACTATAATTGTTCAGTTATTATTACTAAAAATGATCAATAAACTATTATTTGAATCTTAAAAATCAACTCATACGATCAATATATACAGAGTGAGAAAGAAGCAACACTAATGGTACTCGGTGGGGACCACTAAGTTGTTGGGTCTTTCACTCCCTGATTGAAAAAAGCAAACCAATCCAAGTGAGTAAAGCTCACTTGAAATCTACACAAACCTAATTAACCTCTATTCCAAATTCGAATGTATTGACAGTTGGGTATGTCGAGTGCAACCGAAACCCTTTGCGGACAAGCATTTGGAGCCGGACAAAACCATATGATGGGTATTTACTTGCAACGATCATGGATCGTCGACTTGATCACTTCAACCGTCTTCATCCCCGTCTTCATCTTTGGTACCCAAATCTTCAAACTTGTTGGCGAGGAAGAAGCGATCGCAAAAAGTGGCGGATACTTATCGTTGTGGTTCATTCCTTTCGTCTACAACTTTGTCTTTAGCTTGACTATCCAAATGTTTCTACAAGCACAGTTAAAGAACATGATTATCGCATGGCTTTCGGCGTTTCAATTTGCGATCCATATACCTTTATCGCTGCTTCTCGTGTATAAATTGAACATGGGGGTCGCGGGTGCGATGATTGCACTCTCGTTGTCTTCGTGGTTTCTTGTGATCGGCGAATTTATATACATTTTTGGGGGGTGGTGTCCTCATTCATGGAAAGGATTCACAGCTGCAGCATTTAAGGATTTGTTGCCTGTTGTGAAGCTCTCAATCTCTTCTGGTGTGATGGTCTGGTAAGCATTTAAAGAAAACATATGGATACCTTTTTGACTTTTTGAGGTCAAACCTAGTTGTTTTCGAACTCAAAATCGATACTAGATTCTTCGTGAAATCACTTGAATTGTTCCTGATTGTGGTGATCTTTCAAAAATCTTAATGTAATTATCTCCAATTTCTGAAAATCTTACAGAAATGGACATTATTTAGGAAGATGAGAAACTGTTCTTTTGACTTTAAAAGTCAATTGTTGGTTTAACCATTGTTGTTAATGTTAATGTGTAGCTTGGAGTTATGGTACAATGCTGTTCTAGTCTTACTTGCTGGATACATGGCTGATGCCGAGGTCGCGATATCGGCCTTCTCCATTTGGTATCAAACTCGTGTTCTTATTTCGCCATTTTCGACTCATTTTGGATGAAACTAAAGCTTGTTTGTTACGATATTTTTGCAGCCTCAACATTAATGCATGGGAGTTCATGATCAGCCTTGGTTTCCTAGGTGCCGCATGGTATGCGATCGATGATTTTTTAAAGAATTTTCGGTCTCCAAATTTGTTGTTTTATTTTGTATGTGTGACTGATAATGTTTGTGTTGTAATTTGAAAATGTATGAAGTGTTCGGGTGTCGAATGAATTAGGGAGAGGAAACGCGAAAGCAGTAAAGTTTTCGATAAAAGTGTTGTTGGGGACTTCCATTGCGATTGGCCTGTTCTTCTTTGTTCTCTGTTTGGTGTTCGGCAAGAAACTTGCATACGTGTTTACGGATGATGACAGGGTTGCAGATACAGTATCGGATCTTTCTTTGCTTCTCTCTTTTTCGGTTTTGTTGAACAGCATCTATCCGGTTCTGTCAGGTAACTCAAAGATCTTGTTGGTTTCTTTTTCGGCAAAGTTTACGTGCAAGTGTTCATGATTTGGAAAAATATTGTGTCATCAGGGGTGGCAGTTGGAGCCGGTATGCAGGGTGCTGTAGCAATTGTTAACCTCGTTTGCTTTTACGTGATCGGTGTCCCATTGGGAGCTTTGCTCGGATATTTTACGTCGCTTGAAGTTAAGGTACGTAAAAACTATGTGTTCAATTAATAGCCGAAAGCTCTTTTATGGTCGAGATTCTTTATAATAAATTTGTATTATTTGACAGGGTATATGGATCGGAATGATTTGTGGGGTCTTGACGCAAACAATTACACTTATATATTTGACTTGGAGAACAGATTGGGATGATCAGGTAAATTTAGACAAAAAAATATGAGTAAAATTATAAGGGGTTGTTTGTTTTTTTTAAAATCCTCTTAATGGCTCTTAATCTGAATCGTTCAGACATTTTTACACACCACCTCTTATTAATCATAACTAAAATAAGACTTCAGACTTTAGACCTCTTAAAAAACAAACGCCACATAAATCTTGATTTAGATGTTTTATGCTTGTTGATATGAATGGGAATTTTGTTTTGACAGGTTAAAAAGGCTTCAGAACGTCTCAATAGATTCTACTTGAATTCAAATGAAAATCCTGAGCAAATCTCTAACGAGTCATAATTGAGATAGCGTTCGTGAGTCCAATTGTTAATTTATAGCATTTTCAATTTGTATCTTTTTTGACTTTTGTTATACAGTAAGGTGTTGTTTGTTAAATTCCTCTTAATGAATCTTAAGTCTGAATCGTTCATACCCTCTTAACTCTTAAATACATCAGAAATTAGAAGCGGTGACATTTTTCTGATATTGTTATCACAAGCAAAACAATCTTATTGATACATATTAAGATTTCAGACTTCAAACGTTACAAAAACAAACAGTCTTATTGATTTAGATTTCAGACTTTAACACCACCTCTTATCGATTTAGACTTCAGACTTCATATCTCTTAAAAAACAAACGCCACCTTAGAATAGTTCACCGAACCTTGACTACTTCCACTTTTTATGAGTCCACCTTGAGACCATGATCAACTATAAGGTCGTTCTTTAAGATAGAACAAAAATTATTATACAACTGTATGTTGGAATAAAATCATTTTAAGAGTCGTAATGGATCTTCAACATGTACACATTCAATAAAGTCGCATAATGATATAAATATCAATGATGACTTGAATCTTTATATTAAGATGAGTGTTTTGTCCTTCGAGATCTCTTAAATATGTTGGAACATTTAGGTATCGTTTATCAAATTCTTACCGGGTAAGCACTTACAAGCAAGAAATTCATCTTCATTTACCTTATCATGTAACATCCTTGACCATGAAAATGGATTGTTTGTAAGCATTTTAAACCCACTAAGCGCTTACCAGGTAAGAGTCATTTCCACTTACAATTATTTCTGACACTTAATAGGTAAGACTGTTAGAGATATTGTATTTATAATACATATTGTTTAGAATCCCTAATTGATAGTGTAGAATCTCTTATTTATTGTTAGTTTCCTAGTATAGTGAGGCTTTCCTTGTATAAACTATTGTACACAGTTGTTTGCAAATCGATCAGAGAGAGAATTACATTCTAACATGGTATCAGAGCTAAAACCCTGATAATCTCTGAAGTCGCCAGCCTCTCCCTCTAATCCTTCTCGATATTCTCTTCTCTTCTTCCATGGCTGACGCTAAATACCCTGCTTTGCGGTCACTAACATCAAGAACACTATTCCTATCGTTCTTGAGATGGAGAAAGGACAGTACACATCATGGGCCAAGATGTAGAGGGAGTTTGAGTGTGTGAGGGAGGGATTTGAGTAGTGGGAGTGTGATTGTTTGAGGGAGGGGGGCTGGGTGGTGTAGACAGAGGAGTGGAAGGGGGGAGGGGTTGGATGGAGTTGGTGGGTTGTAGAGAGAGGAAAGCAAAGGAGACGGGTTGGTGTCAAGAAAGGAGTAAGAGGAAATAGGAGGAGATTGAAGATGAGTGAAGGGAAAATGGACTCGTTAAATTTAACATGACAAGAGATGATAATTTTGCCATTTGTGGGGTCGTAACATTTGTAGCCACGATGACCGGAGGGGTAACCGAAGAAAATGCACGGTTTAGAGCGTGCTTGGAGTTTAGTGATTTGTGAGGAGGGAAAAAGGGGGTAGCATAAACAACCGAAGGGACGAAGATGAGAATAAGAGGGGTGTTGGTTGTAGAGGACCTGTGTTGGGTTAGTATAAGAGAGTAGTGTAGATGGAAGAATGTTGAGTAAGTAAGTGGCCATTTCAAGAGCGTGATGCCAAAATTTGGGGGGTGTAGAGGAGTGGGTGAGAAGGGTGCGAATGAGGTTGTTGATGGTGCGAATTTTTCGCTCGACCTTCCCGTTTTGAGAAGATGTATGGGGGCACGAGAATCGAAATGTCATTCCGTTTTGTGAACAAAAATTGTGAAAAGAAGAGTTTTTATATTCGGTGCCATTTATCGCAATGGAGTGTTTTAATTTTAGCCCCAAATTGAGTGTAGATGAGATTTGTAAAGGAGAGAAAAGTAGAGAATACCTAAGATTTGGCGCCTAATGGAAAAGTCCAAAGAAAGTTTGAAAAATCATCCATGAACAAGATGTAATATTTATGTCCTACGGAACTCGGGGTAGGGGAGGTCCAAACATCGCTATGAACAATATCAAAAGGTAAAGACGTATGAGAAATAGAATCAAAGAAAGGTAATTTAACTTGTTTGCCCAAAACATATGATTGACAAAAAGATAAAGATGATGTTCGATTACACGAAATACTATTATTGTTACGAAGAAACTTTAAGATAGATGCTCCGGGGTGTCCTAAGCGAACATGCCAAAGGTCTGGAGAGATTGTGTTGAATGCAGACAGAGTGCTTGGGCTGGACTTTGTTGACGAATAGACGCTTGTGAGAGGGTATAAGTCACCTTGGCTTTCACATCTCATTATAGCCTTCCCCGTCGGAATATCCTTTACAGAAAACCCAAACGGATCAAACTCAATAGAGACATTGTTGTCGGTTGTGAAATGACGAACATATATAAGATTTTTAATAAGGTGAGGAACATGTAAGACTTTATTTAGGTGTAGTGGTGGATTGGGTGGAGTGAGTTTAGTGTGTCCGTAACCGCAAATAGGAATGTGTTGACCACTACCGACAATAATGTTACGATTATCGTGTAAATTAGAATAAGATGTGAGAGTACCTGAGTTGGTGGTCATATGAGATGTTGCCTGAGATGTTGCCCCCGTGTCCATATACCAATTGTTATCCGGTTGATTGAGAGTCATTGTGTGGAACGCCGCTTCGATGTCTGTGGGTTGACACTCAGATTCGGGCTCGAGCTCAGATTGGGTTTGGACAGTATATGCCTGCGGCTGTGGTCCTGGAACGAGAAGTCCAGGTTGCTGTTTTGGTCCTTGCGAGCCTTGGGGCCGTTGCCAATTTGTCGTCGAATAGGGGCAAAGTGGGTAACCCCACCCTTGATTCCAGCGGAACCATGGTGGGTAGGACCACAGACCGGAGTTAGGTGAGGCAAAAGGTCGTGGCTGTCCACGTCCGGTTGATGTTCCTCCTCGTCCCCCACGTGTTCCTCCACGACCTCTACCCCTTCCACGTTCGTTCCTCCCATTGTTGCGTCCCCATCCACGAGAGGAAACATGGCCACCGCATCCACTTTTACCGGAGTTGTGGGAAGAAAGTGGTCCATCGATAGAAGGGGCCAAGAAGGCGGCATTGGCTGTGGCATTGGCAGCCATGGAGGCTTGTTTCGTCTTCCGGGTTTCTTCAAGAACAAGACGAGATCGGGCCTCATAGAAAGGTGGAAGAGGATTAGATTGTTGGATGTTGGTGGCTATAGTATCATAGTTTTCATTAAGTCCGACAACTAATTGAAGGACGAGGCGGTGATTACCAACTGGGGAGCCAACATTGGCGAGTTGATCGACAATCATCTTTAACTCTTGACAATAATCGGAGACATTTGAAAAATCATCTAGTCGGATGTTGGAAAATTGATTTTCCAAAAGAACGGCTCGAGAGTTTTTATTGTCCTGAAAAATCTTTTTCAGGTTTTCCCAATCCTTATGAGCCGTGGAGTCTGGCTCGATGATTGTATGGAGGAGGTCATTCGAAATGGTACCGTAAATCCATTGGAGAACGGTGGCGTCCAAACGAGACCAGAGTGCTTTGTCGACTTCGGGTGCTTTTTTGCTTTGTCAGCCGATGTTGCTGGATTCGCAATTTACTGTTAGAGCTGCATTGTCCTGTTCGCAAAGCCACTCTAGTCTATTGTGACAATGTCAGTGCCATATACTTATCTGGAAATCCTGTGCAACATCAAAGAACTAAACATATCGAGATGGACATTCATTTTGTCCGAGAAAAAGTTTCCCATGGAAAAGTGCATGTACTACATGTCCCATCTAGATACCAAATTGCCGATATATTTACAAAAGGGCTTCTACGCATCCTGTTTGATGACTTTCGCACCAGTCTGAGCGTGCGAGAACCTCCTGCTTCCACTGTGGGGGTGTGTTAGTGATATTGTATTTATAGTACATATTGTTTAGAATCCCTAATTGATAGTGTAGAATCTCTTATTTATTGTTAGTTTCCTAGTATAGTGAGGCTCTCCTTGTATAAATTATTGTACACAGTTGCTTGCAAATCGATCAGAGAGAGAATTACATTCTAACAAAGACTTTCGGTCTTTCCCTTGTCTTTTACCGGGTAATCTTCTTGGTCCTTGCTATACTCGATCAGTAAGGTAAATATATTGGTAAGCGCTTACCCAGTAAGCATTTTGTAAACGTCCCCTTAGTATAGAGAGAAATTTTTGGAAAAGGAAAAAAAAACATCTAAAGAGAAATTACTACAACAAAATTGGGTTTATAGGATGTTTAAAATGTCTAAGCGTTCTAATAACATATTTTATAGAACTTAAATTTATACAACAACTATAAAGCGTCTTACTTGAAAGTGTTACAATGGGTGTATAAGACGCTTCTATGCATTTTAACAAGTTTTTTTTAGGATGTTCTTACAATAAAGTGGCATATTAGCTATTTTATAAGCCACTTGTGTTTATAGGACATTTTTTCAAATAATGTTGTATAAAATAACTAATACAACACTTTATTTTAGAAGCGTTATGAAAAAGTTGTTAAAACATCAACAAGTGTCCTATAAACCTATTGTAACACTTTTAGATATGACGTTTCATGGTTTCGTCCTATAAACTTTAAGTTCTATAAATTATACTATTACGACGCTTAGACATTTTAAGTGTCCTATAAACCCAATCTCGTTATAGTGATTATTGGTTTGGCTTAATCTAATAAATTGTGTTCCAAAGCCTTGTGAGCAGGGACGGACTTGAAGAGGAGCATACGGTGGCACGCAGTGGCGGAGGCATAAATTAGTCCGAGGGGGAGCACCAAATAAAATTAATTATTAATTTTATGAAAATGTCAAAAGCCATAATACTAGATTGATGAAATACTCACATTTACATGTTTAACTAATAACATTTACGAATTAACAATATATATGGGCAACCTTAAAATCGAATCAGTAAAAATAAAGGACTGAAATCAATAAACAACTTAAGAACATAAAATTAACACTTAAAATCTTTCAATTTATATGATAAAGATTAGATGGCTAGAATTCTTTTTATGAATTTTGCTCTAAAATTAACACCTTAAAATTTAAATATGTCAAGAACAATGTTAATCTAAGAAATAAAGAGGCTAACCTAATAAATAATTGGACCAATAAGTTTTATTAGAATAATTATCTCAGTTTTTAAAGTCTAAATATATGAAATTGATTTAAATTGAAAATTTTAATTTTTGGAAATCGAGGGTCATTTCTAAAAGTTGATAAAAATAATAGGGCTTAATTGTATATATGATCCATTTACTATTTTTTCCATACTCCCACTCACAGCCTACCATGTATTTTCTTCCTTCCCTATATCTCTCTTTTGAACACTAGTGCAGAACTACATTAATATTTTTTTATGATTCAGGGGGAGCAGCTGCACCCCCTTGTTCCAACGAGCCTCCGCCCCTGGTGGCACGTGCCACCATATTATCTCTCCGTCGAAAGGTTTAAAATTTTGAGTTTATGAAAGGTGCAACCGTATCGTTTTAAAAGGTGTCACCGTATGATATTCAAAAGTTCAAGAAGGTGCAACCGTACCTTGTAATCGACCAAAAAACAAAAAAAACCCCTTGAAATCAACCCGAAAAACCGAAAAAGTTCCTCGAAATTGAAACATCGTGGAGGTTTTTCTGAATCGGCTGCAAGTAGCATAAAACCAAGGATTTCGTCATCGTTGGTTATCTCCATCAGTGAGCCATCTGCACGTCTGAACACCAACTTGCAAGCAGCAGAATCTCCGATTCCACACTTTCCCACGACGTAATCGATAAACGTTTTATACGAAACCATTACTGGAATATTTACACCACGCTTTGTGTAGCCAGTATAATCCCACCCATTGTTGTTTTGCACCCATTGACCATCGAAACATAATAAGAGCCTAGCTTTTTGAACAGATGAACTCATTTTTTCAGTAGTATGAAAAATGAAGCAATTCAAGTGGATGTGATGAACGATTTTGCATGTAATCTTACTGGTATTTATAGGAAAAATTGAATGGAGAAAATGAATGTGAACCACAAATTCAATGACAATGGTACACTTATTGTATGACAATCAGACCAAAATGTGGAAAAAAAACAGTGAAATCATTCAAAAAACACGTCAGAAACAGTTGACAACACATGAAATAATAACTCTGAAACCCTAGGTTTGGAACCCTAATACGTTTTACACTATTCAACGCGGCCCCAACCCTCGTTTTTAAGCAAAAACGCGGCCCCAACCCTCGTGTCAAGCCAAAAACGCGGACGAGGCCCTCGTGTAACAGTGAAACGAGGACAAAACGCGGACCAAGGCCGCGTGTAACAGTGAAACGAGGACAAAACGCGGACCAAGTCCGCATGTAACAGTGAAAAACGGGGACTAAGGCCGCGTGTAACAGTGAAAAACGCGGACCAAGCCCTCGTTTCAAGCCATACGCGGACAATAAACGCGGACATATAGGGTATTTTGGCAAAAATAACAAGATTGAGGGCATATTGGGTACTGATTTTTCAATAAAGGACATTTTAATTAAATTCCCTTTTTTTTTACCTTAAAAAATGATTTATTGATATCACCCTAATTTTTATTTTTGGTCAAAATGATATCTAATTAATTTTAGAAAATTCAAAATTTACTTATTTAAAAAAATATTTAGATTTATCGCTCAAAATTGAAAAGTTTTTTTAAGATTTTTTTCCGTTTTACTTTAATCATCAATGACTTTTTCTTCTAATCGATTTTACATTTTGACTTTTGAGGAATTATTATTTTGAAAAAGAAATTCAGGGAGAGTTTAACGGTTGGATTTTTGATTTTTTCCTAATATATAACCCTTTCCCCCACCTGCAACTCCAATAAAAAAAAAAAATCTCCAACACCGTGATCCCCTGCGCCACCCCACCTCCCTCCGCCTCCTCACTCCGGCGAAACCCCAAAGCATTTGTTTGAAGCAGATCATAATGTTGATTTCAAGAAACCCCAGTTAGGATTTTCGAAAAATCCTGATGATCATCATCATCTTGTCCTCTTGTATTACTGCCATCTCAACCGAGAACTCGAGGTAGGTATATGCCATCATCCTAAATCTTTGAAGAAAACACACATTATTGGTTTTTTTTCAACTTCTTTTCATACGTTATATCATCCAAATAATACTTTATGGTTAGAATAGCCAATGATAAAAGACACAAGATTGCAAGTAAAATAAGCATAACATATTTGTGGGTTTTTTTTTTTCTTTTTCTTGGATTTCTTGTTTATTATTATTATTTTAATAAACAAAGATTGGGGTCCAATTCCGTTAAAACTGACATATAGTTCATGGACTAAAATCAAAATTTACTCTTAGTAGTAGTAATAATAGTAAATTGCAACCAGATTATATTTTCTGGAATAAATTTCAAGGTTGCTATGATCATATAACATGTTTATATGAAAAGCAACACTAGATTGGCTAACCTGTTCAAATGAATGATAACATCTTTTGCGATGAGTAAATAATTAATATATCTTGAAAAGCAAAAGCTAGATGTGGATGTATCTTTGCTGTTTTTGTGACGATACTACATCTGCTTTAACTTGTTCAGACAAATCATCTTTTAGTCGGGCAGATGGAATTGGAATAATGTACAACCAAAACCAATGGGACTAAATAGACAAGAATGCAAATGTGAGAAAGAAGCACATTAAAATTCAATCTTGAATAACATCTACAAGAAACAGGTGAATTTTTCAAGAGAAATGCCTAAAGTTCACATCAACTTTCGATTCATTTCAGGTAGAGTTTTCCTTACTCTGCAAGTAGATTACCGTAGCTGTAGATGGTTTTCCCTGCCTTTGCGGCACTTGGAGGTTTAGGGTTTCAACTTGCTTCCATGTGGTATTTTAACTCTTATTTTGTAGATTAAGGGGTTGTTTGTTTTTTTTAAAAACCTCTTAATGGCTCTTTAAGTCTGAATCGTTCAGACCTTTTTACATACAACATCTTATTAATTATAACTAAAATAAGACTTCAGAACTTTAGACCTCTTAAAAAACAAACGGCACCTAAGTGTTTGGTCGGCTTCATGCATTTAGGTCTGATTAACCTTCGCGAGAGAGGCTGCACTGTCTTAATCTAGTGCAACAAGCATAACGAAGTTTGAATTTGACTACTCACTTTCTATAGGTTTAGATTTTGTGCTTCTTTAATCTACATTTTTTCTTTGTATTGGGATTTTTTATGCATAGTTTGGGAAGCTTTTTGTATTTTACTTCCTCTATTACTTTGATTTTATTTGTTTTCTTGAAATTTACATTCTTGTTGATTTCTATTTTAATTCCATGGTTATTTGATTGTCTCTTTTAATTAGTAATGGGATTTTTTTTGGGATAAATGTACTCACCTTGATTCTGTGTTTACTCTAGCAAGCCTCTACTTCCTTCTTTGAATCGGATGTCCTCTACAAAGGATTCTCGTAAACTTGCCTTGACCTTGAGGTTTTCCCGGGAGACTTTGGTTCCGGTTGTAGATGGTTTTACTTGTGTTTGCGGCTCGGAGGTTTTGGGTTTCAACTTCAACTTTTCCTTCTAGCCGATTCTATGTCTTCTGTGTCGTGTTTTAACTCATTTCGTAGATTATATGTTTTGTCGGTTTCATACATTTTGGTCTACTCTGTCTTTGCAAGAGAGACTACATTGTCTTTCATCTAGTGTAACAAGCTTTATAAAGTTTGTTTTACTGCACACATTGTGTTGATTTACATTTCATGTTTTTTTTTTTAATATTCCTGTTTTTTTTATTATGGGATTTTTTATGCTTAGTTACGAAGCTTTTTATTCTTTAATTACTTCCTCTATTACTATGATTTCTACTTTTTTAAGCAATGAGTTATTTGTTTTCTTGACCTTTTGCATTTTTGTTGGTTTTCATTTCCATGACTATTTGATTTTGTTTCTTATAAGTTACGAGATTTTTTTTTTGGGGGGATAAATGCACCGTCCTTTGATTTTGCTCAAACTTCCACTTCCTCCGCGTACTCGGATGTCCACTAGGTTCCCAAGGATTCCAGTAAACCTGCCTTGACCTACAAACTTTGGTTCCGGTTGTAGATGGTTTTTCCCTGCAATCGCAGCTGTTGGAGGTTTAAGGGTTTCATCTTGTAAGTTTTCCTTCTTTGTCTTTCTTGTAGTGTTTTAACCCATTTTGTAGATTAAGCAGTCATTTACTAAACGCTTACCCACCCGGTAAGCACTTACCGAGTCATTTCCCTTAACGGATGAACATGGCAAGAACCAAGAATCTTACCAGTAAGAGTGATGATAAGGATGGATGGAGTCTTACCAGTAAGTGAGGGTGACGATGCGCTTACCGGGTAATTTGTTGCATACAATACCGTTTTGATGGACTACAATTTTACCCGATAAGGTAAGTTAGAGTGTTAGACTCTTTGATTTGTACTTTTTTATATAACGAGATATTTGTTTTTTTGGCCTTTTTGTTGTTTTTCATTTCCATGACTATTTGATTTTGTCTCTTTTAAGTTATTAGATTTTTTTGAGCTAAATGTACAATCCTTTGAATCCGTTTTTCCTCTTGCAAGCCTCCACTTCCTCCCCACTTATTCTTTACTCTTGTTTTGTAGATCAAGTGTTTTGCCGGTTTCATATGCTTTCGCGAGAGAGGCTGCACCGTCTTCATCTAGCGCAACAAACTTTCGCATGTTTGAATTTTACTACTCACTTTGTGTTGATTTAGATTTTATGCTTTTCTTAATTTTCGTTTTTTAATGAAATTTTTGATGTCCTCTGTAAAGGTTCCAACCTTGTTCGGTAAACCTTGAGGTTTTTTCGACAAACTTCGGTTCTTGTGTTTGCGGCTCTCGGAGGTTTTGGGTTTCAACTTCAAGTTTTGTTTCTATCCAATTCCATGTCTTACGTGTGGTGTTTTCACTCTTATTTTTTAGGTGAAGTGTTTGGTCAGTTTCATGCATTTTGGTATGATTTGCCTTCACCTTACAGGCTGCATTGTCTTTCATCTAGTGTAACAAACCTTCGCTACTTTGAATGTTATTACACACTTTGTGTTGATATACATTTAATGTTTTTAACTATATATACTTTTTTTTTCTTTCTTTTTTTGGTATTTTTTATGCACAATTTACGAAGCTTTTTGTTTTGTTCTCATCAAGTGTAACAATCATTTCGAAAGTTTGAATTTTTCTAATCACTTTTTGTACACTTATCTTTCCTGCCTTATATGTTTGGTTACTTGTATTTTGATGCTGCATGCTTTAGTTCACAGTTCCTCATTAATTTCAGTGGTTTCATCTGTGGGGTCTAGAGGTGGACTTGGTACGGTACCAAGTTTTTTTCTCCAGTACCATGTACCAACCAATAAGGCAATTATAATTGGTATGTAAAATCCTATAACGTCTACCAACCAACTGGACCTGACCAACTTAATCGGTACCAACTTTTTTCAATTTTTACTGATTTTGTACCAACTTCATGCTACATATATAAAAACTTGCCATTTTATTGAAATCGTGCCTTTTTTGATTTTACAGGTAACATGTGTGATGTTTAATTAAGGAGTTTAATTGCAAGGAATAATACTTGCAAACATTCAAATGTTCAAATAAAATAAAGTTACAATATTTAATATCCAATACATAAAAAATATAAAAATAAATAAATAATAAAAAGATAAATAAGTCGGTACCATGGTACGCTACTTCCAATACCATGTACGAACCAAATTTGAATACTTGGTACGGTACTACCAACCGACACATTACCAACTAAATTGGTACGGTTGGTATACATTACGAGGTTATAAATTTCACATTGGTATCATCATCATCATATATGTTCTAGTGTTATAAAATGCACTTGGGAGTTCTTTACTTTCTTGGAAATGCCATAAGAAGACCTTTTCTTTTTCCTAGCCTATAAGTTATTACTAAATTCAACTTTTTATTTATAAATTGCATGCCAACATGATAATATATGGTTTAATTTTCTATTATGCATTCTGAATGTTTGAAATCTTACATATGATATGAGAAGTTCTTTTTTTCTTTCCCTGCTCCAAGGTACAACTAGTTTTTTGTGTTGATATGGCAGCAGCTTCAACTCCTAGCATCAAATAGTCCACAACGATCTCCGTACTCTTTCTAACAGCAAGATTTATCTTTTTCTCGAATAAATTGCATGTTGCTATGATCATATATAATATTGTTCTAGTTCTAGTTCTATGACATGATTTTGTTTTTTGTTTTATAGATGATGTGAGTTCATTGATCCATTTTATTATTTGTAAGCTTTGTTGGGCCATTTCTTGCAAAAGTAGTCATGTTCTTTGTGATGTTTCTTCTAGTGATGAATTTGTGCATCTATAAGATTTATTAGTTTGTGTCATTATACTAATAAATTTGCTGATAAATGTCCAACAGAACATCTATCAAGGTAATTAAATTACCTATATATATTATGTGTATTACCTATGTCTTTGTATCTTTGTTGTCTGCCGTATTCTTATGGTATTAAAAAGTATTTCAAACTATAAAATGTTAATTCGAAGATTACCATTTGAATTTTTTTAAGCTAGTTGTGTACTCCCTTTTAAGTGTCGTTCTGGATCTTGTGAGAACGAAGATTTGTTCTTAAAGTTCTAAACCCACATTTATTTCTTGAACGGGCTTGAATTTTAGTAGACAAAAATAAACATGTAACATTTTTGTCATGTTTTTTCAAGCTTTTGAACATCGAGCCTCATGATGAAGATGAGTGGATTGGTGATTTGACATGTTATATATGAGGTGACTTATTTTGAATCCAGTTAGTGTTTGGTTATTCGTTGGAATTAAGCGTTATATTTATATGATACATACAACCTGTCTCTTCCTACTTCTCGAATATGTAAAAGTGGTTAGTTAACAGTGTTAGTAGTGTTATTGTCTACGTAAATTATATATTGTATTATGTATAACTACTTTAGAATTTGCAGGTAGGTGCATGATTTGTTTACATGGAATTCTCGATATGGAACACATCAAGTTCAAAAAGATCGTGTGACTTCTCTTCTAAGAATTTCTTTTTGATTATCTTTTTCCTTAAATGAATTTTATCATAATTAGCATCATCATTGGTCTTTAGAGAAAAAAAGAACAAGAATTCAATCTTGCAAAACATTTATAGGAAATAGCCAGGTCAATTTTTCAAGAGAAATGGCCTAAAATTCTTGACAACTTTCTACTCAGGGTGGAGTTTTCCTTACTCCTTTGATTAGCACAAATCCTTGCATTTGCTTGAAGCAAATAGATAGACCCAAGTCTTGAGGTGGAATCACTTGTTTCTTTGTGCTCTAAACTAAGATCGAAACAGTTGATAAATTGTATTAGTTGAATGATTTACAGAATTTCCTCAGGCTTTTAAGAGGCCCGAGATCTCTCCCTAAAGCGCTCCCGCTCAAATCGGTGTTTACAAAATAGAACGTCTCTCCACCTAACCTCTCATCTATTTAACAGTACCACCAATACCCAATTAGTTTCAAGAAAAGATAAACCCTTCCAATCCAGCTTCAAGTCACACCTTAAGAAACTTCTTTCTTTCATTGAATGCAACATTTAAGGGGTTTGCATTTGATGAGCCCCCCTCTCTCTTATATATATATATATATATATATATATATATATATATATATATATATAGGGAAATGTTCATTTGAGAAACACTAAATATATGAGAAATAGAGAAGTGATCTTAAACCATTAATTCGGTCAAGATCGGCAGCTTTGACCGAGAATTAGGGGATAATTGCTCTCATGGTCCACTCTCGTGTTCCTCACATTGTTTATTATTCGAAGGGTATTTTTGTAAATTATCCAAACGCATTCATATATGAACGCATGCGTTCAGATATGAATATCACTTTTTTTTTCTTTTTTTTTAGCCGTGTGTGTTCATATATGAATGCATGCAAAAAACAGAAGTTCATATATGAATGTTAGTAGAATGTCACTATTTTTTTTGTACGTATTCATATATGAACGCATGCATTCATATATGAAGGCATGCAAAAAACAGGCGTTCATATATGAATGTCACTCTTTTTTTTTGCATGCATTCATATATGAACGCATGCATTCATATATGAAGGCATGCAGTCAGTATTTATGTAAAAATTATGAACATTCATATATGAAGGCATGCATTCATATATGAAGGCATGCATTCATATATGAAGGCATGCAAAAAACAGGCGTTCATATATGAATGTCACTCTTTTTTTTTGCATGCATTATACGAACATTCATATATGAACGCATGCATTCATATATGACTGCATGCCTTCATATATATGAACACGCGCGTGTTTTTGTCAAAGTTACGTAAATACCCTTATATTTTTGGAAGAGTCGTAATTTTTGACCAGTCAAAGCCGTAACTTTTGACCAATTAAATCCAATCTTGACCATATGAATGGCTAAGATCACTTCTCTATTTCTCATATATTTACCATTTCTCAAATGAACCAAACACTATATATATATATATACATATATATGAGAGGTTAAAATGAGAAATGCTAAATGTATGAGAAATAGAGAAGTGATCCTAACCATTCATCTAGTCAACATTTGCGGCTTTGACTGTGAATCACTGAATAATTCCTCTCATGGTTTGTAGAAGATAGAGGGGTAGTTTCGTAACTTTTACAAATAGATGACACTAGTTCACATAAGAACTATATATTCACTATTTAACCGATTCACATATGAACCTACAACTAATTAGTTCATATGTGAATCACAAAGGTTCATTTGTGACTTTGTTAATTAGTTCATATGATTCACATATGAACCTACAATTAATTAGTCCATATGTGAATTATACGGGTTCACATATGAACATATAGTTCATATGATTCACATATGAACCTACATATGATTCACATTAGTTCATATGATTCACATATGAACCTACAATTAATTAGTCCACATGCCACTTCTTTTACAATTTGGTTTTTATTGGCCCACTCTTGCACAAAGATGCAGTGAATGTAAAAGAAGTGGTTACATTTCTCAAAGAAATGAAATGTCTTTTAATGGGATCTTAGAAGTAGAGTTGTTTGATGTATGGGGAATTGATTTTATGGGACCTTTTCCACCATCAAACAAATGCCAATACATTCTTGTTGCTGTTGATTATGTATCAAAATGGGTAGAGGCAGTGGCATGCGTTTCCAATGATACGAAGACTGTGGTTAAGTTCCTTCAAAAACATATTTTTACAAGGTTTGGTACCCAAGGGCACTAACCGGTGATGAGGGTACCTACTCTGTGAACAATATGTTACATGGAGTTCTTGAAAAATACAATGTTAACCACAGAATTGCCACTGCATACCACCTACAAACCAATGGTTTGGTTGGGCTCTCTAATAGAGAAATAAAGGGAATTTTGGAAAAGGTTGTCAAACCTAACAGAAAAGATTGGATTTTCAAATTAGACGATGATTTATGGGCATGCATGATTGCTTTAAAACACCAATTGGTATGTCCCCATACAAGCTAGTCTTTAAAATCTCGTTAGAACTAGAACATAAAGCATAATGGGCCCTTAAGGAATTAAACATGTCTTTGGTCACTGCTGGCAAGAAAAGAAAGTTACAACAATATGAGATGGAAGAACACAAAAATATGTCATATGAAAATGCTAAACTCTATTAAGAGAAAACAAAGAAATGACATGACAAAAGAATCCACCGCAAAGAACTTAGGGAAGGCCAACATGTTCTATTGTTTAATTAAAGGTTAAGACTGTTTCTAGGAAAGGTCAAGACTGATGGTCCGGACCTTTCCTAATCCATAAAGTTCATCCTGATGGGACAGTCGATTTGATTAATCCAGAAAACAACAATGTGTTCAAAGTTAATGGCCAAAGAGTGAATGTATACCATGAGCATGTAGCATTTCCAGAGCATTGCTCTGCAGAATTGGCTACCCCTTCATAGAAACATCATGCATGTATGTACTTTTTCGGAGTCCATTGGTATTGTAAATATTACTTTTAAAGTGTTTTAAATTTCTAGGAAAAATATGACTAATATATATATATATATATATATATATATATATATATATATATATATATTTCGAATTCCACCCCGGACACAACCATCTGCCGACATCCACATCTCAAGTCTCTGAACAAGCGGGTAAGCCATTATAATACAAACATCCATAACATCAAAGATGAAGGCCTCCAATAACCACTTCCGCTGCTCACTACCCTTCCTAAACAGGAACACCAAAGTCATGGATCGACCACCCACTGTTCGAGCGCCCCACTTCCACTCTCAAAACCGTCCTCATCCTCAGTTGCAACCTTTCCCACGACCTAGAGAGTTCATAGCCTTCATGCATGACACACCATAAATTTAAACTGTACACATTTGAAAGTTTAATATGTACCACATTATGAAACAAGCTCGAGTGTACACGACGCTACACCGACATCATTGATTAGCCATGCACAACGATGTTAAGGATCGTTTAACCTCAACTCCACGACGAATTATGCCTCACCCAACCCCAAAATCGATGTTGGTACAATTGAAATTATTTTCGATGAATTTTACTCACGCGATTTATAAAAATACCAAAAATTTGCTTACACTGAGCGAGTTAGACGACTCTCACCCTCCTTGATATGACAACACATGTCCGTACCAAGTTCACTTATAAAATCATGTGATCAAACGTTGTTATGATTTTCACAACAGAAGTTAACTCATTTATAAAGAGATATAAAATAATTCTCCCACACCAAAATCGAAATTTATCACCCAACGCAATAAACTTGTCTTTTAAATACAAACATACGCTTACACGCATCGTCACGTTTTCAAAACAAATACCTCGCAAGGCACACACACACGTCAAGATATCTGATATGAATGGTATGAAGGACTCCAGCAATTTGTTTGAAACACAATGCATGAGACTCACTTGACATTGAAGGTTATTTACTCTAACAAGGTCAACTGTTTGCACTCACTATAATTTATCCCAGACTCCCTACTTTCGACCAACCAGTTGGGGTCCTCACCTTTGCCACAACCAACGCTTCCCAACATCTTCCCAACATCCTTGAACACCCAACTACTAGTTACCACCGCGACTATTGTTTCGCAACTAAAGCGTCCTCACTTGATCCCTAACAAACTTACCAATAATACCTCATTTCCATCTGACCCTCACTCCATTTTATCAGCCAACACTGATATCGTCTCTCAACCATCCTTCAATTGACTACAGATTCAAAAGTCTCATTTCTATCCTTCAATTGACTACAGATTCAAAAGTCTCATTGACTACGCACGCGACAAAAGAATCCGTAAAACAAAACTCCAAGAATTCAACAAAACTCACACAACTAAAAATTCCCAAGAAATTCCGACTCAAGTCATGGAAATAACTTTTCCTTTAAAACCACTGACATACGTGGAAGAGATCCAATGTCAAGGTCAAAATTCCACAGCTACTTGCCCATTAACTCAAAAGCGTTAAAACACAGATATTACGACATCCAAAAATAGCATTTAAACACAAGACGTGAATAAAGAGAGTTTTGATAACAATTTGTAATCAGGTGCAAAAAAACCATTTTAAGCATGGTTATGCTCATAGTTTAAAATATGTTGAGTGCTAAATGTTTTTGCCAAAGCGTTACAAGGTAAATCACTTTATGTTTGGCAATCATGAAAAGCAATTTATGCAACCTTATTTTAGAAATAAATTTAATGCATGAATTCGGTCGGCATTCACATCTTAATACTACGCTTCCCAACATCCTGACGTACTATAATCAACCGGATGCCTCAGGCATAATAGGGCAACCATCCCATTAATTAACTTACAAAGCTCCTCGAAATAGAATCGATCTAACAAGATATAATTCTAATTCCACCAACGAATCTGGCTCAAGATGATTAACTTAATGCGTTCTACGCATTTACTATCATCCCAACGAGACATTGCTATAAACAACAATCATTCCTTAGCTTACTCGCTTATAAACTTTCGCACTACTCTAACGGTTAACATACTAAGGTATAGCAGATAAACACAAGCACAAGAAAGGGTAAGGAAGAGTTTAACTGAAACACGCACGAAAGAAACGTACCGTTACGTCTACCAATTGTCATAACATTAGCAAACCAATTACACTCACGTAAAATATCCTCATAATCACATTAGCTAAGTGAGATTATGAACATATAACACATAAGGGTTCTTGTTACCATCATCACAACGCTTGATTAACATAACCTCCGTCGATTCTAAGACTAACCCATCTTAGAAGTTCTATCCAATCTCACAATCAGTGCCTATCAAACTCAGTCTAAGTCTAGACATCTTACATGCATGCCTAGTTCGCTTAAACTAGAGCTCTGATACCAACTTGTAACACTTTAAAATTTCAGAGTAAATTAAAACCTGGAAATATGGCAACAAGACATCCGTAATGATATAAACTTCCCATAAAGGGATCAGTACTTAAGACTATACAAAACTCATATGGATATAGAATTTATCAACAATACTAATCTAAACATAACCGTCTAGACTACAACACTTGACGAACCAAAATTCGCTAAAAGATGGGACTTAAACAAAGCCCAACACCAAAATACTAGACATCTCAAAATATGCCTCGAGTCCACGCTCGACTCTCAAAGACCCTATGCAACCCACCGCTAAGGGAAACCTGTTATACACATCATTTGAGAAAAAGTGTTAGGCTTAAAGTCTAGTGAGAACATACAGTTTATTCAAAATCAGAGATATAAACATCAGTATCATAAGGAAATCTTTTCATAAAGGTTTAATTTATAAAAGATAACATTTCGCTACAACCGGGCCTTTTCGGTCCAAAACTCATCATACGATGACAAAAGAACCATTTTACCAAGGTTTGTGGTGTAACACAAAGTAGACCACAAATCCGAGTTATGAGCTAAACAATTGGAATCCGAGGATACGAACACATAAGTCCGTGCTACAACGTGAGATCTAGCCCCAAGCAAAACCAATGTATACTCCTTCACTAGGATCACTATGAACCATGGCTAGTATCCGGCCTCACATAACCGTACCAAGTTGCCCTCGAGGATCATATGCATCCATAGCTACAATGGGGAATGTGACATCCCAAAAATAAGTCGTTAACGACCAGAACCTCACAATTTAATGCACATGTAGTTCTTATTTGTTAACGGCCAGAGCCTCACAATTTAATGCACATGTAGCTCTATATTTTCTTTACTTGGTAATCACCAAATAATATCAGTCGACTCAAAACCTAGGGATCCGCTAGTAATGGTACAGACTCGTCACAACAACATATGTGACCAACCATAAATAAACATAGGTATAAACACATTTTATAAACAAAATGTCATTTCCAGTTCAACTTCTGGTAAGAATGAAAATCATAATAAATGAGTTCTTAAACATCTTTTCACATATCCACATAATGTGCAAGTAAAACATCATTTTACTTCCAATAAGGCGGAACCCGTCATTTTAGTCAAAACTGATCGGGAACCCCGAAAATCACCAAAAACTTCATTTATATCAAAATGTAGAGAACATAAAATCATACCGTAGAAATACTTTGGATTTTGCAAATAAGAGTTTTGACATGTATAAAGTTTGTAAAATGGTAGTAGGAACAAACCAGTAGGTTTTAGAATAAAACCCGGAAAACAAGATAACGATCACGACGTAGAGGTGAAGCTTAAAACACCGACCCCTTGCTAGAAACACCACAAACTAGCAACCAAACGAGCCTCGAAGATCGAAGAAGAAAGAAAGAGAAAAGAGAGAAAGAGAAAAGAGAGAAAGAGATATTTTATGAAAATATCCAAAAATTGAGATATTTAAGCAACTCCAAAAAGCAACCTGACAGTCGTGCGCCCTCAAAGAAGGAAATGCGCACGACTCGTGCGCAAACCCACTGCCTCGCCACTGTTTCATACGCACGACCCGTGCGTTTTCTCTGAAGGAGGGCGCACGACCCGTGCGCCCTGTAGACAGATGCAGAGACCTCCTTTTCCTCTAAACAACCTCGCAAAACGGCCAAACGAAAATTCGAGGTGTTACACATCAAGTTCAAAAAGATCGTGTGACTTCTCTTCTAAGAATTTCTTTTTGATTATCTTTTTCCTTAAATGAATTTTATCATAATTAGCATCATCATTGGTCTTTAGAGAAAAAAAGAACAAGAATTCAATCTTGCAAAACATTTATAGGAAATAGCCAGGTCAATTTTTCAAGAGAAATGGCCTAAAATTCTTGACAACTTTCTACTCAGGGTGGAGTTTTCCTTACTCCTTTGATTAGCACAAATCCTTGCATTTGCTTGAAGCAAATAGATAGACCCAAGTCTTGAGGTGGAATCACTTGTTTCTTTGTGCTCTAAACTAAGATCAAAACAGTTGATAAATTGTATTAGTTGAATGATTCACAGAATTTCCTCAGGCTTTTAAGAGGCCCGAGATCTCTCCCTAAAGCGCTCCCACTCAAATCGGTGTTTACAAAATAGAACGTCTCTCCACCTAACCTCTCATCTATTTAACAGTACCACTAATACCCAATTAGTTTCAAGAAAAGATAGACCCTTCCAATCCAGCTTCAAGTCACACCTTAAGAAACTTCTTTCTTTCATTGAATGCAACATTTAAGGGGTTTGCATTTGATGAGCCCCCCTCTCTCTTATATATATATGTATAGAGGTGGTTTCAATTGGAAACCATATTAGATTGGAAACTTTGGAAACCGTCAATTTCATTGGTTAAATTATCGAAATTGGTTCATAAATGATCAAGTTGTTTCGTATAATTCTTTTGTTAATGAAATTGTTTCATATATTTGTGTTTTTTTATGTAGTTTCATCTATTTTTCTCATTCTTATAAAATTGTTTCATGTATTTTCACGGTCTGATGAAACTTTTTTCATTTTTACATAAAAAACACAAATATATGCAACGATTTCATCAATAAAAGAATTATATGAAACAATTCATCAAATTAAACAATTTCATTAACTTAACCAATGAAATCGAGGGTTTCCACGGTTTTCAAAATTAGAGTGGTTTCCATTTGATCGCTCCCCTATATATATATATATATATATATATTATATATATATATATATGAGGTTAAAATGAGAAATGCTAAATGTATGAGAAATAGAGAAGTGATCCTAACCATTCATCTAGTTAACATTTGCGGCTTTGACTGTGAATCACTGAATAATTCTTCTCATGGTTTGTAGAAGATAGAGGGATAGTTTCGTAACTTTTACAAATAGGTGACACTAGTTCACATATGAACTATATGTCCACTATTTAACCGATTCACATATGAACCTACAATTAACTAGTTCATATGTGAATCACAAATGTTCATATGTGACTTTGTTAATTAGTTCATATGATTCATATATGAACCTACAACTAATTAGTCCATATGTGAATTATACGGGTTCACATATGAACATATAGTTCATATGATTCACATATGAACCTACATATGATTCACATTAGTTCATATGATTCACATTAGTTCATATGATTCACATTAGTTCATATGATTCACATATGAACCTACAATTAATTAGTCCACATGCCACTTCTTTTACAATTTGGTTTTTATTGGCCCACTCTTACACAAAGATGCAGTGAATGTAAAAGAAGTGGTTCCATTTCTCAAAGAAAAGAAATGTCTTTTAATGGGATCTTAGAAGTAGAGTTGTTTGATGTATGGGGAATTGATTTTATGGGACCTTTTCCACCATCAAACAAATGCCAATACATTCTTGTTGTTGTTGATTATGTATCAAAATGGGTAGAGGCAGTGGCATGTGTTTCCAATGATACGAAGACTGTGGTTAAGTTCCTTCAAAAACATATTTTTACAAGGTTTGGTACCCAAGAGCACTAATCGGTGATGAGGGTACCTACTTTGTGAACAATATGTTACATGGAGTTCTTGAAAAATACAATGTTAACCACAAAATTGCCACTGCATACCACCTACAAACCAATGGTTTGGTTGGGCTCTCTAATAGAGAAATAAAGGGAATTCTAGAAAAGGTTGTCAAACCTAACAGAAAAGATTGGATTTTCAAATTAGACGATGATTTATAGGCATGCATGATTGCTTTAAAACACCAATTGGTATGTCCCCATACAAGCTAATCTTTAGAATCTCGTTAGAACTAGAACATAAAGCATACTGGGCCCTTAAGGAATTAAACATGTCTTTGGTCACTGCTGGCAAGAAAAGAAAGTTACAACAGTGTGAGATGGAAGAACACAAAAATATGTCATATGAAAATGCTAAACTCTATTAAGAGAAAACAAAGAAATGACATGACAAAAGAATCCATAACATCAAAGATGAAGGCCTCCAATAACCACTTCCGCTGCTCACTACCCTTCCTAAACAGGAACACCAAAGTCATGGATCGACCACCCACTGTTCCAGCGCCCCACTTCCACTCTCAAAACCTTCCTCATCCTCAGTTGCAACCTTTCCCCATGACCTAGAGAGTTCATAGCCTTCATGCATGACACACCATAAATTTAAACTTATGACACATTTGAAAGTTTAATATGTACCACATTATGAAACAAGCTCGAGTGTACACGACGCTACACCGACATCATTGATTAGCCATGCACAACGATGTCAAGGATCGTTTAACTTCAACTCCACGACGAATTATGCCTCACCCCACCCCAAAATCGATGTTGGTACAATTGAAATTATTTTCGATGAATTTTACTCACACGATTTATAAAAATACCAAAAATTTGCTTACACTGAGCGAGTTAGACGACTCTCACCCTCATTGATATGACACCACATGTTCGTACCAAGTTCACTTATAAAATCATGTGATCAAACGTTGTTATGATTTTCACAACAGAAGTTAACTCATTTATAAAGAGATATAAAATAATTCTCCCACACCAAAATCGAAATTTATCACCCAACGCAATAAACTTGTCTTTTAAATACAAACATACGCTTACACGCATCGTTACGTTTTCAAAACAAATACCTCGCAAGGCACACACACACGTCAAGATATCTGATATGAATGGTATGAAGGACTCCAGCAATTTGTTTGAAACACAATGCATGAGACTCACTTGACATTGAAGGTTATTTACTCTAACAAGGTCAACTGTTTGCACTCACTATAATTTATCCCAGACTCCCTACTTCCGACCAACCAGTCGGGGTCCTCACCTTTGCCACAACCTCTGGTACCAACGCTTCCCAACATCTTCCCAACATCCTTGAACACCCAACTACTAGTTACCACCGCGACTATTGTTTCGCAACTCAAGCGTCCTCACTTGATCCCTAACAAACTTACCAATAATACCTCATTTCCATCTGACCCTCACTCCATTTTATCAGCCAACACCGATATCATCTCTCAACCATCCTTCAATTGACTACAGATTCAAAAGTCTCATTTCTATCCTTCGATTCTTGGGTTAACACTCTTCTGATTTCCACTGATCGACATAACAAACTACCAATTTGGAGACTCCCTTGAAGCGAAAAGGTCACCTCCAATCGTTATTTTTTTTCCTTTTTGGACCCAAGAGGTTCTCCCTCAAGATGAAATATCTACATCCTGCACAATACTCATCCCAAACGGTATTAACCTTAAAACCATAAGCGAGCTCACACAGCACGCCAAACCAACGCTATCATTTCATTTATAGAACTCACTGCCCAAAACTACAACCATCGATTATCTCATCAATAGTAACCGAGTATGCCCATGCACCTGTAAATTCATAATAGCATTGGCCAAAAACAATTCTGAATTTACCTTATATGAGAGTCCTGATCACTATAGTTATCACAACTCTCGATGATCAAGGTCTTCCTTAAAGGCTTCCTAAATCTCAGTTGTGTCCCCCAACTCCACAGTTTAAGTTTAGGCCCATCCGGTCACCTAAATCCCTTTAACCTGGCTCTGATACCAATTGTAACAACCCAGAACCAAACAGCTAAATATAAAACATTACAACCCAAAAAAGGCAAAAAGGTATGACTACAACTAAGATAATCTAGGTCTCCCGGAACTTTGAGCTTTCCTCCAAGTCCCTAGCATGACGCTGCCTCCCGACCAGATCCCTCGAACGAATTTCTAAAAGAACCCCTTACCTGAAAGTGGTTTAGTTTTGAAAAGCGAGGGTTAGACCATGAGGTCTAGTGAGTTCCCTCTAGTGACAACATTCGTATCAACGACTACAATCAAAACAATTTATAAGCATTTATAAACAACTTTCCACGCTAAAAAATCATGTAATCTTTTACTCGCAAACTACACATGTAATCGACACACTGAAGTCACGCCACTCATGACCACGTGTTAGTCTCACGCTGCCTTAACTAGAACACACCCTCCATGGCATAAAGGAGACACCCCCCGACGTGAGCACTGGCGGAAAACACCCTCCGACTTAAGCCATTACACACCCACACCCAAGTGTATGCATACAACTATCTCAACTTTTACACACATTTAAACATGCGGTTCATATATCGGATAAGCATATGGTCTTATAAACATTTTGTGCATTTTATATAAAACACGAGTTACCACACTTTCAGTTAGAAAGACTCACGTTTAACAAATCTTGCATGCATAATAATAGCATAAATACTAGTGGTAATTTTATAAACTTCACATGCATACAGTGACATAAACAGTAAGGAAGACTTTGGTTAGAAAAACTCACCTGTCGTCATGTGCTAAAATTCCCCACCCTTGAGATTGCCCGACAACAAATTCCTAAGGCGTAAAGTAGGATCGTTCGATGAGTCACACAGTTACTCTCGCAACACAAGGAATCTCCTAAACAATGTTACTAGAAGGATGGTCAAGATACCAAACAACCCTTGGTGAAAAGGTTCCTGGACCGCCCGTTTGATAACTACCCGAGTTCACCCGGTTAGGACTCTCCAGGGGTCGCCTGGGTTCTGCCTTCTCGGGGTCACCCTGCTGTCACCAAGCCCGGGGTCACCTGACACCATACTCCCGGGTTCGCCCGGCTAGACCAAGCTCGGGGTCTCCCGGTACCCCTTTCCCCGGGATCGTCTGACTGAAACAACCCCGAGGTCACCCGATGGTGGTTTCTCGACCAACGCCTAAGCCGACCACAGTCGGCAGCCAAATGCTTCTCGACCGTTTCACTCCCAAATTCTCTCGACCTCAAAACGGTCGGGGATTAATTCCCAACAACTATCTTTAATCCACCTTCCCCTTGGTCGATTAATTCACACCTCACAATCAGATTTAGGATTTCTCTCTTTCAATCAATAGCTAAACAAAAACCCCAAGACCCAACATTTCTTATTATTAGAGATTCATGGATTCAAAGCAAAAATAATCTTAATCGTCTAAACAACACTCCATTATTCCAAACAAACAACAAGAGGAATACTAGGGACTTACCTTGATGAGATTTGACGAAAGAATCCTTCCAATCCCTAACTCTTCTCCACACCAAGAACACACACACACAAGGTTCTCCCTAACTTCTTTGATATTCTCCCAAGAATGGAAAGTGGCGGCTAGGTAATAGGGAAATAACCCTAAACTTTCCATTTACAACTTGCCCCTCCACAAAAGAGGTTTTAAACACTTTACACCCAAACTCTTATTTATTACGCTTGGGCATGGTTATTACATAGATTATGGCACATTTTCAAAATATTCTTTATGAAGCTTTTAACAACACACAGTTTTAATAATTCTTCTATTTTCATTGATGAAGTATCAAATTCAATTAGTCTTTATAGCAGTTTGGGCACGGACTCCAAAGCTTTTGATTTGTCTATGTATATTAGATTGGTCAATCACGATAATAATTCTTGTAGAAGCAATTTGCAAATATAGTCCATAAACATGTCAGGTTCCACCTAATCACTTTTGGCTCAACGGTATCCGGTAACCCAATATTTCTAGAAATCAAAGGTTCCGGTTGAGGGATGGAGCTACGAAATTAATCTAGGTGGAGCATAGAAATATTGTTAGATTATTCATGATTTTGCATAAGTTTTTTTTTTTTTTGTTAAATACTTCTTTTTATAATAGTTATAAGAAATAGTTGAAATATAAAAGTGAGCTAAACAATATAAGTAACTATGGGCTTGTTTTTTTTTTAAAAAACCTCTTAATGGCTCTTAAGTCTAAATCGTTCAGACCTTTTTACACACCACCTCTTATTAATCATAACTAAAATAAGACTTCAGAATTTAGACATCTTAAAAAACAAACGGCACCTATGTCTATATTTACACAAACAAACACGATATGTGTCTACAAATGTGAATGAATAGTTAAGTATATAACAAGAAAAAACTTTTGAAAATACATTAAAATTATCATATAAACTTTGTTTATTCAATAAAAAATATATGTTAGCTTATCCAAGTAAAAAACATAAAATAAACATAAATTTGAAACAATAGTTGTTATATAAAAAGTAATTAAAGACAAATTAATAGAATGAATAGGAAAATAAAATAAGCAAAATAATAAAGTATGTCATTATAGGCATTATCATGGTTTGGCATATGTAATTGACATGTGTGATGTGTATGAAACAAATTTATTTGTATTAAATTGGTAAATAAAGAAAAATATATTTCAAAGTAAATAAATTATTTCAAATTGAAATATTTACTATAATTATTATGTATTTACTTGTCTTTTTTAATAATAAAAAAAGATTTGATATTTTTTTCGAAAAAGATATCATGTGATGCCTGAGTTGGCAACAATATCTTTATGACATATTTGGTAAAGATCATTTTGTTATTATCAAAACACATGGAAATATAAAGTCTTCATCCAAAGATGGAAAAAAAACATAACGACAGATGCATAAGCTATTTGCCTCTCGTTCCTCTCATTTCAACTTCACTTCAGATTTTAATTACCACAAGAAACATGAGTTTTAACAACTTTTGTCTCGCTAAACGTCCACTAATTTATCGTCACAAATGGTTTATAGAGATGAGACATATCGTCGCTATAACTTATGGCTGAAACATGTCATCGTTAAAGAAGCGTCGTTGAAGCTCACTTTTATTATACCATATCTTTTGTGTCCTTTATTAAATTTTCAACAAAAAGTGAGATTTTCATTTATACACATATTTTGAAAGTTTCTGTGAATAACATGATAATTCAATGAAAACAAGGTAAAAATGATCATTCAAGGGAATGCATATCATATTCAAGTCAACAGAATCCTCATGTTTTATAACTAATTATATTCACATATTTTATATTTAAAATGGGTTAAACTATTTTAGTTTTGAAAATAAAGTTTATTATTAAAAGGGTTTAAATTTTCGAAATTATATTCCCAAGTCACTAATAAAAAGAGTATTAATTTGTGATTATTAACTTATAGTCGCCACTAGTTCACCTCTTTTTTTTAAATTTCTTTTTGAATAAAAGCTGAGATGTGTTGTCGTACTCCCTTGTTAGGTTTGTCCAATCCAGAATAATTAGGTAAAAATGAAGAAGATAGAGAGTGAGAGAGAATGAGAAGTTTCTTCAAATTGCTTACCTTTTCATTTCCCCGAACATTAATTAAATAAAAGAAGTTGATACATCACAGTCGTACACTTAAAACATAAAGATAAATCTGAGGCTTAAAATTATAAAAGAGACTAGTACTTAGAACCCTATAGGCTATAGTCTTTCAGCTTAGTGGGTAGTTGGGCTATACGTTTGGGCCTTGTAATGGACTGGCGTTGAATCGGATCATTGTCGTTCCCTAGGAGATTCACGTTGTCCTCAAGGTGGAATTGAGGAATTGAGGAAAACTTTGACGAAATTGGTGTAGTTCCTCCCATGTAACATTGTTAGGGGAAGTATTCTGCCAGTGAATGAGGATTTGGTCTTCCCATTCATGATTGACCATTACTCGGCGACGGTGCTGGAGGATTGCTTGAGGTAAGAATGCAGGTTGTCCACCCACAAAGTGAGGAGGCAAAGCAGTATGAGATTGAGGGCAGAGTTTGAGGACAGAAACATGGAACACATTGTGAACCTTTGCAGTCGATGGTAGTTTGAGGCGATAACCTACTTTTCCGATTCGATCGGTTATAAGAAATGGACCAAAGTACTGGTTAGCAAGCTTTGGGTAGGGTCTAGATTTCATAGAGTGTTGTCGATAAGGTTTTAATTTCACAAATACCCATGAACCCACAAAGAATTCCTTGTCGTCTTTATGTTTATCGACTTGGTTCTTCATGCGGAGTTGGGCCTGCTGTAAATTAAATTTCACTGTTGCCAAAAGAGTATTATGATTGGCCAACCAAGTGTCAAGTTGTCCGATCGAGGTAGACTTGGGAATGAAATCAGTTATCAAGGGCGGTGGATAACCGTACACAACGTGGAAGGGAGAGAATGCATGTGTTATACCAATGTTCAACCCATGGTAAACAACGAACCCACTTTGTTGGATAATCACTAGCTATGGCGCATAAGTATGTTTCAAGGCATCGATTGACCACCTCAGATTGTCCATCAGTTTGAGGATGATAGGAGCTACTCATATTAAGGTTTGTACCTTAAAGGCGAAACAATTCTTTCTAGAAGGTACTCGTGAAGACAAATGGGAACCATGAAGTCGGACATATTCAGTAATGAAGCGTTCTGCCAATTTAGTTGCAGTCATATTCTCGGCCAGAGGGCAGAAATGTGCGTATTTGGATAGCCGGTCCACAATGACCCAAATACAAGTATTCCCTTGGGATGGCGACAGTCTGGTAATGAAATCCATGGAAATCACGTCCGAAGTACGCCTCAGAATGGTGAGAGGTTATAAGAGACCTTTATAATCCGAATTTTCTGGTTTGACTTGTAAAACCGAGCAATTCTTGATATAAGATCGAACATCATATTGTAATTGTGGACAATAAAACTTTGCGGACAGCTATGAAGTGGAAACTCGAATGTCGGAGTGTCCACCAATAAGTGAATCATGATGGACCAAAATGAGTTGTGTTCATAACCCCTTAAAATTAGGAACATAGATGTGAGCTTTGAAGAAAAGAAGGCCAACACGATATGTGAAAGCAGTACCCTGATCCGCTTGCTATTGTTGTTGAACGAGTAGGGCCTCTGATGAAGGGTCTTTATGTAACACCCTCAAATCTGAAAACAACAACCAATTTAAAATTTCCTAAATACATCGATAACTGATTCACCTACACTAACAATTTAAGGTTTAACTTCAAAAGTAAAAATCAACCCGTATACAAGGTCTATAATAGGGACGGGTGTTACTAAAACCCAATAACAATCGATATCTCCAAATACGGAAGACTTCACCCAAGCTACTCTCTCTCTCTCTCTCGCATATAACTAGCACTCATCTGTTCACAGTGTCGCTAGCACCATTTCCCAACTGAAACCTGATGCGCATGCCGACAAATAAAAAATTAGGCTTTACGCCTAGTGAGCTTAAGAGTTTTCATCATAAACATATAAAGCAATAAAATTTAAGAATGTTATTTAAATCATGACTTCCATAATGAAATACGTTCAGTGTGCATGTAATCAAAATGAAATGCATTAAGTCTGAAACAATCCCCTTTTCAATATTCTCCATCTCGTTATCAAGACCACAATACAAAACATTTCCTCGAATATAAATCCAAAACCCAAAACTCACGTAAAACATAACCGACACTTTAATAATCAAATATTGAAAACGTGGATAAACTCGATCCTCCAACATATCCAAAAACATAGATAAGATTCAATACCAAAAACCACCGAACATGGGTAACAACCCATACTCAAAACGTCACCGCAAACATGGATTATAAAACTCTATAACCAAAACAACACCTTTCGGTGACGGGGAAGAAACGATTACATTGCACGTGACGAAACACAAAAGTAGGTCACATAACTATGTAATAAAACCAAAACGTATAGATTATACTCATAAGACATATCGAGCTCAACCCCTCTAGATCTTTTGCCCGTGGAGACTCAAATTCAACCCCTCTGGATCTATACTTTGAGATGTCCAAATCCACACAAAACATACAAGCATATTTGGAATTACACCTTACTGCTAATGGGACGTTGCCCGACCGTATAGGTCCACACCTTACTTACCATGGTGACCCGATGCCTATTACGTGCTAAAGTGGTGAACTTGTCCAAAACGGGACATAAGAACACTATGCCTATGGATCCATAGCAATATGGTCTAAAACATTATATGACTCCAACGAATGAACTAGCGCATTCGAAATATGAAATTCTCATATAAATATAAATCATGACCAAAGCTCTACGATGAGCTATCAAAACTGGACAAATGTCCCCAAGACCCGACAGAGTCAAAACTCGAGCCATAAGCTCAACCAAAACAACTGACCATGTGTAAAAGCCCCAAAATACAATAAAATGTAAACAACCCGCATTTATGCAAACCTACGTTCCAAAATACATAAATACCCCAACATAGTTTAGTTTGGGACAAATCATTTTTTCAAGTGAGTTTATACCATTTATACTTTCATGAACGTCCCATAACACGAAATCAAACATTCCTCCAAAACACACACTAAAAGTGCGTTTATACTCAAAGGGTCTCATTCCATAGAATAAATCATTAAGATACCAATAATTAAGATTTATTTATCAAAATGCCCAAAATCCCAAATGTGGGTGTTTTACAAAGTTTAGAAAGTTAACCACTTAAATAATCAAAACCCACCAAATAACCCAACAGTTGAAAATTTCATGTAAAACATGTAAACATTTAAAAATGGACATTTTGGCATGTACACCGTTTTCATAAATCAACTTGAACTCATCTTGCTAGATTTAGGTTAAATCTAGGTTTTACCCCAAATGTGAGTCTCCTTTGATGGAGACTTGGAATGTTCAAGGAGTCTCTTATAGATGTGAGATCCAACACTCCCACAAGGTTTCCTTTACCTCAAAGCTACCAAAATCATACCAAAGTTGAAGAGTGTAAGAAAGATGATAAAAATATCAAACCCTTGTATCTAAATGAAGAGGTGAGTAGATTACCTTGACCATAAACCCTTAGATCAACCCAAGATTACCAATCCTCTTCTATATCATCTTTAAAAGCATCAAAAAACGAAACCCTAGGTCCAAGAATCATCCAAATCGGACCTAGGATGAAAGAGATGCAACCAAATGAAAAAAAACCTCAAAATGTCGATTTTAAGCTTCCAGGTCGCTCCCGCGGCCTTGCCCGCGACTTGAGGCCACGTGGTAGGCCGTACATGTCTTTTGATGTCTACCCAACGACTTAGGCGGCTTTTGCCACGACCTCAAAGCCACACACCAAACTGCAGGAATCCATTTCCCTCGGTTTTCTTCCGTTTTCACGTCCGATTCGATCCTCGATGGCTCAACTACAAAAAGGAAAGTAAAACTACTAAATATTCATTATGATGGTTATACGGTTACGGTATTATGGGTTAAGGGTCTCCAAAATCACGGGTGTTACACTTTAGTCAAGGCATGCCTGATTTGATCCAAGAAGCCGACGGTTGGGCGAGAAAATGCAAATAAAGAGTTGGTGGCTTCAAAAGACCATCGGGACAGAGCATCTGCTGCCTTGTCGGTGACACCTGGTTTATAAGCGATAGTGAACTCAAACCCCAATAATTTAGTAAGCCATTTTTGTTGTTCAGGTGTTGGATAGTTTGGGAAACTAGTTGTCGGAGGCTTTGATGGTCGATAAAGATGGTGAAGTGTCGGCCCAACAAATATTAGCGTCATTTCTTTACGTCCGAGGTCATGGAAAACATTTCCCTAGAATAGGAGGAAGCATGTTGCATACATAGGGATAGTCGTTTGCTGAAGAATGCAATGGGTGGTTATCTTGAGAGAGAATTGCTCCAATGACAATGTTGGAGGCATCAGTCTCTACCTTAAAAGGCTTGGAGAAATCGGGAAGAGATAGAACAGGCGCTGCTATCAAAGCTCGTTTGAGGGGCAAAAATGTTGATTCAGCAGAAGCGTTCCATTTGTAAGCATCCTTGCGCAATAGACCATTTAATGAGCCAGCTAAAGTTGCATAGTCTTTAATAAAACACCGATAGTACCCTGTCAACCCAAGAAACCACGGAGCTCGGTGATCGATTTAGGTTGAGGCCAAGCTAGCATGTAACACCCTCAAGTTTGGAAAGAGCGACTAATTAAAAACTTTCAACAATACCTTAAAGGATAATAAAATCTCTTACTACCAGTCCATAACTGAAATGCATTTATAGGTTGAACCATCAACAAATAATTAAAGTCTTACATAAAGACTAACTAAAGTCGAGTGTTACTATATTCCAATAAAAATCGCTATCTCCAATATAAGTGCGGAAGACTTCATCAAGCTAATCACCTCTTCGAGCACACAACTAGCACTCATATCTTCACATTGTCGCTAGAACTAATCCCGAAATGGAACCTGATGCACATGCCGACAAATAAAAAGGTTAGGCTAACACCTAGTGAGTTCAAGAGTTTTATATCATGATTATAAAGGGAAACGTAAAATGGAAATATTGTAACTTATAATCATGATCCTTTAAATTGATTTACTTTAAAAATAAGAGAACAACTCATTTACCAATAATATGCATTTTATAGATGGACGCCTCAACGCCAAACCATTATTTCATGAAATAATGTAATCCAACACTTACTTAAAACGAGGATAATGGTAATGCTCGAATAATGAAATTTGAATAAACTTTATAAAACAAACGACCAAAATATGAGTAAACTCAAGTCTCCAAAATTATAGCATAAGGGAGATAACCCAAACTCAAAGCGTCACCGAAAACAAGGATAAAACTAAATACCCCAAAACAACACCTCTCGGTGACGGGGGAGTCTCGAATTCCAAGGCTAGTGGCGGAACACAAAAATAGGCCATATTCCAAGTTACTGAGCTCACCATACTAGGAACCCATGTCCACGAGCTCGCCGACTCGTACTAAGATGTGGGGGAGGGCACCCGATGATTCCTAATCATGCTCATTCATTAGGATTACATTTACGGCCCATGGCTAGTATCCGGTCCCACATAACCGTACCAAGTTGCCTCTGAGGACCCAATGTCTCAACTAGATACAAATGGGAAGTGATTGTCCCATAAAAACATGCTCATACATTAAATCACAGATGAAGGTTTGTGTATTGGACTCAACGAGCCCTCACCATATTATCCTCGAAATCCCATGACTAATTCTAGTGCCAACATATAAGTAATATCCCATTTTCCTTTTTAAATAATAAAGACCGACTCATATGCCTATGGATCTACTGCATTACAGTCTAAAACAGTACATGACTCTAATTGAATGACCAACGCACTCAAAACATGTAATTCTCAAATGATGCTCATTAACCGCCATCATACTCAAAACTCCACAATGGGCTATTAAACTGGACAAATGTCCTCAAGACTCATTTTAGTCAAAACCGAGCCAAGACTCAACAATTTACTTAAATCTCCAATGAAAGCCAGTGTAAACATTAAATCACGTTTGACTAACGGATATGCAAACACAACGACCAAAAGTAAGATTAGCTCAAAACTCATCATTGGTTGAGGCAACCTATTTCCAAATGAACTTATACCCTTATATTTCCAAAATGCCTCATAACACAATAATATGAATTTTCCAAATGGTTTATAAGATCAATGCACAAAAATGGTATTTACATCAAATGAACTCCATATATATATAAAATCATCTAGGAAGCATATCAATAAGATTTATTTACCAAAATGTTCAAGAATCCCAAAGATGTGTGTTAAATGAGCTTATAAAGTTAAACACTTCCCAAAATAACCAAACTTATCAGTAGTTAACAATTTCATGTAAAACGCAAAACACTTTAAAATAACCATTTTGGCATGTACACCGTTTTCACAAATTAACTTGAACTCACCTTGCTAGATTTAAGCTAAATCTAGGTTTTACCTCCAAAACTTGAATCTCCATAGATGAAGGCTTGAATCACCAAGAAACCTCCCTATATCTTAGATACAACACATCTACAAGATCACCTTCACCACACAAGTCATCAAAATCACACCCAAGTTGAAGGATAAAAGGGAAAAGGATGAAACCATCAAATCCTAGCTTAACATTGAGAGAGATAAGGAACTTACCACCACAAAATACTCTTGGATCTTCCAATAGACTTCAAATATCTTGATATATCCTTGAAGATCTCTCAAAAACGAAACCATGGTAACTTGAATCACCAAAAACGAAGTTGAGATGCAAAAGTTATGAAGAAATGAAGTTCTAGTGCTGAAAATCGGGTTTTATGCTCGAACAGGGTGTTTCACGACTTACCACGCGGCCTTAAGTCGCGACATAAGTCGCCCGCTTCCCCTAAGTCGTGCGGGTGGCTCTAAGTCGCGGCACAAGTCGTGTAGTGCACTGTCCGCCCGGTTTTCTTCTCATTCACTGTCTTCTTCGTTATAGCTCCGATTTTGCTCCGGAAAGAATCGTTGGACTCGTAATTGAATCCTACATCCACCAAGACTATAAAATCTAGTATTCAAGTCCAAAATCCTATATCTTATTTTTCCCTTAAAATTACCGATTTCTGTATTAACTTCAAAGGATACTTTTCGAAATCGGGGTGTTACATAGCATCATAGAGATTTTACTAGGATCCATTTCAACACCTTGAGCAGAAATGATGTGTCCAAAATAATACATTTGGGTTTGACCAAATGCACATTTATATAACTTGGCAAAGAAAGATTGTCATGCAAAATTTGCAATACTATAGTTAGTTGCTCCAAGTGAAGTTCCCAAGTAGTGCTATATATTAAAATATCATTGAAAAATACAAGCACATACTTACGAAATTGGCGGTGAAATAACTTGTTCATAGTTGCTTGGAAAGTGTTGGGGGCATTGGATAAACCAAAGGGCATTACGATAAATTCGTAATGACCCTCATAAGTCCGAAATGTGGTTTTAGGAACATTGGTAGGGTAGACCCGTATCTGAAAGTAGCCACTCCGTAAGTCCAGGCTTAGCTTAGGACCCCACTACTCGTCGTATTTGGTTAGAAAAATACTGCGCACCATAAAGTTCATCCAATAATTCATCAACGGTAGTGATGGGAAAACGATCTTTTATTGTGATGGAATTTAAAGCTCGGTAACCAACACAAAAGCGCCATGTGCCATCTTTCTTTTTGACTAACAAAATCGGGGAATAAAACGGACTTGTGGAAGGGTGGATCAATCCTTCCTGCAACATAACTCGGAACCTGCCTTTCTATCTCCAATTTCTGAAAATAAGGGTACTATAACACTCGTAAATCTCTACCCGTGAAGTTAACCCTTTGAGAAATTCTTGTTTCTTATCGTAGAATTTCATCCCTCATATCTTACATATTAAGCCTTATCGCGTCATGAGTGGTCTGTGCGGAAAATGGGAAGAAACGAGTCTCGGTATACTCTGGGCGATAGTGCCCTGGCGAGAGTGCCTTGGGCACAATCGCCGGGCACAATCGCGGTCAGCCCCAGGGCCTTTTAATGTCGCGATTCTCAACTATTTCCCTCATTATCACTTCCTAATTCCTTCCCTTTCTCTCCCAAACCCCAAAACCGAACCCTAACCCATTTTGATGTTTTTTCCCCCTCGAACCACATGATTCTTCATCATCTAACTAGTTGGAACCTTGAACCACAAAACCTCCATCTTCATCTTGCTCATCAAGTTCATGGGTTGGGAGCTCGGGTTGAAGTATTAGATTGGGTGTTCTCGAAAGTCTCTTTGTCTTCAAGGGTAAGTTTTCTTGTAATAAGGTTATAAATGCTCCATTGGTGGTTTCTTAAGGTTCGATATCTCAAATCTCGGATTTGATGGTTTTGGAGAAATTAGGGTTTTGATCTTGTTTGAGATCTTGGTATTTTTATGTTTGGAGAACGTTTCCTTATGGTTGAAAATGGTTATTTATGGGTTGGAACTTTGGATCTAGGTTTTGGAAGTTTTCGGCTTGAGGATTCAACTGGTCTTCAAAAGAGCTCGTTGGGTGAAATCTAGATTTATCCTAAATCTAGCAAGGTGAGTTCAAGTTGATTTGTGAAAACGGTGTACATGTCAAAATGATTATTTTAAAGTGTTTTATACGAAATGGTTAACTGCTGATAAGTTTGGAGTATTTTGAAGTAAAATATGTTTTACTTGATTAATTGTCAAAGAGTGAGTATTTGGATAAGTTTTCATATTTGGTGAACTTGGGTTGTGTTAACCTCATAAAATGCTCATATTTGGGTTTTGAATGTTCTAACGAGTAAATAGCATGATTTATGCATTTTGGGGATTTTGGTACAAATGAAGCCTAGTTCATGTTACATGCATTTTGGTGTATATGCATTCATAAACCCTTTAGAAAACCTTTGGTCCCATTACGTGTTGAGTTTTGGGTTAAATGCGTCCTTGTAGTGTGTGTCTTCATAAACGTTATTTTTAAAAGACATTTCATCATTTGGAGGACCGATAATTATCGGTCAAATGGGTTTTGAGCATCTTAGCTCGGTGTTGGCTTAAAATGAGTCGTGTGGACATTTGTCCGGAATTATAACCTGCGGGGGTTTTGAATAAGATGATGATTAATTTCGTATCGTTGGGGAGTTACATGTCTTGAGTGCGTTGGTCATTCAATTGGAGTCATGTAATGTTAGACAGTGTTGTATTGGATCCATAGGCACGTAAGTCTGTCTGTTTGGTAAGGCCTGAGGTTTTGGGTTACATTTAGTGACCGCTCGGGTTTGCTAGCGAGTAGGAATATGTGGCTCGGGCCACAAAGTTGGAACTCATCTAGATTGGATAGGCGCTCACGCCTGTAAGCCCTCGAAAGTGGAACTCCAATGGAGTAAGGCCAGAGGCGTTAAACGGTCCGTGGTATGATGCTCGGTAGAGGCATGAGAACCAGGATGTCGGGGTGTTCGGGTAGAATCCAATAACATCGCGGGTGGCACCATTCATGTGTTCTCGCCACCCAAGGTGGAAACATTTAGATGATATGCAAGGAAGTCGCGTGAACGGCCTACTTGCGTGTTTTCTATTCTCGGTGTATACAGATCTCTTCATCGTTGATTCGTGGTATTTTTCATGGTAATGTGGTGTTTTACCAATGTGAGTTTTAGTGGTTGACGGTAAATGTTGGCTCTAATATTGGGTTATTCCCACGTATATTAAAGTCGAATGGACCGCGTCGTTTCCACGTTTCGGTATTTGGATTTCATTATACTTTATGGTCGCGTGAGTATTAATTCGAGTTACATATTTCCAATAGCGTACCATATTATTATAAATCGTTTTCCTTTACATAAGGGTCGAGTATTATGTCCCGCCCGTGTTCTGGGTGTTTTGGAATATAAGGTATTATTTGTTTTTCCTTGAATTGGAATGTCGCACTATGACCCCATCTTGGGTGAGTTCCGAATTGCATCATTTTATATGAAACGTATGTTTGGGAGCATAGTCTTTAAAAGTGCATATTGTGGGAAAATGTGTCGTTTCCGTTTTAAAGTATATTATTTCGAAGGATCTCGCTTTAAACTGGTTTCCTTGCTTTTAAAGATTTATTCATTCATGTTAAAACTCTTGAGCTCACTAGGCGTTAAGCCTAACCCTTTTTATTTGTCGGCATGTGCATCAGGTTCAGTTGGGAGTTGGTTTCTAGCAGTTCTATGAAGCGTAGAGCCTTAGCTAGACACTAAAGTAAGTAATTGGTGAAGTCTTCTGCAAGTTGAAGATAGTGACTATTATTGGGTTCTAGTAGCACCCGTCCTTTTTTAGTTTGTATGTAACGATTGAATGTTTGTGTATTGAAGTTGAATCTAATTTGTGGTTGTAGATGATTCAATTATTGATGTATTTAGAAAATTTTAAATAAGTTGTTATTTCCATATTTTAGGGTGTTACAGGTACCGATATGGGAGAACATAAACGGGTTGTGAATTAGGTTGAAGGTTGATATGGTGGTCGAGGTCACTGTGAGCAGGTAAAGTAAGTGGCATTTGGAAAACTTTTGTGAACTGGGTTAAGAGTGACTGAATTGTTGGATGTGAGGGTGGACGTTGAGGGATATCGGGGGTGGGAGACCAACTGTTGAATATTGGCGAGGATAGGACAAGGTTGAAGAAGATGTATATGAAAATAGGAAGCTGTTGAATCTGTCGTGTGAAGGCGACGAAGTTGGTTAAGAGTTATGGGAGAAAGTGGGTTAGTATATGTGAGACCTTGTAATTTACTAGGAAGATCCTTGTAGACAAGTTCCATTGTCAAAGTAGTACGATTAGTTGTTATTAGACCCAAAATAGCTAACCATTGCACACCCAAAACAACGTCTGCTCCTGAAAATTTTAACACATGAAAACCACATAAAACTCATGGCCTTGTACCAGTAAAGGGATTTGTGAGCACCAGCCTGTAGTGTGTAATTTCTTTCCATTACCAACAACTATATGAACTATTGTGAAGTATTCATGGTCAATCCAAGAAATTGGAAAATTTGATGGTGGAGAAAGTTGTGAGTGCTCCTTGTGTCCACCAAAATTGAAACCGGTGATCCGTGTGTGGAACCATACAAACGGAAGGTTTAGGGGTGGTTGTTGTCGGTCAAAGCGTGTAGAGAAATCTCAGGAGCATGTTCTAGTAATGTTTGTGTTTGATCAACATCGGGGTAAGGATCCAACATATCACATTCCTCATCCCCATCAATTAATTGCAGAAGAAAACAATTCTTACATTTATGGTCAGGCCGAAATCGTTCATCACAGTTAAAACATAATCCATGAACTTGAGGACTTTGTTGTTCGCTCTCGGTGGGTTTCTTAATAAGTGGTGGAAGAATAGGTGGTTTAGGTGGTAAGGCCAAGATAGGGGTAGGCATTATGGGAGATGGTGGGTATGTAACAATCAGAGACGGTGAGAATGGGGGAATTCGATTTTGGTTGTTGCGATTGAATGGACCTCTAGTGACAACAAACTTTTCCTCAACAGATTTAGCCAAATCGATTGCAGTTGAGAGGGCAGTGGGTTTGTGCAAAATAAATTCACCTCGAATATAAGGCTTTAGTCCATATATAAAATAGCTTAGAAGAGAAGCCTGTGATAAATCAGTTGCCCGAGTGCTAAAGGTTTCAAAGGTTGTTTGGCAAGCGACTACCGTATTAGTCTGTGATAGTTTGAACAAGGTATCTTGCAGGTCTGTGAAAGAAAAGGGGCCAAATCTGTGTTAAAGGGCTTGGGAGAGATCCGTCCACGAAGATAGTTGTTGATTGTGATGAATCCACTGAAACCAAATGAGTGTTTGACCGCTCATATAAAAACTAGCAAGATCTATATCTGGTGTAGAATGGTAGGAGAAGAATCTCTCAGCCTAGAAGATCCAATCCAAAGGATTGGAGCCATCAAAAAAGCTCACAATATGGAGGTCACACAGACTCAGTTTTAGTCTCTAGAGGTGGTGGCGGTGGTGTAAAACGAGATAGGAGTTCAGTGAGTTTGATGTTAATATCAGTAATATCAAAAGTATTTGCCTCTGTTGCGGCTTTGAGTTCCTCCATGGATTTTGCATGGGTATTCATGCACCAAAAATCAATAAAAGCACCCATGTTAGGTTTGCCCAATCTAGAATAATCAGGGAAGAAAAGAAGAAGACAGGGAGTGAGAGAGAATGAGAAGTTTCTTCAAATTGCTTACCTTTTCATTTCCCCAAACATTAATTAAATAAAAGAAGTTGATACATCACATCCATACACTTAAAAACGGAAAGATAAATTTATGGCAGAAAATTATAAAAGCAACAAATGAGAACCCTAGAGGTTGTAGTCTTTCATCTTAGTGGGTAGTTGGGCTATATCTCTATCTTTTTCTCATTCTCATTTAAAAATCTCTCTTATACATAAATATATCGATGTTAGATAGTTATATCCCATTTTGTGTGGTTTAACTTCATAGAATTCCATTCTAGAATGTAGTTATATACAAATCTCTATTTTATCATATGTAAAATGATAAAATTTACATATTTGGTTAGCATAATGTAGTTTTCGGAATTGAATTAACTAATAATAAATGACCAAAGTACAACGTTTATGTTACAGTACAATCAATATAGAGAGAATAACAATAAGACAGAGAGAAGAATTCTGTAATTCTCATTAATCATAAGCCCTTTAAATAGGGATGAGTTTACAAAGAAAAGGAAACATTCATTATGGTAATCTAATACTAAGAAAATATTCTGTCAATCACTTCCTTTTGATGATGGCACATAATACTTCAACACTCCCCCTTGTGTCGAGTCAAATGAGTGATGGTGTATAGTTCTTGCCTCATTAAAACCTTACGCCAAAGAAACAAAACCCAATGGGAAAAATAAAAACTTTGGATGAAGGAAAGAGTATAAGGCACCAATAAACAGTTTCTTTAGTTTATTATATTTCTTGATTTGTACATCAATCAAGGGGTTTATAAAACAAGATGATTTATAAATTGTTGCCTCACTAAAACCTTACACCAAGGAACAAAACCCAGTGGGAAAAATAAAACCTTGGGTGAAGGAAAGAGCACAACATACCAATGTCAAATGTATAGTAGACTCCCCCTTTTTGTCTACTACTCCCCCTGGTTCGTACATTAATCACGGGAGTTTGGAAAACATTTGCATTTTAATACTTTCTACATGTTCCAAAATATGGTTTTAGGTAATGATTTGGTAAAATATGTCACATTCTCCTGACATCTTACTTGATTCTCTTGAATCTAGAGGAGAGTTTGTTACTACTGATTATATAGAAACTTAAGCAGAATTAATATGCTTTGTGTTATCACCCTTGATGTATCTTACTTTCATTTATTCGATATATGATGCATTATTTCCATATATGCATGTAGGATAGTGGTTGAACTCAAAATTACTAGCTCCTCTAATATGTGTAATGACAGTCCTTAATCATATACATTTCTTGAACAGTCTCATGGAGAGTAATATTCTTGGATCGTTCAAGGAGGTAGTTACAAGGGTTAACTTAGCTTACTTCCAAGCAATTGGAGTGTTCCCATTGGTAATTCCTTATCAAGTTTGGGAACAACCTTTGTATGGATCAGACACATATGTAATATCAGCAAAGACATAACAAGATATTGTTTGGTGTTTTTCTATAAAAGCTATTACTTTTGCTACTTACATTCTAAGTAGGTATTGAAGTTTCATTATCAATCCCATTTTTCTTTCTATAGGTAAAGTATAAGCCTATGTCAATGGTTTCAAAAGATTAATTCGATACCATTCCAATGACGTTGCATTGGCGCTGAGCTAAATCTAGATAACAAGTTCACTGAGAAATACAATATACAGTCAAGTGTATTGTGCTAAGTACGATAATGCGCATAATGTACTTAGATAGGGAATTCCAACTCCCCAACATTTTTTCGTCATCATCCTTTAGATGAAATGGATCTTTCCTTATATCCAACACTTTCACTGATCATGGGAGTGTTAGTCGGATGAGCTTTGTCCATATTAAATTGCCTGATTATTTTCTAGACATATGCGATCGGTGAATTAATATTTCACAAATTCGGTGTCCTAGCTCAAATAGTTGGACAAAACCAAGTTTTCCCAAGATTTTCCATCTCAAATTTAGATTTCAAGTAGCTTATGGTTTATCTTAGTTCATCAAGAGTGTCTATTATGTTCATAACATCGACATATAAAGCTACTTTGAAGATCTGGAACTTGTTTTCCTAAATAAATACGCAAAGACACAGTTCATCGTTCTTATATACCATTTCCCAATCAAGTATTCACTTAGGCGGGTATACCACACCGCATAGATTGCTTTATTTTATAATGTGAGGGTTTTAATTTTATTGCAAATGCATTTCGTGGTTTAGAGTTACTTGATTTTGGTAATGTAATATCATCAATCACTTTTATATATCTCTGAATCTAGATCCCCGTAGAGATATGTGGTAACCACATTCATGAGCTGCATTTCCAGTCCTTCGAGAACTACTAGGCTAATTAATTAGCAGAACGTTATGACGTCCATCACGGGAGAGTAAGTCTTCTCGTGGTCAATACAGGGCGTTGTGAGAAACCTTGCGCCAAAGGAGAGTCTCATACATTATGACTTAATTATTCTCATTACGCTTTACGACAAATGATTTATCTATGTTTTACAGGCTTTACACTTGGTGGGTTAGCACTACCAAACCAAATACCTTTTCATTTGTCAAATAATATGATTCTCCAGGATTGCTTATTTAGGCCAATTTGCTCTTTGTTGATATTTTTCAACTGAGCATGGTTCGATATCAATGTGTTATATCACCTCATAAGCACCAATATATATATGCGAAATATATCATCAATGAGTATATATGATCTGTCCATCGACTCATATGCACTCTCATAATTCATTTGAGATTTCTTTGATCTCTGGAATCAATATTAACTTATGTGCGTCCTCCAGTAATGATTTATAGACATAGTTTAATCAGAGACAATCTCATGAGAGGTTTATGTATTAATGACAAATAGTTGTGCCTTAATCTTCTCTTCCTTTAGATGAGTATCTATCGAACCAAGTAGCTTCCCCCATTTCCGTTTGGGAGCTACGACCTCAACCACACCTCCACCATGTGTGATTGCAACACACTTTCCAGCGACGTTTTGCCTTTGTTTGAGGACTTTAACCTTGCGAGTATATTTGTATCTCGTATATGTGATCTTGTCACTTCTGGAATAACATTAAACATATCAGGTATCGAGTCTGATTCGTTTGACTTCAACTTTACATTATGAAGTTTCGGGATCAAATTAAAATGAGACAGAGTGGGAATATTCAATGACACTTATTGTCGTTCCTACGGAAAATCCTTTTTCCTATCTCCCCCTAACGACGGGAAGACTGTCTCATTAAAGTGACAATTTGCAAATCTAGCGGTAAAAAGATCACCCGTCAAGGATTCTAATTAGCGGATAATATTTGGAGATTCATATCCAACAAATATACTTAATCATTTTAAAGACCCATTTTGGTGCGCTGTGGGGGCGTAATTGGCACATATATTGCACAACCAAACATGCGTAAATATAAAATATCAGGCTTATATCCAGTTGCCAACTAGTACACACGAGACTGGTTAGCTAGTAATAGGTCTCAAACACATATAAGTAAAGCTACGTATAGTATTGCATAACCCCAAACACATGTAAGTAAATCGGTGCGCATAATTAATGTCTTGGCTACCATCTATATTCTTTTGATGACAATTACTACGAGACCATTTTAGATATACATATGGGGTGTAGGAAACTCTACATTGATCCCAATACATATGCAATAATCATCAAATCCTTATGATGTAAGTTCTCTAGCATTCCAACTCATGTAGACTTGATGAGATAATCAGGGTGGTAAGCCCTTAAACGTATAGCTAGTGTTAGGAGTGCAACATTTCATGTGGACAATAATACGACATACATTCATCGTGTCGAAACCAGAACCATAAAGTACTTTAATGACCCGCATTCTGGATGTTTATGTCCATAAATATCATTTTGTATTCGTTGTAAGAATGGAATATTTTGGTATTATGTTCTTGGCTTTAGGATGGTCTCATTCCTGTCTTGGCTAAGGATCAGGGTATACAAAAGTTTTAGGTATTCAAGAGGGCATATTATGAAATGGCGTTGCTTCTTATGCTGCAGAAGTCAACATTTGCAATTTGCCTCATTTTTGTCTTTCATTCGAAAGAGAATGTGTTTATGTGTATTTTGCAAACACGGATCACTATGTCATGACCATGGTATCCCATGTGAAACATATATGTGTTATTGTCCAAAACTTCTTTATTGGTGACAAAATATGATTTAGTGACCTAGATAATCCACTAATTTGACACATTAATTTCTCTAATATATGTTCATTTCATATCATTAGAGTTGATGTACTTATACTCAATTCCATTATTATAATATGATTTCTAGTTGATATGAATATCTTAACAAAGTTTTCATTAATATAGTGTTTTAATGACTATTAATCTTGTACCAACAAGAAAATGACAGTAAATCGTCTAAGTATTTTGATTGGATAAATTAAAAAAAATGTTAGTCAATCTCTTTAGATTATGTGAAATGTCCTACAAAAACTCAAATTCTCCTCGATACATTCCTACACGGAACGGAGAATATTGAGAGTTTTGTAATTTGTCTTTGATGTATTTCTTTACATCTATAATGGTTATCGATTTGAGTGTGTATATTAATTTTATGCTTAACATAAATTTCAAGGAAGCATATGCTTATCAATGTTAAATTAATATGATATAGTTTATTTTCAATTTGTTCATTTCTCGAAAGAACTAGTGATTAATGTATTTCTTCTTTGACTATCCAATATCAACTGGCAGTAGTTGCATCTATGCTCCAAGGATTAGAAAATCCTTCCAACTATTGTCATGACCCTGACCCTTTCCACGGTTTTGTCCACGTGGTACATAGATGCCACGTGTGAGAAATTGTCTTTTACTCACTATTCTTTGGAGTTGTTCCACCTCTAACACTTTCATTATTGATCTCGGAAATTTTCTTTGTCCCGACATATCTGGTGTTGTTATTTGAAAGAACCTTGTTGTGTCTCTCAACCACTTGCAGTAGGTTGATGAGTTTGTCTAAAGATTGCGTTCCAACTTATATTGGTTCATTAATATTTACTGATATATGAAAGGTGGAAATAATGTTATAAATCATGTCATCTTTAGTGTGCTCCTTGCCACAAAGATTGAGACGCATTTTGGATATAACATTTCTTTGTTGACGTCAATTACCTTTTTGTAATCAAGTAAGTGGGTTTCATTCCGTTGTATGATTTCCGGAAGTACTTATTCATGAGTACTCTTGATTCTCCCTTTCAGGGCATCCTACAGTTCTTTGGGGGTTTCTAGTAAATGTATTCCTATGAAAATTAGGATTTATATATCGTCTCAAAACATGATGTTTGTACCTTATTAGAAGGTTGGTTTTAGGGTCAATAGGGAGATGATGGACTTTAGGTATATATTTTTGTACCTTTTCGATAAAAGTAGTTTTTATATTGGATATTCATATTTGTACTCAAGTTCTTTTGAGTTTAGGACATTGAATCACGGATGAGTTATTTCAAACATTTACGTATATAAGGGATAATGTATGGTTTTCTAAAACAATGAATCACGATCTATAATCATTATATTATGTATGAAATTTCATCATCATAATAATATTGAATTATGTATGCTTACATTTTGTTGATAATACTTCATTAATATTTCAATTTACGAAAAGAAATCACTCAATCTATTGGATTTTCAGGTCATAGGGGAATCACATTGATTTCTTAAGTCCCTACAAACCTTGGGGATATTTACACCCGTTTGACAAAATCCAATCGATATTTTACGATTTATTTAACTTGAAGATAACATTATTAATTATAGAGGTTTTGGCATGAGGCCAAAATAAATATGAGTTTGGCATATGAAACCAATTTCAGTGTTTTAATATCTTAATAGTATTTTAGTAGATTTTGTCATTAGAAAAATAAATATTGGTTTTGACATAAAGTCAAATTCAAAATTTTAACATATTAATAATATTTTTGGAGCTTTTGGTAAAAGACCAAAATATATGGGGGTTGGAATTGTAACTTCTAAAAACTTAATTATATGATTGGAATTATAAGTAGGAACTTATAATTAAGGTATTCATTGAAAATATTATGTGGGAGATCAAATTCAAATGCTAAATTCTTAAAAAAAATCAACATTTAAATAAACATTTGAATAATGTATACATAAATCAATGCAAAAAGTAATACATGATTAAATTAATAAACATTTAAACACAATAATTAAATACTGAAATATTTTCATTCAAATATGACCATCCTTTAATAATTCTATATATGGTTGCCAAATGAGTTCATGTATAAAAAAACGATTTTTAAAAAAATAATTTTTTTCAAGTCTACCAATAAATTTATTAAATAACATTTAGTAAAGAAAAATGTAAAAATATATATTTTATAATTGGTTACAATCTTAAAGATATACATACCAAAAGAAATAATCAACCAATTTAAAAGAAAAATAAAAATAAGTAAAAGATATTTAGATATCAATTCCTAATAATAAAGATCTTTTTTTTTATTTTTAATTAAAAAAATAATAAATATCTTAAAAAGATCATATTTAATAGATGATTTATGTTGATTAATTGATAAAATTAAAATCGTAGCTAGAAAGTGTAACATAAAATTTAAAAATAATTTTTTAATTATGTTTAGAGACATGAGTTAACCTTTTTTCTAAAATAAATAAAATAATTATAAAGAACACATCGAATTTCATCCCTTTTTTAATAAAATAGTATCTCCTTATAAATCAATCAGTAGAAGAAAATGTTTCTTTTTTATTTTTAAGACTCACACAGATGAATAAAAGAATAAAAACAAAAATATATTCATATATTTATAGTCATGTACATTTATCACCATATTTGATTGTCATCATATAAATATTAACCATAAATTTAAATAGAAGCAAATAAATTTATATTTAAATTTTGTAGGTATACAAAAACAATACATCAATTACGATATGATGAGACGACAAAGCAACAACATCAATATGGTAGATTATCTATATTATATCATCAAAACATAGGTTTTTTACCTTATGTCATAACCATTCTGATGAAAACAAAGACCATATTTATTTCTTATGGTATTAATTTTGAAGATTTATGTGGATTTAAAACAAGTATATTAACAATATTCGAGTTAAAAGTCGAAAAATTCTTACTTGGATTGTAGAGGTATTCGAGACTGATTGATGAAGTTGGAAGCTAAAAATCTATCCGTGAATTGACTGAACGTACGTGCTGATAACGTGTTACAGAACAATCAATATAGAGAGGATAACAATAAGACAGAGAGAATAATTCTATAATTCTCATTAATCATAAGCCCTTTAAATATGGATGAGTTTACAAAGAAAAGGAAACATTCATTATGGTAATCTAATACTAAGAAAATATTCTGTCAATCACTTCCTTTTGATGATGACACATAATCCTCCAACAGCTTATTATATTTTCACACTATACTGCTTAAATTATAAATAAAATATAATGATAGATATTAATTTGTGGTGGCCAGCAACGACAATGACAGTAGTGGTGATGGTGGTTGTGGTGACGATGAAAGATCGAGAGAGCATATAGTACATTAAATTTTTTTATGTAGTTTTGTCTTTTTGGGAAAAAAAAAAGGGTGAAATAGATTTTAATTTCATCACATATTTGATGGAATGATAAAGTTCGTGAATGGTAGAATCTTTGAAATTCAACTTCATTCCATGTATAAATCAAATAGTTGAATAGAATTCTGATCAACAAGAATTGATCCAAACCAAACAATAAAACATCACCTTAATTTGCCTTGCCCCTAACGATGATAGGGTTCAATATTGGGCAAAACTATTGAAAAGCAGAATTAAATCGGTGACCAGATCAATATACTTTTGTCAATATTTTCTTAAAAATAATGATTTTTTAATTACAAAGATTTATAAAAGCATTCGTTAATTATACTTTAATAGAAGCGTACTCGCGCAATGCAGCGAGATACATCACGATTTTAATGTTTCATTTTATTTTTTGTTATTTTTGTTGATTTAGAGTACGATCTTGGATGGTTTTGAGAAAGCGATAATGTTTTTTTATAAATTTGTTTAATTCAGACTTAATAATATAATGTTTTTTATATAAAAAAAATTAAGTATTTTGTTAGAATTCAATGATTATCTTATATATTTTAATGACATCTAGAAAAAATAATTAATTACATATTTAATAATATAATTAAAACAAATTTATAGTAATATAATATATTAATTAATAGTGATACATGAAAAGGTCTATATAAAAGGAAGGTTTTGCACATACCAAATTGATGAGTGTTAGAAACCTGCAGTAGTAATATGTATTTTGTGCTTTGAAACTTGTAAATTAAGATATTTTTAAAAGCTTGCATAAAATGATGGTACCTTTTGCCTAATAATCTGTATTTAATAGTTTTTTATCCGTGCTTTATTATATAGTATAGATAGTTTTCTTAAAGATAATAATCAAAAGTGAAATATCCAAAATAACCCTCCAAGCTTGCAATCGATACACTATATATAGCTGCCTTTTACTCTCTAACACCCCCTCCCCCCCTTCTCTTTTCCACACCTTCATCATCCTTCACCACTATTTGCTATGGTCATTTTGCATACATGATTTGAAGCCTCAAATTGGAAAGAAAGAGTTCTTCTACTTATTGCCGATCATATTTCCTTTTATAGTAAGTCTCCTTTCTATCTCTCTCTAATAATTTCATTCGATTCAGTTTTATAATGTACATTAAAATTAGATGGTCAAGTTTTTGACCTTTTTCTAACTCGTAAAGATCCCACTTCATCCAAAAACAAAGCCCGTTTCAAGGGTTCATTCGTAATCTTGACCTTACGTGTTTTTTTCTTTCTCAAATTGTCAACGGTTGTTATATAGAATAGATCAACAATCGATTCAAATAATATTTTCTAACTATGTTTTGATAACAATTCTTTATTAAATGTCCTGAGTTTGAATCTTATGTTATGTATCTAAGACAATCTGCAACAAAGACCAACCCGACCAGAAATAAGACAATATAATTGCTTTAAGAAAATTAAAAAAGAAATTAAAAATGCAATCCCTCACGATCTTTTGATGATCCAAAGTATCTGATTAAAAAACAATTTAATAATAAAAAGGTAGATTTATTTTATAATAAAGTGTCGTGTTCATTTTTTATGTGTTTTAGATGGAGAAAATTGAGACTTTGAGCAACTTTTTGTTTCAACAGCTTCTGCAAAACTTTCTCTAAAATGGAGAAAGTATGAGAGAGAGTGTATTTTTCTCAAAATTTAGAGATATCCTAAAAATAATTACCAAGAGAGATAATTGAACTTTTGTGATATCTCACCAATGAGAATCTTTGAAATGAATTGTTTAGATGAAAGAAATAATATTTCATTAAATATCTAGATTATTTTAATAATATAATCAATGATATATCTCTAAAATGGAGAATGTGTTGGAGATGAATGTAATTTTTTTAAAGATTTTGACTTTTGTTTCTCCATTTTAGAGAAATTTTGGGAAAACTGTTGGAGATGCTCTTAGAAAGGAGTTTGAGTTTTCATTGATGTGGATGCTCTTAAGGCATATCCAACCTCACACACTAAAAATATCTTTAATATTATAATAATAATAAAATAATCTATACTATATTATAAAGTACAGATAAAAAACTTTTAAATACAAATTATTAGGCACAAGGTACCATCATTTTATGCAAGATTTTAAAAATCTCTTAATTTACATTATCACTTTTTCAAAATCATCCAAAATCGTACTGTAAATCAACAAAAAAACAAAAAAATAAAATGAAACATTAAAATCGTGATGTATCTCGCTGCATTGCGCGACTACGTTTCTAGTATTATTAAATATGTAATTGGTTATTTTTTCTAGATGTCATTAAAATATATAAGATAATCATTGAATTCTAACAAAATACTTAACTTTCTTATATAAAAATATTATATTATTAAGCCTAAATTAAACATATTTATAAAAAAAAACATTATCACTTTCTTAAAACCATCCAAAATCGTACTGTAAATTGACAAAAAAATAAAATAAAACATTAAAATTGTGATGTATCTCGCGCAATGCGCGAGTACGCTTCTAGTATTATCTAATGTATTAAACTATTAACGAATATATAAAATGTTTAAAAGTTGAATAAAATATCATTATTTAGTTTCACCTTTATTAACCTCAATTTTTTTTATTTCATATGTGAATCATACATCGTCCCGCGTATTTTACGAAACTACCCCTTCTATCTTCTACAAACCACACAAGAAATTATTTGGTGTTTCACGGTCAAAGTCGCAAATGTTGACCAGATAAAGTGCTAGGATCATTTTTTTATTTCTCATATTTTTAGCATTTCTCAAATGAACCTAATCCTACCGATATATTCACAAAATTTTGCCATTGGTCCGCTCTAAACATCCAACAACCCCTGCTCCAACTATGGGGTGTAATAACTGATAAACAAAACCAAAGCATGCAGATAATTGTTCTCATAGTTGTATATTGATGTGCAATATAATATATAGAGTGAATTACATATTTGGTCCCAGGGGTTTATTGGTTTTAACAGTTTGGGTCCCTAAAATAAAATATCTATGGATTGCATCCTCGTGATTTGCATTTTATAACGCCTTGGGTCCTTAAATCTAACTCCATTTGATTTATCTCCGTTAAAGTCCCCATGTGCATGGCACATGATGGGTATTTTTGTCATTTTAATCATAAGGACCAAATATGTAATAAAAACCATAGGAACAAATATAAAAAAAACAAAAAACAAAAATCATTTAAAAAGTTTAGATCTTCATCTACATACCCTAGCCGCTCTAGATCTCCCACAAATCTTCATCTTCATCTTCTCACTTCTGTCCCTCTGGCGTATCCCTCCAGACTCCGGCACCGCTCCTCCTCCTTTGCACAAGCCCAGAAGATTTCTCACCTCCATCGTTGCAACTTCACCATCTAAAACATAGGGCTTTGAAGAACACCAACCCGTATACCGACCATCGTTTACAACAAGACTTGACAGGGACGATATGCTCTTCTCGTTCACAATGATTCTTCTCCAGATTTCTTGGTGTTCTATGATTTTCACGATCAGATCCAGACCACCCTAAATCTAGATCGAGATGACTTCAAAGAATGGTGGTTTTTAGACTTCGAAGATGGTGGTCATGGTTGTCTTCTTCCTCATCTTCCCCAATAAGACCCTCACCGTCTCACCCTCCCTCTGACGACTTCTCTTCGCCCACCTCCGTCTCTAGCCTCTTCGTCTTCATCCTTATCTCTTCCTTGGGGGCGATCAAAAGAAGTTGCAGGTTCTGGGTTTCAAAAATGCAAGAAGTTGCAGGTTCTGTTCTCCTTGATCTGTTTGTGCAAGATCTGTGTGTATGACCCACAACTTCCCAAAGTCTATTCAGTTTGAAGAAACCAAATGGGTTTCTGGAAAATTTGAAGATCAAAATGGGTTTTTGGAAAAATTGAAGTCCCAAAGGGTTTCTTGATGTCGTCGACGATCTGATTTAGAAATTCTTCTTCTCTTTTTAGATCTCTTCTTCTCTTTTTTTTAATTGGAGATCTGATTCAACTTTTATATAGGAATCTATTGGAGATCTGTTGTTCTTCTCCTTACAATTTTTTTGAGATTTGTTTGTATTATAATTTTGGGGGATCTGTTTGTATTAGACAATTTTTTGTATTAGAGAAGTTTTTCTTAATCTGTTCTCCTTGATCTGTTTGTGTTAGACAAAATTTTGTTGTGTTGATAATGTTAATAATTATTGTTTAGTTTTGATCTCTTAATTTTAGAATTCATTTAGTTTTTGATTGTTGTTTGGGTAAGGTTTGGTCGGAGATGGAGGTGGGTAGCCGGAAAACGGGATTGTTGTCGATTGGAATAGTTGCCGGAAAACGGAGGAGAGGAAAGAGAGACACATGGCAAGATCTTATTGGTGATTGTTTTTTAGTTTTTATTTTTTTAATGTAAAATAAGAAAAATATGTAAAATGACTAAACTACCCATCATGTGCCCTGCACATGACCACTTTAACAGAGATATTTTTAACGGAGTTAGATTTAGAGACCCAAGACGTTATAAAATGCAAACCACAAGAATGCAATCCATAGATATTTCATTTTAGGGACCCAAATTGTTAAAACCAATAAACCCCAGGGACCAAATATGTAATTCACTCTAATATATATATCCTCAAGGGATTACTCCAAAATCTAATCTCCTTTATACGGTTATAATTTCTCAGCTCTTATGATGGATGACGGAATCAAAATAAAGCTTCTCCGCCAAGAAGAAGAAGAAGAGGAAAGCGACTTGAAACAGAGGATATGGGTCGAGTCGAAAAAGATATGGAGGGTTGGATTGCCTAACATTATCTCTAGAATTTGTGCATTCGGAAGCCTTGTCGTCACTCAGTCATTTATCGGACATATAAGTGAGACAGATCTTGCCGGATACGCACTTGTTCAAACACTCAGTGTTCGATTTGTCAACGGAATACTTGTAAGTAAGTAGAGTATATTAATGTTCAGTACTACAATAAACTATGTAAAAAGTCAGCTCATATGCACAATATACAAAGACTCAGAGAGAAGCAACACTAGTGACCACTAAATTTTCTGCAACTCCAATTTAATTATTACGAACGAGTATAACCCCATCATAAATATTGTTTGTCTAATGGGACTGGACTGTTAATTTTTTCCTTCTAATTTGAATTTATCGACAGTTGGGAATGTCGAGCGCAACCGAAACCCTCTGCGGACAAGCATTTGGAGCCGGACAAAACCATATGATGGGCATTTACTTGCAACGATCATGGATCATCGACTTGATTACTTTGACCATCTTGCTCCCGATCTTCATCTTTGGTACCCAAATCTTCAAACTTGTTGGCGAAGAAGAATCGATAGCAAATAGTGGCGGATACATATCGTTATGGTTCATTCCTTACGTCTACAACTATGTCTTTGGCTTGGCTATCCAAATGTTTTTACAAGCACAGTTAAAGAACATGATTATCGCATGGCTTTCGGCGTTTCAATTTGCGATCCATATACCTTTATCGCTGTTCCTCGTGTATAAATTGAACATGGGGCTGGCAGGTGCGATGATTTCACTCTCGTTGTCTTCGTGGTGTCTTGTGATGGGCGAATTTATTTACATTTTTGGAGGGTGGTGTCCTCATTCATGGAAAGGATTCACAGTTGCAGCATTTAAAGACTTGTTGCCTGTTGTCAAGCTCTCAATCTCTTCTGGTGTGATGCTCTGGTAAGTATTATTTACACTTTTGACTTTTTGAGGTCAAATCTAGTGGTTTTTGAACTACGATTCTTCATCAAAACACTTGATTCGTTTTCGATTGAGGCAGTATATCAAGATTAATTATTGATGTAGTACTATCTCTAGTTTAGTTTCTGAAAAAATTACTTATTTTCGAAGCTCGAAAACCATTAATTTGACTTGAAAAGTCAAAGTTTAGTTTAACCCATTGTTGTTAATGTGTAGCTTGGAGTTATGGTACTATGCTATTCTAGTTTTACTTGCTGGATACATGGCTGATGCCAAGATCGCGATATCCGCCTTCGCCATTTGGTATCAAACTCGTGTTCCTATTTCAACCTTTTCGATCGACTCTTTTTCAGAAGAAAGTAAGAAACTGAAGCTTGTTTTTTTGTTGCGATATTTTTGCAGCTTGAACATGAATTCATGGGAGTTTATGATAAGCCTTGGTCTCCTAGGTTCCGCATGGTATGTGGTCAATCATTTCTTATGAATTTGTTGACATCTTTGTAGTAGGATTGAATTGGATTTGGAATTGAATTAAATTTCAATCCCATGCATGTTTGGTTTGAAAGATTTCCTGGATTTGAAATTTTAGGATTTTATTGAAATCCCAAATTAAGTTGTAGGATTTTGAAATCCCATGTGAATAATTGGTATTTTATGAGATTTCGTATAGAGTTTATATGTAATAATGTTTTAAAATATATTAAAATGTTTTTTTTAATAATCAATTAATAAAAAGGAAATTTAATATGTTTATTATAATATGTTTTTATAAATTATTTATAAATAATTGAATTCAATTTCATTGAAAATCCCACAAACCAAATACACTAAGGGTGCGTTTGGTTTGCCGGAATGGATTGGAATTGGAGGGATTTGGATTTCAAATCCATTCCAATCCCATGTTTGGTTTGAAGGATTTGCCGGATTTGAAATCCTAGGATTGCTTTGAAATCCCTCAAACATTGGATTTTGAAATCCTTTGGGGATGGTTGAGATTTCAAATGATTTGGAAGGATTTTTATATAATAATGTTTTAAAATATGTTAAAAACGTTTGTTTTCCAATATCAATTAATAATTAGACAATTTAATTATTTTTATAAATTTTCATAATTTTTAATAATTTTTTTTATAAATAATGAAATTCAAATCCATTCTAAATCCTAGAAACCAAACACACAAAAGGATTTCAAATCCTCTCAAATCCAAATCCCTCCAAATCCAAATCCTTACATGAAATCCAATCCATTCCGGCAAACCAAACGCACCCTTAAAGATTACAAATCATTCCAAATCCAAATCTCTCCGATTCAAAATCTTTCCACGAAATGCAAATCCCTCAAAATAATTACATCAAATCAAACGCCCCTAAGACCATCTCCAACCCAACAGTAACACAAAAATGGAGGTGTTTTTAATTTTCCTCTCCAAACCAACACTAAAACGCTAAAAAAATGGAGGTAAAAAAAGGTGGCATCTATATTTGAAAGCCAATAAAGTAGGGCTCTAAAACTGAATAATGATATTTTATTCAACTTTTATACATTTTATACATAGGTAAATAGTTTAATACATTAGATAATATTATTTTTATTTTTATTATTATAATATTATAGATGTTTTTTAGTGTGTGGTTGGAGTTAGATTTTTTAAGCGTTCAAGGGACCCATCATTTTTAGTGTTTTAAATGTTCTTTTTATAGTGGTTGGGTTGGAGATGTAAGGGGACGTTTGAGAAGGATTTGGAATCTTTGGTCTGTGGGATTTGAAACGGGGTTGAATTTCATTGATTATAGATAATCTATAAGAACAAATTATAAATAGTTATAAAAATAATCGAATTGCCTTATATTAATTGATTATTATAAAGCCAATGTTTTTAACATATTTTAAAACGTTATTAAAAAACAAATTTTATGAAATTTCCATGAAATAATATCCCTATGAGATTTCTAAATTTAATATTTGTGGGATTTTATTGAACACCCGTGATTTCAATTACGGACTTTTCTTTAAAGTAAATGCGATATTGGAATGGAATTCAGGGAATGTTCGATTCAAACATGAGAATGAGAATAAAAATGAGAGTGAATTGTGGATTTGGTCCCTGTGGTTTTGTGATTTCTTTTACCATGGTCCTCATTCTATGTTTATTGTGGATATAGTCCTTGTGGTATGCAATATATTGTGGCTAGGGTCCCTAAACACTAACCTCGTTAACTTTAAGGATTAAAGGCATCATGTGTCTTACACACTATGAGCATAATAGTCAATTTACCTCCAACTTTCAATTTAACCTATACACCTTTAAAACAAAGAATACTAAATTGTGGATTTGGTCCCTATGCATCACTCATCATATTTAAAATACATTTATCATCTCTCTTAATTCTTTTTCATCCAATCTTCATTGTCAAAGTACAAGAAAAACTAATTTGTTAAAGTGGAAAAAAAATTACTTGCATTTAAAAATAACAATTGTTTAAAACCAACACTACATTCTAAAAAAGACAACCTATCAAAATAACAATTGTTTGAAACGAACATTACATCCCAAAAACGACAACCCATCAAAATGACAATTGTTTTATATGAACATTACATCCCGAAAAAGTAAATCCATCAAAATAACAATTGTTTTGATATCAACATAACAACTCGAAAAAGGCAACTCATCAAAAGCAATTGTCTTTTTTGATGGGTTGCCTATTAAACATATCATACAAGGGATGGACATAAGAAAAACAATTAAAAAGGTAGAAATTAATAAATAAAATAACAAAAGGAGGCATCGTAACGGGTATAATAGAGATAAAAACTCCCATTACATGTTTATCATCAACAAAATGCTACACATGCACTAATAAAGATAAAAACTCATTACGTGTTAGAATTATCAAAAAGGTTAATCAATCAATAGGAATTCATTTATGAAACCACATAACTTAAAATTATATTCAATTTAATGCATTTTTAACCAACTCTAAAAAAATGTGAATTTTATGATATTATAGAAACCTGTTGAAATGCTTAGGGAGAATATAATATGAAATTATATGTACTAATGAAGCAAAGTTGAGGAGAGGGGTGTGGAAATATGGGCAATAAAGTAGTAGGCATGCTGCCTCCCTTCCCTTTAAATGAGAAACTTCTTGCCCAATAATCAAAATAACAATTGTTATTTTTGATGGGTAGTCTTTTTCGAGTTGTTATGTTGATATCAAACAATTGTTATTTTGATGGGTTTACTTTTTTGATGTTGATATAAACCAATTGTCATTTTGATGAGTTGTTTTTTTCGGGATGTAATGTTGGTTTCAAACAATTGTTATTTTGATGCGTTGTCTTTTTTAGAATGTAGTGTTGGTTTTAAACAATTGTTATTTTTAAATTCAAGTAATTTTTTTTTGCACTTTAACAAATTAGTTTTTCTTGTACTTTGACAATGAAGATTGAATGAAAAAGAATTAAGAGAGATGATAAATGTATTTTAAATATGATGAGTGATGCATAGGGACCAAATCCACAATTTAGTATTCTTTGTTTTAAAGGTGTATAGGTTAAATTGAAAGTTGAAAGTAAATTGACTATTATGCCCATAGTGTGCAAGACACATGGTGCCTTTAACCCTTAAAGTTAACGATGTTAGTGTTTAGGGACACTAGCCACAATATATTACATACCATAGGGACTATATCCACAATAAACATAGAATGAGAACCATGGTCAAATAAATTACAAAACCACAGGGACCAAATCCACAATTCACTCTAAAAATGAAAATGACAAGGAAATGAAAATGAGAATGAGAATAAAAAAAATTCATACATGTAATAAAAATTTGGGATTCTGAGAGATTAAGCTCATTATATTATATAAAACCAAACAATTTTTTTTAATTTTTAATTCCATTAATTATTGATTAATACTTGTAATCAAACGCCCCCTTAATTCCAAATCCCACCAAATTCTACTAAATCCTGCAAAACTAAATGGGACCTAAGACTTACACTTTTGAATTGTTGTTTTCGTCCACAAATTTGTTGGGTTTTTTTTTGGTATATGTGATTGATAATTTTTGTGTTCTAATTTGAAAATGTATGAAGCGTTCGGGTGGCGAATGAATTAGGGAGAGGAAACGCGAAAGCAATAAAGTTTTCGATAAAAGTGTTGTTGGGAACTTCCATTGCAATCGGAGTGGTCTTCTTTATTCTCTGTTTGGTGTTTGGCAAAAAACTTGCATACTTGTTTACGGATGATGAAAGAGTTGCGGATACAATATCGGATCTTTCTTTGCTTCTCTCTTTTTCGATTTTGTTGAACAGTATCTATCCAGTACTATCAGGTAACTCAAAGATCTTGTTGGTTTCTATTTCAAGAAAATTTACATGCGTGTATACATGATTTGGAAAAAATTGTCATCAGGGGTAGCAATTGGAGCTGGTATGCAGGGTGTTGTAGCAATTGTTAACTTCGTTTGCTTTTACGTGATCGGTATCCCTGTGGGAGCCTTGCTCGGATATTTGACAACTCTTGAAGTCAAGGTACATAAATACCATGTGTGTTCAAAAAAACGCAAGTTATCATGGTCGAAATTCCCTATGATAAATTCGTATAATTTGACAGGGCATATGGATCGGAATGATTTTTGGCGTTTTAACGCAAACAATTACACTTGGTTACATAACGTGGAGAACAGATTGGGATGATCAGGTAAATTTATACAAACATGAATCAAATTATTCATATAGCTTTAGATTTCTTTATGCATCTTGACATATGAATCGAAACTTTGTTTTGCCTATTGTAGGTCAAGAAGGCTTCGGAACGTCTCGAAAGATTTTACTTGCATTCCAATGAAAATCCGGAGCAAATTTCTAACGAGTCATGATCGAGAAATCCGCATGGATCCTTTTTGTTATATCATTTTCATGTAGAAAAGTCCATTTTATCGAATGACCAATGAATTAGAACATGTTTTTTATTTCTATTGTTGGATCTTTTAGTTGGTGATGTTTTTTTTCTCGTATTGATGAATAAAGAGAAGTTTCACCATCGGTCCTTGTAGTATTTGGAGCATCTCTTCGAGATCCTTTTAAATGGAGATTTTGGGAATTGGGGCATGTTTTTTATTCTAACATATATTTCAAAATGGAGAGAGTATGAAAGAAAGTGTAAAATTCTCTAAATTTGAAAAAAAAAATCTCTAAAAATTATTACAATGAAGGAGAAATAATTTTTAATATAGTCCAATGTTCTAAAAAGCTCGTCGTACTGCCGTCCTCGCGCACCCTGGCGCAAGGCTTCACGTTAAGCCCGTGACACGCCATGACCTAATGTGTAGTTCTTGCGATGTTTGATTTTTCTACATGTTTTTCATGTGTTATTTGCTAGTTATTAATATATAATCTAATTTAACTTGTTTATTACTATTAACTCATTGAGTAATAATACAAAACATATCTTTTTATAAATACTATTATATATGAATTAGAAATTTGAAGCCATAAGTCACGCTTTTAAAACGTCATGGCTTCGCCGTGGCTCCTAATTAAGGCTTGAGGTTTGGCCTCGTCGCCACGTCACGCCTCACGCCATTTAGAACCTTGATATATTCCCACCAATATGAAACTTTGCCATTAACTTTTTAGACAAAGAATTAATATTTTAATAATAAAACCATTGTTGTAACCTCTTAAATGAAGAATCTTTTGGAGTTTCATTGGAATCTATTAGAGATGCTATTACTAATACAAATTCACTTCTTTACTTTAAAACAAGAAGATATTAATCAGTAGTAAGAGAATGATAAAATTCCGTTCACTTAAAATCACTCCTTCAGTTTGAAATAATCGGTTGTTTTTATAAACCTCATTTTGTAAAAAGCTCATCCGAATTTCAACTCACAACGCAAACGTTTACCATTGATATTCAACGAACGTTGCCACAATTTTGATTTGATTTAACGCTAAAGTTTTTTGTGACATGCTTTCCAAAAAAATGAGTTATTTGACTTCCAAAACCGCATGCATACCGAGACAATCTTAGATTTTGTGGGACGTTTCCAAAATATTAATTCTTCTTGAAGATTTTAACGGCACACGTTCCAATAATTCTTCTGTTTTTATTGACGCAATATCTAATTCAATTAATTTTTATAGCAGTTTGGGCACGGGCTCTAAAATATTACAATTGACTTTTCAACATATTAGATATACTCGATAATAATTCTTGTAGAAGCAATTTGCAAATATTGTCCATAAACATGTCAGTTTCCACCAAATGGCTTTTCATCCAATGGTATCCGACAACCTAACATTTCTAGAAGTTAAGGGTTCTAACCTAGAGACGGAGCTAAGAAATTAAACTAGGGGGAGCCTAGAATATTGTTAGAAAATTCATGATTTCGTGCGAGGTTGGCTTTTTTGTTAAATACTTTTTTTTATAATATTAAAAAAAAGTTGAAATGCAAAAGTGAGCTAAGCAACATACCTAACTATGTCTATATTTAAACAAAGAAACACAAAATAGTGTGAATGATAATTAAGTATATAAACAAGAAAAATCCTTTAAAAATACATGAAACTTTGTTTATTCAATAAAAGCACATGTTTATTTATCCAAGTGAAAACCTTAAAAATAAACATAAGTTGGAAGCAATAATGGTTATATCAAAAAATAATTAAAGACAAATTAATTGAATGAATAGGGAATGAAATAAGCAAAATAATAAAGTAGGTCATTATACTGTATTCACTACAAAAAAGAGGCCTATCAGCGACGGAAAATTCCGTCGCTAATCCGTCGCTGAAAGTCTGTCGCTAAATACGTGGTAGCTAATGCTTATCAGCGACGGATTAGCGACGGATATTAGCGACAGATTAGCGACGGAATTATTAGCGACGGCCTCAATTTAGCGACGGATTATTTTAGAGACGGATTTAGCGACGGATTTCCGTCACAAATTCCGTCGCTAATATTAAAAAAATAATAAATTCAGAAATCAGCATTTCCTGTATTTTATACAAATAATCTGCCCATTAAGTTGACACAAATAACCTGTCCATTAAATTACGAATCATCCCAATAAAATAAAAATCCAAATTCATACGATTCTGAATTCATACAAAACAATGTAGCAATCTAACTAGGGGGAGGGCGGAAACCGTATCCCTGCTGCTGCATAAAGGCAGCAAACTGCTACGATAATGTGAGCTGCTCAGCTAGCTGGGTCGCATGTCTGACCTGTTCCGCCTGCAACTCTTCGTTGAGCTTCCTTTCGATCTCCAACTGAGCCAAATACTGCTCCTCCCGCAGCCTCGCATCCTCCTCCATCTTTGCCATCTGCTCTCTCAACGCCGATAACTGTAAATACAGTAATTGATAAAAATTAGTATTTATTAGCAATAAAAAGTAACAATATGATACATAACTAATATAACAAACATAACCAACATACCTCATCTGCCGATGCAGTCCCAGATGATCTCCCACCGCAGTACATCCGCTCATACACCTCACTAGAGGTATGATTAGGAATGGCAACGGGGCGGGTTCGGGGCGGGTTTGCCGTCCCCCGTCCCCGTCCCCGAAACCGAAACCCATCCCCGTCCCCGCCCCGTTCCCCGTCGGGTTTTTATTCGGGGCGCCCCGTCGGGGATTTTTTATGCCCCATCCCCGAACCCGACCCGATGGGGAATCCCCGATCCCCGAACCCGACCCGATAATTTAATATTTTATTTATATAATTATATATATAATTTCATAATATATATAATTTTATATAATATATATATAAATAATTTTATATATAATATATATAAATAATTTTATATATAATATATATAATTTTTATATAATATATATAATTTTATTATAATATATATATATAATTTTATTTTTAATAATATAAATATATATATCGGGGCGGGGCGGGGCGGGGATACCTTGCCCCGTCCCCGAACCCGAACCCGATAAAATCCCCGTTACCCGACCCGACCCGAAATTGTTAAACCCGACCCGACCCGAACTTAGTCGGGTTTCGGGTTTCCCCGTCGGGTTCGGGGGTTTCTGCCATCCCTAGGTATGATCGCGACCCCATGCCTGTGCCTACGATAGAAAATTAAGATAAGTTGTGAGTAAACATACAAACTAATCTCGGGTACATATTCAAAAAATTGAAGACTTACCATCTTGTATCGGTGTTGTCCAGTACTAATCGATCCCCCAACATGCCGTGAGGACACCCCCTCAAACTCGGTCAACCGATTGGCCTTACCGGTCCCCCAATTATATGACATAGTTTTACCTAATAGATATTTCAATAACTTTTTACCTTTTTACCTATTAGATAATATAATAATCTGTTAGTTTGTTCGAGAGGTGTGAGTTACCATCTGCCACATGTCCTGCCCACTTCGTATTTATCGATCACTAAAACATAAAATTGTCCGATACCATGAGGTTGCTATGGACACAACTAACAGTAGACCTACTAGTATGAAGGGTAATTTCAGAAAAAGAATATTTCTTAAAAATATGGGCAACTAATAACTGAAGAAGAAAACCTTGTGCTGGGAACTAATTTCATACTCGATTACCAATGGCTATTCTACGAAGTCAAACCGTCCTGAAATCGATAGGTCTAATAGATGGTTTTTACGGTTTTTTCTTGATAATTACCGAGTTCATATATTGTGGGTAAATCTTGGGAAAAATCTTGGATAGTTTAACCAAATATAATTTGGTACGACTCTTTATCGACAAGAGTACCGACCCATTTGAAATAATCTAGAGTCAGGAATTTCAATACTCAGTAGAGGCTGGCGTGTGTGTTTATCCTATAAGAAAAACAAAAAAGAAGAAAGAAAGATTGATCAAGAAGTAGGCCTTCATGAGTAAGTTATATGCAAGCAGCGTGATTAAAGCAAAATAGACAAAGTTTCTGGATCTTCTGCCCAAAAATTTTCCAACTCTTACCAAACTTCTGTTACACCCCCAGGCCTCAACTAGCTTGAGATCATATTCTTATTCTTGTATGGATTCTATCGCATAGCTCAATGAGATTTAACGAAAATCGTGTCTAGCCCAATTTAGATGGTATTTAAGCTAAACCTCCAACTCCGCTTGACGGAATCTTAAATTTCCACATTAAGCCTCTTTATATATAAACTCACAGCTAGCATGAAGATATAGAAAACATATGTGGAAATCAAGCAAATGTATGTGCAAAGCAAAAGCTAACAAACTTGATAAATGAATATATAAATTAATTAAGAAGTCTTTAATTTTGGATACTAACCAAAACAATTTACTATAACTTTAACTATCCAATTAGAAGCTCTAACTAGAACTGATTTATATCCCTTATAGCAAAAACATATAATAGTAGAAAGGCAGGCAACTATGCCTTCAATAACCATCTTTTCACATACTTCAATAGTTTAATTTGTTTTTTTAGTATGTGTATACACATAGGGTTAGGTTCCGGTGAGAATAAGAGTTATGGCGAGAGCGTGAGAATAGAACCTTCAACTACCTTTATTAACCTATTAATAAATAGGGCATTATTGCTCCTTTTTCAGTTCAAAAACTCATATACAATCAAAACCAAGTCTTGTCCATTTGTAGACGAAGCTTCTATAGCAGCTAAGTCTGAAGGGAAATTATGAGCATCACTTTCATGCATAATTTCCAAGTGTGTGTGTGTGTATATATATATATATATATATATATATATATATATATATATATATATATATATATTATTTTGTTTGTTTACCACCTCGAGGCTTATGCCTCATCTCACATTTCCGTACTTTAAAACCTTGTAAATCCTAATATATTCGTCTTAGACAAGCACCGACATAATATCGTTTTAATATGTAAACCGGTCAAATTGCTTTCTTTTTGCCAGAAGGTAAGACCAGGGGCACAAAGGTGGTTGGAACATTGTGAACTGAAGTGGCCAAATACACAAAGCTTATAGTAGATTAGCCAAAAATATTTTTTACTTGATGTTAAAGCCTATGGGGAAGAAAAAAATCAAATAGAGAAATGTCTTGATTTTTTCACTACTTATCATGTCTATCTACTTGTATAAGATTCCTACTGTACACTAGTCTTGGTTTTTCATCTTATACTAGTAGTTGTTAGTATTACGCGTTGTGTATTTGTGTTTGTTTTTAATTGATTGCACACACTCTTACCTATAGCTTGTTCCCTTGTTTCTTTTAATTTATTGTTTTACAAGGAGGGATCTTTAACGAACCAGCCTCTCTATACCCTTTAGACCTCTTAAAAAACAAACGGCACCTTAATATGACATTCATCTAAAATTGATTCACTGCATTCATCTAATCTCGGTGACTCATCCAAGGGTGGAAATAATTTTTACCCTTCTTACAATAACTTTCATTCCACCAAACCCAACTGTCGATATTAATTACTCATCAAGTTTTACGCTACTTAACTAAAATAAGTTACCAATTAAAATAATTAGCATTCTTAACCTCAAAAATCTTTTATATACTTGTTGAGATCAATTTATTTACACGTAAATAAACTCCACAAGACCCTGTAGTTAACAAACGGAAGAACCTTGACAATTCTAAACTATAACTTGTAATTAATCAAAACCGTTGGTGTTTGAGAATATATGACTAACAAATATAAAAATAAATAAATTAAAAGAAACAATAATCTGTTGAAAATACCAATTAATTAATTGCATATAGAAAAAAGGAAGGAAGAACATAATGTGCGTATATAGAAGAAGAAGAACCCTACACAAGCATTTACCCTAACCAGATCCAGTAGAAGCCCAGATCAAGGGGAGAAGAAGCCATTAATGGTTGCAAGTCCGATATTCGAAAACACGGTGGTGGTGACTGGTGGCGGTGTCGTGGTGATGGTCGTCTGGTAGTGGTGGTGGACTGGTGGTCGACTTGGTGGTGAACGAAAGTCGACCCTCGAGTCTCGACAGTATCTTGAAGGCGACAGTCGACGGAGAAGGCGATGAGCAGAGAAGGCAGGGATGCGACGAACTGGACGGCGACGAGCAGAAGGCGACGATCGACGGAGAAGGCGACGGTGGACGGCGAAGGCAGGGAGGCGACGGTGGACGTAAATCTTTCTTAGAGAATCGATCTGACTTCTAAATATTCAAGTAAAAACGTAACTAGGTTAAGAGGCTGGTTTTGAGAAACATTAACACGATTAGCGACGGTATTTCCGTCGCAAATTAGCGACCGGAATTTCCGTCGCTATTTTGCGACGGATTACCGGCGGAATCCGTTTTTTTTAAATTAATTATTATTTTTAACAATTATCACTGCATTATTATTATTAATCATTACTAATTAGTATTAATTAGATTATCTAATTGTTAAATAATTATTATTTATTAATTATTTAATAATAAAATATTCAAATTGTTATTACTTATTTAATTATTTAGTTATTTATTAATTATTTTTAATATTAATTAACTAAAACAGAACAAAGTTTAAAAAAACAAATATAGCCCAATAAAACCCAATAAAGCCCAATTATTAATTTATTTATTTAATTATTTAATCCCAATAAACCCAAGTATATAAAGTCTAAAGAAACTGAATAAACATACTAAAACCCAAAATATCCGTTAAAGCCCAATAAAACCGAATAAGCCCAAATATAATTGAATATAAGCCCGACAGAACCCAATAGAGCCTAATAAAGCCCAATAAATCCAATGGAACCCTTTAAAGCCCAATAGAACCCTTTAAAGTCCGATCGATCCATTAGGGCCCAATGAAACCCTTTAAAGCCCAATAGAGCCCTTTAAAGCCCGATCGATCCATTAGGGTCCAATGAAACCCTTTAAGGCCCAATCGATCCATTAGGGCCCAATGAAACCCTTTAAAGCCCAATAGAGCCCTTTAAAGCCCGATCAATCCATTAGGGTCCAATGAAACCCTTTAAAGCCCAATAGAACACTTTAAAGCCCGATCGATCCATTAGGGTCTAATGAAACCCTTTAAAGCCTAGTAGAACCCTTTAAAGCATGATCGATCCATTAGGGCCCAATGAAACCCTTTAAAGCCTAGTAGAACCTTTTAAAGCCCAATAGATCCATTAAGGCCCAATGAAACCATTTAAAGCACAATATAATTAACCCTTTAAGCCCGATAGATCCGTTAAGGCCCAATGAAAACCTTTAAAGCTCAATAGAACCGGTTAAAGTCTAATATAATTCATTAAAGCCCAATATATCAATTAAGACCCAATGAAACCTTTTAAAGCCCAATACAACCGTTTAAATCTCGATAGATCCATTGAGACCCAATGAAACCCTTTAAAGCCCAATAGATCAATTAAGACCCAATGAAACCATTTAAAGCCCGACTGAACCCTTTAAAGCCCGATAGATCCATTAAGGCCCAATAAAACCATTTAAAGCACAATAGAACACTTTATGACTTATTAAGGTACAATAACAAAACACACACATGCACACACACATACTATCAATACATTCACATTTACACATGCATACAATACATATATAAATCATATGCGATTACCAAACAATACGCATTATCTATACATTCATATCAACATATATACACATATACAACAATATACATTGATCCATCATATCGCGGGTTAGCAAACAACACACACACACATATAACACAGACCCGTGGATATATATAACACATACACATGCATACATATAACACAATCATGAGAAAATAAGAAAATTTAAAAATTCCGTCGCTAATCCATCGCTAATTAGCGACGGATTTAGAATCCGTCACTAATTAGCGACGGAATATATTTAAAAAATAAATAAAAAAGAAATTCCACGTGTCCGTCACTAATCCGTCGGTAATTAGTGACGGACACGTGGAATTTCTTTTTTATTTATTTTTTAAATAGATTCCGTCGCTAATCCGTCGCTAATTAGCGACGGAATAAGTTCGGTCACTAATCCGTCGCTAATTAGTGACGGATTTAGAATCCGTCACTAATTAGCGACGGAATATATTTAAAAAATAAATAAAAAAGAAATTCCACGTGTCCGTCACTAATCCGTCGGTAATTAGTGACGGACACGTGGAATTTCTTTTTTATTTATTTTTTAAATAGATTCCGTCGCTAATCCGTCGCTAATTAGCGACGGAATAAGTTCTGTCACTAATCCGTCGCTAATTAGTGACGGAAATTTCCGTCGCTGATTTTCGTCACTGATACCCCTTTTTCTAGTAGTGATATTATCATGTTTGGTTCGCATAGTATTTGACATGTTTAATATGTATGAAACAAATTATTTCTATTAAATTGGTAAATAAAGACAAATACATTTCAAAGTAAATAAATTATTTTAAATTGAAATATTTGCTAATTAAATAAGTTGTATACACACTAGTTATTCTGTATTTACTTGTATTTTTTAAAGGAAAAAAACAAAAGGAAAAAAGGAATTTGAGGGTGGACATGGGGCTTTGTCCATGTACCAACCTTACCATCTATACTATATTATAAAGCTTGGATAAAAAATTTTTAAATACAAATTATTAGGTATAAGGTATCATCATTTTATACAAGATTTTAAAAATCTCTTAATTTACAAGTATCAAAACACAAGACACATATTACTACTGCAGACTTCTAACACCCACTAATTTGGTATGTGAATGACCTTCCTTTTACGCAGACTTTTCCATGTATCACTATTAATTAATATATTATATTACTATAATTTTGTTTTAATTATATTATTAAATATGTAATTGGTTATTTTTTCTAGATGTCATTAAAATATATAAGATAATCATTGAATTTTAATAAAATACTTAGTTTTTTTATATAAAAAACATTATATTATAAGCCTAAATTAAAAAAATTTATAAAAAAAAATTAACACTTTCTCAAAATCATCCAAAATCGTACTGCAAATCGACAAAAAAACAAAAAATAAAATGAAACATTAAAATCGTGATGTATCTCGTTGCATTGTGCGAGTACGCTTCTAGTATATTCTAAAAAAGATATCACGGGGTGTCCAAGTTGACAATAATATCTTATGACCGACATGGTAAATTTAACTTTTGTTATTATAAAAAACGTTCGGGAATAAAAAATCTCCATCCAAAGGTGGAAAAAAGCACGAAGGAAATTGACATGCACATAAATTAAAGACAGGTGCATGTGATATTTACCTCTCGTTTCAACTTCACTACATAAGATTTTAAAACCGTATCTTTTGTCTCCTTTATTAATTTTATAAGAATTATTGGAGAAGTTTATTGGCATCAAATAGTATCATAGTAATATGTTTCATTTATACATATATGTTAGAAAGTTTGTGCAAATGATAATAATATATATATTCACATGTAAACGTGTGATGATTAAATGGAAACAAGGTAAAAATGGAAATTCAAGTGAATGCTATCATATTCAAGTGAATGAAATCCTCCTGTTTTATATAAACTAGAAGTGTATTCGCGCAATGCAGTTAGATACATTACGATTTTAATGTTTCATTTTATTTTCTGTTTTTTGTCGATTTACATTACGATTTTGGATGGTTGTGAGAGAGTAATAATGATTTTTTTTTATATAAATTTGTTTAATTTATACTTAATAATATAATGTAATTTATTTTCGTTTAATAATATAATTTTTTTTATAAATATTTTGTTAGATTTTTTTAATTATATTTTAGATTTTTTATATTTAAAATTTGATTTTTATTTTATATTTAATTATGCTGAGAGTTATTTTAGGGGAGTTAAAATGGAAATGATTTTAGGGAAGTTAAAATGGTTAGAGATAGTGATTGAAAATTAATAAATATCATTAAATGTAGTACATACAACTTTAATGATTGTTTTTAAGTAATTAGCATTAAATAGCGGTATATTAAACTTTAAAACTTGTTTTTAAGAGTTTTTTATGTCATCTTTATAATACTAGTGTTGGGCCCGTGCATTGCACGGGAGGATAAAATTTTTGTTGGAATATTGAACCGAGTTAAAATGAAACGTAATTTCTCTGTTAACAGTTAATGAAATACAATGTGAAAAACGAATGTATTTTCATAAGTGGTTAACTTGCATATATTCTTAATCGTTTGTTGTTATGAGTTTGTGCAATAATATTGGTAATAGTTTTGTATTATATTATTTAAAACTTAAACAACATGTCTCACAACATATCACTATTATTGAAATAATTATAAATATGAACATACGTTTTTACAGATTTTGCAATTTTTCTGAAACCTCCTCGACAACACTTGACAATCACTTTGAACGTATAAATCTGTAGATTAATTAACAACATTCAACCCACATCAAATATGACAAAGAAAATAAATGATTTCTATCTTTTGTAACCGACAACTCAACTGGTATAGTTCAAATTCACCCAGTACCACTTGGAAATTTATCTGACTATTGACTTCAAGACCTCATAGTATTAGTCGATAAAAATAAAGGTATGTATATAAATCTTATTCCCCTACTTCGAAAAATATGATTGTGGATTTTGAAAAATATAAACAAATCCTCAGTAAATAAAATAAAATATAAAAAAGTAGTTTTTCAAAGAAACAAAAATATAGTGGAATACCTTTTGTTCAGTTGCAGGTTCTGCCATTGACACCCGACCGTTCGTTTTCTTCTTGTACTCGGATGATACATAGAGAAGCTATATATATTTATAGTGAATGTAGAGAATATTTTAAAATCTTTTATTTTCATTTTCGATTTTACATTTAAATGTAAATATATTAAAAATATGGAAGAATATTTTTATATCTACATCGTTTCTATTTTATTTTCTTTGCACTTGGTTAATTTGGAAAGTATTGCGGAATATTTTTATTTTAAAGAATACGATAATTTATTAGTGTATCTCGTTATTTTTTATTTTTAATTCATATCAACCTTCTTTTTTCTTCTTTTAATGCTCGTGAAAAAAAATATACGTGTAGATTTTGTATTAGCAAAAAAAATACGTGTAGATTTTATATTATGCTAATATAAAATACGTGTAGATTTTATAAAATAAAATAGATTTTATATTAGCAAAAAAATACGGAAGAAAAAAGAGTTTATATTACATCTCATTATGTAAAAAGATTTTATAAAATAAAATATGGAAAAATCATTATGAGATGTAATATAAAAAAAATACGGAATAAAAAGATTTTATATTACATCTCATTAATATAGATTTAAATGTAAAATCTACATTTAAAATAGATTATGCTAATATAAAATCTATTTTATAAAACCCTCCACCAAAAAAACAAATATTTATATTAATAAATGAGTATCCATTCCACAAATAGATGATTATGTGAGATATTGTGCTTGGAAAGGTTGTACCAAAGCATTAAGAAATTGTAAATTAAGTAATTGACTTTAATTAATTGTAACTTGTGCTTAAAATGTTGTAATTAATAGTTTTTTATGTCGTTTTTATAATATAATATAGATAGTATAGATAATACAATTCTAATTTTCATTATACTTAAATATTTTATATTTAAATTGTGATAATCTATTTTAGTTTTGACAACAACGTTAATTAAGGGGTCCTTCACTAAACGCTTATCGGATAAACGCTTATCTGTAAGAGCGACACCCTTACTTGCCTTATCGGATAAAATTCTCGGCTACCAAAATTGATCGTTGGTAATCGTCTTTTACCCGGTAAGCGCTTACCGAGTAAGAGTCTTTACCTGTACTTACCAGGTAAGATTCTCGGTCCTTGCTTATGCCTTTTACCGGATAAGATTATAAGTTTTTGTCATACTGTAACACCCTCAAATTTGGAAATAACGACTAATTTAAATTTTTCAACAATACCTTAAAGAATAATAAAATATCTTACTACAAGTCCATAATTGAAATACATTTTTAGGTTGAACCATCAACAAATAATTAAAGTCTTACATAAAGACTAACTAAAGTCGGGTGTTTCTATAACCCAATAACAGTCGCTATCTCCAATATAAGTGCGGAAGACTTCATCAAGCTAATCACCTCTTCGAGCACACTACTAGCATTCATCTCTTCACAGAGTCTCTAGAACAAATCCCGAAATGGAACCTGATGCACATGCCGACAAATAAAAAGGTTAGGCTAACACCTAGTGAGTTCAAGCGTTTCATACCATGATCATAAAGAAAATCGTAAAACGGAAATATTGTAACTTATAATCATGATCTTTTAAAATTAATTACTTTAAATATGAGAACGACCCATTTTCCAATAGTATGAAATTTATAAATGAATGCCTCAACGCCAAACATTCTTTCATGAAGTAATGCAACCCAACGCTTACTCAAGACGTGAATAATGGTAAATGCCCAAACGTTGAAATTTGAAGAAAATTTTATAAATCAAACGACCGAAATAAAAGTAAACTCAAGCCTCCAAAATTATAACGTATGGGGAATAACCCAAACTCAAAACGTCACCGAAAACAAGGATAAAACCAATTATAACAACCCAAACCTTAAAGCATTTAAAACATAACTATCATAAAAATATCATGCCAAAATGGCCCAAGTCAACAATAAAATCTGAAGGTTTGCTAATAAGTAACCCGTTACACAACTGAGATCTACAAAAATACTAAAAAGGAGTCTTCTATTGGTGATTGCCGCTTAAACCTTCTCATTCCCTTTACCCGAGCTACCAGCCTCACGCCCACCTGAAAAGGTTTTTGAGTTTTGAAAGAGCGAGGGTTAGACCAACGTTCCAGTGAGTCCCCTCTAAAAGCAGTTGCAACTCACGAGATAATTTAAAGATTTAATAACAAAGCAAACCATATTCAAATACAATTGAATAATTAACCTTTCAGTAAACTCTTCAGCTCACACTACCGCCACCCTAAGGTGACAGAGTGTCTGTGACTCACACTGCCTTGCTGGGATACACCCCCAACGGCATAACCGGAACACCCCCCGGTATGAGCACAGGTGGAACACCCCCCCCCCCCCCCCCGACTTTGAGCTTATCACTTTTCTAATCATGAATGCATAAATTTCCACTTTAACCAAAATAACAATCAAACTTTAACATTTATAAAGAATTCTCGGAAATTGAATATCGACATAAACAACATTTCAAGACTTGCATAAAAGCTCATATAATATAAGCATAATCTCTTTGCTGTAAAAAGGCTTTAGTTCAGAAAACTCACCTGGTACCCCTTGCTTAACTCTTTGCGCCTACTTGAACAAAACCTATAAGAAAACCATTACCCGGTAAACTTCCGATACTTTCTAATTCACAACGGTACCCGACCTTAACATACTATAAATCCCGAAGGGTTGGAAAGATTAATGATCGCTAACCTCGGATCTTAGGGTAATTAATACTAAGCTTACCTCAATGGCCAACGAAAAATGCATAATAAATCCGTTCCATTACAATTAATATCGGTCCACTCCCTTCAGGGTCAGGGTCACATCGCCTGGGGTCCAAAAGGACTCGACCGGTGCCTCACTTCACGTTGATCGGGGCCTGACCGGGGTGGTCGCCCGGACTCCCATCGACTGGGGTCTCGATCGGACCCCCCTTGACCGGTGTCGACCGGATCCATTGACCGGTGTCGACCGGTGTATCACCTACACCGGTGTCGACCGGTGTTTACGTTACCAGGCCCCCCCGGTTCCCCACCCCACTACTCGATCGACTAAACTGCGAGACAGACCGCCCCACAGATTTACAAATTTTAAGAATAGAAATCTAAACCCCCTTCTAACGATTAACTTACATTAATAATTTTGACATCAACTCCTCAATCCAAGAACCCATAGACTGATTAAACCATTAAACCTCAAAAATCCCCAAAACTCAAAACCATCAGATTACAACAAATATCCCAACTCAAATGAATAAATCTAATGCCAAAGACTCTTGTAGAGGAGATTGTGAGTTGGAAGAATGCTTACCTTAAAGAAGAACCAAGAACTTGCAATCTTGCTCGATGTCTTCTCCCTAGCTCGATCGTCCAAATCGCCTCCCTCTCTAATCTTTTCTCAGCCGCCCAAGAGCCAAAATGAAGGATTTTAGGGTAAAACCCCTTTTTATTCAATGATACCCCTTATCCCCTTATCTTTGAGTCTTGCCAAGTAAACCCCCAACTTGGCTTTATTAAAAATATACCTGATTATTACAATACTCCCCCCTCAAAAGGATTCCGTCCCCGGAATCCCTTCGGTAAACAAACTAGGGTACTGAGACCTTATGTCCGATTCCAATTCCCAGGTCGCTTCCTCCCCTTTATGAAATTTCCACTGCACTTTCACCATGTGAATTTCCTTATTTCTTAGCTTCTTTACCTTACGGTCCAGAACAGCCACCGGTTCTTCAACATAACTTATCTTCTCATCTACTTGGATATCTTCCAATGGCACCACGACATCGCTTTCTGCTAGACATTTCTTCAGATTCGACACATGGAAAGGTGGGTGAATCCCTCGCATGAAATCGTGTAGTTCCAACTTGTAGGCCACTTCTCCAACACGTTCGATGATGGTAAATGGACCAACAAATCTTGGTCTCAACTTACCCTTCTTACCAAATCGAACAATTCCCTTCCAAGGAGAGGCTTTTAACATCACCATATCCCCCACTTGGAACTCTATCGTCTTTCTTCGCTTATTTGCGTACATTTTATGACGATCTTGGGCTACCTTTAACCTTTCTCGAATCTGACTGACTTTATCGACCGTTATCTGCACAATCTCTGGTCCGACTAGCTGCCTTTCACCCACCTCATTCCAACATAAAGGTGTTCTGCACTTTCGTCCGTACAGAGCTTCAAACGGAGCGGCTTGAATACTCGCATGGTAACTATTTTTATAAGAAAACTCTATCAAAGGCAAATGAGTTTCCCAAGATCCCTTAAAATCGATAACACATGCTCGAAGCATGTCCTCCAAAGTCTGGATGGTTCTCTCACTCTGCTCATCCGTCTGAGGGTGATACGATGTACTCAACTTGAGTCGTGAACCCAACTCCCTTTGTAGACTTCTCCAAAATGATGACGTGAATCGAGCATCCCGATCCGACACAATCGCTGATGGTACCCCATGACGGGATACGATTTCATCAATGTACAACTTGACCAGTTTCTCCAATGGATACGTCTCCCTGATCGGTAGAAAGTGAGCGAACTTCGTGAGTCAATCCACTATCACTCAAATGGCATCGTGCCCCTTGGGTGATCGCGAAAATCCAGTAACAAAGTCCATTGCGATCTCATCCCACTTCCACACCAGTATTTCCAATGGTTGCTGCTCTCCGTAAGGTCGTTGATGCTCCGTTTTTACCTTTAAACAGGTTAGAAAACGCTCGACAAAATAAACTATATCCTTCTTTAAACCTTGCCACCAGTAACTTTGCTTCAGGTCTCCATACATTTTATTAGTTTCTGGATGTACTGAGTATCGTGACTTGTGGGCTTCTTCCAACACTTTCTTTCGAAGGTCTCCCAACTTCGGAATCCACACCCTACTCTTGAAGCACTTTACTCCACGGTTGTCCGCGATCAACGAGTCGACAATTCCGACGATCCTCTCGCTTTTTAAGTTTTCCTTCAGCACTGCTTCCTCTTGATACTTCCGGATTTCTTCCAGGAATTTAGAAGTTGCCTCAACTCGAAATGCCACCACCTTTGTCGTATCTCTGTGCTCTTTCCGGCTCAGAGCATCGGCCACTACATTGGCTTTACCCAGATGGTAAAGGATTTCACAATCATAATCACATAGCAATTCCATCCATCTTCGCTGCCTCATATTCAACTCCTTCTAATTAAATAAATGTTGTAGACTCTTATGATCGGTGAAAACTTGACACTTGACCCCATACAGGTAATGCCTCCAAATCTTCAACGTGAAGACTACTGCCGCCAACTCCAGATCATGCGTCTGGTAATTCTTCTGGTGCTCTTTCAGCTGGAGGGACGCGTAGGCGATCACTTTACCGTTTTGCATTAGAACACACCCCAGACCCGACTTTGACGCATCACTATATATCACAAACCATTCCGTCCCGCTAGGTAGGGATAAGACATGTGCGCTACTCAGACTTTTCTTCAATTCGCTGAACGCATTGTCTTGAGCTTCCTTCCACTCAAACTTGACATTCTTCCTCGTTAAAGCAGTTAAGGGCGTAGCTATCCTCGAGAAGTCTTGTATGAACTTTCGGTAGTATCCTGCCAACCCAAGGAAACTCCTCACTTCAGACGGTGACTTCGGCACTTCCCATTCTGTGATCGCCTTGATTTTTGCTGGATCCACCTTGATCCCGTCTTCCGACACTACGTCCCTAAGAATTGTACCTCCCTTAGCCAAAACTCGCATTTCGAGAAATTGGCGTACAATTTCTCTCGTTTGAGCAGCTCCATCACAGATCTCAAGTGCGTCTCATGATCACTCATAGACTGTGAATAGATTAGTATGTCATCGATGAAGACAATGACACACTTGTCCAAAAGTGGACTGCACACTATGTTCATTAAGTCCATGAATACTGCCGGTGCGTTAGTCAAACCGAAAGGCATGACTAAAAATTCGAAATGACCGTACCTCGAGCGGAAAGCAGTCTTGGGAACATCCTCCTCCCTCACCTTCAACTGGTGATACCCCAAACGCAGATCTATCTTTGAAAAGTAACTCGCTCCTTGCAACTGATCAAAAAGATCGTCGATCCTGGGAAGAGGGTACTTATTCTTGACGGTTACCTTGTTGAGCTCACGGTAGTCTATACAGATTCTCATAGACCCATCCTTCTTCTTGACAAATAACACCGGAGCTCCTCACGGTGACGTACTGGGTCGAATAAAACCTTTGTCAAGCAACTCTTGCAGTTGCACCATCATCTCCTTCATTTCGGCCGGTGCCAAACGATAGGGTGCTTTTGCAATAGGTGTCGCGCCGGGCAACAGATCTATTCGAAATTCCACTTGCCTATCCGGGGGCAAAGTGGTTAGATCGTCCGAAAAAACCTCCGGATATTCGTTTACAATCAGAACCGATTCTAACCCCTTTTTCTCCTTCTTAGCGTCTAGAACGTACGCTAAGAACCCCTCACACCCCTTTACCAAGCATCGCCTAGCTTTGATCATCGAGATCAAACAAGACTTTCTATCCCGACGCTCACCATAAACCACTATCTCTTCCTCCCCCAGTCGAGATATACGGATTAACTTCTTATTACACACAATGTTGGCATCGTTAGACGCCAACCAATCCATTCCTACGATGACGTCAAATTCCCCCATACCCATCGAGTAAAAACGCAATGGGAAAATATGACCGTCGATGTCAATTCTACACCCCTCGTATACTTCCCCCACTAAGACTCGACTGTCATATGCTACTTCTACCTCAAAACCCCGATTAAGCCTCTTTGGCCTCACATGCAACTTATGAACAAAGTTCGGAGACACAAACGAATGGTTTGTGCCCGAGTCAAACAACACTTTAGCATATGTCGAGTCTATAAGGAAAGTACCTGTCCACATCCGGCGCTTCCACCGCCTCATCAGCTGACATATTAAACACCCTTGCTCTAGCTCGGGCGGGCTCCACTTTTTTTCTCCTCCTTTTCCTCCAAAACTACCGACTGCTCCCTTCTTCAGCTGTGGACAATCAGTCTTTATGTGATCTGGAGAACCACATTGGTAACACGTCCTTGACCTCTGACAATCCCGCGCCATGTGGCCTGCTTTTCCACACTTGAAACACCTGTCTTTGTCTACCAAACACTCTCCCTTGTGCATCCGGTTGCATTTGCTGAACGGTTTAAACTCGACCCTTGACGTTACTCTCTGATCAGCCCGAGCAGGTTTTGCCTTCTTATTATCACGTATCGATCCCTCTCACTTTCTTTTTTCCGCACTTCTCTCGGACTGCTGTCGATTCTTATCTTTTTCTGTCATTTCAGCTGCATTGACGGCCGCTTGGAAGGTAACGGGCTCTCTAGCAGCTGCCAGTTCCCTGATGTTACTCCTCATCCCAAAAAAATACCTGTCTATTTTCCACTCTTCATTGGGCACGTAAATCTCAGCGAAACGTGCCTTTTCCAGAAACTTTGTCGTGTACTCTCTGACTGTCATCTCCCCTTGCTTCAGATTCAGAAATTCCTCTTCTAGATTTTTCACCGCTGCCAGAGGGCAGAACTGTTGCTTGAATCTGGCGCTAAAAGCCTCCCAAGCCATACCCTTAGCTGCCTTTGAACTTTTCCCCGTGTCTCGGCTTCCCACCAAAACACGGCATCGTCTCTCAGCATGGACAATGCGAAAACTACCTTATCTTTATCCACGCACTTACTAGTGTCGAAAGCTATTTCCATTTCCCGAATCCACTTGATCACTATTACCGGATCACATTCCCCCTTGAACACCGGAGGTTTGCAAGCGGTGAAAGACTTGTAACTGCATCCCTTTTCGGAGGCGGGCTTTGCTTCCATGATCTGAGTTGACTGAGTGTGATTGCCCACCACGGTAATTGGCGAGTTAGCCATTTCAGTCGTCTCTCTCTCTCCTCACTCTTTCCTTGACTGGCTGATGCCTCCTTAGCTTGATGAGTCAGAAGTGCTTGTAACGTCTCATGTAACTTTCCCATTTCAGCAGCAAAAGTCTCTTGCGTCACAAAAGCCTGAGCCCGACCTCCTCCCCGGTTCTTAGCTGGTCCCTTTCCCCTTACCGGAGTCGAACTCTCCTGACGAGAGGATTCCTGATTAGCCACTACTTCTACACTCTTTGCTCGACGGGCAACCCGTACCGTCCTCTTTCCTGCTCGTCCACCTGAGTGGCCACTTTTCGAGTTGTCTTTCCCTTCCCTTTAGGTCGCCCACGTCCCTTTCCTCGAGCAGCAACTGCTCGAGTAGGAACGACTGGTCCATCCTCAACGGCTTCAATCACAGGTGCCGCCTCAGCTGCCGACACCGATCTAGTTCTAGTTACTCTCTCCGAGATAACTACAGATAAGACACCAACACATATACACCATTAAGATAAGCCCAAAGCAATAAAGCAAGTTAAGCACGCACATGTACCTGTAAATTTATAATTACACTGGCCAGATGTAATTTTAAATTTACCTTACATGTTAGTCCTCACTACTCTATCAGTCGTCCTCCCTAAGGTTCTCCTATGATCTCAGTTGTGTCTTACTCCCTAAGTTTAAGTCTAGGCCCATCCGGTCACCTAGATCCCTTAAACTATGACTCTGATACCAATTATAACAACCCAAACCTTAAAGCATTTAAAACATAACTATCATAAAAATATCATGCCAAAATAGCCCAAGTCAACAATAAAATCTGAAGGTTTGCTAATAAGCAACCCGTTACACAACTGAGATCTACAGAAATACTAAAAAGGAGTCTTCTATTGGTGACTGCCGCTTAAACCTTCTCCTTCCCTTTACCCAAGCTACCAGCCTCATGCCCACCTGAAAAGGTTTTTGGGTTTTGAAAGAGCGAGGGTTAGACCAACGGTCCAGTGATTCCCCTCTAAAAGCAGTTGCAACTCACGAGATAATTTAAAGATTTAGTAACAAAGCAAACCATATTCAAATACAATTGAATAATTAACCTTTCAGTAAACTCTTCAGCTCACACTACCGCCACCCTAAGGTGACAGAGTGTCTGTGACTCACACTGCCTTGCTGGGACACACCCCAACGGCATAAATAGAACACCCCCTTGCTTAACTCTTTATAAAGAATAACAATAAAACTTTAACATTTATAAAGAATTCTCGCAAATTGAATATCGACATAAACAACATTTCAAGACTTGCATAAAAGCTCATATAATATAAGCATAATCTCTTTGTTGTAAAAAGGCTTTAGTTCAGAAAACTCACCTGGTGCCCCTTGCTTAACTCTTTGCACCTACTTGAACAAAACCTAGAAGAAAACCATTACCCGATAAACTTCCGATACTTTCTAATTCACGACGGTACCCGACCTTAACATACTATAAACCCCGAAGGGTTGGAAAGATTAATGACAGCTAACCTCGGCTCTTAGGGTAATTAATACTAAGCTTACCTCATTGGCCAACGAAAAATCCATAATAAATCCGTTCCATTACAATTAATATCGGTCCACTCCTTCAGGGTCAGGGTCAGGGTCGGGGTCGGGGTCAGGGTCAGGGTCACATCGCTCGGGGTCTAAAAGGACTCGACCGGTGCCTCACTTCTCGTTGACCGGGGCCTGACCAGGGTGGTCGCCCGGACTCCCATCGACCGGGGTCTCGACCGGACCCCCCCTTGACCGGTGTCGACCAGATCCATTGATCGGTGTCGACCGGTGTATCACCTACACCAGTGTCAACCGGTGTTTACGTGATCGGGGCCCCCCGGTTCCCCACCCCACTACTCGATCGACTAAACTGCGAGACAGACCGCCCCACAGACTTACAAATTTTAAGAATAGAAATCCAAACCCCCTTCTAACGATTAACTTACATTAATAATTTTAACATCAACTCATCAATCCAAGAACTCATAGACTGATTAAACCATTAAAACTCAAAAATCCCCAAAACCCAAAACCATCAGATTACAACAAATATCCCAACTCAAATGAATAAATCTAATGCCAAAGACTCTTATAGAGGAGATTGTGAGTTGGAAGAATGCTTACCTTAAAGAAGAACCAAGAACTTGCAATCTTGCTCGATGTCTTCTCCCTAGCTCGATCGTCCAAATCGCCTCCCTCTCTAATCTTTTCTAAGCCGCCCAAGAGCCAAAATGAAGGATTTTAGGGTAAAACCCCTTTTTGATCAATGATACCCCTTACCCCCTTATCTTTGAGTCTTGCCAAATAAACCCCCAACTTTGCTTTATTAGAAATATACCCGATTATTACAGTCCGGGTATTGGACTCCACGAGCCCTCACCGTATTATCCTCGAAATCCCATGACTAATTCTGGTGCCAACATATAAATAATAGCCCATTTTCTTTAAATAATAAAGACCGACTCATATGTTTATGGATCCACTGCATTACAGTCTATAAACTCCATCATACTAAAAACTCCACAACGGGCTATTAAACCGGACAAATGTCCTCAAGACTCATTTTAGTCAAACTGATCCAGAGCTCAACAAAATTGCTTTATCGTACAATAAATGTCGGTGTAAACAATAAAAACATTTTTAACCAACGGTCATGCAACTCAACGACTAAAAGTTTGATTAACCCAAAACACAAAGTTGGTTGAGGCAAACCATTTTCCAAATGAACTCATACCCTTATATTTCCAAAATACCTCATGACACAATGATATGCATTTTCCCAAAATTGGTATATAAGATCAAGTACTCAAAAATGACAATTACTTCAAATAAACTCCATTTAAATAAAATTGCCAAGGACATATGTCAACATGATTTATTTATCAAAACGCCCAAGAATGTATGTTATATAAGTTTATAAAGTTAAACACTTCCAAATAGCCAAAATTTATCAGCAGTTAACAAATTTCATGTAAAGCACAAAACACTTTAAAATAACCATTTTGGTATGTACACCGTTTTCACAAATCGACTTGAACTCACCTTGCTAGATATAGGCTAAATTTAGATTTTACCCCACTTTGAGCTCCTTTGAAGAAATTTGAATCTTCAAGGTCAAAACTTCCATAAACCTAGATACATAAAATTTCCACCATAAATATACATCTAAAACCAAATATAATCGATCCCCAAACACTTTACATCAAAACCTCCATTTTGGTCAAAACCCTAATTTTGACCCCAAACCTTTCAAAATCTTATAAACCGAAACAGAAGGAATCAAACACTAGAAAATCATCAACGAAGTATTTACCTCACCTATTAAGGTTTAGAAAAGGAGGGGATAAACTTACCACCTAGGTTTTGGTGAAAACCTAGAAAACCCTAAGTGAAGCTTGAGGTTGAGGATGAAGATGAAGATGAAGATCCTTGTCGTTTAGCTTCCATCCTTGCACTTGGTAGAGTATGGATATCTCATAACTTGGGAATTTAAGGATTTAGAACCCTAAGACACCATAGATGTAGAAAATGGTTCTTGGGAGGGTTTTGGGAGAGTTGGGGAGAAAATGAGAAGTGAAGAAGGAGAGAAAAGAGGTTGAAACCCGTATTTACAGCAGGCTGCCCCCACCATGCGACATTTCCAGGCGACTATGCCCAGGGCAATGTCGCCTAGCATTGTCTCCATCTTCCCCCAGGCTGCTGTTTCCCTCCAGCGACTGTGCCATGTGCGAATGTGACTCGTCATAGTCGCCGGACATTGTAGTCGGGCCTGAACCAAGCCCCAAAACTCGACTTTTTCAACCCCAATACCCCCCGATACCCTAAGGGACATGAAATAATTATTTCTCAACAAAAATCCCTACATCCACAAGATACAAAAACATCCGGATATTAAATTATTTCTCAACAAAAATCCCCGATACCCTAAGGGATTATATCCGTCGGTAATTACCGACGGATCACCGACGAAAATGAAAACTTTGCGACGGATACACTATCCGTCGGTAATCCGTCGATAACTGTCTACATTTACCGACGGATATTAAATTATTTTATTTTATTTTATTTTTATTTTTATTTTTAAATCCGTCGGTAATTTATATAATTTAATAAATATTTATTTTTTTCTGACGTTTGTCGGTAATCCGTCGGTAATTACCGACGGATTACCGACGGCATTTAAGAATCCGTCGGTAAATTTAATAATTTAATAAATATTTATTTTTTCTTTGATCATGTATGTGTGTATATATATGTATATATGTATGTATGTGATCATGTATAGTATGTATGTACATATACATATGTGTTCATGTATGTATATACACATGTACGTATGTGATCATGTATGTATATACACATGTACGTATGTGATCATGAATGTATGTACATGCACCATGTATAGTATGTATGTACATCATGTACATGTATAGTACATATGTGATCATGTATGTATATACAAGTACGTATGTGATCATGTATAGTATGTATGTGATCATGAATGTATGTACATGTACATATGTGTTCATGTATGTATATACACATGTATGTATGTGATCATGTATGTATATACACATGTATGTATGTGATCATGAATGTATGTACACCATGTATAGTATGTATGTACATCATGTACATGTATAGTACATATGTGATCATGTATGTATGTACATGTACATATGTGTTCATGTATGTATATACACATGTATGTATGTGATCATGAATGTATGTACACCATGTATAGTATGTATGTGATCATGTATGTAATATGTATGTATGTACATATGTGATCAATCGGATTAAAGCCCAACCGAATTCGTTTAAAGACCAACTAAATCCATTAAAGCCCAACCGGATTCATTTAAAGCCCAACTGGGTACGTTAAAGCCTAACTGGATCCATTAAAAGCAACTAGGTATATTAAAGCCCAACTGTGTAGGTTAAAGCCCAATTGGATACGTTAAAGCCTAACTGGGAATGTTAAAGCCCCACTGAATCCATTAAAGCCCAACTAAATCCATTAAAGCCCAACCGGGTACGTTAAAGCCTAACTGGATCCATTAAAAGCAACTGGGTGTATTAAAGCCCAACTGGATTCATTAAAGCCCAACTGTGTACGTTAAAGCCCAATTGGATACGTTAAAGCCCAACTGGGAACGTTAAAGCCTCACTGAATCCATTAAAGCCCAACCAGATCCATTAAAGCCCAACCAGATCCATTAAAGCCCAACCGGATACGTTAAAGCCTAATTGGATCCATTAAAAGCAACTGGTATATTAAAGCCCAACTGGATTTATTAAAGCCCAACTGTGTACGTTAAAGCCCAATTAGATAAGTTAAAGCCCAACTGGGAATGTTAAAGCCCCACTGAATCCATTAAAGCCCAACTGGTAACGTTAAAGCACAACTAAATCCATTAAAGCCCAACCGGATTCGTTTAAAGCCCAACTGGGTACGTTAAAGCCTAACTGATTACATTTGCTCCCTGATCTAACCGGATTCGTTTAAAGCCCAGTTACTTCAGGGGTATTTTAGTCAATTTAAATACAATTTGATAAATTAATTAATAATTTTAAATATAATTTAATTAATTAATTAATAATTTATTAATTTTAATATTAAATAATATATTAATTAATAATTTATTTAATAATTATAGTTTTAAATATAATTTTAATTTAAAAGTAATTTATTTAATAAAAAACAATTATCCGTCGGAAATCCGTCGGTAATCACCGACGGATATAATCCGTCGGTGAATGTCCGAAAATTCTAAAAAAAATAGCGGGCTTTAAAGCCCTAATCTATCGATTTCTCCCTCTCTCGACCTCCATCTCACTGTCGCTCTCACTCTCGTCTCTCGTCTCCCTCATCTCCCTCTCTCAGTCTTTAGTCTCTTCCTCTCGTCTCTCGATATCAATCTCTCCCTCTCTTTCTCGACGACCTCTCACTCGAACGCCGGCGACCTCCATCCCCTCCGGCGACGGCCCCTGTCTTCGGCGACCTCCATCCCCTTCGGCGACGGCCCCTGTTGTCGGCGACCTCCTGATTTGGGTATGAATCTGTGTGTGTATGTTTGTTTGTGTATGAATCTATGTGTTTCAACAACTTATATATCAATTTCTATTTAAACCCATATCTTTATATCTTTATTTCTGTGTGTGTGTATGTATGAATCTGTGTGTGTGTGTTTGTTTATATATGAATCTATGTGTTTCAACAACTTATATATCAATTTTTATTTAAACCCATATCTTTATATCTTTATTTCTGTGTGTGTGTATGTATGAATCTGTGTGTGTGTATATATGAATCTGTATGTGTGTGTATGTAATGAATATGTTGTGTTTTTTGTTAATGAATCTGTGTTTTTGTGTGTGTAGATTGAAATTGAGTGAAATTTGGTGCCGCTTCAGAGACATACACATACACACGATCGACTCCCGACTTCTTGACGTGGTTTAAGGTACCAAAATAATTTTAGACGTTATTCCTTAATTAATTTATGTTGTGATTTAATAGGAAAATTTGAGTATAGTAGTAATGGAATTATTTGATATTTGTTATGTTTGTAAACCCAAACCTTTTCATTATGTTTGTTTCTCGTTATGTTTGTTTTTAGGATATATGACAACTATTGATAATTATAATTATCACAGTTTATTGTAGATTGAAATTGATATGAGTATATTGTAGATTGAAATTGATATGGGTATATATTGTAGATTGAAATTGATATGAGTTCTTTTAGCTTATGAAAACCATTGTTATGAGCACGAATATATCAAATGTTTTGGTATGATTTGGTTTGATAAACTTGTGATATTAATTAGTTGGGTTGTCATTTATTGGACAAACATTAGGTTGATAAATGGAGACATTTGGTATGATTTAGGATTTGATTATACTTGATTTTATTTATTTATTTTAGTTGGGTTGCCAATTGTTGGGCAAACATTAGGTTGATATATGGAAATATTCATTTTATAGCCGTTATGCCGCCAAAATTTTAAAAAACATATGTTTGACTTTCCAATAGTTAAACCATTACACTTAGAGTTTTAGAGTCATCTAAAACTCCTCTAAACCTATGGTTTGACTTTCAAGAAGGCAAACCATTACATGTAGTGTTCAATAGACTTCTAACTTCGTTGACACCTACGGTTTGACTTTTAAATAGTCAAACCGTTACACGTAGGGTTTTTAAACTTTCCAAAACACCTTTCTTTGATTGTAACCTACGTTTTGACTTTCCAATAGTCAAAACATTACACTTAGAGTTTTAGAGTCATCCAAAACTCCTCTAAACCAATGGTTTGACTTTCAAGAAGGCAAACCATTACATGTAGTGTTCAATAGACTTCTAACTTCATTGACACCTACAGTTTGACTTTTAAATAGTCAAACCATTACACGTAGGGTTTTAAAGTCATCCAAAGCTCATCTAAACCTACGGTGTGACTTTTCAATAGTCAAACCATTACACCACCTCTATCTTGATTATGTCGATTAACTACTTCTTTCTTTGTTGTAGTGGTTGAATATGTCGACAGATAGAGGATGAATGTATAGAAAGAACGACAGTCGGGGGTTTCTTAGCGTCGACTATATTGTTGCAATGGACAGTTTTTTGGACTATGCATGTGCCGATGAAAGGACTGTTGAAAGGAAACCTACACGTGATGGGATATTGCTTCGTATTAGATGCCCTTGTAAGAAGTGTCAAAACTTACGCTATAAAGAAAGGACTGCCATGAGGCTGCATTTGATGAAGCACGGTTTCATGCCTGATTATACCACATGGTTGGCACATGGTGAAACTTATTACCATAATGAAGGGCATCAAGACGTGGGTCAATCTTCTACTCCGGTAGTAGATCATAATGAAGGTTATGTTGAAATGGTGAACGATCACATGATACATGATGGCATGACATGGGAAGAAGAAACCCCTAATCCTTCTGCCTAAGGATTTTATGACATGTTACAAGCTGCTGACGAGCCACTATGGGACGGGTGTCCAAATTACTCGAAATTAGGATCTGCAACGAGATTGTTGAATTGGAAGGCAGAATGTAATGTACCCGAGATGACTTATAATGGCAATGTTTCTATAATTAAAGAGATGTTACCCGAGGGTGATAAACTACCCGGTAACTTCTATGAGACGAAAAAGAGTTTGAAAAAGCTTGCTCTGCCAAAACAAAAGATCGACGCTTGCAAAAACCATTGCATGTTATTTTATAAGGATGATTCTGAGTTGACCCACTGTCGAGTGTGCAATGAATATCGTTTCAAGACAAGTGGTTGAAGCAAGGTCCCTAACTTAGTGATGACGTACTTGCCGATTGTTCCTAGACTTCAAAGATTGTATATGTCAAAGAAGACGTTTAAAGAGATGACTTGGCACAAGGATCACCAGACAGAACCGGGTGTGATGGTACATCCAAGTGATGGTGCGACTTGGAAGCATTTCAACATGGTACATCCTGACTTCGCTTCTGAGGTCCGGAATGTGTGTCTTGGCTTATGCACCGACGGTTTCAACCCGAATAATTCAAATTTGAATCCGTATTCACTTTGGCCAGTGTTTCTTACCATCTACAATTTACCTCCTTGGTTGAGTTTGAAAGATTCATACGTGAAACTTGCATTGGTCATTCCAGGTAGAAAGAGCCCTGGTCAGAATTTGGATGTCTTTCTTAGGCCGCTAATAGATGATCTCAAGATGTTGTATACAGTGGGCGCTCTTACGTATGATGCTTATCGTAAGAATAATTTTGAGATGAGGGCTATACTTCTATGGACCGTCAGCGACTTCCCTGCCTATGCAATGTTGTCAGGTTGGAGCACGCACGACAAGCTAGCCTGCCCGTACTGCATGGGTACAATCGATTCGTTTAAGTTAAGAAATGGAGGTAAATCTTGTTGGTTTGACTGTCATCGGAGATGGTTACCTAGTGCACACCCCTTCCGACGTGATCAAACAGGGTTTCTGGACGGATCTAGGGTGTTAGCCGGTCAACCACCCGATTTAACCGGTGAAGAAATATGGGAACAGGTCCGTCATCTTCCAACTGTTTACGATGGCTCCCCGTTTCGACCGACCAATAGAAAAATTACCGGTATCGGAATCACTCATAATTGGGTGAAGAGAAGCATCTTTTGGGAGCAGCCATATTGGAAGACGTTGTTAATCCGACACAACCTGGATGTCATGCACATTGAGAAGAACGTCTTTGAGAATCTCTTTAACACTGTCATGGACACATCAAAAACGAAAGACAATATAATAGCAAGGAGGGATGTAGAGATTTATTGCAACCGACCGCAGTTGCACATTGCCACGTCAGGAAATAAAGTAGTGAAGCCGAAGTCGTCGTACACTTTGACGAAACAACAAGTAAAACAAGTTTGTGAATGGTTGAAGAGACTGAAGTTTCCGAACGGATATGCTTCAAATATTGGGGGTTGTGTAAACATGGCAGATTACAGCTTTTATAGCTTCAAGAGTCATGATTGTCATGTGTTTATGCAACGATTGCTTCCTATTACGTTACGAGGGATGATACCGACTCCTATATGGGCTGCGATAACAGAGTTATGCACAATCTTTCGTGTAATCTGCTCATGGGTGTTACACTTATAAGACTTGATTCCATTGCAAACAAGTATCGTTCAAACAATTTGTAAGTTGGAAAAAGTCTTCCCGCTCGGATTCTTTGATTCTATGGAACACTTAGTGATACATTTGACACGAGAAGCCATAAATGGTGGGCCGGTCCAATATAGGTGGATGTATCTTTATGAGAGGTAAATGAACTTTGCCATTCAAATACTTACCCATTTATTTTCTAACACGTATTTCAATCGTTGTTTAGGAAACTTGGGTCGTTGAAAAGGACCGTTAGAAACAAAGCAAGGGTGGAGGGGTCTATCGTTGAGTCTTATCTAGTAAATGAACTCTCCACCTATTGCTCCCTGTATTTTGATCCACAGAAAGAAACTCGACATAATCGCGAGTCAAGAAACTTTGCCCCAGATATTCCTAGTTCTTCAGGAATAGACGATCGCTTGAGCATATTCAAGGTTCCATCTCGTAGATTATTTGAGAAGGGGGGGAAAAGACCATCTTGACTCAAGACGAGATTCACAAGATCCACATATATGTGTTGTTGAATTGTGAAGAAGTTCGACCTTTTCAATGGACCTGCGATGAGTGGATACGACAAAGAGAACCTCATCTTGATGCAGTTGCACGGGATAAAGCTTGGGATGAAAGGTTTTCTACTTGGTTCGAACAACACGTGAGTACAAATATATGAAATTTACATATGTAATCTTACACATATGTAAATTATTTCTTATATGTGGTTTTATAGGTCATGCTCCCAAAACCCAATAATAGTCACTATCTCTAACTGCGGAAGACTTCATCAATCTACTTACTCTCGTGTAAGTCTCTAGCTCAACTCTTCAAAACACTGCTAGAACCAAAACCCAACTGGAACCTGATGCACATGCCGACAAATAAAAAGGTTAGACTTAACGCCTAGTGAGCTCAAGAGTTTTCGTTAGAGATAAATAAAGCAATAACTTTAGGAATGTTATTTAAAAATTAAGATTTCCAAAATGCAATACCTTTAATTTGAAAACAACCAAAAATGAAATCCTTTAAATCTTAAAACCATCTCCTTTCATCATTCACCCTTTTCGGGATTAAAATCATAAAACGCACACCTCTTTAAATAAAGCCAAAACCCAAAGCGCACGTAAAACATAAATAGCATTATAATAGTCAAACACTAAAAACGTAGATAACTCCAACTTCCAAAACATTCCAATAACTTGAATGAGTTTTAATAACCCAAACCTTAAAACATAGATAAATACCCATATCCAAATATATCCGAAAACATGGATTGTAATACTCCATAACCAAAACCCCACCTATTGGTGACGGGAAAAAACCCGGTTACATGGTACGTGACGTACACAAAGTATGTCACATAATTATGTAAGAAATCAAAACATGTGGGTTACACATAAAACACCCACCGAGCTCAACTCCTCTGAGTCTATCACTCGAAAACATCAAGTCAACCCCTCTAGGTCTATTCTTGAGAGTTCCAAAACGGGGAACTCTAGCACAAGGGAATTACACCTTACTGCCCATGAGACGTTGCCCGACCGTATAGGTCCACACCTTACTTATCATGGTGACCTGATGCCTATTCCGTGCCAAGTGGCGAACCTAATGTCCAAAGCGGGGACATAGGAACACCGTGCCTATGGATCCATTGCACTAACTAAACCATTACATGACTCACAACGAATGAACTAATGCATTCAAAACATGTAATTTTCAACTAAGATGCAGTAAATGCAAATCATAACCAACCGCTCAACATTGAGCTATTAAAAGCGGACAAGTGTCCTCAAAACCCAACAGAATCCAAACCGAGCCATAAGCTCAACAAATCCAAAGACCCAACGTTGAAATTCATAAAAATGGAGTCAAACATAAACAACCCATACATATGTAAACTCATGCTCCAAAACATAGAATAAATTCCAACGTAGTTTAGATTTGGGACAAATCGTTTTCCAAGTGAGTTTATAACATATATCCTTTCAAAACGTCCCACAACAAAAAACCATGCATTTCTCCAAAACACAAAAATGAACACATTTATACTCAAAATCCACTTCTATAAAATAAATCATTAAGATACCAAAATATATGATTTAATTATCCAAAATGCCCAAAATCCCAAAGATGTGTGTTAAATGAGTTTATAAAGTTAAACACCTTTAAAATACTCAACTTATCAGCAGTTAACAAAACTTATCAGTTAACAATTTCATGTAAAACGCTTTAAAATAAACATTTTGGCATGTACACCGTTTTCACAAATCAACTTGAACTCACCTTGCTAGATTTAGGCTAAATCTAGATTTTACCCACTTAGAGCTCCTTTGAAGAAACTTGAATCCTCCAAGCCAAAAGTCTCCAAAACCTATATCCATACATTTCCAACCGTAAATAACCACATTCAACCATATAGAAACATTTCCCAAACATTACACATCAAAATCTCCATTTTGATCCCAACCCAAATTTCGACCTAGATTTCTCTAAAACCATCAAACCCGAAATTGATAAACCACACACTAGGATAACCATCAATGCAACATTTATAACTTATGTAAAGGTTTAGAAATGGAAGGGATACACTTACCACTTAGGTTTTGATGAAAACCTAGAAAACCCAAAAATGATCTTGAGGTTGAAGATGAAGATGGAGATGGTGAATCCTTGACCATAGCTTTCAATCCTACCACTTGATGATGTTTCACCTCCACAAAATCGAAAGATTTGAGCCAAAAGTGAGTTAGGGTTTGAAGGGAGAAGAGAGAAAACGATTTGGGAGATGATAGGGGAAGTTTGGGTGTGAAGAAATGAGAAAATAGCTGATTTTCGCGACTTAACAGCCCCCTGGAGTGTTTGGGCGACATTGCCAGGCGACATTGCCCTAGGGCAATGTCGCTGGTCATAGTCACAGCCAGCCAGCCTCCTTCTCGCTCACTGTTTTAGCCGTAATTTCTTCGTTATAGCTCCGTTTTCGCTCCAGAAAAAACCGTTGGACTCGTAATTGAATCCTTCATCTATCTAAACTATAAAATCCAGGATCCAAGTCCAAAATTAAATATCTTATTTTTCCTTGATATATCGGTTTCTGTATTAACTTGAAGTGATACCTTTCGAAAGTCAGGGTGTTACAATCCTCCCAACCTTAAAAGAGATTTCGTCCTCGAAATCTGGCACCACCAAGCACCCAACATCGCATTTGGAGAGATCGATTGATTTCCTATCCAAAAGGAATGCCTTCTTGAAACCTTACCTCATATAAGCACTCGATTGCATCTCGGTTGAGATTGTCGCTGCATTTCTCATTACGTACCGTTGCAACTCAATCTCAATGTTTGATACAACTCATCGATGACGGAATGAACATTGAGTCCTTGCTTAATCATTTTCTTAATCATTAAATCTCGGTTGCCTCCCAACCTTATGTTGCTCATATTACCTCAAGAGTAACTTACGACTCTGATCCGTCATTTCCACCAAAAATACTCCAAAACAAACAATTCCCTTAGATACCTCTAAATACAACGCATCAAGGTCTCTTCAATAATTGGTTTGTACTTAAAGCCTACCTCGACATTCTCACCAAATGTCTCCAATAAACGTTACCACCAAAGAGTTATTGTCCTTTGACAAATTTTCTTAACGACTAGTTTGGTCTGCACCAACACCATCGTAGATCTGAACCTCGAGTTTCCATAAGCACAATACCCACAGATAGCGGATTACTTCAACCCCACGGTTACACAGTTCTCACAATGCATTCAAGCGTCGATTGATAGATCGGCGAAGCCTCGTAGATTTCGGGATTACCACTGATCGATCTCTAAGTATCAATATCTACTTCTCTTAATGTTACCACTTCACCTGTGAACACTCCAATTTCAACGGACTTGCACTGAGCACACTAACGGTTATTGTCCTCAAGAAAAGAGTCGATGCCTAATACCAGAATGGTGACATCAAAACGTGGACATCCCGCCTAATACTTCATTCTAGAAGTATTGTCGCATTGAGGTTGATACTTAATAGAGGACTAATGTTCCCAAATCTTACGTCCCTAACAGACGGACCACAAAATTCCTTGATCACAGGAGTCCATTAAGACGGTACACCGTCAACATATAACTTGATTTCAACCAGACAAGCAACACATCAATACGAACCCAACAGACGTAGGTAGTCGCACAAAACCTCATCCCGAAGGTTTACTAACACATAGAGATCATCTCTTAATTAACTGGGGAACATAATCTATTACCCCCATTATTCACGCATGACCCGATTCAAGATCTGAAATTCAAATTCAAGGTTGACTACAAGTCGGATCATCCGACGCTTCAAATCCTAAGGACTTCTCTAGTCCCTTAATTGCAACCCCCTTCACGATAGGGGTTTTAAGTCAATAGCCCTAATGAGTTCAAGGTTTTTCAATAAGTATGCCAAGTTGAAATCTATAAAACTTTAAAATACATGAGTTTTATAACAATTAATCGTGCGGTAAAAATACACTACCGTTCGTTCGATAGGTTTCAAAATTGATCACCAACACTACGCATATAAAACCATTTCCAAAACTCATTTGATCAGTGCTTACGTTAATATGGATAATAATAAAAGATGCGCAACAAAATTTAAATGGACTACCATGGTCCTAACATGCATCAAATTATGCCATAAATGGGGAAATAATTTCACGTACTAAAACAGTTTATAGCGAGGCGATTAAACAAAACTCCCAAGAGACAAGTTACGTAATCGAGTTCCCAAAATTTCTCATTCGACTATATAAAAGTATGGAATAAAATTCCCAACAAGACCCGCATGCCGAGTTCGCTCCTCAAAACTTAGCAACACAAAACATGCATGCGATTGGTCAACATACAAAAAATTTAAACCAATTTTCAAATTTTATGTCGTACAAAGAAATGATGTTGTCCGAAAATAGTGGCTATAATGACATGTATACCGCTAACTCACTTAATGCATTGCGAATTTTATAACATTAAAATCGACAACTGAAATGCGTTCAAAACGAAAGTCCAATACGAAACGACATAACTTTTCATATGCTTACTCACACCAACAATTTAAAACAACTTGAAAACCATGTAGCATACAATGAGTAACACTTGTATAAAACCCAAAAGAGAAATCACATAATATTGGAACTTTCCAAAATAACATATGGGATAATATCTATTGAAAAACTCTCAAAACGTCTCTTACGGTTGCGAAAATGTCGATGCAAAACTCGCACGAGACAAAATTTTAAACGAAAATTTATAAGTTAACGCACAAAATAATGCAAGTATACACCTCTCAAATTCAAGAGCACGGTGCAAAACGTCGTAAAATGGAATTTCGTAAGACCCAATAAAACTTTCCATAAAAACCAAATAAAACACAACAATGCTTAACATCATGTGGTGCTAAAACCATCATTCCCAAAATCAATTAGCATGAAACAAAGTCATGACTCAAATGTCAAAATTCAAAAATTTTATCTTTTATCGTACCTGATAAATATAAACGACACTTTTACTAAAACTTGCATGAGACTCAACGCTTCACTAAAACTCATAAACTTACACGCAAATGAAATTAAAACTCACGCAATTCAAAATATACTTGTGAGTAGCAAAGTGTCATAAAATAACGCTTCATGAATTCAACATGACTCGTACCGACTAAAATTCCAAGGAACATTTCGACTCAAGAACATAGGGACAACTCGTCCTTTAAAACCTTAACATACGTGGAGGAGATCCAATGTCAAAATCAAAAGTTCCATAGTTATTTCCCAAACAACCCAAATAACATTAAATCATGAATATTACAATATTCGAAAAAAATAGTGTCAGACACGAAACAAGGATAAAGAGATTTTCAATAAAAATTGCAACCACGTGCAACAAAACAATTTTTTTATGCATGCTTAAGCTCACGGTTTAAAATCTGATGAGTATTAAAGGTTTTACCAAGGCTTCATAGTACACTTCGAAAAACATGGGAAACAATTGATGTAACTTATTTTAGAAATAAATTTATGTGCATGACTTTTGTCGGCACTCCACATTCCGAAATCTTATTTCTCAATTTTCCATCATACTATTGTCATCTGAGTGATCACACATCTTAAAGCAATTCATCGAAGATTTCATCCGTTCATCGTACAATTTCTCCTCGAATAATGTCGATTCCAAAAATCTACGGTTCTATTCCCTCCATTCATTCCGACCCGAAACGGTCCACTTAACGGTTTCACCATGCTTACTGTCATTCTAAGCATCGAATACTCAATCATCAACTCTTTCTAACGGTTGCTCAATCAGAAACTTCTTTACTACCCCAACTATTATCGTACCAAGGCAGTTCAAAGATACTTATGTAACTCGTAAGTTCACCATAACACTGGCCAGGTGCTATTATGAACGTACTGTACATGATCATCCTTCCCATTTTTGGCGTGATTCCCGTTCCTAGTGAATCCACTCACCTCAAATCATCAAATCTTCAAGTGACTAATGGTGTGATCTCACATTCAAACGCTTAAATTACGCTAGTTTGAGTCTAGGCATTCTAGAATCAATACATAAATCTCTCAAACTTAAGCTCTGATACCAACTTGTAACACCCTAAATTCCGGAAATAGCAACTAATTAAAAATTTTCTAAAATACATCGATAAATAATTTATCTACAAACACAATATAAAATTTAACCTCAATAAACACATTTATTCTCTACATACAGTCTATAATAAGGACGGGTGCTACCAAAACCCAATAATAGTCACTATCTCCAACTGCGGAAGACTTCATCAATCTACTTACTCTCGTGTAAGTCTATAGCTCAACTCTTCAAAGCACTGCTAGAACCAAAACCCAACTGGAACCTGATGCACATGCCGACAAATAAAAAGGTTAGGATTAACGCCTAGTGAGCTCAAGAGTTTTCGTTAGAGATAAATAAAGCAATAACTTTAGGAATGTTATTTAAAAATTAAGATTTCCAAAATGCAATACCTTTAATTTGAAAAAAACCAAAAATGAAATCCTTTAAATCTTAAAACCATCTCCATTCATCATTCACCCTTTTCGGGATTAAAATCATAAAACGCACGCCTCTTTAAATAAAGCCAAAACCCAAAGCGCACGTAAAACATAAATAGCATTATAATAGTCAAACACTAAAAACGTAGATAACTCCAACTTCCAAAACATTCCAATAACTTGAATGAGTTTCAATAACCCAAACCTTAAAACATAGATAAATACCCATATCCAAATATATCCGAAAACATGGATTGTAATACTCCATAACCAAAACCCCACCTATTGGTGACGGGAAAAAAACCCGGTTACATGGTACGTGACGGACACAAAGTATGTCACATAATTATGTAAGAAATCAAAACATGTGGGTTACACATAAAACACCCACCGAGCTCAACTCCTCTAAGTCTATCACTCGAAAACATCAAGTCAACCCCTCTAGGTCTATTCTTGAGAGTTCCAAAACGGGGAACTCTAGCACAAGGGAATTACACCTTACTGCCCATGAGACGTTGCCCGACCGTATAGGTCCACACCTTACTTATCATGGTGACCCGATGCCTATTCCGTGCCAAGTGGCGAACCTAATGTCCAAAGCGGGGACATAGGAACAACGTGCCTATGGATCCATTGCACTAACTAAACCATTACATGACTCACAACGAATGAACTAATGCATTCAAAACATGTAATTTTCAACTAAGATGCAGTAAATGCAAATCATAACCAACCGCTCAACATTGAGCTATTAAAAGCGGACAAGTGTCCTCAAAACCCAACAAAATCCAAACCGAGCCATAAGCTCAACAAATCCAAAGACCCAACGTTGAAATTCATAAAAATGGAGTCAAACATAAACAACCCATACTTATGTAAACTCATGCTCCAAAACATAGAATAAAATCCAACGTAGTTTAGATTTGGGACAAATCGTTTTCCAAGTGAGTTTATAACATATATCCTTTCAAAACGTCCCACAACACAAAACCATGCATTTCTCCAAAACACAAAAATGAAAACATTTATACTCAAAATCCACTTCTATAAAATAAATCATTAAGATACCAAAATATATGATTTAATTATCCAAAATGCCCAAAATCTCAAAGATGTGTGTTAAATGAGTTTATAAAGTTAAACACCTTTAAAATACTCAACTTATCAGCAGTTAACAAAACTTATCAGTTAACAATTTCATGTAAAACGCTTTAAAATAAACATTTTGGCATGTACACCGTTTTCACAAATCAACTTGAACTCACCTTGCTAGATTTAGGCTAAATCTAGATTTTACCCACTTAGAGCTCCTTTGAAGAAACTTGAATCCTCCAAGCCAAAAGTCTCCAAAACTTATATCAATACATTTCCAACCATAAATAACCACATTCAACCATATAGAAACATTTCCCAAACATTACACATCAAAATCTCCATTTTGATCCCAACCCAAATTTCGACCTAGATTTCTCCAAAACCATCAAACCCGAAATTGATAAACCACACACTAGGATAACCATCAATGGAGCATTTATAACTTATGTAAAGGTTTAGAAATGGAAGGGATACACTTACCACTTAGGTTTTGATGAAGACCTAGAAAACCCAAAAATGATCTTGAGGTTGAAGATGAAGATGGAGATGGTGAATCATTGACCATAGCTTTCAATCCTACCACTTGATGATGTTTCACCTCCACAAAATCGAAAGATTTGAGCCAAAAGTGAGTTAGGGTTTGAAGGGAGAAGAGAGAAAACGATTTGGGAGATGATAGGGAAAGTTTGGGTGTGAAGAAATGAGAAAATAGCTGATTTTCGCGACTTAACAGCCCCCTGGAGTGTTTGGGCGACATTGCCAGGCGACATTGCCCTGGGCAATGTCGCTGGTCATAGTCGCAGCCAGCCATCCTCCTTCTCGCTCACTGTTTTAGCCGTAACTTCTTCGTTATAGCTCCGTTTTCGCTCCGGAAAGAACCGTTGGACTCGTAATTGAATCCTTCATCTATCTAAACTATAAAATCCAGGATCCAAGTCCAAAATTAAATATCTTATTTTTCCTTGATATATCGGTTTCTGTATTAACTTGAAGTGATACATTTCGAAAGTCGGGGTGTTACATTTTGGTTTCAAGTAATCTAAATAAAATAAATCTTTTTGCCATATTTGAGACACAAAATCAAAAGACATATTTACCCTTTTCATCTATTATTTTTATTTATTATTAATAAATTAATTAATTTACTACCATATATAATTCAAATGAATCTTAATTTAAATGTTTAAACCATTAGTTTCTACCATTTTATAAAATAATTATTATTTTATTTATAAAAAAATAGAATTTAGGGGGAGCCACTGCACCTCCTGGTGCCTTGGTGGCTCCGCCCTGAACGTGAAGCACCACAAGTGGCACTCAACATGGACCACTAAGTTTTTGTTTCTTTCTCCCTCATGGGATAAGAGAATTCTGGAAAATATCAATTTGATGATTACATGTGATATGAATAAATCTTAGAAACTGTCATTTGCATAATCATATGTGATACGAATGAAATCAGGAAAATGTGATAATATATGTATAAGAACAAATTCTATAAATTGCCATTTACATAATCATATCACATGTGATTCACACGAAATATCGATCACACTATATAAGTGATTTACATCTGAAAACTCAAACATGTTCATATATACCCCAACAACATCCACCAATTTTGATATATAGCAAAACTAAAAAACTGATAAACATTGAAAACATTGATTTCGAAAATCAAATCAAATCCCCAATTGTATGATAACTAAGGGGTATAAATGAGATGAGACAACTCATGAGTTACTCGAGACCGACTCAGTCAACACTCGGCTCGAATAGGCTCGACTCGGCTTGCTAACGAGTCGATTCAAGCTACATGATTCTTGACTCGAAAAACTCGTGAGATACTCGATTTTTTATATATAATTAGTTCTATATAATGTAAAGATTTATCAATAAAGAAAATTGTCGTATATTTATAGATATTTGAAACAAAATTTTACATTTTTAACCATAAAAATTAATTTGTTATTTTTCATTATAATAACAAGTCTCACATTATTGGAAAAGATATATTAAAGAAAGAGTGAAGAGGTGTTAAAAAAGAGAGGTCGTGAAAAGATTTGGTAACTTTATCTTGTTGATGATGAAATTTGAGGGGCACCCCTTGAGTTTACAAATTTTAAGCGTACACCTTTTTAGTTTATAAGAGCATCTCCTTAAATTTCATAAATTTCAAGTTTTCAACGGGTAACCTTGGTTCGAGTTTGATTTTAGGTCCGAGTTCGAGCTTGATTCGAGTTTAGAAAATTGTTATCGAGTTTGAGTCGAGTTTGGATGTTAACTACTCGCGAGTTTTTGAGTCGAGTTCGAACCTGCGAAATGACTATCGAGTTTGAGTCGAGTATATGAGCTCGACTCGCATTATTTACACCTCTAATGGTAACTTCAGTATCGATAACTTCAATTAATTTTAAATGACATATATACTCTTTTTAGTTTAATTTTGGTAACTTCAATTTAAACCATAGATTTAACCATGTGTCTAGTTAGATGAATTATAGCTTCTTGTAAATTTATGTCATATTTAATGTATTTTCATATAAGATATAGTAAATGTGTTTGGTTTGGTTTAGTTTCATATTTTCTTTAAGTAAATGAAATTACATATTATTTGCAATTTAAAAACATAAAATAATTTATTACTACTAAACTTATAATTTATAATAAATAATTATAACTACATATATAAATATTAACTTCAAATAAATTAGATAATATTAGTAAACTCCAATTTGCCGGTCGATTGGAGTCGTGACATAACAGGGTATCTAGACATATTTATTTCCCAGCCCATAAAATATGAAATAACTGAAAAAATCATAATGTTTGTTTCTAACCCATTTCTTTTAATTACAAAATTAATTAATATTTTGAGTAAGGACATAATTTGTGAGGTGGTTTGATGGGTGAAAGGTACAAGTGATGTTGCATAGGAAAATAATTTTTTTTAATTAATATAGATTATATTGTCGATCATTACAATGATATCTTAGAATTACTCTATAATCTGATCTCCTTTAATATCTTTTTATATTGGTTCTCAGGATGGATGACGGAACCAACACAAAGCTTCGCAAACAAGAACAAGAGAAAGGCGACTTGAAACAGAGGATATGGGTTGAGTCGAAAAAGATATGGAGGGTTGCATCTCCCGCCGTTATATCAAAAGTTTTTGCATTCGGAATCCTTGTTGTCACTCAGTCATTTATAGGACATATAAGTGAGATAGATCTTGCCGGATATGCACTTGTTCAAACGCTCACCGTTCGATTTGTTAACGGAATACTTGTAAGTAGACAATAACCCATTAAGTTATTATTAATATAACAACAATTAAACTTAGTCGACTTTAAAAAGTCAAATAATATGCACAATTTACAAGGAGTGAGAGAGAAGCAACACTAGATGGCACTTAACAGGACCACTGAAGGTTGTTTCTTTACCTCTTAATAGCTTTATTAACAGATAACCTCTGAATCGCTAAGAGGTGAATCTTGTTTGGTATAAAAAAAAATTGTATCTTAATGGTTCTAAAACCCTTTGAATGATTTTGTATCTTGGGGTTTCCTTAACTATTACCAAACAACCATATTTCATTTTGCACTAAATCATAAGAACTTATTAATCATTCTGACCACTTAATCATTAACACCAAATCATTCAGCAACTGCCAAACAACCCCTAAGTTTTTGCTTCTTTCTCCCTCTCAACTAGTATTACAAGTCCAATTTACTACAAACGAGTATAACCCATCATTACTTTTCGGCTAACGGGAATGTACCGTTAATTTTCCTTCTAATTCGAATGCATTGCCAGTTGGGAATGTCGAGTGCAACCGAAACCCTTTGTGGACAAGCATTCGGAGCCGGACAAAACCATATGATGGGCATATACTTGCAACGATCATGGATCATCGACTTGATTACTTTGACCGTCGTGCTCCCGATCTTCATCTTTGGTACCCAAATCTTTAAACTTGTTGGTGAGGAAGAATCGGTAGCAAATAGTGGCGGATACATATCGTTATGGTTCATTCCTTTCGTCTACAGCTATGCCTTTGGCTTGGCTATCCAAATGTTTCTACAAGCACAGTTAAAGAACATGATTATCGCATGGCTTTCGGGGTTTCAATTTGCGATCCATATACCCTTATCGCTGCTTTTCGTGTATAAACTGAACATGGGGATCGCGGGTGCGATGATTGCACTCTCGTTGTCTTCGTGGTTTCTTGTGTTCAGCGAATTGATATACATTTTTGGAGGGTGGTGTCCACATTCATGGAAAGGATTCACAGTTGCAGCATTTAAGGATCTGTTGCCTGTTGTCAAGCTCTCAATCTCTTCTGGTGTGATGCTATGGTAAGTATTATTTACACAAAACATGGGACATTTACAGTTTTGACTTATTAAGGTCAAACCTAATGGTATTCCAATTCGTAGTCGATGCACAGTTCGTCACAAAAACACTGAATCGTTTCCAATTCTGGCAGTATTTCAAAAATGTTGATGTAATTATCACTAGTTTTCGAAAGATTTCCAGAAATGAACATATTTTCGAAGCTCGAAAACCATTAATTTGACTTGAAAAGTCAAATTTAGTTTAACCATTGTTGTTAATGTTAATGTGTAGCTTGGAGTTATGGTACTATGCTATTCTAGTTTTACTTGCTGGATACATGGCAGATGCCAGGATTGCGATATCTGCCTTCTCCATTTGGTATTAAACTCGTGTTCTTATTTCGCCATTTTCGACTCATTTTTGGAAGAAACTTAAGCTTGTTTGTTGCGATATTTTTGCAGCCTGAACATTTATGCATGGGAGTTCATGATAAGCCTTGGTTTCCTAGTTGCTGCATGGTATGTAAATCAATGATTTCTTAAGTTTTTTTTCTAACATTTACACTTTGAAATAATGCTTTACAAATCTGTTGCCAAAACCAATCTTTGTATCGCTAGCTCTAATACTGTTTTTGGTTCTTATATATTTTTAAAATGTATGAAGTGTTCGGGTGTCGAATGAATTAGGGAGAGGAAACGCGAAAGCAGTAAAGTTCTCGATAAAAGTGTTGTTGGGGACTTCCATTGCGATTGGAGTTTTCTTCTTTGCTCTTTGTTTGGCGTTTGGCAAAAAACTTGCATACTTGTTTACGGACGATGAAAGAGTTGCAGATACAATATCGGATCTTTCTTTGCTTCTCTCTTTCTCGGTTTTGTTGAACAGCATCTATCCGGTGCTATCAGGTAACTCAAAGATCTTGTTGGTTTCTATCTCAGGAAAGTTTCACTACAACAAAATTGGGTTTTATAGGACGTCAAAATTGTGCAAGTGTCATAATAGACTCTTTTAGAGGGCATAAGTTTATAGGACAAAACGTTAAAATATTCTATTTAAAGGTGTTACAATAGGTTTATAGGACATTCATGGACGTTTCAACAAGTATTTTAGGACATTTATAATTAAAATAGAGCACCGTATTAACTATCTTATAGGACACTATTGAAAAAATGTCTTATAAAAATATATGTCCTATAAAAAGATATGTTTATAGACACTTCTCAAAAGTATCCTATAAAATAGTTAATACGACAATTAATTTTAAAAAAATGTCCTATAAAACATGTTAAGACGCCCAAAAGCGTCCTATAAACCTATTACAACACCTTTAGATAGAATACTTTAACGTTTAGTCCTAAAAACTTATGTTCTATAAAACAGACTATTGGAACACCAATTTTGTTGTAGTGTTTACATCCTTGTATTCATGATTTGGAAAAATATTGTCATCAGGGGTAGCAATTGGAGCGGGTATGCAGGGTGTTGTGGCAATTGTTAACCTCGTTTGCTTTTACGTGATTGGTATCCCATTGGGAGCTTTGCTCGGATTTTTGACAACTCTTGAAGTCAAGGTACATAAACACTATGTGTGTTCAACAACCGAAAGTTATTTTATGGTCAAAATTCTTTATGATAAATTTGTATTATTTGACAGGGTATATGGGTTGGAATGATTTTTGGCGTTCTAGCACAAACAATTACACTTGGTTACTTAACGTGGAGAACAGATTGGGATGATCAGGTAAACGTATAATAAATATGAATCAAATTATTCATATCGCGTTAGAATTGATCTTTTTGCTTATTGGCGGATGAATGGGAATTTTGTTTTGTCTAATGTAGGTCAAGAAGGCTTCTGGACGTCTCGAAAGATTTTACTTGCATTCAAAAGAAAATCCTGAGCAAATTTCTAATGAGTCATGATTAAGAAAGCCAACATGGAACCGCTTGTTTATATTGTTAGCCGATAAAAGAAGTTTCACTATCGGTTCTTAAAGTATTAATTTACTACTACAAATTCAGTCGTTTAGTTTAAAAAGTAGATAAATATATATATATTATTAGTAGCAAGAGAAGGACAAACATGTTCTTTCTTGTCCACCATTCACATAAAGTCACGTTAGAAACTCATTTGATGAGAAAGGATGAAAAGATAAATGAAATAGATTCATATCAACTAAATAATGGAATGGCTTTACGTGATTGATAAACATGAAAATAATATAATAATTTGAGACGAGAGAATTTTATGAGAAGCTGGTTAGAGGGCATACGAAGGGAGAAGTAGAAGTGCATGGAACACTTCTTGACGTCGACTTTTTTTAATGATCAAAAGTTGTTGAAAAAATAAAATTCCTTTACAAATTAACATATATTTTTGTGATTTAATTAACTCTTAAAAATCAGGTCGTTACATGTAACATCACCGGTTGGCGGTTGGTCCAATTTGCCTTCAATACGAAAACAATAATTATTCAAATAACAATAAACTTCACATTTAAAAAGAAAATTAAAATCGTCACGTAAACATACTCTCCATAAAAATTATTTAAACGCACAAGTAATCTTCGACCAAACTCCTCAGGAAATCTCAATATGTCCTCGAGGTCAAACTTGAAGTTTTTAATATGTCGTCGTAGACAATGTATTAAGCTCAAACTAGTTAAAATTAACAACTACAACTAAATTAAACATGTAAGTAATTAACATTAATATATAAATTTCATATTTGAGGGAAAAAATAACACGAACACAAACATATATATATATATATATATATATATATATATATATATATATATATATATATCCAACCTTTCTTTCCAAACTCAGGAAAAGAAAACATGGCGCAACATATCATTCTTTTGAAAGAAGGGATGCTAAACCAACCGAAATATTAACTCTTTTTCATACAACAGAAATAAAGCAGTAAAAGTTAAAACTAAAACAGTATACAAATCATAAAAGGCTTCTCGAGTACATATTTTATCGACAATGTCATCCTTTGAACCAAAATAAGAACAAGTTTAAATCAAGGGAGGGACCTTGAATATAAACTTAGATAAAATTACTTATAATTAAGAGTTTTAATCGAATGCTTTGATGAGAGGAGTAAATCCATGTTGAAGACTTGCTTTCCATATTTTGTCAATGTTGAACATCTCATTCCCACATTCATTCACATTCCATCCTTCCAACCCATGTAATATCCCAGCTATTCTCCATGCACTCATCACCCTCCTTGGCAACCAATTCTGTCCCACACAAAAAAAAAAAAAAAAAAAACAATACCCAAATGTTAAATTACCAAAATACCCTTCTACCAACGTATATATCTCTAATAATTCGTGTCAATATATTTATTAATAACGTAAATGGTGATACTTTTGTGGTTTTCATTGAATGGTACATTGCATACGCAATTATATATAGCGTTGGAAATAACCTAAAGCCAACCATCAGCATTGTTGTGAATAAATTAATAACATAATGTATTCGTAACAATGATAATGGTAATTATGTCGTTTTCATGAAACCATGCAAATGCAATGTATGTCATTAGACATAATCAAAGGTCAGACATACTTTATAACTTTTTAGGGGTTTTTTCATGTTTCAGTAACAAAGATTGGAGATGCCCATTTGCATATAAATGACATGTTTCTTGATTTGTTGAGAGTGTAAATCTTTATCTACATGATTGGCTCAATGAATCACCTGAAAATGTTCAAGTGTAGCACGACCCATTGACGGATAAAAGGTGTGATCGATCCGTAGTAGTTGTAAGGTCGACTAATAAAATAATAACTAATTTGAAAGAAAATATATATGTAATTTAAGTACTAACCTCACAAGAGTCAACATTCTCAAGATGTTTGGGAGTCAACATGGCAGGGGTAGTATAGTAAAAGCAACCTTTGTTCACTTTGGTTGGAGGGAAGCAAGAGTAAGGAATGATTATGGTTCCCTTTGTTGCCTTCAATTCTTCTTCTTTGCTTAATCCATCTCCCACCAACCACACCTTCATAAAATAAAAATATGATATTTTATTCATTATTATATATTTATTTAATAAAAATAACAGATTAAAATCAATAAAGACGAACTATACCTTTTGTGAGTAAGTTCGCGAAAGAATCAACTTCTCTTGATCATCGGCCGATTCCAACTTTGATTTAAGCCTTTGATAATCGTCCTCTCGAGATGTTGCAACCTACAACAAGTTCAAGTACAAGTTTTTTTGTAATATTCAGTTAAATCTTGTATCAAATGGTTGCACCATACGAACAAAAATGTCGTGCAACATGCACTATATAGACGCTTGGTACTAAAAATTATCAAAGCCACTGCTTACCAACTCCCCCGTCTTAAAATAAAGACGGTATTGATGATTAGTTACATATTGAAAAAATATCCCTTGACGATGACCAAGCAAAGTCAATGTTTTGGCATAGTTGTGCTTATTCGGGTCATTGCAATTTGCTAAGGATGAATAACTTAGAGATACTGAATTTGAATCTAACATTGCTGTATATTTATAACTTAGGGGCCGTTTGGCAGTTGTTGAATGGTTTTGTGCAGAATGATTAAATGGTCAGAATGATTAAGAAATTCTTATGATACAGTGTAAAATGAAATATGGTTGTTTGGTAATTGTTCAGAAACAAAATTAGGGCGTTGAATGGTTAAGGGAGGCCCAAGGTACAAAATCATTCGAAGAGTTTTAGAACCATTAAGAGGCAGAGACCTTTTTTTTTGTCAAACAAGATTCACTTCTTAGCGATTCAGAGGTTGTCTCTTAATGGAACTATTAAGAGGTAAACAAATTTCGCATATATTTAAATCGAATATACAAAGAAAGAGAAATAGAAATTGAAAATATAAATGTGAAATTACCTGAATACCCTTGTGGCATAGAGCCTGGGCAAGAGAGTAAGCAACCTTGTTAAGGCGTCCCCTAAAAACAACCTGAGTTGTGCCTTTGGGAATGCTATTGAGAAGAACAGCTACTGCTAAACTGCTCCCATCCACCAGCTTCACTTTTAACTTTGGATTTCTTCTTATGAACAACTCTCCACTTCTATTCATCTCCTCACCCTGTACCAAATATTCCTACTTAAATTTTCAGCAACAATCATATAAAATTCGATATTAAAATCATCAACCGTTACGCGCGCTATTTAATTTATAAAATGTAACAATCACCCATTAATATACGTGCATTTTCCCAAAAATACATGTCTTAAAACACCTTTCAACAAACTGAGCCTCATTTTAAAGAATTAAAACCTAAAAGTAATTTATATTGTATTTGAATACGAATAATATGTAAGATCGATCAATTCGGACCTGATTGAGCAGACCAAGAGTTAAAACCTTGGCCCCTTTTCCGTCAGCTTCTAGTATCGCTTCCTCGATCAAGCCATTGATGGTCTCTCTTTGCCATTCCATGAAATACTACAAATAATAAAAATAGAAGAAATTAATTAACATTTTGTTTGCATAATTAAGATACAAATGAAAAAGTAACATTAAAACCTGAAATTAATACATATATGGTGTATACGTACTTGTATCTTGTATTTTGGTATGGCCCATGTTTGTATCTTGAGGTTTTTGAAGATGTTTCTTTCGACCACGAACGTTTTGCCATAAATCCACGTAACCAACATGGACCAAATGGTGACGGGCCATAGCATCCGCAAGTACCATTTGGAAGCGTAGGGCTTAGAGGCCACGGAGGCAAACCCGAGCCTCATATGATAGATGGATTCTGGTGTTGTTAGATGGGTTAAATGCACCACGTTTGGTGATTCCTCTTTTTGTTTGAGTGATCTCTCGTACAATGTATCCGTGGATTTGTCGAGCGTGCCATAAATGTAGTCGTAGAATGGCATGAACAACGAATAGTTGGTTCTGAATTGAGTATGGTGTAGAGAATGATACCTATAGAGACGAAATTCGATTTAGATAATACAAATGAGATTTTATCTACTAAGAGGACTATTTTAAGAAATTTACACTACAACAAGATGGGTCTTTTAATTAAGACACTCAATTAACCGTCTTAATAGAGTATTTAACATGGCTTTTAAATTTCAAGGTCAACAACTATCTGTCGTGTATATATATATATATATCGTGGAAGGATATTTTGCAACCCTTGCAACCCACATCTTAACCGTTGGATTCATGATCGACGGTTATTTTATTTTTATTTTTCTGTTTTTTTAATTAAAAATATTGGGCCCCATATCTATTGTAGCCGGCGATCATGAATCCGACGGTTAAGATGTGGGTTGCAAATTAAACAACCCCATATATATAACCCTTAAAAAGGTTGCAAACCTTTGCAACCCACATCTTAACCGTCGGATTCATGATCGACAGCTACAATAGATATGGAGCCCAATATTTTTAATTAAAAAAAATAAAAATAAAAATAAAATAACCGTCGATCATGAATCCAACGGTTAAAATGTGGGTTGCAAGGGTTGCAACCTTTTTAAGGGTTGCAAAATATCCTTCCACTATATATATATATATATATATATATATATATATATATATATATATATATATATATATATAGGGGCTAAATCAAATGAAAACCACAAATATGTTACAAACATGTGAGAACCAATATAAAAATATTTTTTCACATGATATATTTCACCAAATGTTTGGATTTAATATATTTCTTCCCATATATTTGTTTCATAATATGATATTTTTACATGTATTTGTTTCACCACATGAATATTTTTTACCTGTATTTTTCATTTCAATAGGTGAATCAAATTTTATTTTTCACGTGTAATCTTTTCACAAGGTGAATAAAAACATATATGAAACAATATCTTAAATCATAGGTTTTGATGAAAAAAAATCATGTAAAAAAATATTTTTATATCGGTTCTCAAGGGTTTGTAACATATTTTTGGTTTTCATTTGATTATCGGCCTATATATATATATATATATATATATATATATATAGAGAGAGAGAGAGAGAGAGAGAGGAAAGATCATGCGAGAAGTTAAACATTTTGCGAGAAGGCGAGAAGTGTGATATCATATATGATTACACGACCTGTGGGTGTGCTTAATCATATATGATTAAACGTCTATGTATTGCCAATATAACATGTGTTTAATCATATATGATTAAACACTTCTCGACTTCTCACAAAATGTTTACCTTCTCGTTTGAACCTTCCCCTATATATATATATAATATATATAATGACTTTACACTGAATTGTTAGGACAAGTTAAGTGTCCTAACAAGTTGTTTGACGAACTTGAGCAATCTAATAGGTACGTAAGAATTTAGTTTTTTATAAGACATTTTATAAAAATGTCATATAAAAAAGCTAATATAAACTTCTCAAAAAGTGTGTTTGATAAATTATCCAACTTCGTCGATAAAATTTGCACTACTACATAAATGACTTTTTACACATTTTCACAGTTGTGTAAAAGTCTAACATACAAAAAAAAACATGTACCTTTTTACACAGTTTTGAAACCATATGTTTGAAAATGTGATTTTTTACAAGGATCCAACACCAAGTAGAAACAGGGACGGACCCAGAAATTTTTTCATACGGTGATACTATATAATATAGATAAAAAATAATTACAAAAAGCACGATTTTTATCGATGTGTTACCGACGTTCAATATCGCCCGATTTGTTTTTAACCTAATTCCACAGTTTCGAGGGATTTTTATAGCTTTTTGTTTGATTTCGAGGGATTTTTACGGGGGTTTTCAATTTCGAGGAACTTTTTCGGTTTTTTAAGTTGATTTCAAAAGTTTTTTCTGTTTTTTGGTCGATTACAAGGTACAATTACATCTTCTTGAACTTTTGAATATTATACGGTGGCACATTTTAAAACGATACGGTCGCACCTTTCATAAACTCAAAATTTTAAACCTTTCGACGGAGAGATAATACGGTGGCACGTGCCACCGTATGCTCCTCTTCAAGTCCGTCCCTGAGTAGAAAGATGATACAAACCGTGCAAGAAGGAACCACATGGGACTCAAAATTGTTGTACTTTATTAGGTAGCCTAAATTTGTACTAACAATTTATTGTAACTTCATTACATAAGACTCAAAGTTGCTCTACTTTATTTGGTCGTCTAAAAACGGCTAGACGTCCTAAACAACCCATTTTATGGTAGAGATATCGTAATCTTCCACAAAGTGATTCATTAACGAATACCCTAATGCCAAACAAGAACAAACACAACTTATGTCCCCTCGTGTCGATCTCCACTTGGACGACATATGAATATGATGATCATAACAAAATCATCATCTTTGTACACGTTTCAATTATTATTTACACAAATAAAAACATTATTAGGAGGAGATATATATATAGAGAGAGAGGGAAGGATCATGTTAAAAGTTAAACATTTTACGAGAAGGCAAGAACATGTAGATGTGTTTAATCATATATGATTAAGTTTGTGCATCATATATGATATCATAATTCTTGTCTTCTCGTAAAATGTTTAGCTTCTTGTTTTAATATGCCCTTATATATATATATATATATATATATATATATGGAAGAAGAGATATGTATATATACTTACGTAGGAGTGTACATGATGTACTTGAGAGGAGGGAAGATATCGAAGGCTATTTTAGGAATTAGCTCAAAATTACAATGGCCCATGTTGTTCATCACATCAATGTAGGTCACATAGCCAGCAAATGCAACAACCGAGCCAGTCTTGGTTAAGGTCATGGTCAGCAATGGTATTGCGAACAGAAAGAAATAGGCCAAGTGCTCACCAAATGGATGAATCACAGCTGCACCAATTAATTAATCAACCCACAATCAATATAATTAATTCAATGCATTAAAAAATAAAAGTCAAAATGACGAAAATACCCCTAGTGAAATTAAGGAGAGATGCGATATCATAGTCACTTTTACAAATTAATCATTTAGTATTAATGATCATTGTCTTTATATATATGTGTAGTTGATTGTAATGACAAAAATGCCCTTGAGGAAGAGAGAGAGAGAGAGAGAGAGAGATTTACATGTGATGGGCTCGGTGACGATGGAAGAGTGATGGTGAGAATGATAACGGTTGTAGAGGTAATGGTGGTGGAGGGCTCTATGAAGCCAATAATACAGAAATTCGACGACTCCAACATGTAGCAAGGTCACGATGATAACTCCATCTGTCCTCCAAAAAGGCAATTGTTTGGCTCCATCTAACGAATAATATCCCAAATAGTACAATATCCCATTGAATAGTATTTGATCATCCCTGTAACATACAAAAAGTAGTAAAATCTTAATCATTTAATTTCCAAGGGTATTTTCGTCATTTCACATTTCATTCGGTTTTCTTTTCTTGATCAAAAATCAATGGTTTCATTGTATTTTGATCATAAAATTTGTCGATCAAGCCACATCATGAAGTTGTATATCATATTCATTTTGAAGGGTATTTTGGTTATTTCCCATTTCATTGGCTTTTCTTTTTTTTCAAGAATCAATGGTTTCATTGCATCTTGATCATAAAATTTGTCGAGCCTACATGATGAAGTTGGATATGCATAACTACGTTACGTGTTCCTCCAAATGTTAAGCTTAAACCAATTACAAGGGTAGTATAGACATCATTGATTTTCAAGCCATTTAATTTCTCGGGAGCTTGACCGACTTGTTTCAGTTGGAAGGGTATTTTGGTCATATCTAATCTATTCGGTTTTGTTTTCTTCAAGAATCAATGATTTCATTGCATCTTGATCATAAAATTTGTTGTTGAGCCTACATGATAAAGTGTACATGCACAACTACATAACGTATTTCCCAAAATCTTAAACCAATTACAAGGACAATTCTCGTCTATATGTTAGAAACTCTATGAACCAATGTTGACCAAATATTTTTAACTTCTATAATTATCTTATTAATTATATTAATTACCTTATTAATCGTTTCCTAAAAAATCTCACTAATTCTCATTTGAAATCACCCAACCGATATAATGTTTCGTTGGTTAAAAGACATTATACTCAAAAGAGATGAATCACATGTGTTGTTTCATTGATAAAACAATATTGTATTATCAAACTAGATCAACCCAATGTGTTATTTCATTAGTAAAACAACAATGAACAATATATCATCGAAACAAATCAACATATATCAACCCATCTGTTGTTTCATTGGTGAAACAAAATTGTTGTGGTTTCAAAAGCAAAACAAAATGAGTTTTTTTGAGGAAATGGTTGATAAGATAATTAATATAATTAATAAGAAAATTATGAAGTTAAAAATGTGTGGTCAATATTAATTGATTCATAGAGTTTCTAACATATAAGAGGTTTTTATATGATTTTAGGCCTATATATATATATAGTGTTTGGTTCATTTGAAAAATGGTAAATATATGAGAAATGGAGAAGTAGTCCTAGTCATTCATATGGTCAAGATCAGATTTGACTAGTCAAATATTGCGGCTTTGACCGGTCAAAAGTTGCGGCTTTGACCGGTCAAAAGTTGCGGCTATCCCAAAAATAGAAGAACAATTTCGTAAATTTTACAAAACACACGGGTTGTGTTCATATATGAACATGTATAATTCACATATGAACTATATGTTCATATATGAACCAGTGCAATTCACCACTGAACTCTTTTAACTGATTCATATATGAACCTTTGTGATTCATATATGAATCAATTGAACTAACTAACAGATTCATATATAAACCTTTGTGATTCATATATGAATCTGTATGAATCACAAAGATTCATATATGAATCAGTTGAACTAATTAACAGATTCATATATGAATCTTTGTGATTCATACAGATTCATATATGAACTCATCCCGTGTATTTTACGAAATTACCCCTCTACCTTCTATAGACCATATAAGGAATTATCCGGTGTTTCGCGGTCAAAGCCGCAAATGTTGACCAGATGAATGACTAAGATTACTTCTCTATTTCTCATATATTTACCATTTCTCAAATGAACCTCTCCCTATATATATATATATATATATGATTGTGTGTGTGTATCTTTCAAGCTCAAAGACCTAAAGACCTCAAAGGAACTGTCAACTTTGACCAACTTGGTTGAGTTGAGGGTATTTTGATCATTTCTAATCTATTTGGTTTTGTTTTCTTTAAGAATTAGTGGATTCATTACATCTTGATCATAAAATTTATTGATCGAGCGTACATGATGAAGTGTATATTTACAACTACATGACATATTCCTCAAAATCTTAAAGAAATTACAAGGACAATTTAGTAATTTTCATGTATATTTCATGCTCAAAGATCTAAAGACCTATTGGTTTTTCTAAGCCATTTAATTTCTCGGGAACTCTTCACTTTTGACCAACTTGGTTCAGTATATTTCCGTCATTAATATATTATTTGCTTTTGTTTTTCTTCAAGAATCAATGGTTAAGTTGCATCTTGATCATAAAATTTGTCGAGGCTACAAGATGAAGTTGTATATGCACAACTTCATGATGTATTCCTCAAAATCTTAAACCACTTACAAGGACAATTTAATAATTTTCGTAAACATCTTTCATCTCGATGATCAAATGACCTCATTAATTGGTTTTTCAAGATTTCTTGGGAGCTCGTCACCTTCAACACTCAACTTTGTATTATATTTCCAAATAATTTAATTGGCAAAATACAAAGTACATACCAGTCTCTTTCACGATCGACTTGTTCGAACTCAATGGTCTTATCAACTATCCTGTTCGTGCCTTTGGCCGTTTTGTAGCGAGAGAGTGAAATCCAAAATTGATTGTTGAGCATCCGAACCAGGAGAAAGGGGAAAATCAACATTACACCATAATCTCTCTCATTTGGATCCACGGTCATAAAGTCATATGTACATTTCACCACCCATGGTGCCAATACGATATACTATCATCCCATAAAAAAATATTAAAATTAGTCCAAAAATATCATATACACCGAGTTAAAATGATAGAAACATAAACCCTTTTAACTCATCTGAACTAAAAATTAAGTACATTTGTAATTATGAATTTAATTTGTATGATAATACATTTATAATTATGAAGTTCATATATACTTCATAATTTTAACTTTGCTACGTTTAAATTTAAAGTATGTTCGAAATTTGTGTAAAATATAATTTTAGGTCAATTTTTATGTTTTCATTCTATTTGAATTACCTTTTCGCTTTTATTTATGTGTTGTACATGTTAATATAAAAAATATAATTAAATCTGTATTGGACTGTGTGATTTTTGACCGATTTTAATAGCTTTTAAAAACAAAATTACAAATACAAAGTTTAATTATCTTATTTAAGCATATTTTTCATTTGATATATAACAAAAACTGATTTATTTCTAACAAAATTACAAATATAATTAACGATTAAAAACCTATTAATTAACACAAAAATAATATTTACAAAATTACCATATTTTCGAGTCTAATAGGTCATTTAAAGGCTTATCAATAGATTTACCTTCACAAAGTATTATAAATTTATGAAACAAAACAACTTTATAAATATGAAAACTAAAAAGGAAAAGGTAAATATTTAAAGATAACAGTGTACGTACCAAACTTTTTTACTTCTGAGTCTGAACCCATCAATTATGCATAATTAATATTTATTGTCCTTTTTCAGAATTATTTGATTTATTATTAAAAAATTGAAGTTCATGGAAAAACTTCAAATAAGAAACAACAAATCTCCCATAAAAAATTTTGATTTTTTTAACCATGGTTGTCCGAACCAGTTTGTACGCAACTCGACTAATCTCGGGTCCTGGAGAACAGCCATAAAAATCTCCAGTGACCTTGCAGAACTCAAACCGATGACCTCTAAAAAGAATTCCCGAAAGTTTGATTTTTGTAGCTAGATGAAGTGAAAGTTGAAATTTAACAATATTTTATTATGTAGGTATTTATTATTATTTAGGTATATATAGCTTCCTGAATCTTTATTTTGCACATTAAGTATGTTTCTGGCATGTTTTTTCTTGCTACGTTAATTTGGCCTATGCATCTGGCAATGGTCTTGAACTGTACTCTTTTGACTTCTTTTTTTGCTTAATGTTGATCTTCAAGCATCAAATATCCATTAAAACTTTTCATTCTTTTTTTAAAACCTAATACATGAATGATTAGAAACATAAAATCATATTTAAAAAAAAAAAAAACCCGAAACATTACAAAAATATTCGTCAATCCGAGAAACAACGATAACCATCTTTAAAAATACCGTTCAAAGATCGACTATCGAAATGCTTGATTACGTAGAAGTACAAAAAAATATAGACATAAAGAGAAGAAGGTGGTGCAATGGAGGGTTGTACCTTGAAGCTTCCAAGTGGTTTCCATGGCCAGTCAGTGAGAAATCCAGGAGTAGTAGCCATTATGTGAAAGAAAAGAAGAAGATGTTATGAGATTTTTGCTTTTCCACACTCGTATATTTATACACAAATATGACCTCAAATTACTTCTTGCATTAACCACACCTACAACTTTAATTCACACCGGTACGGTTTTTGGTTTTGGTTTTAAAAGTTAATTTAAACGTACTGGTTTCTCGATACATTGGATCACTTAGATCAATTAATACATGTACGTGCTTTTGTATGATTAATCTTATCCGGCATTTCGTGTTTTGGTTAATATTTTTTATTTGTATCGAAAAATAAATTTAGGGTATGTTCGATTTGCAGGAGTGGAATGGAATTGTAGGGATTTGGATTTCAAATTTATTTTAACATCGTGTTTGGTTTGCAGGATTAATGTTTGTATTTGAAATCCTATGATTTCTTTGAAATTCCTCAAACATAGGATTTTGAATCACTAAGAGATTATTAGGATTTCAAATGATTCCGTAGGATTTGTATATAAGAATGTTTAAAAATATGTTAAAAACATTTGTTTTCTAATTAATAATCAGTTAAATAAAAGGTAATTTAATTATTTTTATAATTATTTTTATAAATAATGGAATTAAATTTCATTCCAAATCATATAAGCCAAACACACCAAAGATTCCAAATTCTTCCAAATCCAAATCCCTCCGATTCTAAATCATTTCATCAAATCAAACACGTACATTCTTATATCTTATTAGTTGAATGTAATGTTCAAACAAACACCATAAACATTTCATGAAAAGTACAAGACAAATAGGTAGAGCATTTATCTCCAATAGCTACGCTAGTATAGATTTTGAAGTTCTTTTTTGCTCCAACGGTCGTGCTAAAAATTTAAGCTAAAAAAATGATAGAATTTAGTTGTTTCCACAATGAGGTTGAATGTGTAATAATTTTTTAAGTGTATTGGGATAACGAATTTATAAAATATTTTAATAATATAATTAATGTTGGAACTGTTAAAATAGAGTTGTTGTTGAAGTTGGATATAATTTTTTTTTAAATTTTTTATTTTTGATTCTATGTTTTAGAAAAATTATATCATAGTTGATACAGATGCTCTTTAGATGTGTTAAATTTGTGAAAAGTTTTTACGATCATCTTTTTAAAATTAGTTTTTAGGTTCGTTAAAAGTTAAAATGTTGTTGTTCCGATGAATTTAAGAAAAAAAAACTTGGGACCACTCATTGAATACATACTATATAACATGATACATATCATACTATGTACACAAAGTGGAGCAACTACTTTCTAGATTTGAAGAATGAAATAAAATTATATATATATATATATATGTCGACAGAAAAGTATTTATTGTATCAATAAAATACAGTTATAGACCATGTGAATTCCCATGTGTTGAGGTGGATATAAGATGTAACAAGTCACCACATATATACATACATACATACGTGGATTTAATAGTATAGCAACATAAGTGGTATTTGTAATAACCGTGTCTAAACACTTTAAGATAAGAGTTTGAGTGGAGTTTTGATTCAAGCCTTAGGTTGAGGGACCAAGGGGTGTTAGGGATTGATTATTTAAAATAATTTATGTTTATTTTAAAAAGTGTTTATTAGCTTATGTGGTGTTAAACCGGAGTTTTTAAAAAAATGTTTGGATTAGCTTATTGTGGTACCAAAACGTAATAAGCTAATAAGTTGTTATTTAAAGGTGTTTGGGATTGCTTATCTATACTATATTATAAAACACGGATAAAAAACTCTTAAATACAAATTATTAGGCACAATGTACCATCATTTTATGCAAAATTTTAAAAATATTTTAATTTACAAGTTTCAAAGCACAAGATACATATTACTACTGCAGACTTATAACACCCGTCAATTTGGTATGTGCAGGACCTTCATTTTATGCAGACATTTTCATGTATAACTATTAATTAATATATTATACTACTATAAATTTGTTTTAATTATATTATTAAATATGTAATTGGTTATTTTTTCTATATGTCATTAAAATATATAAGATAATCATTGAATTTTAACAAAATACTTAATTTTTTTTATATAAAAAACATTATATTATTAAAGCCTGAATTAAATAAATTTATAAAAAAAACATTATCACTTTCTCAAAACCATCCAAAATCGTACTGTAAATCGACAAAAAGATAAAATGAAACATTAAAATCGTGATGTATCTCGCTGCATTGCGCGAGTACGCTTCTAGTACATATAAAATAACCAAAAAAGTCATAAGCACTTTTCAAATAAGTTGATAAGTTAAAACCAAATGACTTATCAAAAAGTGTTTTTCAGCGGTTTGACACTGCTATAAGCCATTTTAATTTTCCCCATCCAAACACACAAAAGTGTTTATCTCTGGTGCTAAATCGCAATAAGCTAAAAAGCACCTCAAATAAGCAAATCCCAAACACCCCCCAAGTTGCAAATAAAGGGAAAAAGGGGGTTTTACCCTAACCCTCTCATTTTCCTTATGGCGGTTGAAAGTTTTGAAGTTAGAGAGAGAACCTATGACGATTGGGAGATGTGAAGAAGAAAGGAGCATTTTGAAGGGAAATCAAATCTGCAGTAACCCTCTCCAAGTAAGTTCCTCTTGTCGATGCTTGCTAGTGCTAGAAGGTTTTGTTTATTGTCGTATGTCTGATTAGTTAAAGGGGGATTTCATCTGTTGTTGTTTTGGAGTATTTGGGGTTTTGGGTTAAGTTTTGAATCGCTAGTCGATGGGATGTAAAGGGAATGTGAAGTCTCGGTTTTTGGTTGGTTTTGAGTGTTGGTTTCCATCGATTAAAAACGTGGTCGCGTTGTGTTGTGCAATCGCCGCCGCTGCAATCCATGCCGAGGTTGGGAGTTTACCCATCGGGCGACCCCGAGAGCCCTCAATTGGGGAAGCCCAGGCACTGTTGTGTGGAACGGGTGACCCCAGGCGTTCTTCAGCCCGAGCAATCCCGGGTGTTCTTCAGTCGGGCGATCCTGGGGGGCCTATAGCCGGGTGAACCCGGGCAACCTACTACCAGGTGATCCCGGGTAGTACAAGAGTCGGGTAAATTAACCAATCGGTAACTTGAGGGTGTTTGACCCGAAACCTGTTGAGAGTTGGATTATTTCTACAATTGAGTCTCGTACTTGATCCGAGAGGAGGTTTGTCTTTTTGTAGAGGGAAGCTTCGAGGGGGGGTCCGTTCTTTCGAGCGTAATTAGAGGACTTACACTTATTTAATTACGCCGTAGGGAACGTTACCGACTTCTAGTGTGAACAAGAAGATTTAAGCGAGAAGCATCAGGTGAGTTTTCTAACCAGAGACTTCCTCTTGTTTATGCTACTGTACGCATGTGAAGTTTATTAAATTACCGTTGGTATTCCTGCTACGTTTATGCATGCGAGATTTAATTAAATGGGAGTCTTTCTAACTGAAAGTGTGGTAACTTGTGTTTTAATATTAAACGCATGAAATGTTATGAGACCGTATACTTATCTGATATATGAACCGCATGTTTTGCTATGTGTAAAAGTTGAATGGTTGTATGCAAACATTTCAGTGTGGGTGTGTAACGGCTAAGTCGGAGGGTGTGTTCTGCTAGTGCTCACGTCCGGGGGGTGTCCCGTTTATGCCATGGAGGGTATGTCCCGCCAGTGCTCACATCAGGGGGGGGGGGGAGGGGGGAGGGGGTGTCCCGTTTATGCCATGGAGGGTGTGTTCCAGTTAAGGCAGCGTGAGACTGACACAGTGTGTTCCAGTTAAGGCAGGTGGTCACGAGTGGCGTGACTTCAGTGTGTCGATTACGTATGTGGTTTGCGAGTACAAGTTTAAATGTTTTAAAGTGGAGAATTGTTTATAAACGCCATCAAACTGTTTTAAACATTGTTGTTGATGTGAATGTTGTTACTAGAGAGAACTCACTAGACCTCATGGTCTAGCCCTCGCTCTTTCAAAATTAAAAACCTTTTCAGGTAGACGTGAAATAGGAGGATCCGGTAAAGGCAAAGAGAATGTGCGAGCGGTACCCGATTTTAAAAGACTTCCTTATAGTTAGTTGTTTTAAATTCTCAGTTATGTAATAGGATGTCTTCTGCAAACCTTGAAATCTGATTGTAGACTTGGGGCCGTTTTGGACATGAATTCATATTAATCAATTATGTTAAATTGTTGGAAGTTTTGGGTTGTTACAGTATTCACAAGTGTATATGTATGTTGATGATAATAATTAATAATAATAATAATAATAATAATAATAATAATAATAATAATAATTTAAAGATAATTAATTACACATCGTTGAAAACTATGATTTTGTTTGTTTTTTTAATAGATGTATACATATGTAAAAAATGGATAATGTATGTTACGAAAGTTATGTGAATATGTAAGTTTATGAAAATTGTTTTACGGTACATTTTTAAATTATAAGTTTGTTAGAATCTAGTCTTATAAATGTAGTAACAAGTACAAAACTTATGGATATAGTAATTTGGTTCATGTTGTTTGTTGATTATTATAAATTTGGTTTCTAAACTTCATTTATTACAGAAAAGCAATGTAGTTTGTAAGTTATTTTAGAATTGTTCCCTCGATCTAAACATCTGTTTATCCTCTTCGTTAGGTTGAAGGGCAAATTGTTATTTTGCCTTTTCTTCCAATTTTAACATTTTTTAGTAAAAAAATTTATTTTTCTTAAATTTTCATCTTCCCCATCTTAATAATCAAGAACAATTAAGTTTAATCAAAAACCAATGTAAAATCTAAAAAGCAACATCAACATAACTATATATGAACATAAATAACAATTTTGTACCATTTAGGATTATAATTTAGTTTTTATATTTATCCTCTAGTTAGTTTTCTAGAATTCTAGGTTTGAATTTTAAATTGATTAGTTTATCTCGCAAACTATTTAGCCCATCTATAGAACATTTGTAAGCTTCGAAAATTAATCTTTTATAGCTTTTTTATTATTAATAAAAAAAAACTTTGGAGTTTCATCTCTAATTTTCTTTGAGTTTATTGCTAGTAAACTCATTATCGTTTTAGGTTCGATGCTTGTCAACTCATCGTGTTATCGTTCTGCATCAGAGAACGAGAGAGACAGTCGCAACGTCAATGAACAAATTCCAAAATAAAATGCAAACTTTGAAGGTTTTTCTGTATAAAATTACCAAATGCATATTTTTCAACAAATCACAATCACAAAAGGCCCCGAGGTGACTTGAACCTGACGGTGCCCCAATAGCAACCTCTAATTGGCATTAGGGTCAGTGACTATTTTGTTGCTTAAGATTTGCAACCTCTAATTGGCATTAGGGTCAGTTACTACTGCTGAGACAGATTACTACTGCTGAACCAATGAAGACAGCTGTATAGATTGAAGATAATCATGGAAGGTTTGAAGATAATGATAGAAGAATATACTGAAGATCTTTTGTAATTATCTTTTATTTTCAGTATATGTATAGACTTAGTCAGAATAATTTGTAACAAGTAAGTTGATCATTCTGAATGATTGTTTTGAGAGAGAATTAACCTCAAGGTTTACAACCCTAGTTCTAGAGAAGTAGAATTCGTCTTGGTGAGCCTGTTCATCAAGATTGAGGTTTTGTGTGAAAGCTTGTAACTTTAATCATTCAATAAAGTTTACAAGTTGTGATTTCAAATTTACTGTTATATTGATAGTTGAATATTAAAGTGTTTTTCCGCAACTTCTTTAATATTGTTTCTGAGTGTTATTATTCTTGTTAAGAATTAGATCCTGACAAGTGGTATCAGAGCTTAGTATTCTCATAAACCTTCATTCATCATGGACAACACAGGTGAATCAAACAGTACTTTTGTTTCAAAGGTTCCCATGCTCAAACCTAATGAGTTTGACATGTGGAAAATTCGGATCAAGCAGTACATCCTCCTTACAGACTTTTCTATGTGGGACATTGTTGAGAATGGTCCCTCTGCTGAAGGTAAAATTGGACAAGATGGAAGAAGACCACCTCCAAAAACTGATGGTGAGAAGAAAGTGAGACAATTGGAGATGAAAGCCTTAAGCACCCTGCTTTTGGCCATTCCTAATGAGTATCAACATCAGTTTCACCACTGCACTGATGCTCAGATTCTATGGAATGCTTTAGAGAAGAGATTTGCTGGCACCAAGAGCACTAAAAGGAATCAAAGGGATATTCTCAAGCAGCAATATGAGAATTTTACATCTTCAAAGAATGAGTCTATGACTCAAACTTTTGACAGATTCAATAAGTTGATTGGTGAGTTGCTTACAGTTGGAGTCCAGATGGAACAAGATGATGTCAACCGAAAGTTTCTCAGATCTCTTGGAGATGAATGGACCATGTACACTGTTTCATTCAGACATAATGACTTATTGGAAGAAAAGGAACTAGATGATCTGTACAATGATCTAAGAGTATTTGAATCTGAGGTAGAAGCAAAGAAGAAGCCTACTGGATATGTTCATAATGTTGCACTCCTATCAGCATCAATTGATTCTACTGCTAACCCCGAATCAGTTAATGATGCAGTGGAGTAAATCAAGAAAAAGGCAATGAATCTGTTTTTGAAGCCTTTCTTTCCAGCCATGGTAACTTCTCTTTAATCAATGATGACTTGGAACAGCTTCATCCTTATGATCTTGAAGAGATGGATATTAAATGGCAGATGGCCATGCTTTCTATGAGGGTGAAGAAGTTCATCAAGAGGACTGGGAGGAACAACTTCTCTCAAAGAAGAGAAGATGGAGCAGGCTTTGATAAGTCAAAGGTGGAATGCTACAAGTGTCATATGAAGGGACACTTTGCCAGGGAATGCAGAAGTGGAATGTCTCATAACAATCATCAATAATCTCAGACTGGAAGCTTCAACAAGAATAGAAACTCTGCTCAAGCTCTTGTTTCTCAACAAGGAATGGGGTTTGATGTCAGGATCGAATTCTCAACAAGAATTAGTTCTCAGAAACAATATCAAAGAAGTTTGCGGAATAACACTTTGATATTCAATGAAACAGTAAATCAACACACAGTAAATATGAATAACAAACTGTAAACTTGTATTGAATGCTTTAAAGTTACAAGATTACACACTCAACCTCAATCTTGAAGAACAGACTCTTTCAAGACGAATTATACTTCTCTAGAATTAGGATCTATGCCTTGAGGTTGATTTCTCTCTAGAAAAACTTAGTATTAAACTATTCTATAACTTCTATACATATACCAAAAGAAAAAGATAATTACAATAAATAAACAAATCTTCAGTATATCTTCCATGTATATCTCTAAGCATTCCATGAATATCTATAGTCCATCCAGCTGTTATTCTTTCATGCGAATCTCCATCTTATAAGCAGTATTAATCTTCAGCAGCATTAATTTTGTTCTAGCAGCACTAACTACTAAGCAGTACTAACTAGCTAAGCAGTACTAACTTTGTTCAAGCAGCACTAACTTTGACTAGCAGTATTAATTCTACTAGCAGTAGTAATACTCAGCAGTATCAACCTTGAAGTCTTCTAGCAGCAGTAACTCTGCACCAGCAGCATTAACCACACTTAAGCTTTTCTTCAGTTCCCAAATTCTCAACAAGAATTAGTTCTCAGAAACAATATCAAAGAAGTTTGCGGAATAACACATTGATATTCAATGAAACAGTAAATCAACACACAGTAAATATGAATAACAAACTGTAAACTTGTATTGAATGCTTTAAAGTTACAAGATTACACACTCAACCTCAATCTTGAAGAATAAACTCTTTTAAGACGAATTCTACTTCTCTAGAATTAGGATCTATGCCTTGAGGTTGATTTCTCTCTAAAAAAACTTAGTATTAAACTATTCTATAACTTCTATACATATACCAAAAGAAAAAGATAATTACAATAAATAAACAAATCTTCAGTATATCTTCCATGTATATCTCTAAGCATTCCATGAATATATTTAGTCCATCCAGCTGTTATTCTTTCATGCGAATCTCCATCTTATAAGTAGTATTAATCTTCAACAACATTAATTTTGTTCTAGCAGCATTAACTACTAAGCAGCACTAACTACTAGCAGTACTAACTAGCTAAGCAGTACTAACTTTGTTCAAGCAGCACTAACTTTGACTAGCAGTATTAATTCTACTAGCAGTAGTAATACTCAGCAGTATTAACCTTGAAGTCTTCTAGCAGCAGTAACTCTGCACCAGCAGCATTAACCACACTTAAGCTTTTCTTCAGTTCCCAACAATCTCCCCCTAACTTGACTTTTAGGAAAAGAAGTCAAGTTCTTCAGATACTCTTCAAGATGCTTTCAACACTTCAGGTTCAGTTTCCCAAGTTTGGATCTAGGCCCAAACTTTGATTTACAGTCCTTCTCACCACAATCTTTGCCATCTCTGAATCCTTTGTACATACCAGTGTAGCTTTAAGCATCCCTTCTAACTTCTCCTTGCTATGCTCATATATTTTGTCCACCAGGTAGTATTCATGATAACAGTTGTCAATAGTAATCATGTATACTCCACAGTTTTCAAACAATATCCATTTATCAATCTTCTTGAATATGAACTCATGCTTATGATCTTTAATCCTATAGTTCACTCTTTCTGGATCAAACATCATGCACAAGTATTCCAATGTCACTTTGAGAAGATTCTCTTCAGTACCTTTCAACACAGGTTCATAAAGTTTCATTCCCACTTTGTATAGTTCTTCCATATCAGCTCTTGAACAGCTTCTGATAACTTTCCCCCATGTTGAATAGGCTTCAAATGAACCATCAGCTCTCTTGATTCTGAAGAAATTCTTTCCACTGTCTCTTAGAATATCCCAGAAGATGATCTCTGGAGCTTGCATAGATATTGGAACAGCCTTCAAAGGTTCCACTATTGTCATGTACGGATCCATACTCTCATCAGTTGGCTTACTAGACTGTTCTGGAAGTTGTACTGATTCTGCTATAGGTACCTCTGAATGCTCTGTTGTAGTACCAGCTGTTTCTTCTACTCTGGGCCTTTTAGACTGCCTTTTGGAAGCAATTGTCTTCACCCTTTTTCCAGCTTTGGCTTCAACACCAACACTCTAAGATTCTTCTCTCTTCTCTTCTGCTTTATCTTTTGAGGGTGTGGTCTCCTCAGGGAATGGTTTTTCAATATTCAAGTCATGTCTTTCCTTCATTCTTCTCTCAGCCTCATCCCTTTATGCTGAGTCCCCTTGAAGCTTAGCCATTTCCTTTTGATACAACTCTTCAACTTGAGCATATGCCATATTGGTGAACATTTCCCCCTTAACACCAATTGCACCTTTCAGGAAATTTATCATTTTTCTTCTTTCCTGATTGGCCAAAAATGTTTTGGAGGGTTGTCTTTTCTGTTTCAGTTGTTGAGTAGGCATCTTTTTAACTGGAAGTTTCTTGACCTGGGCTGCTGTCTGAGCTGCTTCTTTTAAGCTCTTTTGGTATTCTGCTTTTAACTTCTTAGCCATAATCTTTGCAAGTTCTCTATCCTTTTCTGTTTGCAACTGTTCCTCCTTCTACATTTGGTCTTGAAGCTGTTTAGCAAGTGCCTCATCCATTTCAATTTGGGACTTCTTCTTTGCAGGTATTTCAGCTTCACCCATCTTCTCCTTTCCTTTTCCTTTTGACTCTTTTTCCTTTTCTTTCTCCTTCTATTGGCTTCCTCCTTCATTGATGACTACTCCCTTGGCCTTTTGAGTAGCCTTAGGAGTATCATTCTTGGCTTTGATCAAAGTTTCTGCTATCTCTATTTCTTCCACAGAGAGCCCTATTTCTGCTGCTTCAGTTTCTGCTGCTACTTTTACTTCAGCAGCATTAACTGTTTCTTTTTCAATTTCTTCCTCTGTCTCCCCCTCAACTTCAACTCCCTTTCCAACTGAACTTTCTTTTTCTGATTCTGTCTCTTTCTCCCCCTTGTTGGAAGCATCTTTATTCTTTGACCTCTTCTTTAAGACAAACTGCCTTCTCCTCTTCTTTTGCAATAACCTTGTCACCATTTTCTTTAATTTTGCAATCTGGACTTGTTGTGACATAATCACCAGCTTCATCTCCTCTATGTCCTTTCCTTGTTTTATAACATCTAGATTGATGTTTCCCATTGTATCCATCAATTCCTGGTAGTTATATCTGTCCTCACCTTCTCTAGAAGTGTTACCCTCTTTTGAAGGATCATTGGATCTTTTAGTAGTGGAAGTCTTCTGCCTAGCAGAAGCACTATCCACCCCCGTGGTTTCTTGGCACCAGGGACCTTCGAATGATTGCTCATTCAAAGTTGCCATGGGGGAGGTCTTATTGATGTTACCACTTTCCTCCTTTGTGCTAGCAGGAGTAGTGGCAGCCTCATCACCCATATGCTCAACCTCCTCCTCAGAGAGCTCCTCCTTGGGGTTGGGAGACACCCCTGTGGTTTCCCTATGGATATTCCCTAAAGGAGAATTCTCCTTTAGAGGGCTTAAAGGCTTGGGGGTTGATGGTACAATAAGGGAAGGAGCCTTCTTTACCTGTTTCCTCTTGTATGTTTGGGTGATAGGAGAGGTTGGTTTTTCCAGAAGGGACTGGGGGATAGATTTTGAGTGGGAAGGTTGGGATTGGCTAGCAGTAGGATGGTCTAATGGGGGCATTGACCCTGCTGCCATACCTTCATTGGTTTGGGACACCACCATCATTGTAGAGAACAATGGGGTGTCAACTCCTTCCGAGTCCCCAGCAGATCTTCTCATATTTGAGAAAACCTTGCCTTTGGGGGGTTTAGGTACATATACCCCAACAGGTTGAGGTATATCCGTCAATTCATGAGTAATTACTTCTTGAACAAACCTGGGGTACATAAAGAAGCTCTTTTTGTTTCCCATGTTTGAGACAAGATCACTGAAAATCATTTTAGAAAAGTTATACTTTCTGGCAGTGGCTAAGCACACCAAAGCATAAGCAATGGTGCTGCTGAACTCACTCCATCCAGTAGTCTTTTTGGAGATGCAGTGCATAAGAGTATGGACAAAGAAACGCCATTGGGGTGAAAATTTGGCTTTAGAGAATTTGAAAACACCCAATGGGCCTCCATACCCCATTCTTGTAAGATTGGAGAACAGTTCATCGTTTGGGATAGAAGTTATACCAGAGGCATCGTCTAGACGTAGACTGATGCGAATAACCTCTTCAGTAACTGTTAGTGTCTTGTCACAGATGCTTATCTTGATCATTTGCACACCATTCTCAGCAACAATGGTGGCATTAGCCCAGAACTGCCTTTGATGCTCTATATAGATTGTAGGTGATACAATAAGAGCATGAGCAATATGGCTTGACTTGAGGAAATCCACAATCTGATGAAATCCTGCAGCTTGCTTTGGCTTTTGTAGCATCGCGATCTCATTGTGTTCATCGATGAATGCCATGGATGCCATTGATCTTAGTGCAAAGCTTGCCTGAAAACTTCGAGTCTTGAGAGAGAAAGGGTTTAGAGCGCAAGTGAACAGTATGCAAAGAGTCGTTATGAACTTTTAGGCGGGCAAAAGGTATTTATAGTATTCGGGACATAAGCAGTATTAACCTAGAGCAGTAGTAACGGACAAGCAGTATTAACCGCGAGCAGTATTAACTACTAGCAGTATTAACTAACTAGCAGTATTAACCGCGAGCAGTATTAACTACTAGCAGTATTAACTAACTAGCAGTATTAACTGAGAGCAGTATTAACTACTAGCAGTATTAACTAACTAGCAGTATTAACTGCAAGCAGTATTAATCACGAGCAATATTAACTACTAGCAGTATTAACTAACTAGCAGTATTAACTGAGAGCAGTATTAACTACTAGCAGTATTAACTAACTAGCAGTATTAACTGCAAGCAGTATTAACCGCGAGCAGTATTAACTACTAGCAGTATTAACTAACTAGCAGTATTAACTGAGAGCAGTATTAACTACTAGCAGTATTAACTAACTAGCAGTATTAACTGCAAGCAGTATTAACCGCGAGCAGTATTAACTATACTTACTCTTTGAAGCTTAGCCGAATTGAGTACTGCTTTGTATGCCCTACAAAGGAAGATTAGTAACACCAAGAATCTATAATATTCAGATATTTAACCACTTTTAGAGAGGATGCTTATTCAGAGTTGATCATTCCCACACTTGTTACCAAGAAAGTGAATCTACCCACATCAAAAGCTTTGGTGAATAGATCAGCAAACTGGTTGTCAGTATGAACTTTTACAACTTGAATAAGTTTCTTTTCATTGCAGTATCTTATAAAGTGATACCTTATCTCAATGTGCTTTGTCTTAGAGTGCTTGACAGGATTATTTACAATGCTTATAACACTGCTATTATCAATAAAAATGGGAGTGTGTAGAAAGGTTACCCCATAGTCCAGCATTTGATTCTGAATCCATAAGACTTGAGAACAGCAACTTGCAGCTGCTATGTACTCTGCCTCTGTTGTAGATGTGGACACTGTGGTTTGTTTCTTGCACTGCCATGAAACTAGTCTAGCACCCAAAAACTGACATCCTCCAGAAGTAGATTTTCTGTCCAAGTTTGCCCCACCTAGATCACTGTCTGAGTATGCTATTAGGTCAAAGGGTGAGTCATGAGGATACCAAAGTCCCAATCTGGGTTGCCCTTTGAGATATCTGAATATCCTCTTAATAGCTTGAAAGTGAGATTGCTTTGGCCTAACTTGGAATCTTGCACATACACAGACTGGAAACATTAAATCTGGCCTTGATGCTGTGAGATACATGAGAGAGCCAATCATGGATCTATAATGATGCACATCCATATCCTCCCCCTCAAGATCTGCTGTTATCTGCTTGTGTGTCTCCATAGGTGTGCTGGCAGGTTTTGAATCTGAGAAACCAAACTTGGTTAGAATGTCCTGCACATACTTGGATTGACAGATGAAGATGCCATCTGACTTCTGTTGAACTTGGAGTCCAAGGAAGAAAGTAAGTTCCCCCATGGAACTCATTTTGAACCTTTGATGCATTAGTTCCTCAAACTCCTTGCACATGTTGTCTCTTGTAGATCCAAAGATAATGTCATCAACATAGATTTGGACCAGCAAGATATCCTTCGTCTTTCTCTTGATAAATAGAGTCTTATCAATGACTCCTCTTTCAAAGCCATTTTCCAAGAGATAGGATGACAGAGTGTCATACCATGCTCTTGGAGCTTGATGCAGTCCATAAAGAGCTTTCTTCAATTTGTATACCCTGTCTGGATAACTTGGGTTTTCAAACCCAGGTGGTTGACAGACATATACCTCTTCTTCAATTGAGCCATAGAGAAAAGCACTTTTTACATCCATTTGATAGACTTTGAAGTTCATGTAAGAAGCATAGGCTAGGAATAATCTGATTGCTTCTATCCTAGCCACAGGTGCAAAGACTTCTTCATAATCTATACCCTCTTCTTGAGTATACCCTTGAGCCACCAGCCTTGCTTTGTTCCTAATGACAATTCCTCTTTCATCTCTCTTGTTCCTGAAAATCCACTTTGTACCTATTGCTCTGTGACCTTTAGCAAGGTCTACTAGATCCCATACATCTTGTAGCTTGAACTGCAACAGTTCTTCTTGCATTGCTTCTATCCAACTTGATTCTTTCATAGCATCATGTGCCTTTTTAGGCTCAAGCTGGGATAGAAAACAAGACAGCACTGTATGCTGTTGATCTTGCATTTCTTGAAGTCTGCTTTGATGTCTAGTCATCATAGGAGAAGATATATCTCCTATTACCAGCTGTGGAGGATGATTCTTTTGAACTCTGGTGTTATGACTAGGTTCTTCAGTAAGTCCTACCTCTAGATTAGAGTCATTCAACTCAACTGAAGTGTTCTCAACAGCTACTTCTGATTCTTTATTCTCTTGGGTCTCCTCATCTCTACTTTCTTCTTCACTCTGACTTGATCCAGCAGATGGTTCCTTGTCACAGTCTTCAACAGAATCCACTGTGGGTATGGAAAAGATCACAGATTTAGACATAGTTTCTTGAACTTGTGTAGTCCCTGATCCTCCACATCCTGAACCTGCATAATCATCACTACTGAAACCAAAAGAGTTAGTTAGTGAATCAATGTCAAATAGCCACTGAGGACCAGACCCAATAGGATTTGGTGTGTTCTCATTGCATTTGACATTGTCACTTTCTTCAATTATTCTAGAAGATGAGTTAAAAACTCTGTAGGCCTTACTCTGAGATGAATACCCAACAAGAAATCCATCATCTGATTTGCTATCAAACTTACCTAAGTGAGTTTTTGTATTGAGAATTGTACAAGGACACCCAAAAGGTTTGAAAAGGCCAATAAAGGGTTTTCTTTTATTTAAAAGCTCATATGGTGTCTTGTTCTTAGGCTTGACCACTAGAACTCTGTTTTGGACATAACAAGCAGTATTAACTGCTTCAGCCCAGAAGGTAATTGGCAGTTTTGAATCAGCCAACAGAGATCTAGCAGCCTCTATTAGTGTCCTATTTCTCCTTTCAGCAACACCATTCTGTTGAGGAGTCCTAGGAGCACTATATTGTCTCTCAATGCCTTTTTCTTCACAAAAGGTGTTTAGATCAAGATTTTTGAATTCAGACCCATTATCTGATCTAATGACTTTTACTTTTTGATTAGTTTGGTTTTCAATTCTTAGGATAAAGGATTTGATCAGTCCACTTGTCTCATCCTTAGTCCTTAGAAAATATACCCAGGTAAATCTAGAGTAATCATCAACAATAACCAAGCAGTAAGATTTCTTGCCTATACTCATAACATTTGTAGGACCAAACAGATCCATATGCAGTAACTGGAGACAAGAAGAAATTGAGTTTATCTCTTTGGTCTTATGAGAAGTTTTATGTTGTTTGCCTTTAAGGCAAGCAACACAATGATCATCACATGAAAAGACTTTAGATGGTAAACCTCTTACAAGGTTGTTTTTAACAAGTTTGTTCATAGTCTTAAAATTCATGTGACACATCCTTCTGTGCCAAAGAGAGGATTCATCTACAGAAGCTTTTGAAACAAGACAATTTAGAGATGAATCATTATCCACATTGTCCATATCTAGACAATAAACATTGTCCTTTCTTGGAGTTCTAAGTAGTATCATGCTTTCATCAACTACCTTGAACCCTGGAGCAAGGATCATACATTCAGTATTTGTAAATAATATACTATGTTGTTTGTCACAAACCTGTGATACACTTAACAGGTTGTACTTCAATTGATCAACATAGTAGACATCCTCAAAAGTCATCTTACCTTTGGTGACATTACCTTTTCCACTTATCTTACCACCAGTAAGATTATCTCCAAATGCAACATGTCCTCCATTGATATGCTTGAAATCCTGAAGGCATGACATGTTGCCTGTCATGTGCCTAGAGCAACCACTATCAACATGCCATATGCTCTTTCCCTTGAGCTATTGATTGCCCTGCACATAAAATAAATCAGTTAGTATGATTTAGAAACCCAAGCCAAAGTGGTCTTGGGTACCCCTTTCTCATCAAAATACTTGCATTCTTTCTTGACAAGATTTTTGAATTTTAACTCCTCATTCTTGGAGTACTTTGTCACAATAATAGGCTTGGAAACATTTGTGCTAGAAACAGTACTGGTTTTAGAGGTACTAACTGCCTTAGCAGCACTTGCATGCTTAGCAGTACTAACCTTGTTAGCAGTAGTAACTGTGTTAGCAGCAGTAACTGTGTTGGCAGTATTAACCTTTGAAGAGGTACTAACTGTATTAGCAGCATTAATGTTTTCAGCAGTACTAACACAGGTAGCAGCAGTAATACTTCCAGCAGCACTAACCCTGTCAGCAGTACTAACAGTTTTAGTGCTTTTGGGCACCAACATTTTAATACTTTCTTTTAAAATCCTTTTCTTCATGGGGCCTTTCTTTTCACCATGTTTCTTTCCAGCCTTCCTATAACCAATAGGTTTTTGCACAAATCTTTGAAAGGTCATCTGTTGATTAATAGGGTTAAAGAAGCAATATTTAGCCAAATGATTTAACTTGCCACATATGAAGCAAGGTTTTGGTCTATTGATTTTACTCAGATCAACTCCTTGCTTCTGAGCCCATTGATTATTCCAGTTTCTTTGATTTCCTCTTTTTAAACCAGAATTTAGGCTCTTGACTTTACTGCAATCACACTGTTTACAAGATCCAGGATTCACAACCGTGGTTTGTTTGTAATGAACCTTGTTATCTTTTCCTTTGGTCTTCTCTATCTCCTTGGACTTGATCCAGATTTTCCCACATCCCTCATTGGTGGTAATGTTGTTTTCTAATGGGATCTCTTTACTCACATCATTATCTCTATTCTCACTGGCTTCTTTCTCAGTTAAATCCTTAATTACTACTTCATCCAAAGGATCTATCTTAAAGGCTTTCTCAGATAAGTCCTTTTTCTCCTTGGTTTCTAACAAGTCTGAAGTAGGAGAGATATAATTGTTGTTGTAAGGAGGAGGTGTACTGTTGTATCCAATACCAGGCTTCATCTTATCATGAATCTGAGCCTTTAGAAGAGAATTCATTGCTTTTGAAGCATATGAAAACTTTTCTATGTCAAGCTTAACTTTAGACAATTCCTCCTTCAGCCTATCACTCTCTTCTAAGGATTTAGACAGTTTGGTCTCTAACTCATTCTTTTCCCACTTCCAATAGTTAGTGTCATAAGAGTGTTGAAGTTCATTAGCTTGAAAGCCTTTGATTTACTCTTCAAATCTCTCTACTATTAACACATAATCTCTTCTATCCTTTTCTAATCTTTTGAGGTCATCACACATACTTTGATTGTGATCCCTGTATCTTTTGACAGTGTCAATGCAAGATTTAGTGCAAAGATTAGAAATTACCTCAGAGGGGAGATCAGATACTTCTGCCATAAGAGCTTGATTTTGAATGGCTTCCTCAGCTTGATCACTCCAGTCAAATCCCATTCCTTGTTGAGAAACAAGGGCTTGAGCAGGATTCTTGTTCTGAGTGTAGCCTCCATTCTGAGCTTGTTGGTGGTTGTTGTTTGGAACAGCACTCCTGCATTCTCTAGCAAAGTGTCCTTTCATGTGACACTTATAACATTCCACCTTGGTCTTGTCAAAACCAGCTCCATCTTCTCTTCTTTGAGAGAAGTTATTCCTTCCTGTTCTTTTAATGAACTTATTCACCCTCATGGATAACATGTCCATCTGCCATTTAATATCCATCTCCTCCAGGTCATCAGGGTGAAGTTGATCCAGATCATCATTAATCAATGAATTGTTACTATGACTGGACAAAAAGGCTTCAAAGATTGTTTCAGTTCCTTTTTCTGAACTTGCTCCATTAGCAGTACTAACTGCTTCAGGGATGGCAGTAGTATCAGTGGATGCTGAAAGAAGTGCAGCATTGTGAACATAACCAGTGGGCTTCTTCTTGATCTCTACCTCAGTTTCAAAAACTCTTAGATCATTGTATAGATCATCAAGTTCTTTCTCTTCCAGATTGTCACTCTGTCTATATGAGACAGTGTACATAGTCCATTCATCCCCAAGAGATCTGAGGAACTTTCTGTTGACATCATCTTGTTCCATCTTCACTCCTACAGTAGCCAGTTCACCAATGAGCTTGTTGAACCCATCAAAAGTTTGAGTCATAGACTCATTCTTTGAGGAAGTAAAGTTCTCATACTGCTGCTTTAGAACATCTCTTTGATTTCTTTTGATGCTCTTAGTTCCAGCAAATCTTTTCTCTAGAGCATTCCAAAGAATCTGAGCATCAGTGTAGTTGCAAAATTGATGCTGATATTCATTGGGGATGGCCAAGAGCAGAGTGCTCAAGGCCTTCATCTCTGTCTGTCTGATCTTCCTTTCACCATCTGTCTTTGGTGGAGGTCTTTTCCCATCTGGTCCTATCCTTCCAGCTTCAGAAGGACCATTCTCAATGATATCCCACATTGAGTAGTCAGTGAGAAGAATATATTGTCTGATTCTGATCTTCCACATGTCAAACTCACTGGGTTTGAGCATTGGAACCTTGGAGACCAAAGTACTACTTGATTCTGTAATATTTTCCATGATGAATAGATGTTTCTGAGAGAGTTTGGCTCTGATACCACTTGTCAGGATCGAATTCTCAACAAGAATTAGTTCTCAGAAACAATATCAAAGAAGTTTGCGGAATAACACTTTGATATTCAATGAAAACAGTAAATCAACACACAGTAAATATGAATAACAAACTGTAAACTTGTATTGAATGCTTTAAAGTTACAAGATTACACACTCAACCTCAATCTTGAAGAACAGACTCTTTCAAGACGAATTATACTTCTCTAGAATTAGGATCTATGCCTTGAGGTTGATTTCTCTCTAGAAAAACTTAGTATTAAACTATTCTATAACTTCTATACATATACCAAAAGAAAAAAATAATTACAATAAATAAACAAATCTTCAGTATATCTTCCATGTATATCTCTAAGCATTCCATGAATATCTTTAGTCCATCCAGCTGTTATTCTTTCATGTGAATCTCCATCTTATAAGCAGTATTAATCTTCAGCAGCATTAATTTTGTTCTAGCAGCATTAACTACTAAGCAGCACTAACTACTAGCAGTACTAACTAGCTAAGCAGTACTAACTTTGTTCAAGCAGCACTAACTTTGACTAGCAGTATTAATTCTACTAGCAGTAGTAATACTCAGCAGTATTAACCTTGAAGTCTTCTAGCAGCAGTAACTCTGCACCAGCAGCATTAACCACACTTAAGCTTTTCTTCAGTTCCCAACAATTGACTGGAGTGATCAAGCAGAATAGGCCATTCAAAATCAAGCTCTCATGGCGGAGGTATCTGATCTCCCAACTGAGGTACTTTCTAATCTTTGTTCTCAAACTTGCATAGACACTGTTAAAAAGTACAGGGATCACAACCAGAGTATGAGTGATGACCTTAAGAGGTTAGAAAAGGATAGAAAAGACTATGTGAAAATTGTTGAGATGTTTGAGGAACAAATTAAAGGGTTCCAAGCCAATGAACTTCAACACACATATGATACAAATTATTGGAAGTGGGAGAAAAATGATCTAGAAGTCCAACTGACAAAGTCTAGAGAGGAGAATGAAAAGTTGAGAGAAGAGCTAGCCAAGGTTAAGCTAGATGTAGAAAAGTTTTCATATGCTTCTAAAGCCATGGATTCAATTCTAAAGGTCCAAATCCATGATAAGCTTAGACCAGGAATTGGGTACAATACTACACCACCACCATACAACAACAACTACATCCCTCCTAAATCAGACTTGCTAGAGACCAAGGATAGGAAGGACTTGCATGAGGGAGCCACTAAGATAGATCCTTTAGATGAAGTAGTTGTTAAGGACAAGACTGAGAAAGAAGCTTGTAAGAGTAAGGATAATACTATGAGTGGTGAGATTCCCTTAGAAAATACCATTATTACCAATGAGGGTTGTGGAAAAGATTGGGTCAAATCTAAGGACATAGAGAAGACTGAGGTAAAGTCTAAAAAGGTTCATTACAAGCAGACCACAGTTGTGAATCATGTTCCTTGCAAACAGTGTGCATGTACTAAGACTGAGCCCATAAAACATGATAAAAGGAGGGGCAATCAAAGAAATTGGAATAATCAGTGGGCTCAGAAACAAGGAGTTGATCTGAGTAGAATCATCAGACCAAAACCTTGTTTCATATGTGGCAAAATGAACCATCTTGCCAAGCACTGTTATTTTAACCCTATTAACCAAAGGATAAATTTTCAAAGATCTGTGCAAAAACCCTTTGGTTATAGGAAGGATGAAAGGAATCATATGGCTAAGAAACCTGTTAAATCTAAAAGCCACATGAAGAAAAAGACTGTAAAAGAGAGTGTCAAAGATAAAACGGTTAGTACTGCTACCACAAATAGTGTTGCTGACAAAGATAGTGCTTCTAGAAGCAATACTGCTGCTACCAATGTTAGTGTTGCTGAGAGTATTAGTACTTCTAAAACTAACATTGTTAGTACTTCTTCAAATGTTAATACTGCTAACTCTGTTAGTGCTTCTAACAAGGTTAGTACTGCTAAACCTGATAGTGTTGCTAACTCTGTTAGTACATCTAAAATTAGTACTGCTTCTAATGTGTGTGCTGCTAGACCAGTCATCTTGACAAAGTACTCCTGTAAAGAGTGCTCTGATTTTAAAAATCTCATAAAAAAGGAATGTAAATACTTTGATGAGAAAGGGAGGCCCAAGACCACTTTGGCTTGGGTTCCCAATCAATACTAATTGATTTATCTTATGTGCAGGGCAACCAGCAGCTCAAGGGAAAGAGCATTTGGCTTGTTGATAGTGGTTGCTCTAGGCACATGACAGGGAACATGGCTTTCCTCAAGAATTTCAAGAAAATTGATGAAGGACATGTTGCCTTTGGTAATACTCCAGATGGAGGTAAGATTAGTGGTAAGGGAGATGTAACAAAAGGTATAATGACCTTTGAAGATGTTTTCTATGTTGAGCAGTTAAGGTACAACCTGTTAAGTGTATCACAGGTTTGTGACAAAAAGCATAGTATATTATTCACTGATTCAGAATGCATTATCCTTGCTCCTGGATTCAAGGTAGTTGATGAAAAGATGATACTACTAAGAACTCCCAGAAAGGATAATGTCTATTGTTTGGATATGGAAAATGTTTCAACTGATTCATCCCTAAACTGTCTTGTTTCAAAAGCCTCTTTGGATGAATCATCACTTTGGCACAGAAGGATGTGTCACATGAACTTTAAAACAATGAATAAACTTGTTAAAAACAACCTTGTAAGAGGTTTGCCTTCAAAAGCTTTTCATGTGATGATCATTGTGTTGCTTGTCTCAAAGGCAAACAACACAAAACTTCTCATAAGTCCAAAGAAGTGAACACAATTTCTTCTTCTCTTCAGTTGTTGCATATGGATCTGTTTGGTCCTACAAATGTCATGAGTATAGGTAAGAAATCATACTGCTTAGTTATTGTTGATGATTACTCTAGATTTACGTGGGTATATTTTCTAAGGACTAAGGATGAGACAAGTGGACTGATCAAATCCTTTATTCTAAGAATTGAAAACCAAACAAATCAAAAGGTAAAAGTCATTAGGTCAGACAATGGTACTGAATTTAAAAATCTTGACCTAAACACCTTTTGTGAGGAAAAAGGAATTGAGAGGCAATACAGTGCTCCTAGGACTCCACAACAAAATGGTGTTGTTGAGAGAAGGAATAGGACACTGATTGAGGCTGCTAGATCTCTGTTAGCTGATTCAAATCTTCCAATTACTTTCTGGGTTGAAGCAGTTAATATTGCTTGCTATGTCCAAAACAGAGTTCTAGTAGTCAAGTCTAAGAACAAGACACCATATGAGCTTTTAAATAAAAGAAAACCAATTATTGGATTTTTTAAACCTTTTGGGTGTCCTTATACCATTCTCAAAACCAAAACTCACTTAGGAAAGTTTGATAGCAAAGCAGATGATGGTTTTCTTGTTGGTTACTCATCTCAGAGTAAGGCCTACAGAGTACTTAATTCTTCTTCTAGAATAATTGAGGAAAGTGACAATGTCAAATGCAATGAGAACTCACCAAACACTATTGGTTATGGTCCTCAGTGGTTGTTTGACATTGATTCACTAACTAACTCTTTTGGTTTCAGTAGTGATGATCAGGCAGGTTCAGGAAGTAGAGGATCAGGGGATAAACAAGTACAGAATATTATTCCTCAGTCTGTGATCTTTCCCATACCTACAATGGACCCTGTTGAAATCTGTGGAAAGGAGACTATTACTGAACCAATTTAGAGTGAAGAAGAAAGAAGAGATGAGGAGAATTCAGATCATGAAGAGCCATAAGTAGCTGATGAGATCCCCTTAGCTGATTTAAATGACTCAAATTTAGATGTGGGAATTAATGAAGAACCTAGTCATCAGACAAGAACTCAGAAGAATCATCCTCTTGAGCTGGTAATAGGAGACATCACTTCTCCTATGATAACTAGGAATCAAAGCAGACTTCAAGAGTTGCAGGATCAGCAACATACAGTACTCTCTTACTTTCTATCTCAGATTGAGCCTAAGAAGGCTTATGATGCAATGAAAGATTCAAGTTGGATAGAATCCATGCAAGAAGAGTTGCTACAATTTAAATTGCAAGATGTTTGGGACTTGGTGGACCTTCCAAAAGGTCATAGAGCAATTGGCACCAAGTGGATTTTCAGAAATAAAAAGGATGAGAAAGGAATAGTCATCAGGAACAAAGCAAGGCTAGTGGCACAAGGGTACACTCAGGAAGAAGGCATAGACTATGAGGAAGTTTTTGCTCCAGTTGCAAGGGTAGAGGCAATTAGGCTGTTTCTAGCCTATGTCTCACATATGAAGTTCAAGGTATATCAGATGGATGTGAAGAGTGCCTTTCTATATGGAACAATTAATGAAGAAGTATATGTCTGTCAGCCCCCTGGATTTGAGAATCCATCATATCCTGACAGAGTATACAAACTTAAGAAAGCACTCTATGGTCTACATCAAGCCCCAAGAGCATGGTATGATACTCTGTCTACCTATCTCTTGGAAAATGGGTTTGAAAGGGGTATCATTGACAAGACCCTTTTCATTAAAAGAAGGAAGAAAGACACCCTACTTGTTCAGATCTATGTGGATGACATCATATTTGGATCCACAAAAGACCAGATGTGTAGAGACTTTGAAGAGTTGATGCACAAGAGCTTCAAAATGAGTTCAATGGGTGAACTCACTTTCTTCTTTGGGCTTCAAGTTAAACAGCAGGAAGATGGGATTTTCATAAGTCAATCAAAGTATGTGAAAGACATCCTAGATAAGTATGGTTTATCAGACTCAAATCCTGCAAGCACACCAATGAAAACACACAAACAAATCACTTCTGACCTTAAGGGGGAGGATGTTGATGTCCATCTTTATAGATCAATGATTGGATCTCTCATATATCTCACAGCCTCAAGACCAGATATCATGTTTCCAGTGTGTGTGTGCCAGATTCCAAGTCAAACGTAAGCAGTCACATCTTCAAGCAGTTAAGAGGATTTTCAGATACTTAAGAGGGCAACCTAGATTAGGTCTTTGGTATCCTTATGAATCCAACTTTGACTTGATTGCATATTCAGACAGTGACTTGGGTGGTGCTAATATGGATAGAAAGTCTACTTCAGGAGGATGTCAGCTTTTGGGTGCAAGACTAGTATCTTGGCAGTGTAAGAAGCAAACCACAGTGTCCCTATCCACAACAGAAGCTGAGTACATTGCTGCTGAAAGTTGCTGCTCTCAGGTTCTATGGATTCAGAATCAAATGCTGGACTATGGGGTAACCTTTCTTCACACTCCAATCTTCATTGACAATAGCAGTGCTATTAGCATTGTCAACAATCCAGTCAAGCACTCCAAAACAAAGTACATTGAAATCTGGTATCACTTTATTAGAGACTGCAACGAAAAGAAGCTTATTCAAGTTGCTAAAGTTCATACTGACAACCAGTTTGCTGATCTATTCACTAAAGCTTTTGATGTGGGTAGATTCACTTTCTTGGTCACAAGTGTGGGCATGATCAACTCTGAATGAGCTCATGTTTAAAAAGTGATTGCATACCTGTTATTTGTTTATTTTTGGTGCTACTAATCATCTTTCTCAGGAAGTGTATTGCCTTGCTCAGACTAACACAAGCTTCAAGAGTGTAAGTATAGTTAATGCTGCCAGTGCGAAGTTACTACTTCAGGTATCCGTTAATACTGCTAGTTGGTTAATACTGGTCAGTTAATATTGCTAGTTAGTTAATACTGCTAGTTGGTTAATACTGCTCTCAGTTAATACTGCTAGTCAGTTAATTCTGCTAGTAAGTTAATACTGCTCTCAGTTAGTACTTCTTTAACTGAACTTAGGGTTAATACTGCTTCTTTCCTGAATACTATAAATACCCTCGTTGCCCGCCTAAAAGCTCATAACGACTCTTTGAATACTGTTCATCTTCTCTCTAACTCTTTTCTCTCAAGCAACTTGTGTGTTTCAGTCAAGAATCCTCAAGCTCGATGGCATCAATGGCGTTTATTGATGAACACAATGAGATCGCAATGCTTCAAAAGCCTAAGCAAGCTGCTGGATTTCATCAAATAGTTGATTTTCTCAAGTCCAGTCATATAGCTCATGCTCTTACAGTGTCACCATCAATCTACATCGAGCACTAGAAGCAATTTTGGGCCAATGCCACCGCTGTTACTGAAAACGGTGTGCAGATTATCAAGACAAGGGTGTGTGACAAACCCTTGATAGTCTCTGAAGAGGTCATTCGCATCAGTCTACGTCTAGACGATGCCTCTGGTATTACCTCTATCCCTAATGAGGATTTGTTTTCCAATCTTACAAGAATGGGGTATGAAGGCCAACTGGGTGTTTTCAAATTTTACAAAGCTAATTCTTCTCCCCAATGGCGTTTCTTTGTTCATACCCTTATGCACTGTATTTCTAGAAAAACTACTGGATGGAGTCAGTTCAGTAGTACCATTGCTTATGCTTTGGTCTACTTGTCCACTGCCAGAAAGTACAATTTCTCGAGAATGATTTTTAATGACCTTGTGTCAAACTTGGAGAATAAAAAGAGTTTCTATATGTATCCAAGATTTGTCCAGGAAGTTATCACCACTGAATTGACTGATATACCTCAGTTTAATGAGGTATATGTACCTAAAATCCCCAAAGGCAAGGTCTTTTCAAATATGAAAAGATCTGCCAAGGACTCGGAAGGAGTTGACACCCCATTGTTCTCTACAATGATGGTGGTGTCCCACAACCAAGAAGGTATGGCATCAGGGTCAAGGCCCTCACTAGATCATCCTACTGAATTCCAAACCCAACCTTCAACCACTATATCAATCCCTCAGTCCCTTCTTCAAAAGCCAACTTCACCTATCACACATACCTATATAAGGAAAAAGGTTAAGAAGGTTCCTTCTCTTCTTGTACCTTCACCCTCAAAGCCTTTAATCCCTTTAATGGATAATTCTCCAATAGATAATATCTATAGGGAAACCACAAGGGTGTCTCCCAACCCCAAGAAGGTGCTCACTAAGGAGATGCATGAGCATGTGGGTGAGAAGGCTGCCACTACTCCTGCTAGCATAGAGGAGGCCAATGGTAACATCAATAAGACCTTCCCCATGGCAACTTTGAATGAGCAATCATTCAAAGGTCCCAGGTGCCAACAAACCAAGGGGGTAGAAGGTGCTTCTGCTAGGCAGAAGACCTCTACTACTAAAAGATCCAAGGATCCTCCAAGGGTGGTAAACACACCCAAAGGAGGTGATGACAGATATAACTATCAAGTATTGATGGATACTATGGGAAACATTAACCTTGATGTCATCAAACAGGGAGCAGATATAGAAGAGATGAAATTGGTAATTCTGTCTCAACAAGTGCAGATTACCAAATTGAAGAAGCTAGTGATGAAGTTGGTGCAGAAAAAGAAACGAAAGCAGTTTGTTTTGAAGAAAAGGGTAGATGCTTTCAACAAGGGGGAGAATAAAGATGAAGGGGAGAAACATAGTCCCATTGGTATGGAATCTCAGTTTGAGGGGGAGCAGAATAGGGCAACATAAAATACAAAAGCAGAAAGTAGTAAAGCAGTAGAAACTGTCAACCTAGCAGCAGAAATAGCAAAAGAAGTAGAAACCTCATCATCAGCAGTAACAGAAAAGGTAGCAACAGAAACAGGGCTATCCATGGAAGAATTAGAGATTGCAGAAACATTATTCAAAGCTAAGAATGACACTCCCAAAGCCACTCAAAAGGCCAAGGGAGTGGTCATTAAAGAAGGAGGTCTTGAGCAGAAAAGAAAAGAATTCAGTAAGGCAGAATCGAAGATGAAAGGAAAGGCAAAGGTGGATGAATCTGCAAAGCCACCAAAGAAACTAAAACAGATTGAACAAGATGAGGAATTGGCAAAGAAGCTGCAGGCTGAGCTACAACAAGAAGAAGAGACTCAACAGGCCAAAGATAGGCAGATTGCTCTAGATCTGTTTACTAAGTTGAATGAGGAGTATCAAAAGAGCCTGAAAACTGCAATTGAGGCCAAGAAAAGAGAAGTGAAAGCATCCAAGCACAGAATGCCTGTAAAGACTCAGAAAAGACAACCCTCTAAGACCTATTTGGCCAATCAAGAAAGGAGGAAGATGATAAACTTCCTAAAAGGAGCTCTTGGAATTCGTGAAGGAATGTTTACTAACATGGCCTATGGTAGGATAGAGGAGTTGTATTCAAAGGAGATGGCAAAGCTTCAAGGGGATTCCACTCAAAGGGAAGAAGCTGAAAGGAGGATGAAAGAGAGACATGATCTCAATATCCAACAACCCTTCCCTGAGGAAACCACTTCTTCAAAGGAAAAGGCTGAAGAAAAGAAAGAAGATCCTGTTGCTGTGGAAGTTAAATCTGCAAAGAGAGTGAAAACTCTAGCCTCCAAGAAACACTCCAAAAAGCCAAGGGTTGAAGAAGCAGAAAAAGAGGCAGAACCATCTGTTGCAGGTCATACAGAGAAATCAAATCAAAGTGCACAACAACCAAGTCAATCTGATGTGCATGTTGGTCTTTACATGACCTTAATAGATGATGAACCAGTACAAGCTGTTCCCATTTCTGTGAAGGCACCAGAAATCATCTTTTGGGATATTCTGAGGGACAACAGAAAAGAATACTTCAGACTCAAAAGAATTGGTGATGTATTTGAAGTATATGCAACTTGGGGGAAAGTGATCAGAAGTTGTTCAAGGGCTGACTTAGAGGAAATGCACAAGGTGGGAATAAAGCTATATGAGTCTGTTATGAAAGGAACTGAAGAAAGTATACTTAAAGTTGCCATGGAGTACTTGTGCATGATGTTTGAACCTGAAAAAGTGGTGTACAGAATCAAGGATCTGCATCATGAGTATGTGTTTAAGAAGATTGATCATTGGATGCTATTTGAAAATTGTGGTGTCTACATGATCACAATAGATAAAAGCTATCATGAGTACTACCTGGTTGACAAGGTATATGATCATAGCAAGGAGAAGTTGGAAGGAATGCTGAAAGCCAAGCCAGTATGTGCAAAATGATCTGAAATGGCCAGAATTATGATAAGAAGGACAATCAATCAAAGTCTGGGACTGGATCCAAATTTGGGCAACTAAGCTGAAGTGTTGAAAGCATCTTGAAGACCACATCTGAAGAACTTGACTTCTCTTTCTAAAAGTCAAGTTAGGGGGAGATTGTTGGGAACTGAAGATTTGCTTAAGTATGATTACTACAGCCAGTTCAACAAGTTACTACTATTGAGACAGATTACTACTGCTGAACCAAGTTAATACTGCCATCAAAGTTAATACTGCTGAATGAGATTAATACTGCTAGTTCAGAATTAATACTTCTCATGAAGATAGTGTTGCTTATGAGATGAAGGCTTCGTATTGGAATGAAGACAGCTGTATAGATTGAAGATAATCATGGAAGGTTTGAAGATAATGATAGAATAATATACTGAAGATCTTTTGTAATTATCTTTTATTTTCAGTATATGTATAGACTTAGTCAGAATAGTTTGTAACAAGTAAGTTGATCATTCTGAATGATTGTTTTGAGAGAGAATTAACCTCAAGGTTTACAACCCTAGTTCTAGAGAAGTAGAATTCGTCTTGGTGAGCCTGTTCATCAAGATTGAGGTTTTGTGTGAAAGCTTGTAAATTTAATCATTCAATAAAGTTTACAAGTTGTGATTTCAAATTTACTGTTATATTGATAGATGAATATTAAAGTGTTTTTTCGCAACTTCTTTAATATTGTTTCTGAGTGTTATTATTCTTGTTAAGAATTAGATCCTGACATATTTCTGTAATGAAATGCAAAACCACAAGGTTATTGGTGTGATTATTGAAGTCGAAAGACGAAAACTAGAGTTTCAAAACCACAACCACAAGGTTAATAGTGTGATTATTATAATTTACAGTATTAATTATGATCAAAGTAAATAGGGAAATAAGATCAACTTGATAGAAATGGGACTACATAAAAAGAAGAGTAAACTATGATTTTCATCCATATGATTTAAGAAGTTAATTATCGTTATTTATTAAATAAAAGTTAATGCAATTTTTTTAGGAAATTCCATATTTATCTCTTTCTCTCTCTTATATCCGTATTAACATAAACATCGTGCACACAAGGTGAACATATTGTGAATACAATGTAGACAATCTTAATAATTTTTTTACTAGGGTGTTAATAAGTATTATGTTTAGATTTATTTTTATTGATTTAGTGTGTGTTCACAATATGTTCACAAGTTATACCATATCTCATAGATTTACAATGTGTTCACAATGAGTATAGAAGTTATAATAGTATTTCAAAGAAAAGTGTTCACAATGTGTTCACCTGAGTTCTTATTCAATCATGTGTGTTTACGTGTATGTTATAGAGAGAGGATAGAGAGGAGAGGGGAGATGGAGAGGAGATAGAGGGAGAGAGAAAGATATTTTTAATTTATGTTAGATTTTATATTTCAATTCATTTTTTGTGATTTAAATTGGATCTTATAGATCTTACAAATTAGCAAGTTATTAAAAAAATGCCCCCTACAAGATAATTATCCATATTGATAAAAAAATGAAGGGGGAATAAAAAAATATTTTATGTTTTGTTTTATTTAACTTTATAAATTTTATAATAACTTATACACAAGTTTTAATAACTTATACAATTATATATTATTTAATAAAAAATTAAAAATTAAGAAAAAAACTAAATATACTATATTACCTAACTTAAACGGTCTTTTCTAACTTTATTAGTTTCATAGACGAATAGCAGGTAAAAAATGAAAACCAAAAGAACAAAATTTAAAATTACAAGGAACAAATTACAGGGACGAAAACCGTAGTTTACTCTAAAAATGATGAAATAAAAATAACCAACATAAATGTACAAGTTTTAATACTTGGTATCCAAAGTATTGGCAGTACTTATCTGGATTTGTTAAATATTGATTTGGAAATACGACTTTCTTTCATTAACTTACCAGCTACCGTTGTCCCTTTGGTTTTTAGCCGCCTCGTTTCTTTAGAAGCTAAACCATATAAATTGTACTATTTAGGAAATTTGAGTTCTTCTAATAAGATAAATATTAGAAATATTTCTCAATGTTTTATTTTTTGAAAAATAGGATTATTTTATTTCTATGTAAATCCAGAATTTTTTTTTCTCAACACAAAATAGTTGTCGTGAAACTACAATTTTAATTCTTGAGATAGTGAAGACTCTAAAAGTGGTATTTAATCCTTAATAAATCTAGAAATCATCATTGTAGTTTGTATTTTGCTCTGAAAATGGAGGGAGGAGAAAAAGGATGATTTCCAGAGACTATTTTCAAAACTAAATGCAAATCACAAGGATGGTTTCTAGATTTATTAAAGGTTAAGTACCACTTTTATAGTTTTTACTAAACCTTAAGGACCAAAATTGTTGTTTACTCTGTAAAATATTAATACAGTTTAATTACAGTTACAAAATCTAGGTTTAACCTAACCTAGCAAGATGAGTTCAAGTTAATTTGTGAAAACGTTGTACATGCCAAAAATGTCTATTTTAGAACATTTATGTGTTTTACTTGATTATTATAAAATGTTGAAAATATTTGACGAGTTTTGCTATTTGAACAAATAAGATCTTATAAATCGTGTGAAATACCATATTCGGGATTTTTGGGCATCTTGATAAATGAGACATATATGGACGTATATTTGGTGATTTATTGCATAAATGAGATTATTTGGTTAAAAGGCATTTTTAGTGTTTTTTTGGGTAAAAGGTTTAATTTTGTGTTATGGGACGTTTTGAAGGGATAAAGAGTATAAATCTATTTGGAAAACCTTTTGTCCCGACTAAAACTGTATTAGAGTCCATCCAAGTATTTTGGAGCGGGTGATTACATGGTAGGTCGAGTACGTCTATTATTTGAAAAGCGTTAATCATTGGTCAAAAAGAGGTTTTGAGTATTTTGGCTCGATGTCGTTTTAAAAGGAGTCTTGAGGACACTTGTCCAGTTTTATATGGCTCAATGTAGAGTCCAGCTATGACATACGTACTAATGTGCTGTGTTGCATATTGAGGTTGATTACGGGCTCGAGTGCTTTGGACATTCATGTGTAGTCCGGTTAGGTTAGATTGTGTTGCATTGAATCCATAGGTATGTAAGTCAATTTTTATTTAATGGTTAACTGGGTATTACGGGGTTGGACCCCGGTAACCCCGGTACCCATGTCGTATGACCTTAACCTTTCAAGTGTACACTAGGAGGGCTAAGTCCGGTTGAGTTATCATGAGCTAGAGGGGCGATTTTTAATATTTGGGGCCTCCGTCATGTCGGGGCAATGTCGTGGTTGTAACCCCCCAATGTGTCGATCCTTGGGCGATATTCATGGTATTATTCACTAAGGTCAGCAGTCTCTTTGGGTGTAGCTTGAAGGGAGTCATAGGGACACTTGGGCTTTCATGTCGTGAAGTGTCATACGATTAACGTTGTATGAGTGACATACTTTTGTGTTCCTCCACTCTCAACGGATACGGGTCTCCCTCGTTGGCGGCCAGCAATATTTTGGATACTTAATTGTCTGTGCTTTAATATTTGTGTTTCATCCCATTTTATGGTCGCGTGAGTATTGAATTTTAGTCACATGTTTTCAATGACATATTATATTATATGGGTTGTTCTCCCATGATTTTATGAGTTGAGTATTATGCCTCACCTATGTTTCGGAATATAAAGTTTTATCCGCGTTTTAATATTGGGGGTCCGTTTTCTATTCACGTTCAGGTGAGTTTTGGGCGGCATCATTCTTTAAAGAATATGTTGCATTGGGATATTCGTCCTTAAAACGCATGTTATTGGAAAACGAGTCGTTTTCATAGTTAAGTTAAATCATCTTGAAAGATCATGATCTAAACTGCATTCTTCTCTTTAACGAAATATTTATTCATGTTGAAAATCTTGAACTCACTAGGCGTTAGCCTAATCTTTTTACTTGTCGGCATGTGCATCAGGTTCTGGCTGTGGATTAGTACTAGCGACGCTATGAAGAAAGGAGTGCTAGATGTGTGTTCGAGGAGTGAATAGTTTGGTGAAGTATTCCGCCTTTGTCTTGGGAAGAGCAATTGGTATTTGGGTTAAGTAACATCCGACTCCGGTTTAGTCCTTGTATGTTAATGGAGTTTATAATTGTTGAGGTTAATTATATAATTTTACCTTGAGGTATTGTGAGTTCTGAGTTGTAGGAGGAAGTTTTGTTCCTCACTTGATGTTTTATCAAAAATTTTAAATTAGTTGTTCTTACCAACTTTGAGGGTGTTACAAAATCCATATATGCAAAACGTCACCGAAAACATGGATAATAAAATAATACAATTTAATACCCAAATAACACCTTCCGGTGATGGGGGAGACCCGATTCCATTGTACGTGATGGAACACAAAGTTAAGCCACATAGCCATGTATTCGAATTACACCTCAGATCGTGATTGTATTGCCTGCTCTGCCGAGCTACACCTCCAGTCGGACTTTATTTCAAGTCCCAAAAACATTGTATCCCCCATTGCCTGCTCTACCGAGTTGCACCTCAAGGATACACGATCTTATTGTCTGTTCGGTCTCTAGTAGAGTTTCATCCTCAGGGTACCAATTCGACCCCTAGTGCCTAATCCCTAACATTCAAGATAGGAGACACAAATCCTTACCTGATAACTCATGATAACTAACCCTCGTGCACTAGAATTAAAACATCAAATTACAAAACTCATGGTCCCGAAGTACAACACATAAAGGTTCCTCTCCGCAAAACGATCGGGACAACAACAATGCCAACACGGCATAATTCCCAAGGTGAGAATATCAATACTCCTCACTCTTAATTATAACTGACTTACATGCCTATGGATTCAAAGCATTACAGTCTAAAATACATGACTCCAAATGAATGACACTCAAAACGTGTATTCTCCAAAATAAAGTGCGATAAATGCAACTCACCTCCAAAGCTCCACTTAAGTTCTTAAAACCGGACAAATGTCCCCAAGACCTGACAAAGACGAAAACCGAGCCATAAGCTCAACCAATCAAATGACCATATGCTAAAATTCACAAAACGAAATAAAACGCAATCGACTAACGTTTATGCAAACACATGCTTCAAAATACATGAATAACTCCAACACAATTTAGATTGGGACAAATCATTTTCCAAATGAGTCTATACCATTTATTCTTTCAAAAACGTCCCATAACACAAAATCAATCATTTCTCCAAAACACACACTAAGGGGTTGTTTGTTTTTTCCTAAAAACCTCTTAATGGCTCTTAAGTCTGAATCATTCAGACATTTTTACACACCACCTCTTATTAATCATAACTAATTTAAGACTTCAGACTTTAGACCTCTTAAAAAACAAACGACACCTAAATGCACATTTATACTCAAAATATCTACTTCCACAAAATAACTCATTAAAACACAAATATTTGTGATTTATTAGTCAAAATGCCCAAAATCCCCACTGTGGATGTTTTACAAAGTTTATAAAGTTAAACACTTCAAATAATCCAAACTCATCAAATTACTCAACAGTTGATAATTTCATGTAAAACATATAAACATTTAAAATTTGACATTTGGGCATGTACACCGTTTTCACAAATCAACTTAAACTCACCTTGCTAGATTTAGGCTAAATCCAAATTTTACCCTAACTTGAGCTTCCTCGAAGAAACTTGAATCTACAAGCAAAACTTCTAAAAACCTAGATCCACAAGTTCCAAACATAAATATTCATATCCAATCACAAGGAATCATTCCCCAAACATTAAATATGAAGATCTCAACTTATACCGAAACCCTAACATCCATATTTGAACAAAATAGAGGATTACCTTAATTATAACTTGAATCCACCAATCAAGATACCTCTAGGTCACCAAAATGAGCCATAGACTCACAAACTTCAAAATGACGAAAAAGGTTAGGCGAAAACCCTAGAAAATTGGTGAAGATGGTGAAGAAGATGAAGATATCTTAGTTCTAGCTTCCAAACCTTGCTAGATGATGAAGAATCACTTGAAACACTCTAGATTTGGTGCCTTGAATTGTAACACTCTCAAATCATAAAAGAGCAGCTAATTTAAAATTTCCAAAAATGCCTCAAAGAAAGACATAGTATCATACAACAGGTCTATTCATGAAATAATGTTCTAGATTTAACCATCAACAAATATAAATAAAGCATTACACATAGACTAATCAAAGGTCGGACGTTACTAAACCCAAATACGAAATGATATAACCCAAGATAACGGGGGAAGGTTTCACCAAACTACTCACCCTCGAGCATACTCTATTTCTCATCTCTTCACAGTGTCGCTAGTACCACACCCAACCGGGACCTGATGCAAATGCAGACAAATAAAAAGCTTAGGCTAACGCCTAGTGAGTTCAAGAGTTTTCAACATGAATAAATAAATCGTTAGAAGGAAAGAATGCAATTTAAATCTTAATATTTCAAGATGATTTACGTCAAATATGAAAACGACTCGTTTTCCAATAACATGCATTTTTAAGGGCAAATGCCCCGATGCAAAATATTCTTTATAAAATGATGCCGCCCAAAACTCGCTCAAACGTGAATAGAAAACGAACTCCCAATTATAAAAAAAAGGGATAAAACTTTGCATCCTGAAACACCCAAAAACCCGGGTGGGCGTAATACTCAATTCGTAAATCATGGAAAGCAATCCATATAAATGTAATGTGCCATCGGAAACATGTAATTAAAATCCAATACTCACGCGACCATAAAATGAGATGAAACCCAATGTTAAAACATGGACAATTAAATATCCAAAATACTGCTGGCCGACAACGGGGGAGACCCGTATCCGTTAAGAGTAGAGGAACACAAAAGTATGTCACTCATACAACATTAATCGTATGACACTTCACGACATGAAAGCCCAAGTGCCCCTACGACTCCCTTCAAGCTACACCCAAAGAGACAGCTAACCTTAGCGAATATTACCATGAATATCGCCAAAGGCCCAACAACATTCGAGGACTACAACCATGGCATTACCCCGAATGGCAGAGGTCCAAAACTCCCATTAATCATGATAGCACAACCGGACTCAACCCTCCTAGTGTACACTTGAAAGGTTAAGGTCATAAAACATAGGTTCCGGAGTCCAACCCCTTAATACCCATTTGACCATCAAATAAAGACCGACTTACGTGCCTATGGATCAAATGCAACACAGTCTAACATTACATGACTACACATGAATGACCCACGCACTCGAGCATGTAATTATCATAATTATGCAATAAGATTCATTAAGGTGTAAATCGTACATGGGCTCTACATAGAGCCATTAAAACTGGACAAGTGTCAACACGACTCTTTTAAGTCGAAACCGAGCTAAAATGTTCAAACCCCATTCGACCAACAAACATCGGTCCCCAAATAGAAAAACGCATTCAAACGGCTTTTATGCAGACACATACCTCAAAGATGTGATTAACCCAAAACTCGTCACGGATTGGGACAATAGGTTTTCCAAATGGGTTCATACCCTTATGTTTTTCCAAAATGTCTCATAAAACGGAGACAAACATTTTCCAAATGATTTATAAAATCAAATACACCAAAAATGCATAAATCATAGATTAGACTTCATGTGTACAAAATCACCAAAAATGCATAAATCATAAAATATACTACATTTGTGCAAAATTACCAAATGCATAAGTCATATTATTTATTTATCAAATATTCAAGTCCCAAATATGGATTATCATGAAATTCAAATAACCCAAGTTTAATAAATATGAAAACTTATCAAAATACTTAACACATTGACAGTTTCCAAGTAAAACATACTTTTACTTCAAAAATACTCATTTTGGCATGTACATGGTTTTCACAAAGCAACTTGAACTCATTTTGCTAGATTTAGGCTAAATCTAGATTTTACCCACTTAGAGCTTCCTTAAAGAAACTTGAATCCTCAAAGCCAAGACCTCCAAAACCTTAACCAATAGTTTGAATCCACCATCCACACAGCTCTAGGTCACCAAAACAACCACAAATTTTGAATCTACAAAAGGAAGAACAAGGGTGGATGAAACCCTAAATAACTTGGTGAAGAAGATGAAGATGAATATTTCTCACATCCAAGCTTGCTAGATGAGGAAGAATCACATGGTTTTAGGAGGAAAACCTACAAAAATGAGTTAGGATTTGTTTGAGAGGGTGAGGGGTCGTTTTGGGAGAGAAGAGAGGAAGATATTTAAGGGTTTAGTGAGAAAATGGGGTGGAGGCCGGTTTTCCCCCCTTTTATGTGCGGATGGTGGCGCAGCCTGACCCGTGCGGAGAGCCGCGTGGACCACTGGAGCCGCGAAGGAACAAAGACTCGTGCGGTTCGTGGCGCGGCTCAACTCGCGCGGAGAGTCGCACGGGGCTTGTTGGTGTTTTCTTTCGCTTCTTTTTGGCCAACGATTTCGGGGTGTTACATGAATGCATAAAACCGAATTTAGGGTTTGAGGGACGGTCCTAGAGAGAAAAGGGTGAAATGGTGAATGAGAAATGGGGGAAAACAAGGGATTTAATGCAAACACTGGACCGTCGGCGACATTGACACGGCAACTATGCCCTTGGCATAGTCGCGGGGCATAGTTGTCCGCTTCCCACAGCTTGCGATACCAGTCCCGCGAGAATGCCCCTGCGACAGTGACCCTGGCATTATCGTCGTTGAGGTATCGTGGGCTTTGTCGACCCCGCAACCTTGCCCCGCCGATAGTGACACATGTCACAGTCGTGGGCACTGTCGCCCAAGCAGAGCAGGACCCCAAAAATTCCCTTCTTCGACCCTGAATGTTCCTGACACGCGAAGGATTCAAAGCATTACGTTTCATACTCATAAATCATAGTCTGAAGGTCAGATCCCCATAAACAAATATATGCTCACATAAGCAATAACCTTTATCGAAAATTACAGGTGTTACAAGCCCCTTGCCTCCACCCATATCAGAAGAACACCAGAGAAATTGATGCATTTGTTCACACACCAACGATGACCACATCGGAGCAAAACCAAATGAAGAAATATGGTTGTCGATATCTGATATTTACTATATATTCGCCTCCTCTCTCGCTTTACTTTGTTGTCGCCATAGACAACCAGGGTTTTGGTGTTATGATTTTGGGATTGGAGGTTTAAGCTTAATATGGGTTTTTTGGCACTGGTCTATATCGAAATCCCCATCCCCTCTTTTTTTATTTTGATTTCGAGGTTTTAGGTGTGGATTTGAATATGGTTAGTTGGTTACTGTGTTGATGGAGTTAACCAAGTCTATGCAACTGATTTCTTTTTCTGCATTTGAGGTTTAGGATTGGAGTTAACCGGAGACGATGAGAGGAAAGTTCACCGGAGACAATGGTCGGAAGGTTTGTCGGCGCCAAGGGGTTGTCTTTACAAAAGGATTTTCTATTTTAAATACAATATAAGATAATAACAGAAAAAACTGAAAAAGAAGAAAATGCCCCTCATCTAACGAGATTATTTAACGACCATTAGAGGGAGGGACCAAATCCGTTCGTTTTTGCACACCATGATGGCCAAACTGTAATTTCGAAACTGCAGGGACGAAAGGTGTTACTTTCGGGAAACCACAGGGACCAAAAGTGTAGCTTACTCTATGATTTACTTGCCACAAAAAAGTCAAATATATTCGTTTAAATAGTCGATCACTTCTTTAAAAGATAAATGCAATTATTAGAAGCATTGCTAATTGATTCAAAAATAAAGTTTAGGGTTGGAACATATTTATAAGAGAGAATTACACTAAAGATGTGAGATATAAATATATAAATTCCGCACGGCGACGTGTCACTTGGATCCGTATAAGAATTAAATTAAAAGTAGAGTAAATTACACTTTTGGTCCCTGTGGTTTTCATCTATTAACAACTTTGGTCCCTCTTCTAAATTAATTACAATGTTGGTCACTGTGGTTGCCATTTTGTTTCACTTTTGGTCCCTCTGACCAACTTCTGTAAAAAGGGTTTGTTAGACTCAAGGGCTTTTTGGTCTTTTAATTTTTCTTTAATTTTTAATTAAAATTTTTTGACCAATTTTCTATTAAAATTAAATACACATATTATATATTACTAATGTGTATATATATATATATATATATATATATATATATATATACATACATATCTAACCTAAACACCACGGAGACCAAAGTCGTCTTCTTCGTTGGAGACCCTAATCGTCGTTGCCTTCTTTGCCAAAGACCCTCACCGTCGTCGCCTTCATTGGAGACCCACCGTCGTTGCCTTCTTCTCCGTTCGAGACCAATGGTCTGAGCCAAAAATTTGATATGCGTTGCAGGTTTTGTGGGTTACCATCGGTTAATAACAGAAGTATGTTGGTGATGGTTTGTGGAGACCTCCATCCTCACCACACAGATCTTGTGGGTTTTTTATGGGTTACCATCCTCACCACACAGATCTGCAAACCCTCTTTTTTCTTCCATTTTATATGTTCCATCACATCGAATGCTGATAGTTGATTCCAACCACCGCTCCAACCACGACGTTCGAAACGAAAACCAGAAGATCAATAAGAATAAACGATATACGATCAACAAGATATGAGGTTCAATTCGTGTTTGTGATTATACTAATAAATGGAACAATGACAACAGCCGGAAGAACCACCGCTGCACTTGCCGGAGGCACCATTTTCAGATGAACTATACTTTTGTTTCAAAGCTTCGGCCGCTGTTTGTTGTCGAAAGCTTCGGTCAACGACGATATAAACGACAGAGAATGTTGGGCTTCGACCTTGGCTTGGATATGGTGTGGGAGGTCGTCGTTTAATGATTCTGTGGTTTGGTTTACTGATATATATATATATATAGTTATATATATTATATATTATAATTTAATAATTTATTGTTAGTTTATAATTTAAAATTATATAATATAACAATAATATATTTATTTAATTGTGTAAATCAAAGAAACGATTAAAAAACCAAAATGCCCCCTTAGTTAACGGACCTATAAACATAAGTTAGTGTAAGGGACCAAAAGTGAAATAAAATGGCAACCACAATGACCAAAATTGTAATTAGTTTAAAAGAGGGACCAAAGTTGATAGTGGGTGGCAACCACAGAGACCAAAATTGTAATTTACTCTTAAAATTAATACTATAGTGAATTGCAAATTTGGTCCCTGTGGTTTGTTGTTTTCTCACTTTTGGTCCCTACAAATTTTTTATTGCAAGAAAATCCATGTGGTATGCAAAAGTGTTGGGGTTTGGTTCTTGTGTCTAACGCATGTTACTTAAGGTCAGTTAAGTCCCTTCATGTGCATAGCACACGAGGGCAAATTTGTCTTTTTCTTTGACCTGACTTTTTTTTATCCCTTTTACCCCCAGAATAATAAAAAGTAAATCCTATCCCGTTTACCCCCTTATATTTATCTCTCTCTCTCTCTCTAACATCTGAAAAAATCATCCTCATTCCTCTTTCCCTCCTCTTGAAGCTCTTCAACAATGGTGGAATGCTACCATGGATCAAGAGCGATTGTAAGAATCTTATGGACCAATGCTAATCCAGGTCGAAGATTCTTTTGTTGTCCAAACACGGTAAGTTTAATGGGATGTAACCATTTTCTACATTTTCTAAATGGTTTATTTTTGCTCTAAACATGTTTCCCTCCATCAACCATTGATACATGGATACAACTAGGGGTGAGCAAAGGCGGGTACCCGCCCAAAATTCTCGGAACCGGAACCGGCGGTTCTTGGAATGAAGGAACCGAAACCAGAATCGGTTACACCGGGTCTTTATATTTGGGAACCGGTCTCGGAACCGCCGATTCCGGTACCGGGTACCCACTGTCTAATTTTAATTTTTTTTTATCATTCATTTTATAAAAAAGTAAATATTAATATATTACAAAGCCCCAATGTAAAGAAAATAAATATCACAAACGTGAAAACTAATACGATAAAAACTAATAAATACTACAGTGCTTATAAAACAAATAAATATTCCAAACGATGCTTCCAAAACAAATAAATACTATAAACGGTGCTTCCAAAACACTTCACGTCATTAAAATTAGTTGATGCTAATAAATATTACAAATGGTGCTTCCCTAAAACGTAGTTTATTAAATTTTTATAAATAAACAAAATATATTTTATTAAAAAAAATAGTGGATACCTGTCACTTCCGGTTTTGGGTATCCAGCGGGACAGGGTACCTGGTCCCGGAACCGGTCCCGACGGGTACCAGCAGTTAACGGTTGATGGAAACCATGGGAAACATCAACATGGATGTTCTTAAACAGGGCAAAGAGATAGATGAAATGAAGCTGGTAATCTTGTCTCAACAAGCACATATTGCCAAGCTAAAGAAAATGGTGTCAAGGCTAGTGCAAAAGAAGAGGAGAAAACAATATGTTTTGAAGAAGAGATCAACCAATAAAGATGCTTCCAACAAGGGGGAGAAAGAGTCTGAAAAAGAGAAAGAGGATGGGATAGAAGCAGAAACAGATTTTGCTCAAGCAGCAGAAACTGTTAATGCTGCTGCAACAGTAGAAACAGTTAATGCTGCTGAGGCAAAAGAAGCAGTAGAAACAGAGGAAACAGTAACAGGGCTTTCTGTAGAAGAACTAGAAATTGCAGAAACACTAGTTAAAGCCAAGAATGACACTCCCAAAGCAAAGGGAGTGGTCATAAATGAAGGGGGAGTAAAGAAGACAGAAAAGAAAGATAAGGCTGCAGATACAAAGGGAAAAGGAAAGGAGAAGATTATTGAATCTGAAATGCCTTCAAAGAGAAAGACTCAGATTGAATTGGATGAGGAAATTGCAAAGAAGCTTCAAGAACAGATGGAAAAGGAGGAACAGCTCCAAACTGAAACTGATAGAGAACTTGCAAAGATTATGGCCAGAAAGCTAAATGCAGAGTATCAGAAGAGTATACAAGAAGCAGCTCAGGCCAAGAAACTTCAAATCAAAAGAATGGCAAGTCAAAAGCAGAAAAAGACAACCTTCCAAGACCTTTTTGGCCAATCAAGAAAGGAGAAAAATGATAAATTTCCTGAAAGGTGCAATTGGGGTCAAGGGAGAGATGTTTACCAATATGGCATACAGCAAGGTTGAGGAGATGTACAAGAAGGAAATGGCCAAACTTCAAGGGGACTCATCTCAAAGGGAAGAAGCTGAAAGAAGAATGAAGGAGAGGCATGACCTCAATATTCAACAACCATTCCCTGAGGAGACCACACCCTCAAAAGACAAAGCTGAAGAAAAGAAGGAAGAATCTGAAAATGTTGGTGTAGAAGTTAAGTCTGCAAAAAGGGTAAAAACCATTGCTGTAAAAAGGATTTTCAAAAGGCCAAGAGTGGAAGAAAAAGCAGAAACTGCAGCAGAATCAGTGCATAATCCAGAACAGTCCAATAAGCAAACTGATGAGAATATGGATGTCTACATGACTATAGTAGAACCTATAAAGGTTGTCCCAATCTCCATGAAAGCTCCTGAGATCACCTTTTGGGACATTCTAAGAGATAATGGAAAGGATTTCTTCATAATCAAAAGAGCTGATGGTACATTTGAAGCATTTTCAACCTGGAGGAGAGTGATCAGAAGTTGTTCAAGAGCAGACATAGAAGAAATGTACAAAGTGGGAATGAAACTCTATGAACCTGTGTTGACAAGTAATGAAGAAAATCTTCTCAAAGTAACAATGGAATACTTGTGTATGATGTTTGATCCAGAGAGGGTAGCATACAGGATTAAAGATCATAATCATGAGCATTTATTTAAGAAGATTGATTACTGGATGCTATTTGAAAACTGTGGTGTATACATGATTACTATTGACAAATGTTATCATGAATACTACCTAGTGAACAAAATTTATAATCACAGCAAGGAGAAGCTAACGGGGATGCTCAAAGCTAAGTTAGTATGCACAAAGGATTCAGAAATGGCCAGAATTGTGGTGAGAAGAACTATTAATCAAAGTCTGGGCCTAGATCCAAATTTGGGCAACTGAACATGAGGTGTTGAAATCATCTTGAAGATCAGATTTGAAGAACTTGACTTCTCTTCCTAAAAGTCAAGTTAGGGGGAGATTGTTGGGAACTGAAGAAATGTTAAGTATGATTAATGCTGCTAGTTTAACAATTAGTACTTCTGAGTTAATGCTGCCAGTTGAAGTTAATGCTGATGGAACATGATTAATGTTGCTCTTCAAGATTAGTACTGCTGGAGTTACTAGTGCTAAGAGATTAATACTGCTGATCTTGATTAGTGTTGCTTATGAGATGGAGATTCGAATTACAAGAATGACAGCTGGATAGACTGAAGATATTCATGGAAGATATTCTGAAGATATTTTATTAATTGTAATTATCTTCTATCTTTAGTATATGTATAGTATTGTTTAGAATTGTTAAGTGATCTTTTGATTAGAAATAATTCTGAGTTTTTGTTCTAGAGAGAGAATCAACCTCAAGGCATAGTTCCTAATTCTAGAGAAGTAGAATTTGTCTTGAAAGAGCCTGTTCTTCAAGATTGAGGTTGTGTGTGTAATCTTGTAATTTCAATCATTCAATACAAGGTTGCTAGTTGTTCATCAGATTTACTGTTTTGTTTACTATTTCATTGAATATCAAAGTGTTGTTCCGCAAACTTCTTTGATATTGTTTCTGAGTATTCATTATTCTTGTTGAGAATTCGATCCTGACAACGGTTTCCAAAAAATGAGAACCGGAACCGGAACCGGTCCCGATCGGTTCCATATTTTAGGTTCCGGAACCGGAACCAATCAGATTGGTTCCGGTTCTAGAACCGACAGTTCCGAAGTGGTTCCGGTTCCAAAGTTGGGTACCTGCTTCCGATGCTCACCCCAAGATACAACTGTGGATTTTTCATGTGTGTTGACCCAACAATTCCCTCGATCTATGAATGTGATTCCTGGTTTATTGAAGTCGGAGAACAATCTTGAAGCAAACTTGAAGGCAAAGCCTGAGGAAGCTCGTAAGTGGAAAATATTGATGTTGATTAGTTGGTTTTTCTTTGTAACATATTTCCTTTTTACTTGACCTAATATGTGTAAAGGTCAAGTATTTGTGGAATATACTGTTTCCATGTAATGAAATGGTGTTTAATAATAATGTTTTTAGGTTCAATTGAGTGTATTAAAGTTTGTTCCTGTTAAAGTAACATTTTTACTTGTCCTTATTTGTGGAATAAGTTAGTCTTCACACTCACCTGACCTGAGATGTTTGTTGTTTTTTATTGGATTCCAACTTCTTCCTCCATTGCTTTCAACATTAGACTCTGAGCCACTTGCAAAATCAACCACATCTATAGGTTTTCCACTTTCTTCCTAATTGTCCTCATCAACTATATCTTCAGTCTGCCTAAGCCATTCAACATTCCAGTCTACAACTGAGTTAAAGTTAGTCATGTATGCATCCATTTCGTCTTCCAATAAGGTTTCATCTATACGTAATCACTATCTTGTACTTCCTCATCATCTGTTTGTTAATCACAGTCATCTTCTACTTGTACTCCCCCTTGTTGGTTCACCACAAAAAGGATCAAAATCATCAAATGGATCAAAGTCTTGTCTAGGCTCTACATCTACTTGTGAAGTATGTTCACCACTTAATGTTTCATCTACTTCCTTTGGTATGTATCCCACCCCTATTTCATCTACTGCCTTTGGTATGTCACCCTGCTCAGCAGCTTGTACACTCCCTGTTTCATTCAAGTCAACATGCTCAGTAGCTTGTACACCCCTCATGTTTCATCCAAGTGCCCCTGTACATTAACTTGTACACCCCCCTGTTTCACCCAAGTCACCCTATTCATTTGGTTGTACACCAATGGATTCACTAGTGGGAACTTCTATTTCGACCCCCACCCTTGTGTCAATATATTCCAACAATAATTTTTTTTCCATGATGAAGTTACAAAATTCTTCATTGGCTTCCTACTTTTCTTCATTTCTGGTGATACCTAGCTAGGAAGTTCGTCAATAACAACTTTAGATTCCCTTGGTGACTTATAGGAGGGTATTACATTTGTCATCCTATGCTCAATGAATACCTCAATAACCTTGTATGTGCCGGTGTACTTCAACAAATTTATAATGTCTTGGTCACTTCCTAGGTCTTACAATCCTTTATCTATGTCAGATACAGGGATTTCAAAATGGTTCCACATTTGATGCTTTCTAGTATAGCCTATCTTTTGAATCATATCATTGATCTCATGGACACTCAACTGATAACAGTCTACCAAGTCAACAAAGTTTGTCTTACCTTTGGCATACTTCCTTCCTGGACATTTGGTAACGAATCCACCATGATTGATCTTCATAGTAATAAGATTGGGAATATTTTTTGCAAAATAAAGTATATTCTTTGAACTCAAAACCCAACAATATACATGGAAACCTTCCTCAACAAACCAAGATATACATATTGTAAGCTTCATGAGGATCAAAGGCTTCGAAACGACCACGAATACGCCAAAATGTTGGGCTCATCATCGACTTATGAGATTGTTCTTCGTTGCTTGTTGCAAAGACTAACTCTGTGGGGAAGATGAAGGATTCAAACCCGATTCTAGAGGGTTTTAGTACGTTAGAGAGAGAGAGAGAGAGAGAGATAAGGGGGTAAAAGGGAGGGGTTTACTTTTTATTATTTTGGGGGTAAAAGGGATAAAAGGCAGATTTGCCCTCGTATGCTATGCACGTGAAGAGACTTAACGGACCTTAAGTAACAGGCGTTAGACATAGGGACCAAATCCGAGCACTTTTGCATACCATGATTTTCTTGCAATAAAAATTTTGTAGGGACCAAAAGTGATAAAAACAACAAACCACAGGGACCAAATTTACAATTCACTCTTAATACAAAATATTTAGGTAGGGGCCTAAATATTCATCATTTGTTGGATTATCATCAAATTAGCCTATGATTTTTTGAGTTGTTGGTATCGTATGATAAATAAATACAAACAATAAGTGTCGAAAATAACATTTCATTTTGCAGAAAGCAAGAAACCGTGTGACTCTAACCAAAATATTTTAATATTAATTCAAATTAACTATGACATGAACCTATATATATATATATATATATATATATATATATATATATAGGGTTGGGTTCATGTGAGACCTACCTGTTTTCGTGAGACCGGTGAGACCAGAAAATAACACTAAAACTTCACAGCGATTCATTGTGAAGGAATAAAAAACAGCAAACTTTCACTACAAAAACATTGTGAAGGTTTACCTTTATAATACCTTCACAGTCTTTTGCTGTGAAGGTTTAGTGTTATTTTTGTGGTCTCAGGGGTCTCACGGAAATAGTTTTGTCTCACATGATCTCAAGTCTCTCTCTCTCTCTCTCTCTCTCTCTCTCTATATATATATATATATATATATATATATATATATCTTAAATAATACATTAAAAGCTTCTTTTTTTCAACCAATGCATCCTATGATAACACGACAAACAAATCTGTTGTACCCATGTGTTGGGATTGTTATATAAGATTATGAGTCACAACCAATCTAATAATATAAAAGGAATTAATTCGGTCTTGACCCCTTTTCAAAAATATTATGGTGATGTGTAAACCAACTAACGTATTTCAGTGATTATTGCTGGACATATATATAGGTTCTGAAAGAGGCATTCAATCACGAAACCGGACCATTATTTTGTAGGCAAACGATAGGAGATCGAACATAAATTTTATGGGTCCATGTTGATTGATATATTTTTAGTAATTTGGTTATAAAAAAAAATAAATGAATTGGAGATGAAATTAAAAAAAAAATTAAATCCAAAGTGTAAGCTACAAAAGAAAATCTAGAAGGAAATATAAATTTGTCATATAATTAGAGGGACCAACATTAAGGTTGAAGGTTTCCTTTCATAGAAAGATACATTTTCATGTGCGTAAGGTACACGTTTATATGCATTATGTATAATATATAGAGAGGTCCAAAATAACCCTTCTACATGATACCGTTCATGCAACCTCTCTATCACCACATTTTATTTTTACTTTTGAAATTAAGAAGAAAAAAAGACTGAAAATAAAATGGGCGATAGATAGAGGGATTGCATGAGTTGCACCATGTAAAGGGGTTGCATAATAACCTAGTTCCCTCTCTCTCTCTCTCTCTCTCTCTCTCTCTATATATATATATATATATATATATATATATATATATGCGAATGATCGTGTGAGAAGTTGATTTAACAGTGAGAAGCGTGAGAAATGGATATGAACCGTTGATCTCTTTTAATCTCAAGCCCTCTAATGAATGACGGCTTAAAAGAGAACTGATCTGGTGCATCTCGGTGCATCTCATCCTAATGTGCGTTCATTTCTCATCCAACGATCGATAACCATTTTTTACCATTTAGTCAACTTTTTTACCGGAACCCAACCCTATATATATATATATATATATATATATATATATATATATATATATATATTATGGTATTTTATGGCTTTAATGAAGTAATGACCAACCTCTCATTAAATAGGAAGACCAACTTTTTATTATATACAATGAATTTTATAGGTGACCAATTTTATCATGGAATGAACTTGGTATTTGTCATTTTCAATTTTGTATTTTAAATATCATTTATAAAGGAAAATAAATAAGTACATAAAAGATACGTTGGAATGTAAGAATGAAAAAAAAGATGTTGAAAAATATAACATTACAGATACTAAATCAAAAAGAATAGAATGCTTATTTTTTATATAATTTGTTCGGTTCTAATTTTGGGTATGTTTCATAGGTTTTTTATGCAGTATATCTTACGTATAGACTTGCTGAACATTGGCTCGAGACATTTTCTCTTTCCATTCAGCTCTTATTTTTGCAATTTTAGCCGTTGCTTATATATATATATATAGGTGAATCCATTCATTGAGAAATTTATTTTTTGTTTCAAAGAAGCAACTTGGACAAAAAGAATTGAAGTGGTTTAGACGAACCTTTTTAGAAAGAAGGTTGTTACCACATTTTGTATACAAGTATAGCCTGTATAGGTATAAATATAAATAGAGTTACCTATAATTTTGGTCCTTGTGGTTTAAAAAAACTATAAACAACATCTATCAATGAATTAAAAAGGTAAGAAAGACAAAAATGCCCTTCAACTAACGGAGTCTTGACTAACAGAGTTAGACAAAGGGACCATTTCCAAAAGAAAATGTAAAAAGAAATAGAAATGATAATTGTACTTATTAAAATCTAGGGACGACTTTCATAGTTGGGTGTAAACCACAGGGACCATTTGCTCTTAAAAATATAAACTTTATATTGTATAAAACTTTATAATTGTTATAGGAAAAGCATAATAGAACAACAGTAAATAGAGAGAATGAAATTTGTAATTCTCATTAATCATAAACCCTTTAAATAGGGAGAAGTTTACAAAGAAAATGAAACATTCATTATGGTAAATTCTAATACTAGGAAAATATTATATCAATCACTTCCTTTTGATGATGGCACATAATCCTACAACACTCCCCCTTGTGTCGAGTCAAATGAGTGATGGTGCACAATTGTTGCCTTGTTAAAACCTTACGCCAAAATAAAAAACCCAGTGGAAAAAAAATAGGACGAAGGAAATAGTATAACGCACCAGTTTCTTTGCAATATATAGACTCTTCCTTCAGTCTAGTTTTCTCTTAAATTCGTACATTAATCATGATGGTATATAAACGGTTGCCTCACAAAAACCTTACACCAAGGAACAAAACCCAATAGGAAAAATAAAACCTTGGTTGAAGGAAAGAGCACAACATACCAATATCACAAATATAGTAGACTCCCCCTTTTGTCTATTACTCCCCCTAATTCGTGCATTAATCAAGGGAGTTTGGAAAACATTTGCACTTGCTTTCTACATGTTTCCCAATATATGGTTTTAGGTTATGATTTGGTAAAATGTGTCATGTTCTGCTGACATCTTACTTGATTTAATTAAATCTCGATGAGAGTTTTCTTATTGTTGATTGTATAAGACTTAAGCAGAATATTTGATGTATCTTATGTTCATTTCTTCGATACATGATGCATTATTTCCATGTATGCAAGTAAGATATTGGTTGAACCCATAATTACTAGCTCATCTACTATATGCAATGATAGTCCTTAATCATATACATTATTTAATTATTATGGGGAGTAATATTCTTGGATTAGTTCAAGGGGGTAGTTATAAAGGATTGCTTAATTCACTTCCAAGCAATCGGCGTGTTCCTTGCGGTAATTCTTTATCCAGTTTGGGAACAACCTTTGTATGAGTCAAACAGATACATAATATCATCAAAGACATACCAAGACATTGTTTGGTGTTTTTCTATAAGAGTTAGTACTTTTTGTTGCTTACATTCTAAGTAGGTATTGAAGTTTCATTATCAACCCCATTTTTCTTTCTATAGGGAAAGTATAAGCCTATGTCAATAGTTTCAAAAGATTAATTTGATATCATTCCAATGATGTTGCGTTGGCGCTGAGCTAAATCTAGCTAACAAATTCATTGAGAAATACAATATATGGTCAAGTGTATTGTGCTAAGTACAATAATGCCCATATTATACTTAGATAGGGAATTCCAACTCCCAACATTTTTCGTCATCATTCCTTTTAGACGAAATGGATCTTTCCTTATATCTGACGCTGATCATGGGAGTGCTAACCGGATGCGCTTTGTCCATATTAAATTGTCTGATTATTTTCTGGACATATGCGATCGGTGAATTAATATTTCACAAACTCGGTGTCCTAGCTCAAATATCTAGACAAAACCAAGTTTTCCCAAGATCTTTCCTCTCAAAATCAGATTTCAAGTAGCTTGTGGTTCCTCTTATTTCATCAAGAGTGCCTATTATGTTCATAACATTGACATATAGAGCTACTTTGAAAATCTGGAACTTGTTTTCCATAATAAATACGCAAGGGAACAGTTCATCGTTTTTATATATCCTATCCCAATCAAGTATTCCACTAGTTCTTATATATCCTTTATAGATTATATTGCTTTAATCTATAAAGTGGGCGTTTCAATTTTATTGCAAACGCATTTTGTGATTTAGAGTTACTTGATTTTGGTAATTTAATATCATCAAACACTTTTATATATCTCTAAATCTAGATCCCCATAGAGATAAGTGGTAACCACATTTACGAGATGCATTTCCAGTCCTTCGGAAACTACTAGGCTAACTAAATAGCATAACGTTATAACGTCCATTACGGGAGAGTAAGTCTTCTCGTGGTCAATCCAGGGAGTTGTGAGAAACCTTGCGCCAAAAGAGAGTCTCATACATTATGACTTAATTATTCTCATTACGTTTTACGACAAATGATTTATCTATGTCTTACAGGCTTTACACTTGGTGGGTTAGCACTACCAAACCAAATACCTGTTCATTTGTCAAATAATATGATTCTCTTGGATTGTTTATTTAGGCCAATTTGCTCTTTGTTGATATTTTTCAACTGAGCATGGTTCGATGTCAATGTGCTCTATCATCTCATAAGCAACAATATATGTGAAATATATCATCATTGAGTATGTATGATCTGTCCATCGACTCATATGCACTCTCATAATTCATTTGAGATTTCTTTAATCTCTGGAATCAATATTAACTTTGGAGCGTCCTCCAGTAATGATTCATAGACATATTTTAATCAGAGACAATCTCATGAGAGTTTATGTATTGATGACAAAGAGTTGTGCCTTACTCTTCTCTTCCTTAAGATGAGTATCTATCGAACCAAGTAGCTTCCCCCATTTCCGTTTGGGAGCTACGACCTCAACCACACCTCCACCATGTGTGATTGCAACGCACTTTCCAGCGAAGTTGTGCCCTTGTTTGGGAACTTTAACCTTGCTAGTATATTTGCAGCTCGTATATGTGATATTGTCACTTCTTGAATAACATTAAACGTATCAGGTATCGAGTCTGATTCGTTTGACTTGAACATTACGTTGTGAAGTTTTGGGGATCAAAATGAGACAGAGTGGGAATATTCAATGACACTTCCTGTTGTTCCTATGGAAAATCTTTTTTCCTATCTCCCCCTAATGACGGGAAGACTGTCTCATAAAAGTGACAACCCGCAAATCTAGCGGTAAAGAGATCACTAGTCAAATATTCTGATTAACAGATAATTGTTGGGGATTCATATTCAACATATATCAAATCGTCTTTAAGGGCCCATTTCGATGCTGTGGGGGCGCAATTGGCACATATAATCAAACATGCGTAAATGTAAAGTATCAGGCTTATATCCAGTTACCAACTGGTACGCATGAGGTTGGTTAGCAAACAGTGGGTCTAAAAACGAAAAAAAAAACTGCATATAATAATTGCATAATCCCAGGTAGATGTGGGGTAAATTGGTGTGCATTACTAATAACCTGGATGTCATCATATTCTTTTGATAACAACTTTTATGAGACCATTTTATATATACACATGGGGTATAGGAAACTCTACATTGATCCTCATACATATGCAATTAACATCAAATCCTTATGATGTAAATTCTCCAGCATTCCAAGTCATGTAGACTTGATGAAATAAACAGGGTGGTGAGTCCTTAAACGTATAGCTAGTGCTAGGAGTGCAGTATTTCATGTGGACAATAATACGACATGCATTTATCGTGTCAAAACCAGAACCATAAACTTTTAATGGCCCGCATTCTAGATGTTTATGTCCATAAATATCACCTTATATTCGTTGTAACAATGGAATATTTTTGTATTATGTCCTTAGCTTTACGATGATCTCATTCCTGTCTTGGCTAAGGATAAGGGTATATACAAAAGTTTTAGGTATTCGAGAGGGCATATTATGATGGCAATGTTGTTTCTTATACTGCAGAAGTCAACAGTTGCAATTTGCCTCGTTTTGCCTATCACTCGAAAGAGAATGTGTCTATGTGTATTTTGCAATACACGGATCACTATGTCATAACCATGGTGTCCCACATGGTCATGTCGAAACATATATGTGTCATTTCCCTAAAGTTCTTTATTGGTGACAAAAATGTTTCAATGACTCAATAATCTACTAGCCAGTTTGACACATAGTTTTCATGATATATGTTTACTTTCAAATTCATTAGAACTTATGTATATATGCTCATTATAATTTACATTTGATACAAATATCTTTACAAGGTTCCTATTGATCTTGTACCAACAAGAAAATGATTGTTCATTGTCTAAGTATTTCGATTGAATGAATTATAAAATAAGTATTTGTCTATCATTTTAGATTGTGTGGAATATTCTACAAAAACTCAAGTTCTCCTCGATACATTCCTATATGGAACGGAGAATATTGATAGTTTTGTTATTTATTTATTTAGATGTATTTATTTACATATATAATGGTTACATATTCGATTTTACTTAGGCAAAAGAAATTAATTAAAATGCTATAAGATAAATTTCAAAGAAACATATACTTTATCATTCTTAAATTAATATGATATAGTTCATTTTTAACATGTTCCCTTTTCGACAGGAGCACTCTTTAGTGCATTTCTTATTTGACTGTCCATTTTCACCTGGGGCAGTAGTTGTATCTCTACTCCAGATGTTGAAAAATCATTCCCGACTCTTACCAAGACCCTGCCCCCGTTCTAGGGTTTCGTCCACATAGTGCATAAATATCACATGTGTGAAATTGTTTTTAACTCTCTGTTCTTTGGAGTTGTTTCCACTTTTAATGCTTTCATTATTGATCTCGAGATTTTTCTTTGTCTCGACATATGTGGTGTTGTTATTCGAAAGAACCTTGTTATGTCTCTCAACCACTTGCAGTAGGTTGATGAGTTTGTCTAAAGGTTACCTTCCAACTTATATTAGTTCATTAATATTTTTGATATATGAAAAGTGGAAATAACGTTAAGAATCATGTCATCTTCTATGAGTTCCTTGCCACAGAGATTGAGACGTGTTTTGGATATAACATTTCTTTGTTGAAATCAGTTACCTTTTTGAAATCGAGTAAATGGGTTTTATTCCACTGTACGATTAGTTCGGAAAGTACATATTCATGAGTACTCCCTATTATCCCTTTCGGGACATCCCACATTTCTTTGGGGGTTTCTAGTAAAGGTATTCCTATGAAACTTGGGATTTATATGTCGTCTCAAAACATGAAGGTATTTGCTTGTACCTTTTCAAGAGGTTGGTTTTAGAGTCAATTGGGGAGTTGATTAACTTTAGGTATTTTCTTGTACATTTTCAAAAGGAGGTTTATATACTCATTTATGATACTCAGATTCTTTTGAGTTTACGACGTTGATTTTGGGATGAGTTGTTTCAACCATTTACATATATAAATGATAATATATGATTTTCTTTTTTATAAGAAAATGGATTATGATTATGAAATTTCATTATCATAACAATATTGGATTTTTGTATGCTTATATTTTGTTGATAATACTTCATCAATATTTCAATTTGCGAAAAAGAAATCACTCAATCTATTGGATTTCCAGGTAGTAGGGGAATCACATGGATTTCTTAAGTTCCTACAAACCTTAGGGTTGTTTACACCCGTTTGACAAAATCCAGTTGATATCTTGTGATTTATTTAATTTAAATATAACATTGTTAATTATAGAGCATTTGCCATGAAGCCAAAAATTGATATGAGTTTGGCATGTGGAGCCAATTTCAATGTTTTAATACCTTAATGGTATTTTGCGAGATTTTGTCATGAGACAAATTAATATTGGTTTTGACATAAATTCAAATTCAAAATTTTAACATATTACTAATATTTTTGGAGCTTTTGGTATAAAAAAAACCCAAAATATATGAGGATTGGAACTGTACCTTCCAAAAAATTAGTTATAAGATTATGATATGTAATTAAGATATAACATTTAAATATTATGTGGGGAAAACAATTAAATACTAAATCCATAATTAAGTTTATAAATATTTATTGCCCCGTGTAATTAAATTAAAAATGGCAAGCCAAGTAAAATAAATTAACTATCATATCTAAATAATAATTAATTAACCATTAAATAAATATTTAAAGGAAAAAGATAACATATCACAGTAATAATAAAGTTATCGTCCAAGAAAGAACAGTTTACAAGCATGAACACATATAAAAAAAACAAGACTTGATAATCAAGATTTTAAAATAGATCGGTTTTCATCAGCTTCTTTGTTTTTTTTCGTGATACACCTTAAAGGAAATTATTTTTAATTTAAAAGGTGGATTAAATGTAATTTCAATTAAGTTTTTGTGTGAAACTACATATATGCAATAATATATTTTTAACGGTTCAGGGTATCAAATTTCATTAGGATAAATATGAAAGAACCGAAAAGATACCTGATTTAATTGACAGAACTATAGTGTACACGAGATCATCTTGTAACAGAAACAACGGTTTAGGTTTGGTGTCGGATTTGATAAAACATTCAATATCAAAATAAAACATTCAATGTCAAAATAAATAAACTACAAAACATTTTAACAATTATATCATTATATGATCCTAAATCGCAAATTTGACTACTAAGAATTCAAGGGACTTCAAATATGCTTAAATATTAATATAATATTTAAATATTACAATATAAATGATAGGAACGTATTTAGATTTACATATCCATATATAGTTGGTTTAAAATAGCAACTAGAATATTAAATAACTCATATCATTGAATCAAATAAATTATCATATCTTAAATTAACTTGTTATAAAACAATACATATATGATAAAATTGGAGCAAAACATAATAGCTATATAAAAACAATATTTGAGGACAATAAAGTGAAAATTTAAAGAACATAAAATAAAATAAATAAAATTTAAATAATGAATAAAATATAAAAAAGAAGACGTATTTAATGTTTTAAAAGAGAATTAGATTTTATTTTGAGGTTATATTGATAAAACATAAGTCTGTTCCACTTTGTTCCATGGGGTGGGGGTGGAATGGAACAACTATGTTCCACTTTTGTTCCACTATGTTCTTGTTTGTTCCACCTTACAGTCCTGTCAAACGTGGGACAGTAATCCATGTTATGTTTTGTTCTGTTCAATGTACCAAACACACCCTGATATATTTCAACTTCTTACGGGCATGGCACCTAACGGAGTTTAAAAAAATCCATTAATCCAATTAACTTCAGGGCATTTTGGTTCTTCTACACATTTCTTTTGTCTTTCTCCTATTACAAAAATAAAAAAATATATTATATAATATAATCTAATATTTTTTTATATTATATCATATATAAGGAGGGGGGAGGGGAACAAATATAGACATCAAAAAAGAGATTTGATTATATCGTATAATATATTTTTTATATTTTAAAACAGAAAAGCGAAAATTGAGTGTAAAAAAACCAAAATGCCTCTTAAGTTAATTTGGTTAACGGATTTTTGTTAATAATGTTTGTGTCTTAATGAAAGGAACTGTGATCATGAGATATTGAATAGCACAAGAATTCATTATTAATGGAGTATAAGAGTATCTCCAACTGATTCTCCAAAATGGAGATTTTGGGGAATTTTGCTCCAACAAATGTTTTTAGAGATGAATATAATTTTGTAGAGATTTTAACTTTTCACTACTTCATTTTAATTTTCGATATACGCATGGATCCTGTAACAACACAAAACAAACAAGAATCAAACATAACATTAAATATAAAGAAGGTACGCCAAAACGGCCCCAACATCTAGAAAGAAGTCTTAAGGTTTGCGGATAAGCAACCTAATACACAACTGAGATTACGAGAAAAATAAAACTAAAATGACGGTCTTCTAGCCAACTCCAGCTCACACCTTCTCCTTGCCCTTATCTTCCCTTCCCACATCACGCCTGCCTGAAAAGGTTTTTTGTTTTGAAAGAGCGAGGGTTAGACCGGAGGTCTAGTGAGTCCCCTCTAATAACAGTTTAAAACACCATACAAGAATGTACATCGATAACCAATTCAGTTTTAAAAAATAATGATTTACACTGATAAACCACGCTTCCGACCTACACTACCGTCATACCAGGATAACGGCGTGTCTGACTCGTACTGCCTTATTTGGGACACACACCCCAATGGCATAATCGAAACACACACCCCGGTACGAGCAGGCGGGACACACCCCCCGTCTTAGGCCATAACTCACAAACACAATGCATGCATACATTCAACATCAATAAAAATATAAACTACTTTTAATGAAACTCTCATGTGTAAAGCAACACGAAATTTATAAATGCTTAAAGTAAACTTCCACATAGTCTTTAACCGCATAACTTTAAAAGCATTTAATTTAGAAAAACTCACTTGAAACTTCCCGCTAAACTCCCCTCGTTCACGCTTGAAACCGGTAACGATACCCCCCTACGGTTAAGAATTAAATGAGCGATGAGTTCCTACTTAATCTTACGGTGAGACGGTTCCTTCTCTAAAACATCCCCAACAAACTAATTTCACTCCACCACCAGCTTCGGAATGATGAGGTTCGAGAAATGATTCCTTAAACATAATGAGGCTCACCCGGTCCACGGTTCTACCCGGTCGACAACTCCCGGGTTCACCCGATCCCCATCTCCCGGGGCCTCCCGGTCCAAGGGTACCCCGGGCGCCCGGTTCCTTGTTCTCAAGGTCTCCCGACGTCTAGCTCTCGGGGTAACCCGATGGAAGCTTACCCGGGGCCACCAGGTCGAAACATGCCCCGGGTCACCCGGTGGTTCCTCGTCTCGAGCAGGTTACACATAGGTCGGCTCGACGAAGTCCACGAATCGATGGGTGTGGCGATCACCGAATGATGGTAATCAACTCACCCCACCTTTGACGGCGACACTCCTCGCAACCATAATTGACAGAGTCGCTTTCTACAAACCCTCAAAACCCTTCCCACAAGAGGGACACAGCGCCGATAACCAACCCAAAAACAAACCAGATCGAAAAACGAAGCTTAAGGAACCAAACATGAAATCTCTTAACAAAGAACAATAGGCTAAAGCGTGACTTACCTAAGAGAATCGATACAGAGTTGAATCCCCAAAAGCAGAAAGCTCCCTTGCTGCCTTCTCCAAAATCGCCTCCTAGCCTTCTCCCAAAACTCCCAGCAGAAAAGTATGAATGAGCAGATAGGTTCTAGGGTTAAATCCCTTCTATTTATTCTTTACACTTTTGGCCCCAAACTTTAGTCTTTAAAATAAACTAACACCCAAATTATTAATTTATTCGAATTTCTGCACGGTTATTACATTATCCCCCCCCCTTAAACTAATTTCGTCCCCGGAATTCCTTCACTGAACAGACTGGGATATTGGGACCTCATGTCTGCCTCCGCTTCCCACGTCGCGTCTTGCCCCTTATGAAATTTCCACTACACTTTCACTAAACGGATCTCTTTATTCCTCAGCTTCTTCACTTTATGGTCCAAAATAGCCACCTGTTCTTCCACATAGGTTAACTCCTCATCCACACGAATGTCATCCAATGGTACCATTACATCCACCTCCGTCAAACACTTCTTCAGATTTGACACGTGAAATGTAGGGTGAATCCCTCGCAGGTTTTCGGGTAGTTCTAACTTATACGCTACCTCTCTCACTCGTTCGATGATAACAAATGGCCTAACGAATCTCGGTCTCAATTTACCCTTGTCCTCGAAGCAGACTACCCCCTTCCAAGGCGAGACTTTTAACATAACTCTGTCTATGTAACATCCCGAATTTCGTTGTTTTGCGAAGATGTTTGGAGGAAATGAGGTTATTGTGGTTGTCTACAGGACGCACGGGTCGTGTGCCCTCCTTCAGAGAAAACTTACGGGTCGTGCGTATGATCCAGGGCCAAGGCATAGTGCTAGTGCACGGGTCGTGCGCATTTCCTTCTTTGAGGTCGCTTTTTGAGGATTGCCTTAAATATCTTTTGGTGAGATATTTTTCTAAATATCTCATATTTTTTTCTCTCTCTCAGTTTCTCTCTCTTTCTTTTCCTTATTCTTCTTTTGATCTTCGAGGCTTCGTTGGTAGTTAGTTTTCGGTGTTTCTAGCAAGGGGTCGGTGTTTTAAGCTTCACCTCTTCGTCGTGATCGTTATCTGGTTTTCCGGGTTTTATTCTAAAACCTACTGGTGAGTTCCTACTACCATTTTACAAACTTTATACATGTCAAAACTCTTATTTGCGAAATCCGAAGTATTTATACGGTATGATTTTATGTTCTCTACATTTGATATAAATGAAGTTTTTGGTGATTTTCGGGGTTCCCGATCAGTATTGACTAAAATGACGGGTTCCGCCTTATCTGAAGTAAAAATAATGTTTTACTAGCCCATGTTTGTGGCTTATTGAAAGAATGTATATAAACTGGTTTTTATGATTATCTTTCTTACCAGCAGTTGGTCTGGAAAATGGCATTTTGGAATATAAATGTGTTGATAGCTATTTATCTAGCTTTGATGGTCACATGAAATATTGTGACAAGTCATGACTATACTAGTGGATCCCTAGGTATCGAGTCGGCTTATGGCTGGGAAGGATATGCCCCTTCTGTTGTAGTTAGATACCTTTGATCTTCGGGGGCAACTTGGTACGGTTATGTGAGGCCGGTTACTAGCCATGGGTTAAATGTATCTAACGAACGAGTATGACTGGTTCCTTGGGGGCCTCCCTCACATCGTAGTACGTACCGAAGCGTTCGTGGCCATGGTTCCATGTATTTAGCTCATATCTCGGATTTGTGGTTTACTTTGTGTTCCACTATAATCCTTGGTAAATCGGGTAATCCCCGTCATCGGAAGATGTGTTTTGGACCGGTTGTCCGTATATTATCAAAGAACTGTATTTTGCATAACTAAACCTTTGAAAATATATATTTTGATGCATTTGATTTTATCTTTTGAGATTTATGAATTGTATGTTCTCACTAGGCTTTAAGCCTAACACTTTTTCTCAAACGATGTGTATAACAGGTTTCCCTTAGCGGTGGGTTGTACAGGGTTTTTGAGAGTCGAGCGTGGACTCAAGGCATATTTTGAGATGTCTAGTATTTTGGTGTTGGGCATTGTTTAAGTCCCATCTTTTAGTGAATTTTGGTTTGTCAAGTGTTGTAGTCTAGACGGTTATGTTTAGATTAGTATTGTTGATAAATTCTATATTCGTATGAGTTTTGTATAGTCTTAAGGACTGATCCCCTTTATGGGAAGTTTATATCCTTACGGATGTCTTGTTGCCATATTTCCAGGTTTTAATTTACTCTGAAATTTTAGAGTGTTACAAGTTGGTATCAGAGTTCTAGTTTAAGCGAACTAGGCATGAATGTAAGATGTCTAGACTTAGACTGAGTTTGATAGGCATTGATTGTAAGATTGGGTAGAACTTCTAAGATGGGTTAGTCTTAGAATCGACGGAGGTTATGTTAATCAAGCGTTGTGATGATGGTAACAAGAACCCTTATGTGTTATATGTTCATAATCTCACTTAGCTAATGTGATTATGAGGATATTTTACGTGCGTGTAATTGGTTTGCTAATGTTATGACAAATGGTAGATGTAACGGTACGTTTCTTTCGTGCGTGTTTCAGTTACACTCTTCCTTACCCTTTCTCGTGCTTGTGTTTATCTGCTCTACCTTAGTATATTGACCGTTAGAGTAGTGCGAAAGTTTCTAAGCGAGTAAGCCAAAGTATGATTGTTGTTTATAGCAATGTCTCTTTGGGATGATAGTAAGTGCGTTGAACGCATTAGGTTAATCATCTTGAGCCAGATTCGTTGGTGGAATTAGAACTATATCTTGTTAGATCGACTCTTTTTCGAGGAGATTGTAAGTTAATTATGGGATGGTTTCTCTAAGATGCCTGAGGCATCCGGTTGATTATAGTACGTCGGGATGTTGGGAAGCGTAGTATTAAGATGTGAGTGCCGACCGAATTCATGCATTAAATTTATTTCTAAAATAAGGTCGCATAAATTGCTTTTCATGATTGCCAAACATAAAGTGATTTACCTTGTAACGCGTTGGCAAAAACATTTAGCACTCAGCATATTTTAAACTATGAGCATAAGCATGCTTAAAATGGTTTTGTTGCACCTGATTTCAAATTGTTATCAAAACTCTCTTTATTCACGTCTTGTGTTTAAATGCTATTTATGGATGTCGTAATATCTGTGTTTTAATGCTTTTTGAGTTAATGGGCAAGTAGTTGTGGAATTTTGACCTTGACATTGAATCTCTTCCACGTTTGTCAATGGTTTTAAAGGAAAAGTTATTCCCATGCTTTTGAGTAGGAGTTTCTTGGGAATTTTTAGTTGTGTGAGTTTTGTTGAATTCTTGGAGTTTTGTTTTACGGATTCTTTTGTCGCATGTGTATATTTTGTGATGCGTGAGTTTAATTTCATTGTGTGCAAGTTATGAGTTCTTTGGGCGTGGTGTCTCATCTTACGACTTTTGTGTCGCGTAAATAATTTCAGGAACATGTGCATATGCATCATTGTGTGCGTTAATTTCAGGGTTTCGTTAACAAATGTCAATCGTCGTGTACTATGTGCATTGGATTTAAGTATAACGTTGGTGTGAATGATTGCGTAAACGATTTATGTATTTAAAAAAAACAGGACTTTCGTTCTGATCGTATTTTCATCATTAACTCTTACTGTTAAAATTTCCGCAAAGCATTTAGCGAGTTAGCGGTATTTTTGTCGTTGTAGTTTCTATTTTGGTCAGATGTGTTTATCTTTACAACGTGAAGCTTTAAACTTGATTTGAAATCTTATTTGCATCCCCGTTATTTTACCGCCCTTTGGGGAATGATTTGTTGCATATGGGGTGAGTTGAAAATTCTTTTGCTGCAACGCCTCTTGGTTATAGAGGAAGACTTTTAAAGATCAAATTTTGATTTTTCCTTTGGAGTTGTACAAACAATTGTTGCATATGTGGAAGTGCAAGAACCTATTTTCACGTTTATAGTATAAACTATTGCGTATGTTTTACTCGGTATTTCTCAAGGTGCGAGTATTTTGTTAAGTTTTCGTATTCGGTAACTTGGATTGTTTTAATATCATAAATTGCTCATGTCGAGCTTGAATATTTCAGCAATTAAATAGCGTGATTTACATATTCTGGGTGATTTTGTACACGTAAAATCTACATTAAGATTTATGCATCTTTGATGATTTTGTGCATCTTAGTATATTTGCATTCATAAACTTTTGGAAAATCTTTGGTCTCAATACGTGGTGAGTTTTGAGAAATCATGTCCTGGTGGTGTGTGTTTTCATAAACATTGTTTAAAGACATTTCATATTGGGGAACGTTAAATGTCGGTTAAATGTGTTTTAAGGTTTACGAGACTTTCGTTGGAAATTTATGTAAAGTGTCGAGCCTTTGGCTCGGGTTTTGACTGAATGAGTCGTGTGGACATTTGTCCGGATTTATAACCGCAATGAAAGATTTTAGTATGATGGAATTTATTTGTGTTTTTGGTAAGTTAAAGTTGATTTGTGAAAACGGTGTGCATGCCAAAATGTTTATTTTAAAGTGTTTGTGTTTTACATTAAATTGTTAACTGCTGATAAGTTTTGGTTATTTTGAAATGTTTAGTTTTATGAACATGTTGAGACACCCATTTTGGGATCTTTGGTTATTTTGGTAAATAAATCATGTTGAAGTGTTTTTTTTGATAATTTTACATATATAATTGGAGTTCAATTGACGTAAGTGTCATTTGGTGTATTTGATCTTATAAACTTTTCCAGAAAATGCATATTACTGTGTTATAAGGCATTTTGAAAACATAAGGGTACGAGTTCATTTGGAAAACGGTTTGTTTCAACCAGCGATGAGATTTGAGTTAATTATACTTTTGGTCGTGTTTGCATAATAGTTGGTCAAACGTGTTTCAATAATTATATCGGCTTTCATTTGGGTATTTACGTAAACTGTTGGGTCGTTGGCTCAGTTTTGACTAAATGGAGTCTTGAGGACATTTGTACGGTTTAAAAACAGTTGTGGAATTTTTGGAGTATGATGGCGATTATTTCATGCCATTGGGAGTTACATGTTTTTTTTTTGGGAGCTTTGGTCTTTCATTTAGAGTCGTGTAAATTTTGACAGTGTTGTATTGGATCCATAGGCACGTAAGTCTGTCTGTTTTGGAAAGCCTAAGTTTTTGGTTACTGTGGTGACCGCTTGGGTTTGCTAGCGAGTAGGCAATAAGTGGCTCGAGCCGCTGAGTTGAAACTCGTTTAGATTGGATAGGCACCCATGTTCGTAAGACCCTGGAGTGGAACTCGACGGAGTATGGCAAGGGGCAATAATAGGTCTGAGGATTGTGATGTCTTGTATGGCATGGGAACTAGGACCGGTATGTGTGGTGAAATCCAATAACATCACGGGTGACCTCATTCACGTGTTCTCGCCACCCAAGATGGAAACGTTTAGAGGTCATGCGAGGAAGCTGTGTGGGCGGCCTACTTGCGTGTTCTTCTATTCTCTTTATGTACGGGTCTCTCCGTCGTAGACCCGGGGTATTTTAAACGCTAACTTCATAATTTTACCAACTTTGGTTTATGTGTGGTCGACGGTAAATGATGACTTTAATATTGGGTTTTCCCCACGTATATTAAGGTTTGAATGAAATGTGTTATTTCTGCGTATTGGTATTTAGTTTTCTTTCGTATTTTGGTCGTATGGGTGTTGGGCCTAGTGTCCATGTTTTCAGACGTACGATATGGTTGGTGTTACTAATATTTCATACTTCGAGTTATACAAGTTGTGTCAATTTATAAAACAAAATTGAAACAAAGTATCCGTCTTTGAAAGTACACGACTTTAAAAAGTAGTTGTTCCCATGTTTTAAAGTTCATTATTTGAAAGGTTCTGATTTAAAGAGACGTTCATCAATTTAATTGCTTTTACTTATGTAAAACTCTTGAGCTCTCTAGGCGTTAAGCTTAAACCCTTTTTATTTTATCTACATGTGCATCATTTCCTGTTGGGGGTTCGGTTCTAGCAGTGCTTTGAGGAGTCGGGCCTTAGCCTTGAGCTAGAGTAAGTTGTTGGTGAAGTCTTCCACAGGTTGGAGATAGTGACTACGCATGGGTTTTAGTAGTGCCCGTCCTTCATAATCCGAATGTATAGATTAGTGGTATGTTTAGAGGTTAATCTTTATAATGTGGTTGTGGACGAAGTATTTATGGAAGTATTAAGAAATTTGAATAAGGGTTATTTCCAGATTTGGAGTTGGATTGGAGTTGAGTGATAACAGAATCTGTGTTAACCGTTTGTCGGAAAGACGCATTAGTGCGCCTTGTAAGAATATCTTTATCGATATTAAGAATAGATCAGTGAAATCAGAGAGTTTTGGGAAGATTAGCGTCGACCGTTAGCTTTGAGTTCGGAACAGTGCAGTTCGAAAGAAATTGGTAGATGGAAAGTTGAGGTCGCTAATTTCCTGGAGGTAGTAATTGTCACCTAAGGTTGGGAGGCAACCGTAACCTTGGGAGTAAAGGTTACTTTGAAGTGTTGAGTGTTCGCTCGGTTAGGAGTAAATTGTGCCCAAGAAGGGTAGCTAATGTGGATGTCGGTATTAAGATCTCGTTAATGATTCTGGTATTTAGGTTTGAGACGATCTCCTCTGCGGACAATGTTCCATTGAGAAGAGTAGATTTCGAGGACGAAATCATTCTAAGGTTGGGAGTATTGTAACACCCCGAATTTCGTTGTTTTGCGAAGATGTTTGGAGGAAATGAGGTTATTGTGGCTGTCTACAGGACGCACGGGTCGTGCGCCCTCCTTCAGAGAAAACGCACGAGTCGTGCGTATGATCCAGGGCCGAGGCATAGTACTAGCGCACGGGTCGTGCGCATTTCCTTCTTTGAGGTCGCTTTTTGAGGATTGCCTTAAATATCTTTTGGTGAGATATTTTTCTAAATATCTCATATTTTTTTCTCTCTCTCAGTTTCTCTCTCTTTCTTTTCCTTATTCTTCTTTTGATCTTCGAGGCTTCGTTGGTAGTTAGTTTTCGGTGTTTCTAGCAAGGGGTCGGTGTTTTAAGCTTCACCTCTTCGTCGTGATCGTTATCTGGTTTTCCGGGTTTTATTCTAAAACCTACTGGTGAGTTCCTACTACCATTTTACAAACTTTATACATGTCAAAACTCTTATTTGCGAAATCCGAAGTATTTATACGGTATGATTTTATGTTCTCTACATTTGATATAAATGAAGTTTTTGGTGATTTTCGGGGTTCCCGATCAGTATTGACTAAAATGACGGGTTCCGCCTTATCTGAAGTAAAAATAATGTTTTACTAGCCCATGTTTGTGGCTTATTGAAAGAATGTATATAAACTGGTTTTTATGATTATCTTTCTTACCAGCAGTTGGTCTGGAAAATGGCATTTTGGAATATAAATGTGTTGATAGCTATTTATCTAGCTTTGATGGTCACATGAAATATTGTGACAATTCATGACTATACTAGTGGATCCCTAGGTATCGAGTCGGCTTATGGTTGGGAAGGATATGCCCCTTCTGTTGTAGTTAGATACCTTTGATCTTCGGGGGCAACTTGGTACGGTTATGTGAGGCCGGTTACTAGCCATGGGTCAAATGTATCTAACGAACGAGTATGACTGGTTCCTTGGGGGCCTCCCTCACATCGTAGTACGTGGCCATGGTTCCATGTATTTAGCTCATATCTCGGATTTGTGGTTTACTTTGTGTTCCACTATAATCCTTGGTAAATCGGGTAATCCCCGTCATCGGAAGATGTGTTTTGGACTGGTTGTCCGTATATTATCAAAAAACTGTATTTTGCATAACTAAACCTTTGAAAAGATTTACTTTGATGCATTTGATTTTATCTTTTGAGATTTATGAACTGTATGTTCTCACTAGGCTTTAAGTCTAACACTTTTTCTCAAATGATGTGTATAACAGGTTTCCCTTAGCGGTGGGTTGCACAGGGTTTTTGAGAGTCGAGCGTGGACTCGAGGCATATTTTGAGATGTCTAGTATTTTGGTGTTGGGCATTGTTTAAGTCCCATCTTTTAGTGAATTTTGGTTCGTCAAGTGTTGTAGTCTAGACGGTTATGTTTAGATTAGTTTTGTTGATAAATTCTATATCCGTATGAGTTTTGTATAGTCTTAAGGACTGATCCCCTTTATGGGAAGTTTATATCCTTACGGATGTCTTGTTGCCATATTTCCAGGTTTTAATTTACTCTGAAAGTTTAGAGTGTTACAGTCTCCCACTTGGAATTCGATTGGTTTTCTTCGCTTATTCGCGTACATCTTTTGTCGATCTTGTGTCAGTTTCAATCTTTCTCGAATCGGGTTCACCTTATCAGTCGTTATTTACACTATTTATGGACCCGCCAACTGTCGTTCTCCCACCTCGTTTCAACACAAAGGTGTCCTACATTTGCGTCCGTATAAGGCCTCGAATTGTGTTGCCTGAATACTCTCATGGTAATTGTTGTTGTAAGAGAACTCTATTAATGGTAGGTGAATTTCCCACGAGCCCTTGAAATCCATAACACATGCTTGAAACATGTCTTCCAATGTTTGAATGGTCCTCTCACTCTGACTATCCATTAATGGTAGGTGAATTTCCCACCTTTATTCCCTCTTCCGACACCACGTGCCTAAGAATTGCACCTCTCTCAGCCAAAATTCACATTTCGAGAATTTGGCAAATAACTTCTCGTGCTTAATCAACTCCAACACCGATCGAAGGTGTTTCTCGTGCTCGCTCATGGACCGTGAATAAATTAGTATGTTGTCAATGAAGACGATCACACACTTGTCCAAGAGTGGACTGCATACCCTATTCATCAGGTCCATAAATACAGTTGGAGCGTTAGTCAAGCCAAAGGGCATGACTAAGAACTCATAATGTCCATACCTTGTACAAAATGCAGTCTTGGGCACATCCTCCCCTCTCACCTTCAACTGATGATAGCCCGATCACAGGTCTATCTTCGAAAAGTAGCTCGCTCCTTGCAGTTGATCAAAAAGGTCATCAATTCTGGGAAGTAGGTACTTATTCTTGACCGTTACCTTGTTAAGCTCGCGGTAGTCTATGCACATTTGCATAGACCCATCATTCTTCTTAACGAACAACACCGGTGCTCCCCAAGGTGAAGTGTTGGGACGAATAAACCCCTTACCGAGCAGTTCTTGCAGTTGAGTCATCATCTCTTTCATTTCGTTCGGCGCCAAGCGGTAGGGTGCTCTTGCGATTGGTGCCGCTCCAGGCACCAGGTCTATTCGGAACTCCACTTGTTGGTCAGGAGGCAAAGCGGTCAAGTCTTCCGGAAACACCTCCGGGTATTCACTTACTACCGGAACCGACTCCAGCCCCTTCTTCTCCTTCTTAGCTTCTACTACATACGCTAAGAACCCCACGCACCCTTTTACTAAGAACCGCCTAGCCTTGATTATAGAGATCAAACACGACTTCCTATCCCGACGGTCTCCATACACTACCACCTCTTCCTTACCAGGCAACGCTATTCGGATCAACTTCTTATTGCACACTATATGGGCATCATTAGACGCCAACCAATCCATCCCCACGATGACGTCAAATTCCCCCATACCCATCGCGTATAGTCGTAACGGAAATGAATGATCGTCGATATCAATAGTACACCCTTCATATACTTCCCTCACCAGGACTCGACTATCATCCGCTACTTCTACCTCAAACCTAAGACTAAGATTTTTGGGTTTCACACGCAATTTATGAACAAAATTTAGCGACACAAACGAGCGGTTTGCGCCCGAATAAAACAACACCATAGCAAAAGTCGAGTCTATAGGGAAAGTACCTGTAACCACATTCGTTGTTTCCACCGCCTCCTTTGCTGTCAGGTTAAATGCCCTCGTTCTTGCTCAGGTGGGTTCCACCTTCCTTGCTCCCCCTCTTCCCCCAAAATTTCCGACAGCCCCCTTCTTCAGTTGTGGACAATCCGTTTTGATGTGGTCTGGAGAACCACATTGGTAACAAGTCCTCGCTCCTTGACAATCCCGAGCCATGTGACCTACCTTTCGGCACTTAAAACAACCGTATCTGTCCATCAAACACTCCCCCTTATGCATCCGATTACACTTGCTGTACGGCTTGTTCTCAAACCTTGGCATTGCCCGCTGCTCGGGTCTTGCAGACTTTCCTCTCTTAGCATCACGTGAAAGTCCTTCCCACTTTCTCTTTTCAGTACCCCTTTCTGACATCTGATGTGCCTTGTCTTTCTCAGTCATCTCCGCCGCGTTGATAGCCGCTTGAAAAGTGGTAGGTTCTTGCGTGGCCGCTAACTCCCGGATATTACTCCTCAGCCCGAACAGATACCTATCCACTCGTCGTTCCTTGTTCGGTACATAAATTTTGGCAAATCGAGCCTTTTCGAGAAACTTGGTTGTGTACTCTCGAACCGTCATCTCTCCTTGTTCCAAGTTTAGGAACTCCTCCTCCAATTTTTTCACTGCTGCTAGGGACAAAACTGTTGTATGAACTTGGAAACAAACGTCTCCCAAACCATCCCTTTGGCCGCCTTCGAACCTCTGCCTCCAGTTTCCGCCTCCAACCAAAACATGGCATTGTCCCTCAGCATGGACAATGCAAATACAACCTTGTCCTCTTCAGCGCACTTACTGGTGTCGAAGGCCAAGTCCATCTCGCCAATCCACTTGATAACCACAATTGGGTCGCATTCCCCCTTAAAGACAGTGGGTTTGCATGCCGCAAAGGATTTGTAGTTACATCCCTTCTCTGACGACGCGGTAGCAGCTACAGCCGAGGTTGATAGCGAGTGGTTGCCTATCCCAGTAACCGGCGGTTCCGACATCTCAGACGTGTCCTTCTCTTCATTCTTCTCCTTACTGGCCGATGTTTCCCTAGTCTGATGAGCCAATAGAGCTTGCAGAGTTTCCTGCAACTTCCCCATTTCAGTAGCGAAAGTCTCTTGAGTTACAAAGGCTTGGGCCCGACCTCCACCACGGCTCCTCGTCGGTCTTCTTCCTCTTACCGTAACACCATACAAGAATTTACATCGATAACCAATTCAGTTTTAAAAAATAATGACTTTACACTGATAAACCACGCTTCCGACCTACACTACCGTCATACCAGGATAACGGCGTGTCTGACTCATACTGCCTTATTTGGGACACCCCCCCCCCCAATGGCATAAACGGAACACCCCCCCCCCCGATACGAGCAGGCGGGACACACCCTCCGTCTTAGGCCATAACTCACAAACACAATGTATGCATACATTCAACATCAATAAAAATATAAACTACTTTTAATGAAACTCGCATGTGTAAAGCAACACGAAATTTATAAATGTTTAAAGTAAACTTCCACATACTCTTTAACCGCATAACAATAAAAGCATTTAATTTAGAAAAACTCACCTGAAACTTCCCGCTAAACTCCCCTCGTTCACGCTTGAAACCGGTAACGATACCCCATACGGTTAAGAATTAAATGAGCGATGAGTTCCTACTTAATCTTACGGTGAGACGGTTCTTTCTCTAAAACATCCCCAATAAACTAATTTCACTCCACCACCAGCTTCGGACTGATGAGGTTCGAGAAATGATTCCTTAAACATAATGAGGCTCACCCGGTCCACGGTTCTACCCGGTTGACAACTCCCAGGCTCACCCGGTCCCCATCTCCCGGGGCCTCCCGGTCCAAGGGTACCCCGGGCGCCCGGTTCCTTGCTCTCGGGGTCTCCAGGCGTCTAGCTCCCAGGGTTACCTGGTGGAAGCTTACCCGAGGCCACCCGGTCGAAACATGCCCGGGATCACCCGGTGGTTCCTCTCTTGAGCAGGTTACACAGAGGTCGGCTCGACGAAGTCCACGAATCGATGGGTGTGGCGATCACCGAATGATGGTAATCAACTCACCCCACCTTTGACGGCGACACTCCTCACAACCATAATCGACAGAGTCGATTTCTACAAACCCTCAAAACCCCTTCCCATAGGAGGGACACAACGCCGATACCCAACCCAAAACATACCAGATCGAAAAATGAAGCTTAAGGAACCAAACATGAAATCTCTTAACAAAGAACAATAGGCTAAAGCGTGACTTACCTAAGAGAATTGATACAGAGTTGAATCCCTAAAAGCAGAAATCTCCCTTGTTGCCTTCTCCAAAATCGCCTCCTAACCTTCTCCCAAAACTCCCAACCGAAAAGTAGGAATGAGCAGATAGGTTCTAGGGTTAAATCCCTTCTATTTCGTCTTTACACTTTTGGCCCCAAATTTTAGTCTTTAAAATAAACTAACACCCAAATTATTAATTTATTCGAACTTCTGCACAGTTATTACAGATCCAAAACGTAGTCATTATTTTATACGTAAATGATAGTAAAAATACACACACGTAAAATGTGGCACAATAGTTGATCAAGTGCATACCAACTATTGAGTTCACTTTGCAAGTGTAAGGACCACAAATCATATTCACGGGGATTGAACTAACTAAGAATCGGAGATTTCTTCGGTGCAAAGTTTACAACTTTTTAAAATTGGTTGGTTTTGAACGAAATACTAAAGAATTAATTTAATAAGTATTTAAAAGGCGGGTATGGGTGTAAGCTTTCCCCGAGAATATGATAGTAACTTAAATGGTTGACTAAATTGGTCACAACATACCCCCACACGATTTCTTCCTCTCAAAGCTACGTCGTGTGGGATGTGGCCATAGTCTCACCACAAAGTGGCCACAATTGCTAACTTTTGGTTTGCAACCTCACTAAGTAGATCTCAAAGATCTTAGTTCCGCCAGTATGGAGAGATGCGCGTATCTCTATGACACACAACCGACATCTGAACTTTAGTGTCGATTATGCAAAAATCCATATCTCTATGCGATTATTGAAGATTTTCTCAAACCTTCTTGCATCACCCAAGCCATATTCGGATCCGCCATCTCGAAGTCAAAAATCTAATATTAACACACAAAAGTGATCGGCTTGTCCGCATTGAGCTAAAGTTTCAACTTGAATGACCAAACCAAAAAGTAGGCAAAAAATGGTAACACCCAAGTGTTACATGTTACCTCTCGGGTTGAGCTCACACCCATACACAAGGGGGAGGTTTTAGCTACTGATTGAAAGAGAAGACGTTATGAAATAGAAAAAGTACTCAAACTGAAATTGTATTAAACTAAAATGTACCACTGTGGCCACAAGAGCATAGTGGTAGACAAAAAGTAAAAGTGCAGAAAATAAAATTACAACTTAGCTAAATGAAATGTAAGAACTATGATGCTCTACCCAGTTGATTCTTTAGATTTTTGGATGCTCCAAATGAAATGTCAAGCTCTCATTTTATAGTAGAAGAGAAAAGAAAAGGTGAAAATGACACGAGAGGGAGGAAAAGGAGCTCTCATGTAGGGATGGTGATTTGACCCGACCCGTTGGGGAACCCGGTTCACCCGACCCTGCCGGGACTGGGGAATACCCGCAAAACCGGGGTCGGGTATACCCGGTACTCTCAAACCGGGGCCGGGGCCGGGTAACCTACCCCCCGGCCCGCCAGGTACCCGGATATATTTTATAAATATTTTTAAATATATATATATATATATATATATATATATATATATATATATTAATAATCCTATATTCTTATTAGTTTTTTCCAAATTAGTGTTAATGTTTTGTAATTGTTCGTGAATGTCAAAAATTAGTGGTGTTGGATGATGTGGTTTACTATGTCAAAACAACTCAAAAAACAGTTCCAAACTTGCAAAAAAAAAAAACAATACAAAAACCAACCAAAAAAATGTCAATAAATTATATATTATATATTGTATATAAACTCAATAAATTATATTACATCATATAAAAAATGTCATTTTTTAAAAAAAAACCGGGTCCAACCGGGTACGGGAGCCGGGGTTGACCGGGTATTGACCGGGGCCGGGTAGTCAATCCCCGTACCCGCCAGGGCCAAGCTTACTAAACCGGGGTCGGGGCCAAGCTTACTAAACCGGGGCCGGGTATGGGGATCCCCGCCCCAAACCCGCCCCGTTGCCATCCGTGCTCTCATGCCTTGTCTTCATCCTCAAGTTTGGCAATTTTTCTCCTTGTCTTCTTTGCCTCTTCTTATATGAAATCTTCATAGTTGACCTTGGTCCAGACATGCTCTTCCTTTCATCGATTTGGAGATAAAAATATACATAAAATAAATCTTGGTGCAGTTGCATGCCACAGTGGTGAAACTGTGGCCACAATGGTGTACCAACTCGAGATTTTGAACTTTTCGGTTGTTTCTCACTTTTTAGAACAATTTAGACCAAAAAGAATTTGAAAGACTCAAATAGGTACGAAATAAATGGAATGGGTTAAAAAAAACGACAAATAACTCTAAAAATTGAAGATTATTAGTAATTACCTTCACTGTAATTAAATAATGTCATTGTGTAGAAAATGATTTGAAACCCATATTTCCATGATCTTTGATTGTTATTACTATTATTAGAGCAAATTACATTTTTAGTCCTTGTAGTTTGTTAAAAATTACAGATTTTGTCCTTATGATTTTAAAATTATTATTTTCGTCCCTATGATTTGGATATCATTTGCTATTTTCATCCCTGGAGACTGACGCCTACCTTAAAATATGAGGAATTAAAATAACAATAAATTGTAAACTATAAAAACAAAAACGTCAATAAAATTTAGATCATAAGAACGAAAACAACGATAAATTATAAACTATAAAAATGAAAATCATAATCTAAAATCACACATGAACCAAATTTATAGTGTACTTTTATTGTTATTTTAAATTTTAAATAAACACAATAAATATAGAAACGGTTAACAAATTAATATATGTTGTCAAATTAACTTTGGGTTTCCTAAAAGGGAAAAGTTCAAAAAAAACCCAATAAACTATTTCATTTTGAATGATTAAGTCCTTAAACTATTTTTTTGAATGAAAAAACCATTAAACTTGTTCATTTTGAATGATTAAGTCTCTTGACTATTTTTTCGAACGAAAAAACCATTAAACTTTCTAATTTTGAATGATTAAGTCTCTAAACATTTTTTTGAATAAATAAACAATCGAACTTCTGAAAATTGGTTACCTTTTTTTAAGGGTACCTGGAACTGAGTATGAAGTTTTAAAGTAAAATTAATCTAAATCAGTTTTACAATTCTCAAACTCTACGTCATTAAAACCACTCACAAACAATTGTATCGATCCGCCTCGCCACTCCCCATTGCCCAAAGGTTGTTCGTTCTCCATATTGTCTAACACGTTGTTGCCCCTGTTATCGATCTCCCTCTTTTTGATCTATTTTGTATCTATCAAAAGATAATTGGTTACTGGTAAAAAAAATTGGTTAAAATGATGTAAGTAACCAATTTTTTGAAGTTCAATGATTTAATTTATTGAAAAAAATGTTCAAGGACTTAATAATTCAAAATAAAAAATTTAATGGTTTTTTCATTCAAAATGAGAAAGTTTAATGGTTTTTCACTCAAAAAAATAGTTCAAGGACTTAATCATTCAAAATGAGAAAGTTTAATGGTTTTTTCATTCAAAAAATTAGTTTAGGGACTTAATCATTCAAAATGGAATAGTTTGTTGGTTTTTATTGAACTTTTCCCTTCCTAAAATAAAAATTAAAAAAAATTACTATTTATTTGGAAAATTTATAAAAACCGGTCATCCTTGTACACGTGTCAGTGTGCCAGTGTGCCACGCCACCAGATTCATCGGTCTCTCACCGGTTACCAGATTTTTTAGTTGTTTTTTTTAATGGTTATGGTTGAGGAGAAACCAAACATTAATTACAAAAAAAATTAAGTACATAAACTTAGATTATGCAAACTTTATATAAAAAACAATGAAGATATTTATTAAAGATTATCATAATTTATTTATTATAGATTTATAGCAGAGATATCTATAAAAGATTTTATATTACATCTTATTAATATATATTTAAATGTAAAATCTTCATTTAAAATAGATTATGCTAATATAAAATCTATTTTATAAAATCCTCCAACAAAAAAACAAATATTTATATTAATAAATGAGTATTCATTCCACAAATAGATGATTATGTGAGATACTGTGCTTGAAAAGGTTGTACCAAAGCATTAAGAAATTGTAAATTAAGTAATTGGCTTTAATTAATTGTAACTTGTGCTTAAAATATTGTAATTAAGAGTTTTTTATGTCGTTTTTATAATATAGTATAGATATACACAACTTCTTAATATCTCAAACTTTGAACTCCATAAAATTAACTGATAAGCATGTTCAAATACAAGATAAACTTACTAAAAATTAGTGGTTTAGTAATGCATTGGAGCAAATATTACCTTCATTTCTGTATTTTGATGGTGTATTTGAGATGTCCTAACGACTAGCATACTACGTACTAAGGTTTCACTTCCGGTATGTGATTTACCTCAAGAACGCAATCAAAAGTTATGCATACCATAATGTTGGAAGATTAATTGGCCGTGTTTATAGATTTAATGACTAATATACCTTTAGAAAAAGAAAGTTAACAAGGACGACTAAACCTTAATTAATAGTCACAATTTTTCCCACCCTTTCAAATCAAAGAAACAAAGAAAGTCAATATTTTTGTTTTTTTAATGATTTAATTAATACGAATATTATAGCGACTTCATTTTCTAATCTAACATGTACTTTTATCAAACTCGGAGTAATTGTTGTTTACAACCGATTAGCCAAATATTGGTACGATTATAATGATGTAAATTAAAAAGGGGGCATCAATTATTTTCTGGGGTTTGAAATAATACAAAAAATAATACTAAATACTATCAAAAAGTATAAAATGGAAAATGTTGGAGCATTGATTATCCCGGCAAAAATAAGGAAGATGTTTTATGGTATGGTTGGTTGAGGAGATAGAAAAACAATAAATACAAAAAAGCAAAAGCGTCATATTGAATCTTAATAATAAATACCCAAACTAATACTATATGTTTTTAGATGTACAAAAAAGTTGTGATGATATCAATTGCACGTCACATAATATCTACGTTAATTCTAGATTGTCCCATGCAGAACGCCGTTAAAGCCATTTTTTAGCATGTTAAATTGCGAGATTTTAAATAAAGATTCAATTTTACATGTGTTAAAAAATTTCTATCGACCTATTTATGGGTTGTCTTTTTGTTGTGTAAACAGGTTCTATTACCGAGATTGTTTATTGTTTTGGTTTATCCCTTACTAGTGATTATCTCATTTTACAGTTTAATCAAAAGCTAACAGACCCCCTCAAAAAAAGACGGTTTACGTGTTCTATGTCAAGTTGGCAAGCTTTCATCGACTTATTAGATATAATGTTGATAATTATATGAAAGCTCCTATTCGATATTTATTTCATTTCAAGTGGACAACCTTGCAATTAGAATGGTCCTGTGCTCAACAGATACTTCATAAAGTTGGTTTGTAGTTTAAGCAAGGGTTAAATAGGTAAAGGCTGCTTATCTTTTTTTTTTTTTCTTTTTCTTTTTCAATTTAGTCATGTACGGGTTAAATCATCTGTCGGGATAAATTTGTGAACATGATACCAATAGGCTTGAGAGAGGCAAAAAGAGACGGGTGAATTATTTCTAGTATATTAACTTGTTTGAGATGGCTTAATAATGAAGACAAGTGAGGGACCCTATCCTATTCCATATGGCCAGTTTGGCTTAATGGGTTAACAAGTTGACGATTAAACACTCCTATATAGCTGAGCAAATAATTCATTCTCGATAGATGATACAATTAATACAAGGAAGAAAAGAACATTAAAAACAAAGAAGCTGCTACCCTTGTTTCCATGGTACTATTAATAGTCCTTGTGATAAAGTTTGATATAGAAAAAATGTGTAGGATACAAGTAAGTACCAAGACATAAGATGACACCAACACATGCTAAGGATAAACCCAGTGGTTGCCACAGGGGCATTATCTTACTTTCTATGAGCAAACCGATGTACCAATTCTACATCATTCATAATATTAATTAATGGATCTATCTACCAAGGTTCAACAACTTTGACCACATCCTAAAAATAGTTTCTATTTTAGTCCTACCAAAAACATATTAGTAGGGATGGCAAAATAAAAAATAAAAAAAAAACGAAACCGACAGTGAAAACCAAAAATCGAATATTTCAGGTCGGGTTCGGGGACTTCTTAATGGGGACGGGGCGGGGATCAGGGATGGTATCGGGGACGGGGCCCATCCTCACCGGCCCGATCCTATAGATATAAAAAACATATATTATATATACAATCTTTTGGGCTACAACTTAAATCTATACATATAATAAATAAGTAACAAGAAAGACACGTGTCGCCTTCTGGTGAGCCCATTTTTTCATTTTCCTGCCTAAACATGTATCTGGACGCATTTTACATTATAAGTTAATTTAACACATCCACATCATTCATTTTTAAATATTTCCTTAATTCAATTTTTTTAATTTATACCTTACATTTACTACCCTTATAATTAGGTATGTAGTTTATTTTTAATCCCTTACTTTTTTATTTTTCATTTTAACCTTTTATCATATAAATATAAATAATGTATATGAACTGAAATGCATTAAAAAAACATTTTTATTTTTTTACAAACTATACTATTGTAATCGTTTCGTCAATACCTACGAAATAAGCTAATATTGAATATTTTTGGATTTAATTATATTATTAAATATCATAAATATATACGAATTAATGTGTTGTGATTAGTATGAGATTTGTTAAAATTAGTATGAGATTTAACCACTGTTCTAAAAAAACTCGCCGCACAGCCGCCATGACACCAAGGCTTGTGGCTCGCGCCACGTTAAGCTCGTGGCACGTCATAACCTAATGCGCAGTTTTTGTAATGCAATATTTGGTTTTGGTTTATGTTCTTAATATATATAACCTAACTAGATTCGCCCCCGTGTATTACACGGGGTAATTTAAAAAATTTAAATCATGCCAAAAAACTTATCTTACATATATGAATGGTCATCGAAAGTACGATGCTATTTTTCCAAACTTTTTTCCATTCAAAGTTTTTTTTTGCAGCTGGTTAAATCATGTCAAAAAACTTTTTTTTGTATTAATAATTGATTTTGAAAATCAATTATTAAAATTTGTGAGATAAAAGTTGAAATGAATTTTGTAAAAGGATTTGCATATGTTCGATAATACTTGATTTTCAATTTGTATTACAAAAATAATAATACGAAATAATATCTTATTTTCAATTTGTATTAGAATAAAATATATTCTATTTTATTTTTAGAAAATATAATATATTTTAATTCAATAAAAGATATTCATATTACAATTTTGATTTCTAAATTGGATTTCCGAACACATGCAATCTCATTTTCAACTTTTATCTCATACTAATTTCAACAAATTAATTCGTATATATTTATGATATTTAATTATATAATTAAATCCAAAAATATTCAATGTTAGACTTATTTCGAAGGTATTGACGAAACGATTACAATGATATAATTTGTAAAAAATAAAAATGTTTTTTTCAATGCAATTTAGTTCATATACATTATTTATGTTTATATGATAAGAGTCTAAAATGAAAAATAAAAAATAAAAAATAAAAAAGTAATGGATTAAAAGTAACTACATATCTAATTATAAGGGTAGTAAACGTAAGGTATAAATTTAAAAAAATGAATTAAGGAAAGATTAAATAAGGAATGAATGTGGATTTGCTAAATGAACTTATAGTGTAAAATGCGTCCAGATTCATGTTTAGGCGGGAAAATGAAAAAAATGGAGTCACCAGAAGATGACACGTGTCACTTCCGTTACTTATTTATTATATGTATAGATTTAACTTTCTTATAATTATTGACTTATTGAGTAACACCAAAACATATGTTTCTATATATAATATTATATATAAATTGGAAATTTGACGCCATAAGTCACGCCTTGAAAACGTCATGGCTTCGTCGTGGCTCCTAAGACTTGAAGTTCGGCCTCGCCGCCACGCCACACCTCACGCCATTTAGAAAATTGGATTTAATACAAATAATCACTAAATTGTCGTGATTTTCTTTTTGCAATTCATATCAATTTTAACTATGTACTTTTCCATAATTTCATTTATGTTCTATTATAAATTTTGTTTTATAAATTCATTAATATTTATTCATATTTTTTATTAATCTTTTGCAAAACATATTTTGTGAAAATTGTCTAAAACAAGGATATTTTGTAACCAATTGCAAAAAAACAACTCTGAAGGGAAAAAAGTTTGGAAAAGTAGCATCGTACTTTCGATGATCATTCATATATGTAAGATAAATTTTCTGGCATGATTTAATTTCTTAAATTACCCCGTGTAATACACGGGGTCGAACCTAGTATATATATATATATATATATATATTTGTCATGATTTATTCCGAAGTAGCTACTCATTTAAATTATGTTTGAGAAACTTGTGTTTATTTCGTTTCGGTTCGGGTTCAGTTCGGATTCGGGAAAACCAACAGGTAACGGTGATTTTTTTATTTAACGGGTTCCCCGATGCGGATCCCCCATATGATCCCCAACGGGGATGCTTATCAGTAAGTCGGAAACGGGGACCCTAAAAACCGGCCCGTTGCCATTCCTACGTATTAAGAATATTTATTATAGTTCAAAAGTTTTCTTTTTATAACTCTTAACAAGTATTGCAGTTGGGTTGGGTTTTTAATCACTTGTTTATTACACACTCGGTATCAACAATGCGAGTGTATGTGGATTTCCATTAGATTACTCTCAAGGAAAAGCCCTCGAGAAAAGAGGGTTGTTTCCAATATATAGGATTCAAACACGCCCCATCCAATGGATACTAGATTGGCAAAGATTGTACGAGAGGAGATTAGACAAGTACAAATTGCCCCTAAAGTGATAGACTTCTGATTTGATACCAGGTGAGAATATAAGAAACCCCATTAGATTACTCTTCAAAAGAGCCCTTGAGAAGAGGGGGTTCCCAACATATACGAAGGAGAAATGGTCCAAGTTTAGCTGATGTAAGACTCTTAACAAGCCGGAACAAGAAGTTGAAAAGTTTAAAAGCAATTTGTTTTAAGCTACAAAGTTGGTGTATTCTGTACTCTTTAAGTTATATTCTACATAAATTCACACAACACAACCTCAAAGTTGAAGTTACAAACTACATACCATTCACATTGCCTCCTGATCTCAGTCAATACCCAGCCCAGAAAAGTGTTCAAAAGCTCCCTGTGCAACATTAAACACTGATGACTACTGCTGCAAATCAGACTTTTGACTAATAATCAAGCATTCCTAGTGTACCAATAGTTGATGCAATTTTAGCTTTTATCCGTGATTTGAACTTGCTTATTAACCCTTGTTATAATTTCATTACAAAACAGACTTCATTTTCTAGACCATATCAACATAAAAGATAACTTATGCGTGTTTTTTTCAAATCATCCTACCTAGTTTTTGGTGGATAAAAGTTCGCAAAACACCCAAAAAATACAGTAAATATACAGAAAGAATAATTGTTTTCGGAGAAAGTCAAGTACAGTGGTCTTTTTGCACTTCAATAATTAGTCCAAAATCGTCCATTGCTGCAAATTATTGTGCATTTAGGCATATTCATAAAACGGTGCTTATTTCGTCATGAAAATCCAAGTACATGGTTAAAATCCGTTTACAAAACGCTTACCACCTGGTAAGCGTTTACCGGGACATTTATCTTAGCGGATGAACATGACAAGAGCATAGAATCTTACCCGGTAAATCCCAACTAGCAGCACTTGTGGCCACTGAGGATAATCTCAGGGCTGCACGCTTTAGCAGCTGGGCCTAATTGCCAGGGATTAGTCTGGGCCATAGGCCCAGGATACCCTTTCCAAAAAAAAGAGCGAGGATAAGGATGGAGAGTCTTACCCGGTAAGTGAGAGTGACAACTCTTACCCGGGTAAATTGTTGTATATGATACCATCGTGATGATTACAATCTTACCCGGTAAAGTAAGTTAGTGTGTCGAGTTTTGTCGGTAAGCGCTTACCGGGTAAGCATTTGGGTAAACGGCCCCTTAGTTTTCTCTACCATTCAGCTATGCATATCAAACTGACCACTTGTCAACTAAGAGCCATTTATGTGAACATACTGACCATGTATAGAAATAATCACATATAAGTTATTGATTATAGCGACTTTGATCAACAAAGTTGTTCTTATCTTTAGTTGTTTCAGATATCAACTATAGTTGAAACAGCTTTGTCAAACATTGGAGTTGTTATGAGATGGAGCGAGAATGAGTCAGGGGAGATATTCTGCAGGTATGGTTGGTGTTTTCTTATTTCACAACTAAGAATATTGCTTAACCAAAGGGCCATTGGCCCAGCTATTCGGTAACCCCACCTTCCTTGAGGACTGGAGTTCAAGTTTCACCAAAGGTGAGAAGTGCGTGAGAGTTTAATATGTTTTATATAAATATTAATACTTCAAGAAGAAAAAAAAAAGAATATTGCATAACTGGCACAAGATAACAAAATAAAAATGCTACTTACAGCATAGTCATCATGCACACGCCAGATAGCCTCACCAAGCAGGTTTGCTACGGATAAGATAGTCAGTTGCGAAAAGCAATTCTTCTCAGACACCGGAATTGTATTGGTGATAATCACCTCTTGGAAAAGACCACTTGACAATCTTTCAACAGCAGGAGGACTGTGCATTAAGCAGAAAATCAATGTTTTCTAAGCAACGGTTGAAGAAATAAGCAACTACGTAAACTGAAAGTGTATGGTACCTAAAAACAGCATGTGTGCAGCATGCATAAACTTCCCTCGCACCTTCACGATGCAACAAGGCTGCTCCTTTGGAGATGGTACCTGTAATCCAAGAATCAATAGAGAGCGTATTTCTAAGGGCATTTAATAACCAAAATTTTCGAAGTAAACACATTATTAGTCTTAATTAGGGTGTATGTGAGCCATGCACATGCCTGCTTGGCTTGAAGTTCGGCTCATATAAAGTTCAACAGCCTTCGGCCTTGGCTGGGTTCATATTGAACTTAAGCTTGTATTGAACACTTCAAATAAAATCACAAACCTATCATATTTGGAAAGATTGACAATTAGAAGTCTGCTAAGGCTAGTGAGACTAAAATAATAAATCACACCAAGTGGCTGATGTGAATCAAATTGAGAATCAGATTTTATTGAGGAACTGCACCCGAAACCGAATGCTTCAAGAACAATCGCGTCTGGAATTCGAGACCCAGAAATCTCCCGTTCAAAGACAATAAACAAAAGTAATTTTCTGCCTCAACCCTAGAGGCAATCAGCCCCCTCCCATAAATACCAAAACATACCCAAAATAGCTAATAGAGACAAAATTAGATAATTAATTATAATTAATTACGCCTAACCCCCTTCAAGTTTCAATTGATCCCCTGCCCCCCCCCCCTTCCCTTTGCGACGATAAACCAAACGCCAACGGTCTCGGTCACGGTCCATATCATCACTCCTGCCCTGAAAACTCACCTTGTCCTCAAGGTGAAAGGCTGGAAATTGATGTTGGATCTGATCATACGCCTCCCACGTTGCCTCTGATAACGGTAACCCTTTCCACGCCACCAATACCTCCCGCTGACCCTCCATTTCCCGAGTGTTCAACACCTCCGCTGGTTCCATAACGGTTTCATCACCCATATCACCCGGAAGTTCAGACTCAACCTGATGATCCCCAATCACTCGTTTCAATTGTGACACATGGAAAACGGGATGTATCGCCGAAGTGGATGGCAGCTTCAAACAATAAGCTACCGGCCCGATCCGTTCCACTATCTCAAACGGGCCATAAAATCGCGGTGCCAATTTTTGACTCGCCCGTCTAGCCACGGTGACTTGTCGGTACGGACGGAGTTTCAAGTAAACCTTATCCCCAACCTCGAAAGTAACGTCCCTCCGTCTCCCATCCGCCTGTGTCTTCATTACCTGCTGGGCTCAAAGCAACTGACCCCGTAACTCCTCTAAAACCCGATCTCGATCTAACAAATAATGATCCACCTCAAATGTTACCGCCGAGCCTTGATCATAACTCACGAGACGTGGAGGATCCCGCCCATACAATACCTTAAAGGGTGTTGTCCCTATGGACGAATGATAGGAGGTGTTATACCAGTACTCGGCCTAAGGCAACCACCTAACCCACTCTTTAGGACGCATGGACGCAAAACACCTCAAATACGTCTCTAAGCTCCGATTTACTACCTCCGTCTGACCGTCAGTCTGTGGATGGTAGGCAGTGATGCGTTTCAATGTGGTTCCCTGATTTTTTGAATAGTTCTCGCCAGAAGTGACTTACAAACACCTTATCCCGATCTGAAATAATAAAGTTAGGGATCCCGTGAAACCGGACGATCTCCCGAATAAACACTGTTGCCACCGAGGCCGCCGTATATGGGTGTTTCAAGGGAACGAAGTGTGCAGACTTACTTAATCGATCAACCACCACCATAATCACACTATACCCGGAGGATTTGGGCAGACCATCTATGAAATCCATAGTCAAATCCTCCCAAATACGGATGGGCAAGTCGAGTGGTTGTAGTAGGCCACCCGGAGACAGATTCGAATACTTATTCCGCTGACATACGCTACACTCCGCAACCAGTTTGGCGATATCACGTCACATCCCGACCCAAAAAAACTCCCGAGCCATTCGTTGGTACGTCTTTTGCGTCCCTTCGTGTCCTCCTACCACCCCCCGTGAATGTCCGAGAACAACTTGGCTATCCATTCCGAGGTACGAGGTAACACCAATCGACCCCTGTAGCGAACCTCCCCCCCCCCCCCTTCAAGACTGTACCCCACCAGCCCTTCATCGCTTGCTTCAATGCATCCCTTCAATGCCACAATCTCCGGGTCGGTTTTCAAATCCCACGTCAACTGGTCGTGTAACCCGACCGACGTAACTGATAACATACCCAAACCTGCGTCACTTCCTCGCCTTGACAACGCATAGGCTGCCCCGTTTTCCCGACCCGGTCGATACACAATTTCAAACTTGTAACCTGATAGTTTCGAGATCCATTTTTGATGCTCCCCCGCTACAGTTCGCTGTTCCAACAGATATTTCAGACTCTTCTGGTCAGTGATGACTGTAAAAGGACGCCCTAACAGGTAAGGCCTCCACTTATGTACCGCCATTACTATCGCCATTAGTTCCTGCTCATACACCGACTTCATTTGTGCCCGTGGCCCCAACACCTGACTGAAGTAGGCAATTGGTCTCCCCTCATGCATCAACACTGCCCCAACCTCATGCCCCGACGCGTCCGTCTCAATCGTGAACTGTTTGGTGAAATCTGAAGCGCCAAAACGGGTACTCGGGTCATCACCTCCTGTAACTGGCGAAAAGCCCGAGTGGCTTCATCCGTCCATTGGAACCCTTCATTTTTTAATAAATCCGTCAGGGCTCGAGCAATTTTCCCATACCCTTGCACAAACTTCCGGTAGTACCCCATCAACCCCAAAAATCCCCGCAATTCCCGAATATTCCGAGGGATGGGCCATTCTGTCATCGCTGTAATTTTAGACGGGTCAGCTTTCACACCCTCACCCGTGACAATATGCCCCAAATACTCCACTCGGCTCTGCCCAAACACACACTTCTTCCGGTTGCCATACAACTTTTCTTCCCGTAGACATCCAAATACCACAGCAAGATGTTCCCGGTGATCGCCCATATTCCGAATGTAAACCAAAATGTCATCAAAAAACACCAACACGAACTTGCATAAATAGGGTCGGAACACCCGGTTCATCAGAGCCTGAAACGTGGAAGGTGCGTTGGTCAGCCCGAATGGCATGACCACGAACTCATAATGCCCCTCGTGAGTTCGGAAAGCCGTTTTATGGATATCCGAGTCCCTCATGCGAATTTGGTGATACCCCGATTTCAGTCGAGTTTGCTAAACATCGTAGCACCGTGCAATTCATCCAACAGTTCATCGATGACGGGTATTGAGAACTTGTCTAGCACCGTTGACTTGTTCAATGCCCGATAATCTACACAGAAGCGCCAGCTCCCATCTTTTTTCTTTACCAACAGCACAGGCTAGAGAATGGGTTGGTATTGGGTCGGATAATACCCGACTCCATCATTTCCCCCACTAATCTCTAAATCTCGTCCTTCTGCAGTTGAGGATAACAGTAGGGCCGGACATTGATCGGTTCGGTACCTCCTTTCAAGGTGATAGTGCGTTCATGACCCCTTAAGGGTGGTAAACCTGCAGACATCATGAAAACATAGGAGAAATCAGTTAGTAACTCATCCAACGCTGGATGCACCTGCGATTCGGGCATATTTTCCCCATCCAAGCTCGCTAAGGTGACGAAATATCCTTCATCGATGTCATCGAGTCTTCGAGCTAGGGCCCGCAGGGAGGCCTCTCCCCGGTGTAACCCAGGCTCCCCGTGCAGAGTTACCCTCTTCCCGTCGTGTTGGAAAGTCATAGTCAATTCCCTCCAATTAGCCCGCGTATCCCCTAACTGTCGTAACCACTTTACCCCCAAAATGACGTCTGTACTCCCTAACTCCAACGGATAAAAATCTTCGGTGATGATCAGTCCTGGAAACTGTAACTCCATACCTCGACACATTCCGTAGCTTTTCTCGGCCTTTCCGTTTCCCAAAATCACCCCGGTTTCCCGCGAACCCGTTACCGCCAATTGTAGCGGTTCAACCAGCCTCACCGACACAAAATTATGGGTTGCCCCACTATCGATCAATACCACTACCTCAACCCCGTGAATACTACCCCGTAATTTCATGGTATGAGGAGCAGTAATTCCCACGACCGACTGAGCTGAAACCTCAACTGCATCCAAGTGCACATGCTCTGTCGGGTTCCCCTCCTCATCCTCGGATCCCTCTTCGCCTTCATAAACCACCATGACTTTCAAAGTCTTATCCGGACATCGATGCCCGAGCCCGAACTTCCCATCACACCGAAAACAAAGGCCCTTCGCTCTTTTATCTGCCAGTTTAGTCTCGGTCATGCGCTTGAAAGGCGGTTTCGTCTCTCCCGTCGTAGGCCTCTGCCCCCCGATTGGGGCGGTAAGGGGCGGTCGTACCCCTCCCCCTCCGGTGGTGTGCACCATCACACTTCTCGGAACACTCTTCCCTTGCTCCCCACTACTCCCAGATCGGTTCTCGTCTATCATTATGGACAGTTTCATAGCCCCAGCAGGTTGCAACACCCGCACGGAAGTGCGTAAATCAGCCTTCAACCCTTTTATAAATGTACCCTCCGGAATCTTCTCAGATATCCCTTCCAACTGCGCAGCCAAGGATTCAAACAAACTAACATACTCTCTTGCTGTCCCCTCCTGTTTAATTGTCAAAAACTATTCATATAGGTTTCCATCTTGCGATGGTTGGAAGCGGTCTAGTAGACGGGATTTCAGATGTTCCTAACAGCGGAACGGTTCCCGTCGGTCATCCAACGATACCATGATAATGCCTTACACAAAACTGTTGCCCTCAACTTTTCCCCCGTAGTAACAAACCCTTGAATATCAAAAAACCGCTCAACCCGATACACCCAACCATACGCATCCTCCCCCTCAAACAGTGGCATTTTCAATTTCCTCAAACGATAATCTATGCCTGGAACCCACACCTTTTCCCCTGTTGGTCCCGACCCGGACCCCAACCCGCTGCCCCATGGTGGCAGTCCTGTCGCCCCCATTGAAAATTTGTCCGGTCCCGAATAATAAGACCCATGACCCGTTAATGGTGGAAACTTACCCGAAAAAGAGCTGTTGACCTCCTGAGATTGCGGAATTGGGAACCCCTGCTCGTCAAAAACCAAGCCCGACGACTGGATCAGCGGTTGAGTGTCGATCGTTGCCGTTGGCGTGGCCGTCGTAGGTGGCGGCGGCGGCCTCGAAATCTGCGTATGTTGCAGCAGCAACTTCATTACCTCCGCATGCCGTTTTTCGGACTCTGAACGCAAGGAATCAATCGCCGTTTCTAGCTTCTCGAACCTTTCCCCTGCCTCTGCCTCGTATTGAGCCAAATCATTCTCCACATCTACGATTTTCGTCATAGCTGTCCGGAAAAAATCACAGCAACGTGAACCGGTAACTTGAACAGTAATCGTGAACAGCAACATGAACAGTGATCGTGAACAGTAACGTGAACAGCAGCGGTAGGCTCTGATACCAATTTGATGTGAATCAAATTAAGAATCAGATTTTATTGAGGAACCACACCCGAAACCGAATGCTTCAAGAACAATCGCGTCTGGAATTCGAGACCCAGAAATCTCCCGTTCAAAGACAATAAACAAAAGTAATTTTCTGCCTAAACCCTAGAGGCAATCAGCCCCTGAGCTAAATACGATTCCCCCTCCCAAAAATACCAAAACATACCCAAAATAGCTAATAGAGACAAAATTAGATAATTAATTATAATTAATGACGCCTAACCCCCTTCAAGTTTCAATTGATCCCCTGCCCCCCCCCCCCCTTCCCTTTGCGATGATAAACCAAACGCCAACGGTCTCGGTCACGGTCCATATCAGTGGCTCTATATGCACGGCTGATATAAGCTTGTGAAGCTACAAAACCCGCACCAAACTAGGCTGAAGCCAACTCGGGCTTGCGAAGCTTTTTGACAAAGATCATCTCACCTACACCCTTGGTCTTGATTTTTGTAAAGTAAGAGTTCGAGTCGTGAGATAAAACAGAGGGAAACATGATATGTAAAACATAAATAAAGGATATTCTAGTTCTACAGTTACTTGATAAATGTATTCTAGTTCAACTGAAACATTTTACTTGGCTTTTTATGATGAAAATTGTAGATGACTAAACATTAAACCACAATTTAGAATTTTAGTGTAAACTGAAACCTTAAGGTTTATTTCAAGTAGGTTTTTAAATTTAATGATTTCTTTTGTTTTTGTAAATTTATTTGCGATACGCTGACAATATCCATGAGATACAAAAGCACACGTCAAAGTTTAGATATTTTAAATTAAATTTGGATATGGAGACCGATAGAACAACATTTACTCTATTTGTCCCCCTGCATTTTAGGTTTTTTAAGTATATAATATTTATATATGGCAAATAAACTCACGCACCCTTGACCCCCTAGGAGGCAGAGCTCTACCAGTACCCTGGATACCACTAGGCCAAAGGCCCTTCGGATGCATTTTAGGTTTTACAGCTTGCTCTTTAAACTAGTTAACAAAGATAACATATTGTAGCCAATAAGGCATTCTAAATGACTTATGTTCACTCTTCCAAAGTCGATTTGACTTTTCAATGCATAAAAACATGAATATCTTCCAAGTAGAAACAGTATGATTTAAAAGTTCAAAAGACATTCATATAGCAAATGGAGTAACAAGAGAGATACTTCACCAGCAGTGTCGATAATGTCATCCACCATAACTGCTACTTTACCCTTCACATCGCCAATCAAATTCATTACCTGCATCATAATATCAGAAGAATCAGGACACTCTGAAGACATGAGAGTTAAATAAAAATGAACTTCTACAATTCATAACTCTTCATGATATATCTAAGTGAAGAAACAGACACCTCAATCAGAGGGAAGACGAGAAAGATAAGTTTGGAATTCCTTCAAATCTGGAAGAGGCAACAATTTTTGACAATGGTGCAAAATCATCTTTGTGAAATTGGGTCCTCTAATGTGAAGTTTGGTTATATGAACATAACTAGTAAGACACAGCATTATCATGTGTAAGGAATTCAAACTCTCACACACTGAACAATTAGGAACACAACTTATGGCTAGGCGTATGTTGCACACTGGAAAATTTCAATAGCAAGTATCAAACAGAATGTAACTTCTTCCTGATCAGAAGGTCATGGGTTTCATTAACGGAAACAGTATCTTTGCAAAATGCACGGAAAATGTTGTGTATATACTTCGATCGATACTCGCATGGCCAAGCAGTCTTGGGCCCCGACTTGTGGGTAATGAAGGTTACATCATCAGGTACATCATGTCAAGAAGAATACAAAAGGTAATATTTCCTGCTTCGAGGTCGACAGAAAGTAACGAAGAATGAGGATGCTGATTACTAGGTAAAATAAAATAAAGTGTACACTTTCAGATGATAATATTATAGGAATAAATACAGAAATAGGCTTACCTCTGCCACATTGTGTCCATGGCGCCGCTTATCAACAATGGCCAGTGGTGCATCGGATAGTTTATTTGCAAAAGCTCGAGCTCTAGAGACTCCACCAACATCTGGTGAAACTACTACTAAATCCTCAGCGGAGATGGTCTTGCTGGCAAGGTAATCAACCATGACCGGCTAGTTATGCACAAGAAACAAAACCAATATAGCAATTCAACATAAAAGGTGGAAATGAAATCTGAACATGAAGTTCAAATCCAAGTAGACAAGTAGTGCCAAAATAATGAAAGAATATATAAACATAATTCTACCATAAACCACCAAAAAATCTCATCTTAATTTATATGATCTAAATTCTAAAGATCTCAAATTTATATCATGTGACTTACTCAGAACTTACGTACTGAAACTACAGAATTAATTTGACCAATAATGTATTATTACCTGGCCATGTACGTGGTCAACTGGAATGTCAAAATAGCCTATAGATTGCCCAGAATGGAGATCACAAGCAAGAACACGATCTGCCCCAGCTTCTGTTATTAGATTAGCAACAAGTTTAGCCGCAATTGATTCCCGCCCTTGAGTCTGAACCATCAATGAATAAAAAATAGATGAAAAAATAATTTTAACCAAACCAGACAGTAGAACACATTGAGCCCATTCTATCGCAATGACCAAATTAAAACAGAATTTCACAAACGCAATAATGGGCATAACATAACATCATAGCCAAGGATATTCTCCAATTATCAACAAACCCCTCAAGGAAATTCTTATCAGAATTGGTTACCAACATAGTGACTAGTTATTTGTTTTTTCTTTCAATCCAATTCATTCAACATATACCTACATTAAGGCCTGTTTGAAGTGGAAGAGAGATCTAGCAAACAACAAAGAAATCATTACATTACTCAATGAAGTCGTAGAAACGGTAACTATGAGAACCGGAAGAAATTATTAGTCACATGCGATAATAAATTGTGTCCAATTACATGCAATTAAGATTACTACTACTACATAGTGAATTATTTCTAGAGGAATTAGTACGTTAGTTGAACATAGTAAAAGCTATCAATCATGATATCATCTACATTGAAATAAGTATTATATATCAAAAAACATACTATAGGATCATCTAAATTACTTAAGAAAGAGCGAATGAGTGACTAAGAATTTCTATGACAATTGGCATTAAAAGATTGACTAGAGGAGACAAAGAGCAACTCTCCCTTTCTCTTGTCTCAGGAAACTCAAGAGAGAATCAACAACTTCTATGAAACTTTCCATTAGAGGCCTGACAACTAGGTGAGCCAAAAGGATCTTGTCTCTCCCTTTCTCTTGTCTGGGGAAATCAAGAGGGGATCAAGAACGCCAAGCAGGGAGGGAGTGTGTGATTGTAGAAGGGCATGAGAAAGAAAACAAAGGGAAGAAAGTCAAATTTCATAAAATAGGAAAGAGCTCTTCAATAGGCTTTTCGTTATATAATATCCTCAGGTCAAAAGTGAATATAATCATGATTGCACAAGTTTTACCATGTTCAATTAATGTACAGATTCAGTTCGGAATAATTCACCATGTAATACCAGAATTGCAGGGAAGTTTGATCACCATTTTTACAGTTCTCAAAACAACCGACAGATATCTGTGGGGAAAAGCAATCAGCTGCATGAACATATAGTAACCCAAATGCATAATGCTTAATGGTGTGAACATCACTTATTTGGATAGAAAATACTGACATAATAATCATAGATTATCAGCATGTAAAGTTCAGGTAGAAAAAGATAGTGCTCTAGTACTTGCAAATTATTTTCAGGATTACATGGTATTGCTTAGCCTAGTTCTATATATGCTTCTTCGTCATTTGCAACTTTAACTGTATTCCTCTTAATAATGAGTTACCTTCCGATCAGCCCTTGCATATCCGAAGTATGGGATAACTGCAGTAACAGTTTTTGCAGATGCCCTCCGACAAGCATCTATCATTACCAGAAGCTCCATGAGATTCTCGTTTGCAGGAGGACATGTTGGTTGTACAAGAAATACATCGCACCCTCTAACACTCTCACGCAACTGAACATATATTTCACCATCGGCAAAACGTTTTATCTTGATATCTCCAAGGTCTAGACCCATGTAGCATGCAATTTCCTATTCCACATAACAAAATGACTAAGCATAACAAGCAAACACTAAAAGAAACAAAACTCCAGAAAAAATTGCTCACAGCAAATAATGCAACAAGAATTGTCTCTAACATAAACAAGTAACAAATTCGACATTTGAATGGCAATATGAAGGGATGCTAATATTTCCCCATCAATGAAAATGAAGATGTTCCCTTCATTTTTTCACTTCCTGATAGAGTGTGGAAGATATATTGAACAAAAACGAGAAATCAACAAAACTAGCTTACTTTTGAGAGTTAGCCTCTCTCCACAATGCCTGATCTAATATTAGTAGAATTTCAACCAAGTTAAGCACAATAAACTCTCCTAGTCCCTATTTAAAGAGTTCCCTAACCATAAACTATCCTTATGATGCTTCATCCTAATTCGTAATATGCATAGCCCGAGGCCCGCCCATTTGTGGGCCTAACACTACTCCCCCTCCCCCAACGGAAACCTTGTCCTCAAGGTGGAACCTCATCAGTGCCTATAGACCTTTGGGACTTCATATTCCTCCTTGTCTAACTCCCTTTCTATTACAGCAGCTCCCTTGTCTTCCTCATTTTCTTCATTGCAACCAAGAGAATGATCTGTACTACACGAGTGAGAAATTCTTGTTTCATTTGGAACGCAAACCTTTGCCCCTTTTGACTCGCAACTCTGCCTTTGTCATCCTTTGATCCCCAATTGCAGCTCACTGTCACTTGACGAGATACCTCCTTAGTTCGTTTAGTGGCCGGGTTTGAAGACCCTGTCGACTTTCTTCAAGTTCCTTCCAGTGGAAAGTAACCTCCAGATGGCCCCTTACTTGCCTGTTCAGCAATTTTCAGTCGCCGATTCTAGCACCTTCATAAAATTTCTCGCATTTGCCTCATCAGGCAATCCTCAAACCTGCCTTGCGAATAATTCATATTTTCGATGATACTCTCACACTGTGTTTGTCCTGTCTTGCCATGTCATGAATGGCTGATAGCGCCTCCCTTCCAAGCACATTCCTGCAGCTTTAAGCCCATCATAATCAACCTGTTAACTATAAGATGTAAAAACCAAACCAACCCAACTCAGATGTCATTGCCTCCATTAGCACCAAAGATCACTTACTTCAGCAACTCTATCGTAGAATAGCAGCCCTCACCGTGGGTCATCACCCATGCTTCATTGAGCAACTTGTCGGTATTCCACTGCTGTCGATGCCATTGCCATGATGGGTCTCTCCTTGCGGAACCCATGACTAACCGGAATGCAGCCGCAATCTCCCCATGGAATCTCAGCTTGACATCAGATTTTGCCCCTAACCCACTTAGCTGTCCTCGTCCCTCAAATACGACCCACTTTCCCTCATCCTTTTTGGTGTTGCTGCCCTACCGGTGACTCCTTCCATCAAAACCATCATGTCTCCATCTTCCAGTGTTGAACCATTGTACTTTTTTGAGTTCAAGTTCCAATTATGTTTCATATCAGTTCTTCAATTGAAGCAAATTTCTGGTCCACACCAGAAAAAAACTATCCAACATCATCGCTCTCACTTCCTCGTTTTCAATTCCCATCATTTCTTCCAATTCTCCTACCTTCTTTGCTGCCACTGGCCCAGGAGCTCCACCACTCTAATACCGATTTGATAGAACCAGGAAGATAAATTGAATGGAAACAATAATAAATTGACAAAACTAGCTTACTTTTGAGAAGTAAGCTTCTCACCACGATGCCTAATGTAACGTTTTGTAAATTCCCGATCAAATTCAGCGTAATAAACAATATCTCCTAATCCCTATTTATAGAGCTCCTTAACTATAAATCTTCCTTATTGACACTTGATCCTTATCCGTAAATATTAGCCCCTAATATTATAACTATGCATGGACCGAGGTCCATGCACCCATGCATGGGGCTAAAACATCCCTATCCAGTTGTTGGGGGTCTTTCATCATTTGGGCAACTAAGTCTATATAAAGTAGAAGGATAACATGTTATAAATCTGAGCTCAGGCTCCAAGATCCAATAAATTTAAATATATTGGGAATACACCGAAGTAAATAAAAGCATCCACTCTTCTTGTGTCAAGTGATAATTACATCTGAAATTATTCTAGAGTCGATACAGTCATTAATCCATACGAAAGTCATATGACTCATATCATGTTCGATTTAGGCTCACAGTCGAAAACTCGAAATTGAAAAGAAAGTACATCCTAATATACAATTTTTGCACAACTTTTATGAAGTTAACAGTTAACACACATGACAAAAGCATACCCTTAGTGATCCAATATGTTGAGAAACAAAGGCAACCAAGTCCTTGGCCATTGGCCAAATGGCATACCTGAGATAGTCTGGGATTGGCTGTTCCCGAAAACACCCGAAGTTTGTTTTCATCTTTCCTCATTGGATCCCTCTCAAACTCATATGGCGTAAAAAGTTTAGGAAATGTTTCTTGCTTTCTGGTGAGGGTTGGTACACCAGGCTTCCCATTTCCCTCAAGATTCACCCTGCAGCTCTGAATCCAAAACAATAGAGTTACTTATCCCTCCAATTTATTAAATACAATTATGTTTAGAATTGGTTAAGTTCCAACTTGGCTGTTTCCGTTTGGTTCTTTAAATAAACAGTCTCCGAATCATTCTCTTGAAGCTCATAGGTAATTGTGACTTGAATAACCATGCCCAAACTGAACATTTCTGTGCTATTCTATTTGTTTCACTGATACTGCTGTTGTTTACTGGACTCCTATCATTCTTCATGTAAATTCAAAGCTAAACACAGACCTACTATAAGTAGACAGGATGCTAATGCATGCAATCGAATCTGATTCTGTATCTAAGAAATTTCTGAATTTTTTAACCTAAAAGAATTAACAGACCTCATCAAATTGACTGTAGTTGCAAATAACAATGATTTCACAATAAAACAATAATCATCGCCATAAACTGAAAAGTAATATTTCTATATTTAATAACCACACGAAATGACTACATATCGTACAGAACTGTTGGGGAGTGGGGGCACAGAGATCGATGGAGAGAAGGATGAGAGAGTGATCGACTTGGATAAGAATGTGAGATCGCGTGAGAGCTCGCTTTCCTTAAGTGATATTTCGACCCTATTCTGCCTGGGTATCACGAAATTCACTCGAGGATAATCTCAAATTCACCGGTCTTGATTCTGGCAGAAATCGATCATATTTAAACACCAAGAGAATCGTAACCGATCCTATATTATTAATGATAATAATTTCTCATTAAATGAGATTGATTGTTGGACATTAATGTTGGCGGTTACAAGAATTTCAACCAGTTACAAAACTGATGAAAACGCACGACCCGTGCCAATTGCAAGAAGAAAACCGCACGGGTCGTGCCAAACCTTCTGACGACCACGCACGGCCCGTGCCAATTTCAAGAAGAAAATCGCACGGGTCGTGCAAAACTTTCTATCGACAAACGCACGGCCTGTGCTCATTTTATGAACAAAAACGCACGGGTCGTGTTGTTTATATATATATAGCTTTATTACTTTCATTAATTATATATGTATTCTAATTAGAAAAAATAATCGAATGGGTAATTTAGTCTTATTGAATATAGAAATATCTGAAGGGAAAAATCTATGGTAACCACCAAAAGTTACCATTAAACTGATTACAATTAAATTTTATAGAATAAACATGTTATTCAATGTACATGTTTGCTCTTCTGGTAATGACTGTCTCCCTACAACAAGATTGAGACGATTTTGATGGTTCCCAAAAGATTTTTGGACAAAATGAATTCGAAATTGGACATATTGGATGGTGAATATTTTAACAATGAGTGGTTGACATTTATAACTATTACACTTGACTTTAACTTTCCAAAAAATCATCATACATGCAGAAACTCCTGAAGACATTCTAACCTCAGTTAAATTATTTAACCCAAGTAACTAACCACTACACTTGCAGAAGTCCTAGAAAAACATTGTACTTGAATGCAATGTACATTTGGCCTAATTCTTTTAAAACTTTCCATTTTTCCATATTTCAAATGTTGAAAGTTTTTAATCAGAATTAGTGTTGTGATTACAAAGGAATTGATTGTATTGATCTAGTAGAACAAAAAAACTTTCTTATTATGAAAGATGGTTTATATATTTTATTAGTAATCGGATTTTTTATTTAAATTTATATCAAATATTAAGAAGAAACAAGAAAAATATATGTTGAAAGATAATATATATCTACTATATATTAAGAAGAAACAAGAAACAATTGTATATTTCTAAAACGTATTTACTCTATTATTTTTGTAATTTAATTGTAAAATCATGAAAATAGTATTTTTGGTGGATTGTTTCATCAACAAACAAGCTATGAGTTTTGGTGGATTTTGATTGTAATTTCAATTAAAAAATAATGTTTCAAATTGCTTTTCTTTCAATCTTTCTCAACATTTGTTCTTTCACAACATAATTTTATTTTGGTTCCTTAGTAAATTACTATATAAAACATTTAATAATTAAGAAATAAAATAATGTGTACCTAATCAATACAATATATTTTTTGTAATCACAACAATGGATTAATTTGGTTCGAAAAACATCGAAAATATATGGGTAAAAGCATTCACAATTTTAAGGTATCATGTTTTTCAGGACTTGGGCAGGTAAAATGGCTATTTTCAAACCACTGCCAAGATAGATACAGAAGTTACACATGGTCTACTTGGATTCATAATTTAACCAAGTCCAAAATGTTGGGGCAAAATTGTTCAAGTTCCCCTAATGCAGCATCTTTTTGGGATGTATGCCTGTACAAAGGTTTTTACCAAAAACTAGGGGTGTTCGCGGTCTGGTTTGGGCGGTTTAACCCCTCAGACCACAAACCAAACCGCAAGTGGCGGTTTATTAAATTTTAAAACCGAGCGGTTTGATATCAAGTGCCCAGATCGGTCAAACCAGACCGCGGTTTGGTCCGACCGGTTTAGGCGGTTTGGGCTTTTTATGGGCTTTAAAGTTTAAACTTAAAAAACATATATAATTTTGAATTTTAAAGCTTCATTGGCTTGAGTCCACAAAAAAAGTAAACAAAATATCCCAACAAAACACTAAAAAAAATAATATGCAAACTAAAAAAAGTGAACTTTGAAAAACAAAGAAGCTTGAACGGACGTGAACTACTGAACTGTGAAACCTGAAGTCGGCGTGATAATTAAGATACAAATGTCAAAATACATTTTATGTTTCAAATGTCAAAAATCAAAAATAGATTTTATGTTTGAGCTGGATTTTAAGATAACATTGGGTCTAACCAAATATATTTAAGATAACATTCGGTTGGATAATGGATATAAATGCATATAAAGAATATATATGTATTTGGCGGTCGGTTTGGACAAACCGCCCAAAAAAAACCTTCAGACCGCAGACCGGACCGCCCGGTTTGGCAATTTTTTAAACCAGCCCAGACCACTCAAACTGCCAAAAACGGTCCGGTTTGATTTGGTTTGACCGGTCTAATGGTTTTGTTGAACACCCCTACCAAAAACTATTGTGAAGTACGATAGTTAATTAAGAATGTTGAACACGGTGTTAACAATTACCAAATCTGGGTCATAAATCCTCATTTGTCATTTACAAGTAAGGGTGTAAATGAGACGAGACAACTCACGAGCTACTCAAGATCGACTCGAATAGGCTCGACTCGATATACTAACGAGTCGAGTCGAGTCGAGTTATAATGATGCTCGAGCTGGACTCGCATCATTTACACCCCTATTTACAAGTTGATAACCTTCATTTTCATACAGTTAAATGACATCATCAATCCTTGACTAAATGTGTGTGTATGAAGTAATTTCCCTAATTGAACGCCTTCAAAGTTTCTTCTATCTACTGTATAGGTCAATAAAAATCCTAAAATTACCAAAAATAATTCTTCCATTTTCAAATAAATTAACTGAAATACAAAAATCCATGCATAAATGCACAAATAGCACATACACACACATATACCTAACACAAATAAAGACGATAAACTGAAACACAATCATTCTTATCAGCAATCTACACAAATATCAGTAGACATATACATAGATACATACACGCATGCATACATATATAGTGAACTACCAACAATAAATCGTCTTAATTACGATCAAACGTCATGGATGCAATACAAGGACATGCATGTGTGTGGGAGGGAGGGAGCGAAATAACTTAATTACAAAATGTGAATGCAATTAAGTGAAAACTCACAATTAAGGCGTTTGTTGCAGGGATGGGGGATCGAAATTTGTTGGCGATTGCAAGATTTCCAGAAGAAAAGGCAAGAGAAACCATTAGCAAATGGTAAGAAAATTAGCACTATTACAGAAAAAAGAGCTGGTGAGACGGTGAATGTGTGTGTGTGTGTGTGTGAGAGAGAGAGAGAGAGAGAGAAAGAGAGAGAGGGTTTAGGAGGGAAACATCCATTTCCATTGGACAAATAAGACGGTTGTAAGAACTATCCTTGCCTTTTCTTGAATTTTAATTTCTATAAATAATGTAATTTGGTAAAAAAAAAATAGTTCAAAAGTAAGTTGGAGTATATTTTTTAAGAGCTCTGAAGTCTTATTTCACTTCTAATTGATATGATTATGAGGTAGTGTTGAAGTCTAAAATATGAATCAATAAGATTGTTTGTTTTTGTAACGTTTGTAGGCGTTTTGAGAAAAAAGAAGGGCATATGAAATAAGACAGTGATAAGAGATTTTAAGAAGCTAGGTCATCACTTCTTATTTTAAATGTATTTAAGAGCCGTTAAGAGGTTATGAAAACTGGAAAAAAAAACATTTTGAGTGTCAAAAGGTCTGAACGATTCAGACTTAAGAGGTATTTTAAAGAAAACAAATAGCCCCTAAAACTCCTATAATAATTACAAGAGCATATATAATAAAGAGGGAGGTTGAAGGGAAAATCTCAAAAGAATGGAAAACTAAGAAACACTCTAGTAGCCCTATGTTTGAACGATATACACTTGTGCATACAAGTAAATTAACTTGTTTTTGGTTTTTATGCACATGTGCATTATGCATTTGTTTATGTACATGTTACAAATTACTTGTATTTACAAGTGCATACTAACTAGATGAATGGTTGCCAGAGTATTCCTCAGTTTTTCGTTTTTTTGAATTTTTTTCTTGAACCCGCCGCGTATAATAAATTCTTTAAAAACAAGAATCAAAACTTAAAATTTTAAAAAATTTAATTTAATTTCAATAAGTTTTTTGTTTTAGAAATTACAACATTAATTATATTATTAAAAATTTCTCAAAAATTTACTAAATATATAAATTTAAATTAATAGAGAGTCCAAATTGGTATCAAGAAAGTTTGTTGTATATCAAATAGTAAATTTTACGAACTTTATCCATAAAAATGTTTTTATTTTATTTTTGTGGCACCACAAAAATATTGAAATAAATAAAAAGTCCTTCTATTTGCCAAATTTATTGTTATTGTTTTATTCACATCCATCTTCTAAATCATTTAATTAAAACTCTTAAATTTTAAACGTCAAGTAAAAATCACTAATATATTTAAAAAAATATGTTTAGTTAATAATCTTGTGTTAAAGTAGAAGGAAAACATGAACCAAGTATCATGCCTACAAAGGCACTTGGTTTCAAAGCAGCTCAATCAAATGCACTTTAAGCATTTGATTTGTTTTCTTTATGTACGAAAATAAGTTAATTCTTTAGAGAATGGGTGTAAACTGGGTGGTTTTAATGTTAGTTTTGTGATTATAATATCTTGAATTTCTTTGTAGACGTCTGTCTTTAAAAAAAATAGTATAATTTTATGTTGAATAAATTTCGTATTAGTCAAAATCAATAAAATTAAAACAACAATTTTTAAATTTAACAAAAACGGCAACTTTATTTATAAAGTTTCACACTTTATTTATAAAGTCAAAGACTTTCCAATCAAAAATTTGTTTTAAATTAATTATTAGGTGAACCTAAATAACGATTTTATCCTTCGCGATAGAATTGTTAGAAGAAGGGGTATAAATCAGACTGTCCACTCTAATGGACGAAAGGAAAAAACAGTACATAAAATTAAAATCAACCTGATTAGATGCTCGTAAACGAAAACTGGACTGGGCGGTTTGGAAAACCTGTCCTTAAAGGTTTTAGCGAAACTCTTGAACACTGTGAGTCTGACAATCGCTTAACCCCAGGATTTGATGCAGAATTGTTGAACACTAACAGCGACAGTGCTCAATCTTTTAATGCAAAGTTGAGACAGAAAATATGGTAGAGAATTGCAGAAAAACAAAGAGATGTATCGAGAGAGAGAGCATATGCGTTTTTTCTCACTGTGTTTACAATGGGAGGAGAAAACATTAATTTATAGTAGGAGTTGATCAGATAACAACCTAATCACTTCCCTTGAATTTCTCCCCAAGTTTCGAAAATAGAGTTGGAGTTGGAGACTAAGGGGTTGTTTGTTTTTTTTTTTAAATCTCTTAATCTCTCTTAAGTCTAAATCGTTCAGACATTTTTACACACCACCTCTTATTAATCATAACTAAATTAAGACTTCAGACTTTAGACCTCTTAAAAAACAAACGGCACCTAAGTCTCCAACTGATTTATAGCTTAATAAAACACGTTTTTAATATGTCAAGGATCTCCATAACCTCCTCCTTTTTCAAGGAATACTCAAGTTTTCTACGGTTTTTCACCAAAAACCCATATTGTGAGTTCATTCTCTTTTAATAAACTTTATACATGTCAAAATGTGGACTTAATAAAACACGTTTTTAATATGCAAAAAACGAAACTTTATCTGCTCAATTTAATTCATTAATTAACACCATTTAATTAATTAATTATCTCTACAACTCGTTCCATAAAAAGAAACTCGGAGCGAGGCTCCTCAGTTCCGATGCGAAGTGCAAAGTGCGCGTCTCTTCGCGAAAACCGCGCATGCGCCCGCGGCCATAGCCAAGCACGCACGCGCGTGCGTTGCGCTTCTTTGAGACCTCCACCATAAGCCCATCATTCTACTCAAAGCCCACTTGAGATAATAAGCTTATAAAAGTGAATCTCTTTTGTATCTCTACCAATGTGGGATGGAAAAGTTTCCAACCTCACACTCAATTTTCAACAATCCCCCATCAGGTTGGTAAGTTTTCTGACTTTCATAAAAATTGATGTCACAGTAGTGTCACTAAGATTAAACCTTGTTTAATGCGAATATGCAAGAAGGAGTCAATTCAAAAGTATCCTTAGGATTTAAACTTTGAAATCTTATGATCACTTCGGCTAATTCAGACACATCATCTTTTGTCTTTGCATTCTCACTGAGCGCGAATATGGCCATGTGCTAAAATCCTGTTTCATGACCTTTTAGAAGAGAAACCATAACTCTCCTTCTGAAGCGGCATAACCTCTCGGTCATATAGGCAAAATTCTATAACATCTTCGTTGCTAAGATGCCTCTAAATTTTGTTAAGAGATTGATCTCATCCTTGTTCTCGGCAACGACGTACTATCATGTACCTTACATGGATCTATCAGTTGACAGTACCTTCTATAGGTCAAGTGACTTGTTATTACCCATTAAACTTGGGAGATAGGAGCACTAAATCCAAGTTGGGTTCCCATCACTAACCGATTTTGAGTGGTTTCAGACCCATGTCTCTGGTAGTTGTTCTTACAAAGTCTCTTGTCAGAGGCTTAGTCAATGGATCTGCCATAATTATGTCGGAGACCTATGTGTCGCGACTTCCCATTATACACGGCATTGTATACTTTTGACAGTGTGGCCTCATTGTCACAATACATAGGAATCGAAGGAGTTGGATAAGGCCATAAATGGATATCTGACAGCAGATCACTAATCCATTCAGCTTCTTTGCCCGCAGCAGCGAAGGCAATGAATTCGGTTTCCATAGTCGAATGAGCGATACATGTTTGTTTCTTGCTCGCCCAAGAAATCGCTCCACCACCAAGTGTATAAATCCACCCACTTGTGGATTTAGAATCACTTGAATGATCTATCCAACTAGATCTGAGTATCCTTCCAAAATTCCTGGATGTGTCGTGTATGTCAACTCTAGATCACTGGTTCTTTTCAAGTATCCCAATACTCTATCGATTGCCTTCCAGTGATCTGGACCTGGATTGCTTGTATATTGACTTAGTCTATTCACTGCAAAAGCAATATCCGGTCTAGTACAATGCATTGCATACATCATGCATCCTATTGCACTAGCATACTCTAGTTGAGCCACTCCTCTACCAGAATTTTTGTCAAGTTTCACATTTGAATCAAATGGAGTATTGAACTCTTTTATATTCAAATGTTGAAACTTAGTCAGTATCTTATCTATATAGTAGGATTGACTAAGAGAGATTTGAGATCCTGACATTTTGATTTTAATCCTAAAAATTGTATCTACTTCTCCAAGATCTTTCATCTTAAAGTTCGAGGATAAGTAGTTTTTCGTTTCACATATACCTTCTAGGTTGGTTCCGATGATCAACATATCATCGACATAAAGACAGATAGTTACAGTGGATTCTTTGATATACTTTGAGTAAATGCACCGATCAGCTCCATTATGTCGGATCCCGAAAGATGTGATAGTAGTATCAAATCTTTCATGCCACTGTTTTGGGGCTTGCTTTAAACCGTACAGAGACTTAATGAGTCTACACATTTTGTTCTCATGTCCGAGTACCACAAACCCTTCGGGTTGCTCCATATAAACCTCCTCATTTAAATAACCATTCAAAAAGGTTGTTTTCACATCTATTTGATGAATATACAGTCCTTTTATGGCTAAGATTGCTATAAGAGTTCGAATAGAACTAATTCTAGCAACTGGAGTGTAGGTGTCGAAATAATCGACACCCTCTTTCTGTCTATATCCTTTGGCTACCAATCTAGCTTTAAATGTTGAGATTGAACCATCCGGGTGCAGCTTTCTTTTGAATACCCACTTGGAACCTATGGATTTTGCTCCCTTAGGTAAATCAGCTAATTCCCAAGTTCCATTTCCCATAATAGAGTCCATTTCGTTGTTTATTGCTTCTTTACATAGTGGAGCATCCCTTGAAGACATGGCCTCTCTATAAGTCTTAGGATCATCTTCGATGTTAATTGAGAAAATGACCTCTCTCGTCACTTTCTTTTGTGTTCCTTCTACTAAGTATGAGAAGAAATCATCTCCTAGACTTTTCTCCTTTCTTGCTCTAGTACTTTTACGTGGTTCGTCAACCTTGGTTGAGGTTTTCGAACTATCACGAGATGTACTAGGAAGATTTGGATCAATTGTTCTTTTTGAGTTTTCAGCATCTTCTGAAAACTTGTCTTCAAAGAATTCCACATCTCTGGATTCTACTATTACTCATGTTTCCTTATCCAATAATCTATAAGCCTTGCTATTTCTAGCATATCCTACGAATATGCTTTTAATAGCACAGGCTCCTATTAATGCCAAAAATTACTCAATGAATAACTTAAGATCGACGTGGAGCTTTATTCTACTAAAGAAAGTAGCCGTTTGACAATATGCGCGATAAAGAGACAAGAGATTTGGTGACGCGGAAAAACCTCAACGAGGAAAAAACCGCGGATGACAGGGAAGATGTCGTCGTGCACTATGATCACCAAATAGGGGTGATATCCTTTGTTGTTACAGCGTATGACATGATCTATACTAGAAATAGATGTACAATTGCGAAACAAGTGTATGTCTTGTGTAAAAACTATCTTGTTGTGTGTAAATCGCAGTTAATGAACGGAACCATGAATGTATTCGAAGATCTTGTAAGTTGTATGCTTCAGTTGTATGCGTTGTAAATATCTCAATTCAGATTTCCCGAATGAGGTGTTGATCTTGAGTATTTATAGTCTTGATCCTCCATAAATGTGTTCTTTTGTAACTGTCGTGCTCCATGAATGTCGTTGATGGTGCTGACCGTTTGTGATTGTTGGCATTTATGAGTATTAAACCTGCATTAAAGGAACAGCAGAGGAACGTTGGTTTATACGTTAGTATGGTCGAGGTCGAGTGATGGTCGTACGACGTTCGACCGACCTTCGAATTATACTCGACGAAAGTCAAGGTTATGCTCAGTCGACAGGACCTTATCTTGATATAAGATTGATCGTGTGAAATATGTGTGAAATGTTCCGTCGTCGTGTTCATGTATTTTTACCCAAACAGCTCCCAGTTTAGATTGTTTTGGATCAGGGGTACGATAGTAGGCAATACAACCCCAAACTCTAAAACAGTTCAAGTTAGGTTTCCTTCCTTTCCATAGCTCGTATGGGCTGGTTGGGATCATACGACTAGTGATCCGGTTGTGAATATGGCAAGCAGTCGGTAATGCTTCGCCCGACAGATTGTTCGGTAGACCCGATTGGTTCAACATATAGTTGACCATCTCAACAAGGGTTCGGTTATTACGTTCCGCCAAACCATTCTGTTGGGGAGTAAAAGGTGAAGTGCGTTCATGCTTGATGCCATTCTCTTCACATAATGTATCAAGTTCTCTATTGAAGTATTCACATCCTCTGTCTGAGTGTAGGATTTTTATTCGTTTTTCAAGTTGATTCTCTACTTTAACTTTATAAATTTTAAAAGCTTCAAAAGCTTCATCTTTTGAATGTAATAAAAAAACATGTAAAAACCGGCTGAAGTCATCACAAAAAGTAACGAAATACCTTTTACCTCCACGGGTAAGTATTCCATTTAATTCACAGATGTCAGAGTGAATCAACTCTAAAATTAATGTATCCCTTTTAACAAATGGAAAAGGTTTCCTTGTAAATTTTGATTTTACACAAGTTTCACATTTTCCAAAATCTTTATTGTTAATTTTAATCGGTCCTTTATTTTGCATTTTTTTCAATGTTCGTTACGTTTGTATGGGCTAATCGGTTATGCCATAAAGAAATAGAACATGCAAGATAATCAAAACTAACTTCATTAATAGAAAATGGGATTACATCGATAACAGAAACAGAAAAACCATCAGAATTCTCAAACAAATTTAAAACATTACTAGCTACCGACTCGCTAGTACTAGGACCAGAACTGTCATCATCATCTTCACTCAAATTAAGGTGATACATACCCAGTTGATGGTATGCCTTGTGTATGAAGTGTTGCCTTTTGTAGAAAACGATTTTCCCGGATTCCATAGAAATTCCAATTCCACTCGTCAAGTTTGCTCAGAGAAACAAGACATTTGCATATAGTAGGCACGTGCAACACATTTTTCAAAGTTAAAGTTTTCCCGGAAGAAAACTTCAGTAGCACAGTTCCAACCCCCGGGATATCAGCTCTACCACGGTTCGCCGTCACAATATGTTTTCCGTCTCTTACCGGATTATACTCAGAAAATTTGGATCTGGAGTCACACACATGAACCGTGGCTCCAGAATCCAAAAACTAACCACCCCTGTCTGTCATCACCCCGGGTTGATTCTTCATCAATCATGTCAATCTCGTTCATGTTCAAATTGGCCACAAGATGTTCTAAGTCAACGACTGCATTAGCTGTAGCCGGTGGGCCAGACTTCCTCTGCTTGCATTCCCTCGCATAGTTCCCCGTCTCTTCGCATACGTGACATTTACCCGTTCGCTTAGGTCCCTGACTTGTTGACTGACCAGGCCTTTTAAAGTTTTTCTTTTGTGGACCCAAATTTCACTTTTAGCGGGTCCAGAAAATTTTCCTTTTCCTTTGCCACCAACCTGCACGCTGTTGGCACTCAAAATGGCCTTTCCCTTTTTGTCCTGATTATGTACTTCTTCCTCAATCCTTATATGTTTGATTAGATCATCCAAAGAGTAATCTTCGGATTTATGCATCATTCGTTTTTGAAAATCCTTCCAGGATGGGGGAAATTTGTCAACAACGACCCCCACTAGGAAGATTTCAGGAAGAGGAATGTTAAGTACTTTCATTTTATTTTCCAATACTTGAAGTTCATGAATTTGTTCAAGTATCGGTTTCTCATCAACCATTTGGAATCTCAAGTAGCAAGACACAAGATATTTATTTGTGCCTTCTTCTTGTGCCTTGTACTTGAATTCCAAAGTGGTCCAAAGTTCTCGAGGACAAGTAATCGGGGCATAAAGTCGGTCAGATAGGGCATTTTTAATATGCCCATAAGCCAGAGTTTCAGCCTCCTTACGGAGTAGCCGCTGCTTATCCAGGTCGTCTATTTTGGCAAAGTCAGGTTCTTTCCCGACTTCGGGAATTGGGTTATCAGGAATGGGCGGCAGAGTAGGGTCTAGGACAAAAAACAGTTTGAGGACCATTAGCATGAACTTCACTTTCTCCGCCCAACGGGTGTAGTTGGACACGTTGAAACTGTCCAACTTTACCAAATCTTGTTGCATCAACCGAAAGTTGTCGGATTCCATTTTTTTTCAATACAAAACCTTTAAGATTGTTGAATAAATTTCGTATTAGTCAAACTCAATAAAATTAAAACAACAATTTTTAAATTTAACAAAAACGGCAACTTTATTTATAAAGTCAAAGACTTTCCAATCAAAAATCTGTTTTAGATTAATTATTAGGTGAACGTAAATAACGATTCTATCCTGCACGATAGAATCGTTAGAAGAAGGGGTAGAAATCAGACTGGCCACTCTAGTGGACGAAAGGAAAAACAGTACACAAAATTAAAACCAACCTGATTAGATGCTCGTAAACGAAAACTGAACTGCACGGTTTGGAAAACATGTCCTTAAAGGTTTTTGCGAAACTTTGTGAGTCTGACAATCGCTTAACCCCAGGATTTGATGCAGAATTATTGAACACTAACAGCGACAGTGCTCAATCTTTTAATGTAAAGTTGAGACAGAAAATACGGTAGAGAATTGCAGAAAAACAGAGAGATGGATCGAGAGAGAGCAGATTGTAACACCCTCGAAAATGAACAAAGCAACTAATTTAAAACTTCCAAATTATACAACAAAAAGGATATAATCTATTTTTCAATCATCACATGAGACACCTCAAAAGAATATTGGATTTAACTTTAACAACTAAGAAGTCAAGTCTCGCAGAAAGACTAATCAAAGTTGGGTGTTACTAAAACCCCAAAATATCAGTTGCTCTTATCAACGACAAACGCGGAAGACTTCATCAAGCTACTCACCCTTGCACAAACTCTTAGCACTCAAAACTTCACCAAAACGCTAGAACCTCTTCCCCCATCCGGAACCTGATGCACATGCCGACAAATAAAAAGGTTAGACTAACGCCTAGTGAGTTCAGGAGTTTACAACATGAAATAAATATATTTGTTAAAGGGAAATAAAGTAGTTTAAATCACAGACTCTCTGACAGATTTACTTTAAATAACAAACGACACCATTTTTCAAAAGTACATCTTTAGAACAAAGAACCCAGCATAAACCTTCTCTCGTAAAGATCACTTTAATCCCAAACACAACCAAAACGTGAATAGTAAGCAAAGCTCTTAATTTATAAAAATATGAAATAAAACTTTACTTTTCGAAATCCTTCAAACGCGAACGGGGCATAAAACACAACCCATAAATCAAGGATAAAATCCAAATATACACAACGCCACTGAAAACTTGGGATAATAAAACTCAATACCCAAAAACAACACCTTTCGGTTACGGGGGATACCCGAATTCCATCGAAAGTGGCGGGCACACAAAGTTAAGCCACTTATCAATGTTCTCGAGCTTCACATAAGACCATGGTTCCCCGTATCTGGCTCCTCTGAGCTACCACCGCAAGACACCACTGATCCTAATGTCTACTCGACCTCTAATGAGTGTCACAACCAAAGCCACAAGTCCCCGTATCCGGCTCATCTGAGCTACCACCGCAAGACTTAGCTCCGTATACGGCTCTGCAGAGCACCACCGCAAGCTTACATAATCAACCACATGACTTGGGGACCACTCACTAGAATTCAAACACGGACACTAAACTCCACGATGAGTAACCAGACTGGACGACAATCGGGCATCGAGTTCAACCACCCACGATCTGTACCTCGAGCTCCCGCTAGCCATAAATAATGTCCAGTCCCAAAACGGGGATAAAGTCCCCACTAACCAACTGACTCATATGCCTATGGATCCAATGCATTACAGTCTAAAACGTTACATGACTCAAAAGAATGAACTAACACATTCAAAACATGTAACTCCCAAATAAGATGCAACTAAGTACATCATACGTCCAAGGCTCCTTAACGAGCAACCAAAACTGAACAAATGTTCCAAGACTCCCCCGAGTAGAAATCAAGCCCCAAGAGGCTTAATGGACGTTTGTCTCAACACGAGAGCCAAAATGGTTACACAAACCAAAATACACATTTTCCCAAAATCTTTGATTCTCAAATTACCGTTGGCCTTCGACCTAAACCCAAAAGGTTTTCCATTTCTAAAATGTTCTCCAACGTCGTAAATGACCCAAAACCAAAGAACTCACATATTCGTACTTTTCCAAATATTTCATTTCATGAATGATGCATAAAAACCCGACAAACACTTAAAAGTATATTTTTGACCAAGTACTCGTTTATGCAATAAATCATCAAAACACATTCCTTTGTGACACATTTATCCAAATGTCCATAAATCCCAAAATGTGTGCTTTATAAGTTTATAAAGTTAAATATATCCAAATAACCAACTTATCAGCAGTTAACAATTTAATGTAAACACAAACACTTTAAAATAAACATTTTGACATGTACACCATTTTCACAAATCAACTTGAACTCGCCTGGCTAGATTTAGGCTAAATCTAGATTTTCCCCCAACTATAGCTCCTTTGAAGAACACTTGGATTCTCAAGTCAAAACTTCCAAAAACCTAAATCCATACATATTCAACCATAAATAAACATAATCAACCACAAAGAATCATTTCCCAAACCATATATATGAATACCTCAACTAATACCGAAACCCTAACTTCCATAACTGAAGAGAATAGAAGATTACCTTAACCCAAGCTTGAATCCACCAACCAAAACACTTCTAGTTCACCAAAATGGTTACAAACCTCCAATCTATGAAAAGAAGCACAAAGGGTGGATGAAACCCTAGAAAACTTTGGTGAAGAAGATGAAGAGGGAGGGATGAGGAGCTTACCACCACAAAATACTCTTGTATACTCCAATAAACTTCCAATCTCTTGCTAGATCCTTGAAGAGCTCTCAAAAACGAAACCGTAGCAATTTGAATCACCCAAATCAGAGTTGGGATGAAGGAGATATGAAGGAATGAAGTTTGGTGGCTGAAAATCGGTTTTAAGCTCGTCCAGGGGGTTTTGCGACTTGTGCCGCGAACTTAAGTCGCGGCATAAGTCGCCTGCTTCCCCTGGTTTTCTTCGCGTTCACTGTTTTGGCCATAACTTCTTCGTTATAGCTCTGATTTTGCTCCGGAAAGAACCGTTTGACTCGTAATTGAATCCTTCATCCAGCTAGACTATTAAATCCAGGATTCAAGTCCAAAATATTTTATCTTATTTTTCCCTAATATATCGGTTTCGGTATTAACTCAATGATACCTTTCGAAAATCGGGGTGTTACACAGATGCGTTTTTTTCTCAATGTGTTTACAATGGGAGGAGAAAGCATTAATTTATAGTAAGTTTCAAAAATAGAGTTGGAGTTAGAGGCTAAGTCTCCAACTGGTTTAGAGCTTAATAAAACACGTTTTTAATATGCAAAAATCGAAACTTTATCTGCTCAATTTAATTAATTAATTATCTCTACAACTCGTTCCATAAAAAGAAACTCGGAGCTCGGCTCCGATGCGAGCATGTAAAGTGTGTGTCTCTTCGTGAAAACCACGCCCACGCCCTCGGCTAGGAGTGTAAATGATGCGAGTCGAGCTCGAGTATCATTACACTCGACTCGAACTCGAAACTTGATTACCAAGCTCGAACTCGACTCGAAAACTCACGAGTACTGAAAATACAAACTCGACTCAAACTCGAAACTCGATTACCAAGCTCGAACTCGACTCAAAAACTCGCAAGTACTGAAAATACAAACTTAACTTGAACTCAATAACCAATTTCCAAACTCAAACTCAAACTCGTTTCAAGCTCGAATCAAAGCACAAAAGCTCGAATCAAGGTCGAACTCAAGCTAGAAACTCGAATCAAGCTCGAACTCAAGCTCGAAAATTCAGATCAAGCTCGAACCCGTTTAATGTGTAAAACAATTCAAGGTGAACCCGTTAACATAGGGTACTCCTATTAAAACAATCACATAGACTCAAGTCATTTAGCAAAAGCAAATAATGTAAAAACAAGGTAGGGGAAATACCTATATATAATGGAGTTTCAAAGCATTGAGTTCTATATCCCACCAATGTGGGATGGATTAGACACACTCTCAAGAGTTCACCTATATCTTTTACACCATCATTTTCCAAAAAAAAAAAATCAAAAAACTTATTATTATTGTCATTATCATCAATTAAATTAAAATATTATTACTAATTATTATTTTGTTAGTATATCGAGTCGAGCTCGAGTAGCTCGCGAATTGTCTCGTCTCATTTACACCCCTACCTTCGGCCACTGCCACGTGTGTGTGCATTACACTTCTTTGAGACACCACCATAAGCCCATCATTTTACTCAAAGTCCACTTGAGATAATAAGCTTATAAACTTGAATATCTTTTGTATATCTACCAATGTGGGATGGAAAAGTTTCCAACATCACTCAATTTCCAACAATTTATGCACAAATGTGTAAGTTACAGATATTGTACTTATATTTTATATAAACATAAACTTTGAATTTTCATTCTCAGTTTACAATAGAACTTTATAGCTGATAATCTATCTATATATATATATAAGCAAAACCTACAAATGATGATGTGGCACAATGTAAGAAGAGGATTTGTCTAAATGAATTTTCTCATTATTTTGAATTTTTTTAATATCAAATAAGTTAAAGACTTCTTTACCCTTAAGTGAAAATTGTGTATTTCATTATAAGAAGGGTGCTTTGGTAATTTTACCACCTAATTAATTAGTTTTAACCTACAAACTATCCAACTTCCTATAGGCATTTATTTTGCTCTATTCATCTCTCCATCTATTTTTCTCAAAAAGTAAGTAAGATAGCAATATGCATGGAAATTTTCTTTAACTCCAAAATGATAGCAAATTTTTCCATGTTGGATAATATGTCACAGGGTTTTTTATTTTACCCCATGGACAAAGTTTGATGTATTATCTTGCATAGTGATGACATTGTATAACATTTCTCATTTTAGGTGCACATTTCATCACTTGGTAGACATGAATTTATAATAAGAAAAGTTGTCTTACAATATATTTTTTGATGTACGGAATCACTTTTCCTCTTTAATTAAGTACATTTATATGTTTGTTAATTATTTTTATGTGCAATCTGTTTTAGAATGCGTTAATAATTAAGTTGTAAAACATGCATTATAAGCTAAATTGGAAGACTAATTTTGTGTACACTCATCGTAATATTAATATTGCACCTATAATTGCAACAAACCATTTTTATATAATTTTTAACTTTAATATCAAAACATTATTTTACAACAAAAAAAAAAAAAAAAAAGTGTATGACATTCTCTTTTCATCATCCAACTCAAGCAACGAAACATCATTCTATTGAAATTTGAAGGGTTAATCAATACGAAGTAATTGTATTTTACTACTGTGCTAAAATTATCAGTCGAACATGTTATTTATATAATGTCTCCAAGTGCATTAGAATCAAATCAAATGTGTAACCAGGTTGTCAACATTCTTTTTGTTAGTTTTTTGTTATTATTTTGAGCAAACATATGTAAATAGTTAAATACATTTTTGAAGCAACATTAAAGTATTTACCTTAGTTGAAATTCCTTTGCTGATATAATGAATATATAAAGGAAGGTTATGAGATATTAAAATGTCACAATGAGAATTTAACAATTTCAAATCATTCTCAAAGGGATCAAATGTGAGACTCTTATTGTCATACGATAACATCTAGGTGTCCTTATTTGGGAGGGTTGTTTTATTTGTCAGTACGGCATATTTTGGATGTTTGAAGTCCCACTAACCTGAAGTAATTTAAAAATATTATTTCTTATTGATGGTGACCAATCTCTGATTTTCTAAATGCATGATACTTATAGTTATGAACTCTACTTCGGTTGTGATTCAAGCAGCCATTTTCAACTTTGAGAATGCCAAATATTTAGTGAGTTTGATTAAGGAGCAATTACAACAAAGTTACTGGGTTTGTGAATATTATCACGATGATGCATGAAATTGGAAATCTTTGAATATTTTCTCATTTATTTCCAAATCCTTCCTGAAAGCAAATAAGAAACAAGTTGTTGGACTTAAATCACACGATCCCGATATTCTTTCATCTTTTTAAGCAATAGTAATGATGCATGAACGTGTAATCTTTATGACCGTTTTTGCATTTTTCATGGAAGTTTAAGATATTAAGACTGTTTTTTATTTCGAGGACAATGTCCGCATACTATCCCTTGCGGACATCAGTAGTCCCCTCCAAAATTTTGTATAACTGTTTTTCTACACGAGCGACATGAAGTAACTTTTTACAAATATCCATACGGATAATTGTATACTTCTTATAATTGACCCAGAAAGACATGTCGACCTCTTTTTCCTAAAACAAGTACAGTACTTACCTTTTTACTTCATTTATGTTATCTTACATTTAAAAAATATTTTAACTATATTATTCGTTCTATGTTCTAATAGGTTTCTACACATGGTCAACTACATGTTGCTATCTCTCGAATGACATCAAGTGAAGGTTTAACCATACTTAATACTGATGTGAGATCGAGGATCAAAACTTGGTTAAAAATATTGTGTACCATGAAATTTTTGTCAATATTGTTCCTTCGAACATTGAAATGGTAAATCTGATTACATTCATTTCATTATTGTATATATTATTATCGTTTATATTAAATATTCTCAATTATCGATTAACCTCTCTTTACATATAACCACACTTATTATTTATTTAATAACTACCACTTTCCCTATATGCAACTACAATTACAATTAAAAGTGCAAAAACTATTTATTAAATTCTTAACACACTATTAGTTGTCAAATTATTTTTCAGTTATTAAATTATCTTTGGTAAAATAACGCTTCTTACATATTACTTTTATATATGCAGAATAAAGTTGAAGAATTAATTACTATTAGGCACTTTGCTAATTTGGTTAGAGTTGCGGTGAGTAGACGCATCACTTACCATGTTGGACTATGTTTTACATATTGAGCTTTACCTTAAATACTCAATCCTAATATTTTTCATGTTTCTTGAAACGAATCATCATATTAATGCTACTATTTGTCATGTTCAACGTCCACATTATATTTCATACAATGCTTTATTGACCCAACGCTAGACCTGGCAAAAACTGACACGACACGCTAACCCGACACGAACTCGACACGAAATAAACGGGTTTGGGTAATACATTTCAACCCGTTTAAGTAAACGGGTTGACACAACACGACACGAAAATTAAACGGGTAAGGTCAGGGTCAAAACTTTCAACTCGAAAATGACCCGAATAACCCGTTATATATATATATATATATATATATATATATATATATATATATATATATATATATATATGTGTATATATATATATAATATAAGTTTTCTTTTTAATGCTTTGGATTTTTAGTGTTTTAGATTTGGTTATAATTTATAAGTTTGAACTATAAATTTTGGATTTCTTCTGCCTTCATTTGAATTTCGTATTTGTATTTTTTGTGAATTTTTTATTTTAAATTTTTAGTTTTATAAACGTTAAACGGGTTAGGCGGGTCTAGGCGGGTCGGGTTAGGGTTGAGATTTTCTGACCCATTTATTAAACGGGTCGGGTTAGGGTCAGACACTTTCAACCCATTTAACTTTGAACCCGAAACGAAACTGACACGACACGACACGTTTGCCAGGTCTACCCAACGCCATTGATTCTAAAATCGGGTAAACCGTACAACTAAATGAATTATAATTTCACAACATATCCAACTTCACTATATAATTTTGATCATAAGATTTCATCACTGCGCATAGACTTCCATCCAAGATTGGTCAAACGACTCAAGGTTTAGTTGCTTTGTACTTCATTTTGGTCGAACCATTACTGACGGTTTGATCCTAAGGTCACACCAAACCACTTAATTTCTGATCGATTCATGGTTTGTGTTCAGCATTTTGTTGAAGTCTTGCATCAACTAAATAAACAATTTTCCCTCCATATATATTAAAACACTCCTCTTCTACAAAAACTTTTGGATATTAATTTGACGGAACTCGACTACGTTGCATAATTTACACCACAATTACGAAACAAATGGTATTCATCAACAAATTTATTGTGATTGTCATCGGCAAAACATCGATGCCAAAACTGAGTATAATAAACATACCCAAAACCCCAAGCGGTTGCAGAAAGACACAAAAATAGCTCGAGGATCGGATCCTTTGAGCACAACATACAGTTGGACCAATTATACAATGAACAAGAACCCGACTCAATTTGTGTCAACCCTACGCTCGATTAAAACCGTTGCAAAATGCCTTTACAGGTTAACTTTCTACAATGATCTCATAATCATGAACTGCTGTATACGAAACAAGCTGCAAAACTCAAGAGGATGAATATATAGGAGCGGGCAGAAAAGGAAATGGGGCGACTGATGCATACGCCACAGGTGGGCGCGAATGTGCATGTTTTTCCCTGTTGGGATTTCTGCTATCTTGCTCGTAGGCAGTAGTTGTGTGTGAAATGGCCATATGATCCTTGGTGTTTTCGGTTTCGATTTTCTGACGGTCATCATCATAGATGCGGTGAAACATAAGCCCAGACATGAAGACGGGAAGATAGAGAAGGCTTGCGTGGAACATTCTTCTCGCACTTGCTTTTGTACGGTTTTGGAGAAATGAAACTGCTGTTCCACTGATTGCTAGAGCGAGGAGTGTTGATTCCAGACAGAACCATCCAGAAGTTATACCCCCTGCAAAAATATTCATACCGTAAGGGGAAAAATGCACTCAAACTCGGTTTATTGGAGGGTTATTTAGGAGAATAACCTTCTGATTGATTTTTTTAAATGCATGACCTTCTAACAGATTTATGAACCTATCTGCCTAACAGTAGAATGCGTATTCCTAATACAAAAATGCCTCAAAATCTATCAGAAGGTTATTCTCCTAAATAACCCCCTTGTGGGATAACCATTATATTTTATCCTAAAGCTGTCCTCTACGTCATAGAGTTGTATTGCACGGGGATGTGCATAAGTTGGTTCAAACTGAATACCTATAAACCAGACAAGAAACAGTCGGCCAAAACCAAATGATACATTTTGGTTCATGGTTCCTATATTTTAGAAATTTTGGCACTCTATTCCATCCAGTCAAAAGAAGGATCAGACGGTTTTCTTAATCTTTTAGAAGACAAAATATTCGGAAATGTGTGTATTAAGTTGCTACCATCACCCTCTAGTAAACATCTAGGCTTCTTACTTCTTAGGTTAATCGTATACCTAGAATATTTCAAAAGGTCTCTAAAAAATAGAAATAAAACAGAAGTTAAAAATGTAAAAGTTTTAGTTCACTGTTCAGTCTTCAAACAAACAGTTGAAAAAACAAAATGAAGCTGACATTTTTTTTTGTTAAGCTATTATTCAGTAATATTCCTTATTTTTAGAGCAAGAAGCGGAACTACAGGGATGAAATGAAAAGTGTTTCTTACGATTACGCCCAACAGCCCACTTGAGCAAGAAAAAGGGGGAAAGCTTCTCTTTTCTGATTAATTAAACAAGAGTACAGCAGCCTTCTATTTATACAAACATTCGAATAACTTTAACAAACTAATTCTAATAAATAACATAAAGCTAACCAAAAAACCCCTACATAACAAGTTGAAAGACATTAATACCCCAATTATTGTACTAAGCTCAATATGCCACCTCAAGATGAGCCTGAGAAGATGTTCTTCAAGGCCATCTTGGATATGAATTGCACGACTTTAATATTTAAGCTTAGTACAATATTTGGGGTATTAATGTATTTTCACTTGTTACAAGTAGGGGGGTTTTCGGTTGTCTGCTTTCTGTTATTTGTTAGAATTAGTTTGATAAAGTTAGCCGAGTGTTCATATAAATAGAAGGTTGTTGTACTCTTGTTTAATTAATCAGAAACACAGAAGTTTTCCCCCTCTTTTCTCTCTTTTGTAATAGTTACTAGTTCTAAACTTCTAATGTTTTTCAACTATTTGGTTTTTCAGCTCACTCCCGGTTCAGGATCGATGCAAACACCTAATATAATACAACCTACTAAATGAAAGCTGTGAAATTTACCAGACTTTTATAAAGTTATTGGTTCTAATATTTTCAATTTTGGCTTTTCAGCTCCCTCCCCGTTCAGGATCGATGCAAAAACCTAAGATAATACAACCTACTAAATGTAAGCTGTGGAAATTTACCGGACTGGCACTCTTTCAATTCTATTAAATTGTGGCACATTTATTGTTGCAACTTTTATGAGATGAAGGGAGTGATAACTTGTTGATTTTCAGGATATATATTAAGTGCTTAAAAATTAAATAAGCCATTATAAATTTCATAGTTCATAGAGAACTTACAGTCGTATGCCAAGTATCCCAATGGAATTAAATAGATGCAATTCCTCAAAGCCACCAAAGCTGTTCTCCTACCCGAAGGATCAGCAAGAGAGAACATCTTAAACCTGAATATTACACAAAGATGGAGCTGGCAAATAAATATCTAAATAGTATACAAGCACAATCATGTACCAGGACGAATAAACACAATTTGGTGTTCAAATAACCAAAATGTTTAATGAACAAGTTAAAGGCACAACAGATAAAGCAGAATCTGATAATTTATAAGTTAATACTCATGAGTATCAAGTAATTTGTACACCCAACTGTTCAGAAGAAGGATATTTCTCAAAAAGAAAACAAGTAATTGACTTCTCAAGCTATAGTACTCCACTTATAGTTAAGAGAGAGAGAGAGAGGACAGTTGCTCTTATGAAGATACAAAATAGAAAGACCACATCGCTCTGCAAGAATGAGCTTTTCTGGACAGAGATGTCATATATGATGGGGTTTCTTTGTCCATTTATATTTACAGAATTTTTCAAGCATTACTCATTGTTGCAAACTTCGCACGAACAATTTGTTAGTTTGCAGTGGAAAAACAAGTATAAGAGTTCAAAAAGTCAGTAACTCAAGAACATTAGTTATTTAACTCCTTGTACTCGCTACATCCAAATAAGCTGCCTCTTTCCATTTCACGGATGTCCCACAACAAGTGTCATCTTTCCAAATATGATAACCAATAAAATTCATTCAATTATTCCCTGTATTGTACTCCCGTAGGCCCAAAACAAAAGGCAGTAATATCCTTTTCCGAATTCCCCAAAATAAATGCAACATTTTTCCCTTTTGCCAAAGTTTTTCCTTCTTACCTCTTTATCGCATAGTAACCATTACAAAATATTGATTGGGTTGATGACAGTCCACAAAATTCCAACTTTGTCATTCATTAAAGGTGGTTGTAGATATTTCACTAACAATCAAACATTTACGTTACATATGTGTCCGGTCAAACATTTCATTTATTTTCAAACGAAGAAAGTATTCACTAATCACTAGGGTGCTATGCTGTTAATATCGGATATCGGTGGTGTATCGGTCAGGGACCGATGCAGGATATATCGGTCAAAAATATCGGTTCATATAATATTTCTTAGAATTATATATATATATCAGTATGTATCCATAAACATATCATATGCATTAACATAGTTTCAACATCAAACATCAACTTAAAATAGTTTCAACATCAACTTAAAATAGTTTCAACTTTCAACATCAACTTAAACAAGTTTCACAAAACAAAATATAGGAAAAGTGTTCATAAACGAACTAATCGCAAGCAATAGGTTCGGCAGTCGTCGATGTATGAAGAAGAAGCCAATGTAGATGAAAAGAAGAAGAAGACGCCGTTCAAAGAAGAAAAAGACGTTCAAAACCTACCAAATAAAAAAATAGGCCCAAAAAAGGCCCAATTTATAACTCTAACCAGTAACAACAATTATTAAAGGAAAAAGCCCAACCCGGTAGTGAGTAAAATAGGCCCAAAAAAAGTAAATAAAATGGGTATTATCGGCCGATATTTTGGTCAATATATCGGCGATATATCAGTCAATATCGCCGATATATCGGGTACCGATATAAATAGCGATATTTTGTTTATGAGCGATACACGATATATCGGCGAGATATCACCGATATATCGCGATATTAACAGCATAGCTAGGGTGTAAATTTTCATTAAAAGAAGGGGATACTCATAGCAAGATGTATATAAGTTATTAGTTATGTTAATAAAAATACTTCCTTCGATCTTTTGTAGATAACCAGGTACTTTCGTTTTGGTAGAAACACAAGGGAACTTACAGGTAAACTACACTATCATAATCACACAAAATGAGAGGATTGATTAATAGTATTAAAATAAAATAAAAACTTGGTTACATACCCTCCAGCTGCATAGTCGTCTCGGCATAAATATGCAAGGGCCATAAAATGCGGTATTTGCCAAAAATACAGGGCAGCAGGAAGGATCCATCCATTGAGTGAAACCTGACCAGAAGCCGCAGCCCACCTTTAAGGTGAAGAGAGAGAAAAGTTAGAGCGCAAATCTGGAAATGTAACAACAGTATGCATAAATGTTTGTTGAATATATGAAAAGAAAAAAAAAACATCCATGCTCTCCCATTACTTCAAAATATATAACAATAATCCATACTCCTTCAGTCTCATGAAATTTACAACCTTTGACTTGACATGTATGTATAACTAGGGGTGACTTTTTACACCTGTAAGGGATTACGGGCGGATATGGGGTATAACAAAAGCCCCATATCCACCTTGTACAAGCATCACTATAAAAAGGGATTGAATAATATACAATTGTATATGCAAAACACGTATTTGTATTTCCTTTTGTGATTGTATCTTCAGTTTTTTTCTATTGAAAACATAGTGTAGCATTTACAGTTGATAGCTTTTTACTTATATTTTATAGTTTGCAACAAGAAATCCAATATGATAAACACAAGTCAAGATACTGGGTGGGAGATAATCAGGTAAGACGGATATGAGGTAGTATAAAAGTGGTGGCGGGGAAAGGCCAGATATGGGCTTGAAAATAGGATGTGAGGCGGGTACGAGAATGACCTCAGTCCCATAGCCCCATTGCAATTCCTACCAAAGGATTACTCAAGTCTTGAGTATCATAAACAATATAACCTAAGACATAAGACCTTGTTGCATCACACGGTTGATAAAGTGAAGAAAACCCTTATTCACTCAATCATCGTAGAATATCCAATAACTAACCTTGGGAATTACATACTTTTAGGCAGATCAAAGGAATCCTAGAACTATTTGGGTAAGAACTCAGTAAGGACTAAAGCACAATCAATGACGAAATAAGAATAACTAACTAATTCTAGGAGCCTAAACTAAAATAAGAGTCAAAACTCTTGTGCCCCGGCCCTTGATCAGATAAAGTTGCCGGGCCTATGACCCACAACTCAAAATGAGCCTTGCGACAAAAAACTAATTACAAGATGCATTAGAAAAAGATTACCCAAGAAGAGGAGGAATTGCACCGACAACAGCCCCAACCCAAGTATTCACTGGATGTATCTGCTTCAGTGGGGTGTATACGAATGCATAGAGAATGAGATTTGAAGCTCCAAGTCCAGCTGCCAATAAATTAGCCTGTACAAACCTTGCGGTAAATGCTATCATTTCAGTATTCCAACTCGAGGTCGGTCTCAAGAAAAGGGAGAGTCATCAGTCATGACAGCAATTACAAAATTCTTGTTATTTTCCACAAGTTCGTAAAATCAATTTTCCCACCTTGCTTGCCAGTAGAGCTGTGCCAGCAAGACCAACAGAAGAAGCCCATGTAACTGCATGAGGAATAGTAAGGCGTCCTGAAGGTAATGGTCTTCTCATTGTTCTATTCATCAATGCATCATTCTTAACCTCAAATACCTAATGCACAAATGATATAAATTTAAGAATCATATAACAGAAAGGGAGCAAAAACTGAAAGGTTTTACAACAATAAGGGGGAAATCATAAATGTTTATCACCTCTCTTTTACCGTTTTCCTTCTGTTGGCAAAAATTCCTTTTCCCCCAACAAATACAGTAATAATAACAGTAATAAAACAAGCAAGGGAAACCAAATTTTACAAGTAACACATGTTCGAATGTGTTTCAACCACAGCAGTTATTTCACGGTATTCACTAAAAGCATGTGGTTCTGAAGTAATGTAGAACACAATGCATACAAGCACATAATTTATATCAATCTTTAACTTAGCTTAACTTTAAAATAAGATATAATCCACAGCAATGATCAGTAACTTATCCAACTAGATTCCTGATGTATTCTACATATTCAGTACAATGACATTGTTACAAGCAATGAAATTCCAAAGGATATCAGCATTCAAGCCATCTCAACTACAGCTTTATTCCATACCCACTGGAGTCTACTAAAAGACGTGCAATAGCAGCATGACACCACAAAAACAAAGAAGATAACTCCTTAGACCAAGACATTGTCAAATTATTTCAAAATACCTAAGATGGTAAGTGCTTGTCTGCTTAGGGAATAGGGTCATTAACTTAGAAAGGGCTAGATGTAAAGCAATAGGAAAGGTTAGGACTTAAAACTTAAAAGGATGCACCCCAGGTTGTTAAAATCATCAAGGTAAAAAGAATTGAAACCATAAGCATACAAGGCAATGTGTTTAGTCACTTTTTCATGTTAGTTGTGCCTCCTTTTTACTTGTTTCTCTCTCCCTACTTGTTCTCTCCATGTGTTTCTTATATTCTTCACTTTTTTTGTGTTTACTTCACTTTCTCCCTCCCATTTGCATGTTGCTTTGCCATTCGCACCTTGAGAACTAAAGCCATCTTTACAAAGTTAACTGTTGCAATATGTTATGACAGAAAAGTAGAGAATAGGGCATGGAGAAAATTTTGTTACATCGAAATCCCCAAAAAAGCTCATGATCAAGTTCTGACTCAACAAATGAATGCAAGCATAATTTACACAGAAGGAAGATCATAATCTTTCACTAAACCTATTTGCCCCCACCATACAGTTTATGCGGCATGATTACCGACACTCTATGTATCATATTCCTCAATGCCCAATTGCCCATCAATGTGAAATCGGGCACAAAATTGACCTGCATCCTTTTCTTCTAAAATAAATACATATTATGATGACTTTTTCATAGGGATGTGAAAAAGAACATGTTTCCACACCCAAATTATCCTAGTATCATAGATTACTGAACATTTGAGTAGTAGGATCTTGATTGTTCTAGTTTGATGGATCGTACCTGTAATCTTGGTTGGTATTCCTTCAACAGGAGAGAGCAAAAGTGATGGAATTTCAGTCTGAACCCCATTTAGGGCAGCTAATCCTTTCCTTCTCTATAGCTTCCTATCAGTATCACTTTTACCCTACCCCAGGTAGTGTGGGATAAAGGCTATGTTGAGTTTTGAAACAACATTGCATGATCAATTCTCACTTTCTCGGAGTTAGAAGCTTTGAAACTCAACTTCAGATGTGACAGCATATGCACTCCTTTTAAGAAAACTAGCTAATTTTAAGAAAATAAGCCTCTATGAAAACCAGCAAAACTAGAAGACAAACCAAACTAAACAAGGGAAGCTGATGAATGCTTTCCTGATTAAGTACTTGATGGTTTTTAGCAGAACAGAATTGAGTCTAGAAGTCACAACTTTTCCCCTATGCATCTGTAGTTATCTCAAGCATCTACATGAGGTAGGCTGAGAAATTTGCAGTGTAAAGTGGTTATTATGACCCATCTACCTTATAGAAGAAGAAAAAAGGTGAATAAAACACAAAAACCTGTACGTAAGTATACCTATAAACTTTTTTCGAAAATATTGGCCATGTTACAGACTTCAAATGCAATGAATATAATACTGATAAATTAATTGAAGTAATTATGTAAGAGGGCAAAGACGTCAGGTGGATGAGGCAACATCTAACTGACATTAGCTCCAAATCCAATTAACGGTTATCAAACTCCCTGTGATTATAGGAACTAGTTGTGTACCCGTGAGATGCAACTGCATGTAAAAATTTATAGGAAAACAGAGATGGAAAATTATTCCAATTCCTTGTTAAAAAAAGCCGAAACTAATGATCGAACAAAATAGAAATTACAATCAATTGTGATCATAAGCATTTTGTAGATAATGGCTAAACATGGTAAATTGTTTTGATTTTAATTATTAATTTTTTTTAGAAAGACGGGCCTCTAGAGAGAATCTTCTATGTGAAATGTTACTATAAATTTATCATCACATGGACTATTATTTCAAGCCACCCCCAATTACACCCACACTCTCCAAAGATTTAGCTCACTTTTCTACACTCTATAACAAGAGAACAAGAAAGAAAAGAATCAAATACTTAAAGTGCATTTGATTGGGCTAGACTTCTTTTATAGGCATGAAGCTCACTCCACCTACATGGACATGCTTTCAGCCAAAAATTCTCAATAGACCATAACTCAATGTATAGTGACTTGTACTTGATGCTTCATAGATGTACTCTTGAAATTTAGAAGTTTTTAAGAGTTCTAACTTCTATATAAATGCTTTATAAGATAGTATAGATAATCTCTCTAATTGCACTAGAAGATTACTTCACAATGTAAATATCGCATGAATTATATATTAAAAGATAACTAAAAAAAGTATTTCAAATGCGAAATTTCACATTGAGTTATTGGAAAGAAGGAATCAAACTTGATGGTTCAATTTCAACCTGCTTACACACCCTTTCCATGTCACAAGAAAAGAATGATAAGATAACAGTTTTACCAACCTGATTTAAGGTGTTAGCAGATGCTGCCACCATCATGGTTCCCGCACAAGTGTAACAAAGTCCTGCTAAGTCAACAGTACTACCGCTCCCAAGAACATAACCAGCTCCAGATGTAGCAACCACTAGCATGCTAAAGATATAGAATAAAAAACCAGATAAGATATATGAGAAGTATCATATTTTCTCTGTCTATTCTGACAACAAATGATGATTGATATAAAACAAGAAACATTAATCATAGAGGCTTGGAAAGATGTAACAGAACCAACATAACAAAATGGAGAAACAATTTTCCTGGAAACAGACGGATAATCTACAAGAAGTTGAGTATAAATATTGCAAGAAAGTAGCAAATTGACGATACTAACATCAGTAATTACAGTTTCTAGAAAGAAATGCATATGTCCTGTGTATTGCTCGAAGTCCAACGTTATCAAGATTCAACCACAACATGAACTTTAGGATCATTCACACACTTAATCATCCATAACTTAGATTCTTCATCAGAACAGCAAACATGATGATAACATTTTCCATAGTTGAAGAGGAGCAAGTCCTTTTCAGTGGTACTACACATGCATGTGGTGTTCCCTTATGTTTTGTAAGTATTGCTTCCAATTTTAGTACACCCCCACGAAAAAGAAAACCAGAAAAGAAATCTGCTCCCCAACCATAATAACCACAAGTCCTTGCAACAAAAAATCTGATACTCTAGTCCTGTATCTCCACAAAATTTGCTACCCTAGTCTTGTCTGCTCTCTCACTCTTTTATGTACGTGAATGATTTGGCGATTCTAACTTTAACGTACTCACGTCTCATAAGAGATGGACCTCGTCTTTGTTTTCCCTTTTCCTTTCTCTTAAGGTTACACTACAAGAGTAGGGTGGATCAGCCTCGTGGTCTTATTTTCTCTATTATACACATTCTTTGGTTTTGTTTTATAGATATCCTGGCATGTCGCTATAATAGAGGTTTTATGGGTTATATTTCTTTGAAGCAAATATAATATTGGTAAAAGATGCAATAGAGAAAACAATTTGCATTCATTGGTGTAATATCAGTAAAATGGGTAGCTTAGCTATGATCTTTTTGATAGATTTTCTACTTATATTGGACGGAAGAGTGTGGGTCTTGTGAAGGTGGGTCCTTGTGGATGAAGAAGATGACTAATTAATTGTGTTTCATACAGTTCTTTGAACAAAAAATCACTGACAGAAACAAGATAGTCAGAATCTTTTCATCAGCACGGTTCGATGCATTCTATTAATAATGGTCTCGTTCAATTTATCCCAACCAACGAACATCATAAGAAGAATATCCCAACGAACATGAGGTTAATAGAAGATCTGATCCCAACTAGAAAGAATATGGCAGTAGAAAACATGAAATTCCAATTTTTTGGTACATGGAAGAATGAAGCATGGAGCATGACACATAGGGTCTAAAGAGTCGGATAAGTGATGCTAATACAAGGTCTAAAATTAATAGGAATGTGATGTTTGATGTCATTACTCTTCATGACCTTTTTATCTTGCAAGTAAGATTGCCCGACTCCTGCAAGAGTCTATTTTGGGAGCACCTTGATCAGCAATTTGGATTTACCACGTGGAATTACTCAAAATGTAGCATTATTGATCATCCATCAGGCAAAGGCCCTGATGTTGTAAAGAAGTAGGAACAATGATTAGTGCCTTTCTCTCTAAATCTCAGTTGCCCTTCGTTTATTCTTTAAACTTCTTCTTATATCTATATAACAATGCTAACATGAACATTCATAATAGATTCCATTCTCCCCTTCAACTGAAAGCCAAGGAAAGTGTCACCAGGCAAAAGGGTACCGCCTTATTTAGTCACTATTTATTTACTCTGCTTTGCAGCATAAAGAACGCATTCACTTGTATATCAAAATCTTTGAGAAAATATTATAGGTCAGAGCTCCATAACATCGAATAAAGTTAACAAAAAGTGGCCTCTACTGACGATAGCATTATAGACGTAAAACACTTGCTAAACCTCAAATTATATATTTTCATCGGGAAAACTTAATTGAAACCACATGCAAATAAGTCAAAACTCTTTTTGTTCTGCTGACTACTTCCATTCTTGCTGGGAAAATAAGCAAATACTCTTTTGTTCTATAATTTTCCATCATTCTTTTTGTCAAATGAAAGATGTTTGTTCAAACTTGATTTTCGGAGTGATTCTAAAACCCCTGAACTTTCCAACATTTAACTCATCGATGTCACCCTATGCGACTTTCAGTCTCTCAACCAGTTACTAATAGCTGAAAAGGGAAGAATAGTAGTCAATAGACATCTACATATACGCATTCAAATAAGTGAAAAGCACTTTCTTTCTAATCTTTTACAGAAACAATACACCGATTATTAGACTATGAAATAAATTATTTTCCCATTGTTATCATCATAAAAACATCAATAGAACTACCCCAACCGCACCAACAAAAATCTCAAATTGAGTCCTTATAGAGTGTCTGGAAAATAATCTTAGCTTAATTCTCTATATACAAGTCCATACTAATATTAACAATAACCATATCGACCTGATCAATCATAACAATCAGAAATCAGGAATTATGTGAAACATCAGGTTAATCATTTCGATAAAATACATAGTAGAAATACCAAAAAGAAAGGAATTAAACAACTAACCTAAGCTTAGCTTTGGAGAGCTCCCAATAACACCGACCATAATGCCTAGCCATATCAATCACTTCCCTCGCCCCTAACGTCGTCGCATCGACGACATCAGCAGTTGACCCGAACGCCCGTACCCGATCGAGTCCCGAAATACCTAGTTTCCCCGAATTGGAAGATGGTCCCACGGCGGTGGAACTGGATCTGCTGAGTAATCCATAGCCGTGGTCAACGTCTGGGATTTGCAACAGACGAAGAGAAGTTGTTTGCAGATGGCAGTTGAACTTGGACGAGGAGGTGGTGGCGAGTTGAGTAAAGTGACTCAGTGAGTTTCTTCTTCTCCACATGGCCGCAGATTCCGGCGAATCGCCTGGAAGAGGTGGCGGAGATGCGCAGCGACGCTTCAAACCCTGGCAGAGGGAGGGGAGACGGAGACGGTGACGGAAAGTTTGAGTGAGATCTTTTTTGTTGGATAAAATGATAATTTTGGGCCCTTGTACTTTGATCATTGTACAGTTTTAGTACTCTAACTTAAATAAGTATTATTTTTGCCACCAAATTGTTGCGCTATTTTTTTTCTAGATCAACTTCCTTTGAGAGAAGTGCAAAATGGTAACTCGTATGTGTAATATTTCACTATTTTAAACTTCCTTCAACAAAAATTGATCAAACATAAATTTATTTCAACAGTTTTGGGGCCAAGATGCTACTTTGTTCCAAAAAAAAAAGTTGAAGTAAAACCGCCAAAATCAAACGTTTCACATTTTTTGTTTTTCCAGATAAAAATGGTTCAAACCGTGTATATATATAACATGGTTAGAAGTATTAGGTGTTGTTTGTTTTTTAAGAGGTCTAAAGTCTGAAGTTTTATTTTAGTTATGATTAATAAGAGCTGGTGTGTAAAAAGGTCTGAACGATTCAGACTTAAGAGTCAATAAGAGGATTTTTAAAAAAAACAAACAACCCCTTAGATTCTATATTTTATGGGTGATGTATAGATGGCCAAATTGGGATTGGTTACGCCGAAGGACTAGGGCGAACCCGGAACTGGGATCGGGACCAAATAGGGGCATGCCCACCTTTGGAGAATTGGTTAAGGGGTCGGTCCGTTTGGATCAGTTATCAAACCCGGTTAAAAGCAAATCAGGACCTGTTAAAAAAACTCAACTATGTTTTGAAAAAAAAAATAACTGATGGGAAATGGCATTATAGTTGTTGGGATCCCCAACTAGCCATTTTTTTACCTTTTTGAGCATCCTATAGTATATTTGAGTGTTGGGGATAGATTGATGAATTACCAAACACCACAAACACATAAGAAGGAAAAACTTTCTCAATATTCACCATAACCTCCGACAATCCAAGTGGTTCATTCGAGAAAGATCTTATTGTTCAAGTTATCATTGTGCATGAACGAAAATCCAATGTTTGGATACATATGATTTGGTGGTTCTTCAAAGTGTGAAACGAAATGCATAATGCAAAAATGTCAAGCTCACTTAAGTCGGAAGGAAATTCCATTTTGAAACGTCACACCAATAAATCATGTATCATGTTAAGAGTGGCAGTAGATTTAGCACAAACTCAACTTAATAGACAATGCTGAATTTAGGTTTCTTTTATGCGAATTTGAACCAGAAAATGATAACACAACATGCCATCTAAAAGGGTTGTCATTCGTGCTTTTTCACCACCCCCTGATTTAATGGAGATGATCAAAGAAACACTACAACCTTGTTATAATAGGGTAATGAAACACCCTCAAATTTGGAAAGAGCAACTAATTTAAAATTTTCAATAATGCCTCAAAGAAAGATAAAATCTCTTACAACAAGTCCTTTCTTGAAATACTATTCTACATTTAACCATCAACAAAATGGATAGAGTCTTACATAAAGACTAATAAGAAGGTCGGATACTACTAAACCTAAATACATGTTGCTATTCCCAAGATAAATGCGGAAGACTTCACCAAGCTATTCACCCTCGTGCAAATAACTAGTACCCTACTCTCCACAAAGTTGTTAGTATCAATCATCAATGCCTAGTGAGTTCAAGAGTTTTCAACATGAATAAATATATTTGTTAAAAGGATAGAATGTAGTTTGAATCGTAATCTTTCAAAATGATTTACTTTAAATATTAAACGGTTCGTTTTCCAATAACCCACATTTTAAAGACAAGTACCACAACATAGACATTCCTTCGTAAAGTATATTAAACTCAAAACTCACTCAAAACGTGAATGGAAATTTAACTCCCAATCTATAAAACGCGGTTAGAACTTTATTTCCCGAAACACCCAAAACACGGGTGGGGCATAATACTCAAACCCATAAATCATGAATAAAATCCATATACGTAAAATGTCACCGAAAACATAGATAATAAAATAATAATATTTAATACCCAAATAACACCTTTCGGTGACGGGGGAGACCTGATTCCATTGTACGCGGCGGAACATAAAGTTAAGCCACATAACCATGTTGTCGAACTGTAACACCCGTAATTTTCGGTAAGTAAATATCACTCAGACGTTTTTGGAACTTATAAACGGCGGGGATTTCATTGGGAAATCATTGTTTGAAGTTCCTTCGAGTATTGAGAGTGTTGGCATTGAAAAAGTTGAGTTTCGGGGCTCCGGAAAGGTCCCGCTACAATGCCCGGCGACTATGACAGTGTCATAGTCGCACTGTCACAGTCGCAGAGAAGGAAACAGAAGGTTGGGCAATGTTGGCGACAATGCCCTGGGCATTGTCGTTGGTCAATGTCGCACCTGTGTGGCAGACAACTGATAAGTCGCCAATTTCAGGCCTCTTTCTCATTTTCACTTCTCCAAACTTCCTCATTATCTCCCAAATCATTTTCCCTTCCTTCCCCTCAAACCCTAACTCATTTTAGGTCAAATCCTTGAGCTCTTGAAGTGTTTCATCATCAAGTGGTGAAGATTGGAAGCTAGAGTCAAGGGTTCACCATCTTTTTCTTCAACCTCAAGCTCCATGGTAGAGTTTTCTAGGTTTTCACCAAAACTTAAGTGGTAAGCATATTCTCTCCATTTCTAAACCTTAATATAAATTATAAATGCCTTCTTGATGGTTTCCTAGCATTTGGTTTCTTAAATTTTGATTTGTGATGGTTTAGGAGAAATTAGGTCAAAATTAGGGTTTTGGTCAAGATTAGGATTTTGATGTAAAATGTTTGGGGATCGATTCTAAAGGGATTGAATATGATTATTTATGGTTGAAAATTTATGGATCTAGGTTTTGGAAGGATTTTGCTTGTGGATTCAGATCTCTCCAAGGAAGCTCAAGATGGGGGTAAAATCTAGATTTAGCCTAAATCTAGCAAGGTGAGTTCAAGTTGATTTGTGAAAACGGTGTACATACCAAAATGTTTATTTTAAAGTGTTTACATGTTTTACATGAAATTATTAACTGTTGGGTTATTTGATAAATCTTGATTATTTGAAGTGTTTGGTTTTATAAAACACCCGCGTTTGGGGTTTTGAGCATTTTGACAAATAAAACATACACATTGGTATTTTAATGGTTTACTTCGTGAAATAGAGTTTGAGCATAAATGCATTCTATGGTGTGTTTCAAATAAGTGTTGATTGTGTGTTATGGGACGTTTTGAAGAAATAAATTATATAAACTCACTTGGAAAATGATTTGTCCCAATCTAAACTACGTTTGAGTTAATTATATGTTTTGGTGTATGGGTTTACATAAGTGCGAGTTGTTTACGTTTGATTTCATTTTATGATTTACAACGTTGGGTCTTTGGATTTGTCGAGCTTATGGCTCGATTTGGATTTCGTTGGGTCTTGGGGACATTTGTCCGTTTTTAATAGCTCAATGTAGATCATTTGGTTACGATTTGCATTTACTGCATCTATTTGAGAATTACATGTTTTGAATGCGTTAGTTCATTCGTTTGGAGTCATGTAATGTTTTAGTTAGTGCAATGGATCCACAGGCACGGTGTTCTTTTGTCCCGTTTTGGACAAGTTCACCACTTTGGCACAGAATAGGCATCGGGTCACCATGGTAAGTAAGGTGTGGATCTATACGGTCGGGCAACGTCCCATGGGCAGTAAGGTGTAATTCCCTTGTGCATAAGTTCCCCTGTTTTGGAACTCTCAAGAATAGACCTAGAGGGGTTGACTTGATGTTTTCGAGCGATAGACTCAGAGGAGTTGAGCTCAGTGGGTTTTTATATGTATAACCCACATGTTTTGATTTCTTACATAATAATGTGACCTACTTTCGTGTTCTGTCACACACTATGTAATCGGGTCTTCCCCATAACCGCAAGGTGTTGTTTTGGTTATGGAGTTTGATAATCCATGTTTTCGGTGACGTTTTGAGTATGGATTGTTATCCCTGTTTTGGGGTTTTGCATTATGAACTTTACCCATGTTTTGGATGTTTTGGATATTAGAGTTTATCTATGTTTTCAGTATTTGTTTATTAAAGTGTCAGTTATGTATTACGCGAGTTTTGGATTTTGGATTTATATTTGAAGAAACGGTTGTCTCATGGTTTTATTCACAAAGAGGGGATGTTGAAAAATAGATTGTCTTCAGATTTGATGTATTTCGTCTTGGTCGTTCCAGATGGAACGTGTCATCATTTTGGAAATTATGATTTAAATAACATTCTTTAAGTTTATTGCTTTATACGTTTATGATGAAAACTCTTGAGCTCACTAGGCGTTAAGCCTAACCTTTTTATTTGTCGGCATGTGCATCAGGTTCAGTTGGGGTTTGGTTCTAGTGGTGCCATGAAGAGATGAGCACTAGATTTACACGAGGGTGAGTAGTTTGGTGAAGTCTTCCGCAGTTGGAGATAGTGACTGTTATTGGGTTTTAGTAACATCTGTACCTCTTATAGATCGCGTATAAGGATCGAAATGTGTTTATTGAAGTTAAACCTTAATTTGTCGTTGTAGATGATTCATTCATCGATGTAATTAGAAAATTTTAATTAGTTGTTATTTCCAGATTTAGGGTGTTACACGAACTACACATCAGATCGTGACTGTATTGTCTTCTTTAAAAAGCTACACCTCCAGTCGGGCTTTATTTCAAGCCCCAAACCGTATCCCCTATTGCCTGCTTTGTCGAGCTACATCTCAAGTAGGGATGGCAAAAATAACCGAAACCGATGGTGAAAACCGAAAACTGAAATTTTCGGGCCGGGTTCGGAGACTTCTTATCGGGGACGGGGCGGGGATCGGGGATTTTATCGGGGACGGGGGCGGGGACGGTGATCACCGGCCCGGCCCGATATGTGTATATATATAAATATTAATGTATTTACATATATATATATATATGTTAAATTATATATATATATATAATATCATTAAAAGAAAATTACAAACATTATATTAAAATTTAAAATCTTTTAATCCATTTTATCTCAACTCTCCAAACAAGCCTTCCGAAAAAGTTTATTTTATTTGTTTAATCGTGAAACCGTAATGTTAGTTGGATGATATATTAATTTTATTTACTTTTATACCGTAATTTAAGACATTTTTTAGGCATTTAGACTTATGTTCATAAAAATTGTAATTTATTTTTAGTTGTGACAATTAACATTTTGTAAAAAAAAAATCCGGGCCGGTTTCGGGTTCGGGTATAACCAACGGTGAACGGGAAAACCCAATGGGGAAATACGATTTTTAACCTTATCGGGTTCCCCAACGGGGATCGGGGAAACCGCGGGGACCCAACGGGGATCCCCGATAAGATCCCCGACGGGGATCGGGGCGGTTTCGGGGACGGTTTTGGTTATCGGTTTCGGGGACGGGGATACCAATAACCGGCCCGACCCCGGCCCGTTGCCATTCCTAATCTCAAGGATACGTGATCTTATTGCTTGTTCGTTCTCTAGTGGAGTTTCATCCTCAAGGTTCTCATTCAACCCCTAGTGCCTACTCCCTAGCATTCAAGATAGGAACCTCAACTCCTTACTTGATAACTCGTGATGTCTAACCCTCGCGCACAATAATTATAACATCAAAACCACAAAACCCATTGTCCCGGAGTATAACCCTTAATGGTTCATCTCCATAAAACTGGGATAACAACAGTGCCAACACGGCCTATTTCCCAAGATGAGAATGTCAAGACTCCTCACTATTAAATACGACTGACTTACATGTCTACGGGTTTATTGCATTACAGTCTAAAATACATGACTCCAAATGAATGACACACACACTCAAAATGTAACACCTCAAAAATGGGATAACAACAAAATGTCATAGCGTGAGCCTCCTAAAATTGGGGAAGTACATAAATCTGTTTAATTACAGTTTGTAATTGTAAGGGAATATAAATAGCAACCTATTAACATAATTCCTTAAACAGAAATAAGATTACAAAAGGGGTGTCGTCTATAATCTGACAAAGGTATTCATAAAAAGTTCACCCACTTGCACTTCTCCAACTCACACGAATATGCACTAAGCCTTCTTAGACACGGCACCACTAGAACATGAGATACACGTAAACATTCCAACAAGTGTTAGGCCAAAAAGCCTAGTGAGGTTGAATGACAAGTAATCAATGCATGAGTGACAAGTACGGAGCTTTTACCAATGATTATACCCATATTCGGAATAAATGAGGGAGACCCATAACACCAAAAAAATTCCACCCAAGAGACGAGATACCCTAGTGTCAACTTCCATGAGCGACATTGCAGGGCCTGACACATCCGGGGGTACAACAAGGCATTGTCCCAAATGGCGGAGGTCTAGGCACATACCAACACGATAGCACCCAAGACTATGTCCTCCTAGTGTCTATTTGACTTGGTTCATCCATTCATCTCATTTGTGACCATTAGAGCATAATAGATCTCACAAATATACATATGATAGCAATGTAAGTCACATAGCCCAAACAATAATGCCCATTAACCAAAGAGGTATTCAAGACATAATAAGATATGTACCATAGGTGTTTATGCTCATGCCCCTAAAGAAAAATTTATTTATATCCCCAATCATACTTGTATTTCTACCCTTCAAGAAATTCCATTCACAATCCCAAAATATCATTTATGACAAATAAACTTGTATAGAGAAACCCCTAATTTTCTCATAGCAAAGAAAAACATTGATAAAGCATGTAAGAACATGTATGTCAGTTATAAAGGAGTTTAGAAAACTCACAATCTAGGTTTTGACAAAAACCTAGAAAAGTTGACAAAACCCTACATTTGATGGAGATGAAGACTAGAGACTTGGAAATCTTGAACTCTTCATACTAAATGCCCAAATGTTGGTCTTGATCACCTATTTAATGTCTCTAACAACCCAAATGTCGCAATTAATGAGGAGGGAGGCTTAGAAGGAAGAAAATCGCCTTCAAAGCTCCCAAAAACGTTTCTTCTAGAATTAGAGAATCTGAAAAAATTAGCTCAAATGGGTGAAAAACCATTTTTAGGACCTGCAGGTGGTTCCGCGGCTTTAGGGTCGCGCCATAGGTCGCGTGTTTGCCCCTAGCCCTGAACTCCCGTGAGTACCGCGGCTTTAGTAGTGACTTGGAACCCGCGCAGAAACCCACGCAAGTCGATGTCCACCCCAAAACTAAGCTCCCGATTCCAAAGTACAGGTTTTCAGTATCGCACGATAAGACCTACAACGAATTTACTTAGGAAAAGTTTCAAGGATTCTAACAGGGCTCAAGAGGTATAAGAATATATAAATATATATATATATATAGACAGATAGATAAGTTCCGAACGAAATTGTGGGTGTTACACAAAACACGTATTCTCCAAAATAAAGTGCAATAAATGCAACTCACACCCAAATCTCCACTTTAAATTATTAAAAACCGGACAAATGTCCCCAAGACCCGACAAAGATGAAAACCGAGCCTTAAGCTCAACCAATCAAATGACCATATGTTAAAATCCACAAAATGCAACAGAACGCAATCAACCAACGTTTATGCAAACACATGTTCCAAAATACATGAATAAACTCCAACACAATTTAGATTGGGACAAATCATTTTTCAAATAAGTTTATAATCCTATTGACTCTTTCAAAACATCACATAGCACGAGATCAAACATTTCCCATAATACACATTAAAAGTACAATTACTCCAAAGGATTTACACTCGTACAATAAATTGTTAAAATATCAATTTCGAAGATTTACTCATCAAAATAGTTGAGATACATCTTTCCCCAAAACCAAAACGTTTATGATTTCCGAAATGTTCGCAAGGTTGGGAATGACCAAACTCCAATGACCCACACGTTGGTATTTTCAAAACATTCCACAACACAAAATACACATATCTCCAACAACACTAAAATTGCAATTTTACGAAATATCCTCCATTTATGCAAACAAATCATCAAAACATTTTCATTATGATTCATTTATCAAATTTTCCAAAAATCCCAAGGATGGGGGTTTCACAAGATTTATAAGATCAAATATCCCAGATAAGTAAATTTCATAAAATAATCTAACGTTTGATAGTTAGCAAATAAAACCCATAAACACTTTAAAACAAACATTTTGGCATGTACATAAATTTTACAAATCAATTTGAACTCACTTTGCTAGATTTAGGCTAAATCTAGATTTTACCCCAACTTGAGCTTTCTTGAAGAAATTTGAATCCACAAGCAATTCCTTCCAAAAATGTAACATCCTGTTTTTTATCCTAATGGAGGAAAAGTATTGAACTGGGTGAATCGGTAAATGAAGAACCAAATATGAAGTATGGATATAGTGCCATGTAGTCGTGACTTCTGTCACAATAACACAAATGGTACTGGAAGTGTGGTAGTCCCGGTTATAGTGCCATGGAGTTGTGACATATGTCACAATGGCACCGGCGTTATCGAGTGTCCGGTCGTCCCAACGAATGTGCCATGAAATTATGGCAATGGCATGATAACTGGTATAATGGCATCAAATGTTCCAAGAGAAGGTTGAGGAACGGCCGGGAAAACTGTTGGGAAAGCCTTCGAGAAAACGTCGAGAAAATGGTCGAGGAACGGTCGAGAAAAAGGGAGAAAATGGCTCTCGGTACCTTTTGAGCGAAAGTGCCAAGCTAAAGTGACACTGGAACTTTAGTCGGGCACTTTCGCAGAGAAAAATTGGCCCACAGTACAATCTGGGCGAAAGTGACAGCTAAAGTGACACTGTCACTTTCGCTTGGCACTCTTGCAGTCAGGGTGCAGTCCATAAATTCAGCATCTATCTTCATTTGGTCATATCTTTCTCATTTATACTCCGTTTTGGTGATTCAAATTGCTATGGTTTCATATTTGAGAGATTTTCAAAGATAGATTGTTAGTTTTTGGAAGATCCAAGAGTATTTTATGATGGAGTGGAAGCAAAGATCAATAGTTCATCATCATCACCTCCATCTTCAAGAAATTTAGGGGTTTCTAGGTTTTCACCAAAACTTAAGTGGTGAGTTGATCCTCCTAGTTTGTAAACTTTATTATGAGTCATAAATTATCTATTGATGACTTCCTAGTGTTTATATTTTTCAAATTTCGGTTTGGAGGATTTTGAGAAAAGTTCAAATTAGGGTTTTTGGCCAAAATGGAGATTTTGATACAAGATGTTTGGGGAACAATTCTATATGGTTGAATATGAATATTTATGGTTGGAAATTTATGAATTTTGGTTTTTGAAAGTTTTTGGCTTGAAGATCCAAGTTTCTTCAAATGAGCTCAAGTTGGGGTAAAATCTAAATTTAGCCTAAATCTAGCAAGGTGGGTTCAAGTTGATTTGTGAAAACGGTGTACATGCCAAAATGTTAATTTTTAAATGTTTGTATGATTTACATGAAATTATTGATTGTTGAATAATTGTTGAGTTTTTATTAATTGAAGTGTTTAACTTTACAAGCTTTGTAAATTACCTACATTTGGAATTTGGGGCATTTTTATGAGTAAATCATAAGTAATGGTCTTTTGATAACTTATGTCATGAAATGAGGTCAATTGAGTATAAATGCATTTTAACACATGTTTTGAGAAATACGTACAATTGGGTTATGAGACGTTTTGAAAGAATAAAAGGGTAAGTACTCGTTGAAAAATCACTTGTCTCGG